>JANZXR010000005.1:21279037-21305597 GCA_027575705.1 Erythroxylum echinodendron
ACATTAATTAGATAAATATTATTACATCATAAGTATTAATTGAATGTTTTTCCTTTTGTTTCAGAAAGAATTTTTTTGAGATTCTCAATTTGACGTGATCATTTATAGAGTATGGGAGAGACGAGCCTGTACACATTATCGAGACTTTATTGCTGCGATATACAAGGCCGGTGTACGAGCCTTACATTTCTAAACAAATATGGAGTTGTTGGCAGTAGTATTGGACATCACTTAAGGCAATGTTCATTTCAAAGCGTAATTCGACCAACAAATGTGAAGGATTAGGGAGAGAGAGTCTTCCTGTACATACGGAAAGATCTATTACCCACCACGAGTATGCAGAGAGACTTATAAGTATCTACACTTTACATTTATAATTCTGATTTTTTTACTTTGATGTATTTCAATTGAATTTGATCTGTGAATTTTGGAATGAAAATATGTGTATTATGGAGAATGATAATGTCTGGTGCCATATATGGCTATGTTGTTGAGTTATTTTCTTTGTTCAACAGAGAGTAGATATCATAAAAATAGGGAAAACTTTGCTGAAATTTTTATAAATTCTAGTTCACTTATAACATTTTATTCTTATGCAGGAAAAGTCTATGGGCATGAGACCTACACCCCGTTAGTTCTTTTTACACACTCACACTAAGAAGCGTGACAGTGTGATATTTGTTAACAGTCGTTGTAGAGAACTAAATGTATGTGAAATTTATAGTTTAATATTAATGCTTAATAATTATCACTTACTAATATAAACATTGCCTTCTGATAGGACCAAATATAAGAAAACATTCAACAACAGTCTCAACAGTCTGAAGATGTGGATGAGACTGAAACCTATCTTCATATAGTGGGTGGTAGGGACCGTCGTAGAAGGATATTCGGCTTAGGTTTATTTGCGAATACATGTTACTCGCAATCTTCTACGTCCAGTACAGCAGCATCTTATAGACGATCCACAACCAATCAAGTCCAAGAACTTCAAAGCATAGTGCAGACATTGATGGAATACATAACTCAGCTCCATAATGAGGTGAATGAGTTAAAGGGTAGAGGGAGCACCTCATTGCATCAATCAGAGCATCCGCCGTCACTAGATCAATAGTGTACTTTTGGTTATTTTGTTTTAATTTTAAATACTTGTTATGTACAATGTAATGTTTTTATTATAAATTAAGATATTTTTAACTTTATATCATCAATCAAATTTATGTTTAAACAAATTAAATGTATATTATTAAATTCATAACTATTTAAATTATGCATCAACAATAACAAATAGAATTTATTGACGTTATATTATAAAAAATTCTTGGTTCAATTACCGACGGAAATTTTTTGTTCCGTCAATAAAGTCAATATCATTTACCAACGAAAAACTACTTAACTTCAGTAATCATAGACGGAATAACCAATTATATCGGTAACTTCACTAATGGAATAAATGTAACCATCGATAATGTTTTAACAAATTTACCGACGGAAACTAAAACACCGTCGATAAATATGCTGATTGAATCATATTGACTGTCGGCATATTTACCGATGGTCAACATAAAAAAACTATCGGTATATTTACCGACGGAAAACTAAATATCCTTCGGTAAATTTACTGAAGGAACTATGTTTTTTGTCGATAATTATTACCTACGACCATTTCTACGATACTTTTGTTCGTCGGTAAAGTACGTCACTAACCTGACTTGTCGACGGAGTGATTATGATTGTCGTCAGTAATTTCGGTTGCTAAATGACATTTTTCTTGTAGTGAAAGAGCATATGAAAGAAGTAAATTAGTGTTACCAAGTGTAGGGAGCGTATTTTAGATGATAAAAGCCCGATTAAGCTTACAAACAAAATTTGGATGGGTAATGCTGATGAAACCAAGATGTTGTTTCATAAAAACGACCTGGTAAGAAATCCATAGAGGAATACATTTTTAACATCCAATGGATGAATAGATAATGTTTCAAAAGAGAAAAACTAATAACAATATGTATAGTTGTAGGTTTCACCACAAGGCTATATTGTAATATGTAACAGGACCTTAGTTACGAATTTCGGATCAAATGTAAAAGGGAAATAAACAAATGAATGCAAAATATATCTAATTTTAGTTCTGTAAATTCAAACGAGCTTTCTAAAGCCGAAACGAGCGCTAATCCACCACTGTCTTCATGGAAATTGTCACTGGGATGCGGTCAACATCTTTCTACAGTTTTCTCAAAATGTAAGTTCTCTTAATGGGTCAAAGAATCTTTATGCTTACGAATTATATGAGTAATTGCAAGAGATCTTAACCTTTATATATAGCTTCCATATAGGGCTTCGTCATTATAAGCCTAATATAGGTTCGGTTCACACTGATTGGGATCTATTTTCCTCCTGAACTTCGACCCATTGACTTAGATTATTTATTGGGCTACTTTATTATCTTTATTCGAATCAAATTACGTAACTTAAATGATAAGTTATTGAAAAACTAAAATATGCAATTAAATGTTGTCCAACTTTATGGGAAAAGTCAAAAATATCCAATATTCTCCCCCTTAGACAATACTTAATTGTAGTATTGAATCAATTTTAAAACAATTTTTAAAACTCGTTCAAGCTATGCTACTGTATTAGTCGAATAAGTTTAAAAACAAACATTTGATTCAAAGATAACGAAAATCCATCATTTCGTCCTACAAGGCTTTCGATACCGAAAAGTATCAAATACATATGTCATATGTAACACAGATCCAATACAATCACGCATATATTATACCTCACTAATATGAATGGGACGATGAAGTATGGCAATGGTACCTGTATAATCTAAATTATATCATCTTCGCCTGTAGGTCTCGATTTCTCTAAACTTTATGCTAAATTGCATATGCAAAATTGAATTAGAGAAATCTTGTTTTCTCTCATCGAATGCTAAACAACATTAGAGAAAATATATTTCCTCTCATCAAATGCTAAACTGCATCAGAAAATACTTTTATGTTCTCTAATTGAATGCTAAACTACATTAGAGAACATTTATGGGATTGAAAACTTATATCCCCCTATGTTGTATCAAACTTTATAGATATTCATATAAAATTGTATGCGTCTAAATGACATAGACTCAAGATCAATCTGTATATATGCCTATTAACCTTTCAATACTTAAGACTGACAGAAATCTTAAGACTTTCATATGTATTATGACAATGTATGATAACAAGTATTATTGAGGATAAACGATGATCATCTTTATTGATGAACCATTATACTGTCACAATATATCAAATGTATAAATGTACAAATGTACAAATGTACAAGGAGAAAACATAACGATCTCCTAACTAACAGTGTCTAAGGACTTCACAACACCCATATTGTATACTTGTCTCACATTCATAAGTCCTTTAGTTAAAGGATCGGCTAACATTTCCTCAGTCCTTTAATGCTCCAAACCTTAATGCCACATTTTCATATCAACTCCTTTATGGTCAAATAATTGACCTCCAAATGCTAAAACCAATTGATATTCTTTGTTGTTATTAAACAACAAAGAAATAATATCACAGTACAGCTGAATAGGTCTAGCGACTAAATCAACCATAAATAACTCAAAAATTAAGTTTTTGAGCTAAATAGTCTATTAAAGCAGCCCTATAACATGCACTCTGTATGCATGGTCAAGGAAGTCACTCTTGTATACTTGACACTCTTCTACGACATTGTACTATCTGTAAACAAAAAAATGTAACCTTAAGTGGACTTTCGATCATCCAGACACATAGCTAAAATTTGAATATGAATTTCTTACGAGATTTAGAGTGTTGACTTTTCTATATGTCAACATATAATCCTTAATTCCCTTTCAGCATCTCAACACTCACTTGATTGCATTCTAATGGTTTATACCTAGGTTAACTAGATATTGACTAAACAATCAAATAGTAAATGCAATGTCCATCCTAGTACTTACCTGGGCATACATCAAGCTATCAACCGTACTAGAATACGGAACATTCTTCATAACCTCTCTCTTTATTGAATCTTTAGACACTATGCTAAAGATAATCTCTCACTATAAGAGATTGATGCTATAATAGGTTTACTATTAACCGTATTAAACCTTCGTAACATATACTCAATATATGCACTCTGTAAGAGGTTTTGTCCTGTGAATCTGAATACCTAGGACAAAAGATGCTTCATCAAGATCCTTCATGTCAAAGTGCTTGACCAAAAGTTGCTTAACCTTATGCAATACTGTTTAGTTATTCAATGTGAGCAATATATCATCCACATACAATAATAAAAAGATAATGTTGCTCCCCCTGACCTCATGATATAAGCATCTTTTTAACTTCATTTTTCATGAAGCTGAAAGAGGTCAAACCTCATCAAATATAAGGTATCACTTTCGGGAGATTTGATGTAAACCATATATTGATCTGTTTAATATGCAAACCATGCCAATCAAAATCCTGAAATCCTTTAGGTTATTCCATATAGACCTCTTCAGAAGGGTCTTTATTCAAAAAAGCATTTTTGATAGCCATCTGATGCAACTATATATCATTATAAGCTACAATTGTTATAATCACTCAAAATGTATCCTACGAGGATATGGGAGAAAAGATAACATCAAAGTCAAACCTTTCTCTCTGAGTGAATCCTCTGACAACTGAGTTATCCCATAAACAGCTTAACTTTATCCTGAAATGCTTTAGGTCCTAAACTTCATTTACAATTGACGGGTTTGCAATTCTACTACAAATCAACTAGCCCAGACCTTACTCTGCTTCATGGATTGCATCTCATTATTCATTGCATCCCACCACAACTCTACATTAGGTCTAAAAATAGCTTCTGAAAAGTAATTGGATTCGTAACATGTCTAATATCATAGTCCTTTTCACCTAATAGACTATGTAATCACATGGGATAGTAAGTCGTCCCACTCTAACGGATCTACACAAATACATTAGAACTTGTACCCCCAGGAACCTCTATGTCTACAAGTATGGGTTCCTGTTCCTATACAGGCACGATACAAAGACCTGGATCCACCGTATCTAACTATATGAGTGGTGGGGACATAATAACTGGAGTATCCACCCTGCTGTCATCCGAGGGGTCAAAAGGCCCACCATCATCATAGACATTGTATTCTAGAAACTTAGCTATTTGTGATTACATAATGCTAGTCCCTCCTCCCTCTACAGTAAAATCTATAGCCTTTAGAGTGGTCGAGATATCCTACTAAATAACAATGAGTAGAACGAGTTTGTGATTTGTCTTTATAAGGATTATACTACCTTAACATGGCAGCCTCATACACGAATGTGTGCAAGGCTGGGTTTTCACACTTCTAGATAATCAAGTAGAATAGTCTTTTCCTATCCTACGTTAAGTTCTTCAAGTCCTTTAGGGTGCAGTTACGCCTTTCGGCAACACACCATTTTGTTTAGTACTACTCAGCATCGTGAATTTTGTCACTATTCTAACTGATTCCATATATCTAGCAAACAGAGCTTTTTAAGTCCTAAAACACCATCTTTGCCATAATATTCTCCCTCATGATGTTTGAGAGGATATACCTAGCAATAATGAGAAAAATCGTCTAAAAAGGTGAGAAAATAACAATAACCATTGTGTGAAGACACAAGTGAAACCCATACATCAGAATGAATTAGTCCAAAAGAAGAAGAAATGTGAGACTTGGATTGGTCAAAAAGTACGCGGACATGCTTCCCTAGATGACATGCATGGAGAACATAAGTATCAGAACTCTCAATTTTTTTATAAGAAATCAAAGAATGATGAAAAAGATAAACAATTACTCTAGAACTAACATGCCCTAAGTGATGATGCCATGTGGAACTACTAACACGAACAATCGAAAACCCGATCGAGTTTAGTGGGTGGATGGAATTATGAAAAGGATAAAGGTTATCTTAACAAGTAAAGCTGCGAATCTTGTGCTTCGTTTGTAAATCCTTAACACAAAAACTAAAAGGATTAAATTCCACAATGCAACTGTTATTAGCAATAAGCTTTCCAATAAAAATTAAATTTTTAATTAGAGTAGGAGAAGCAAATGCATCTTTTAATACAAGGTTATGAGAATCAGTTGGAATAACAAAAGACCCAAAGAAAGGATTGTTGACACAAGAAAAAGATATTTCTATTTTTGAAGTTCAGATTCCCTTATAGCAGTTGAGACTTGCATTCTTTAAAAGTAGGTAGTGGTGGTGTAGTAACTAGGACATACGTAATGAGATTATATTCTTAACCAAAGGCCATGACAATTTGTATAAGAAGTGGAAACGTCATCATCAAGAGCAGATATGACAATCAAACAATTCTTTTAGCTTGTTAAAAAAATCATTCATTAATAAAGTATGTTTCTCCAAATGTTAAAGCTCTTGACGAAGAGATACAATTCGAGATTTATTGTGATCTCTAAATATTTTTTAATTTTTAGCCATGCGCCTTTGAGTAGTAAAAGGCTTACCAAAAGTAATTATAGATATTAAAATATCATGGGAAATGGTGGATTAAATTCAAGAAAGAACTAGGTAATCAATTTGTAATCACTACCCATACCCTAGATCATCAATGGATGGAGGAGTCACAAAATCATCAACATGTTCATCAACTTGATGACCTTTTAAGACAGCAATAAAGAAAGAAAGAAAAAAAAAAAAGGAAAGACAAGTGGGAAATTTTTTTGAAAGATTGATTTAGAGTCCTCCCTACGGTACCCTAAAGATGAATAAGACTCTATCTGCCTAAATGTATTCTATTGAGAATATATATGAGGATACAAAGTATAAAATATGTGGAAAGATATTATAAAATAATAATATGACTAAATAAAAAAAATAAATGTACTTAGTACATAACGCACCCCACAGTGGAGGTTTGGAAGGGTTGTAATGTATCTGTCATTTCCTTTGTATTTTTACAAAGAGAATGGACTTAAAAGGTTTCAAAGAAACCCGTTATTCCAAAGATATTAAATATAAAGATGGCCAAAATTAAGGAATACCAGATTCTACACTAATACATTCAATTTAGAGTAGGATACGGTGCAATATAAATATTATCTTTAAATATTAGATTTTCACTGCCATTAGTCAAAGTGCGTGCCTGAGAAGATTATATGTATCCACATTTATTTAGTTTTTAAAGAAACAAACAAATTATGGCAGAGATGATAGAATTATGCATCCACGTCAGCCACTGGCCTTGGGGTTGATGTGAGTATTTCTATTATTCGCCTTACAATTTGTAGGAAGATATGGTCCAGCGCGTGAGTTGGTGGGCGTGATTGTCAACGAACCCTTCTAACTTGGCACGTCTGTTTTAATTTTTTATTTTATGTGATTTTTAATTTTTAATTTTTTCATGATTTGAATTTAAATAAACTAAATATTATTTAATATTAAATTATTAATAAATTTATAATTATATTAACATAATAACTCATAAATTTTTATTTTCTTTTAAGAAAATAAAAGGAAAGTTAAAAACCATAAAAACATAAAAGAAATCCGACCAAATACCCGTTCGATATAATGATTGTATCACTTTATGATTAATTTTGGTTCTCTATGTTAACACATATAGGTTACATATGAAGACACCGAGCCGAGCTCTTCCTTACAAGTGGCCAGATTTCAAGCTTCCACAATTTTGCTGTGTTGCATGACTTAGTCACCGTCTTTTGCTTGTTACAGCAAAGATTATTGTAATTAAGGAGGATATTTTGAGTTTGCTGTTCGACTTGAGTCAAAATCTCTGTTTAAAGCTCATTCAAGGTCTTCAACTTCTCAAGACTTGTAAACTCCGTCACAACGCTGCCGGGAGAAAATTTCGCAGCGCAATTTAGCCAAGCACTAATGCCGGAGAAATCAACATACAAGCATAATGTAACAAATGCAAGATTTTTTCATAAATTCCCCAAATTGTGATTTCGTACAGATCAATCCACACGATACATTTTGTACATGTTTTTATGTAAAAACTTGCCTATAATTTGGTCAACCCAACAAAAATCCACTTTCTACAACCCTAATCACCCGCCCATTTCGAAAAGCAGGATTTCTCATTCGGCAAAAAGACTCCAGGATGATGATGACCGTAAATAAAGCTGCAGAAATCAACAACTATAGAGCAAATAACAATCAAAATAAGCCAAAATCATTTATTTAGTCGAGTTAAACTTACCCAATTTAAGATCAAATCCTCCATGTTGCATATCATTAACGAATGAAACAAAAAACCAAAGTAGTTGTTACCACAAGGGCATTCAGCCAAGAGGGCTAGAAGTAACACTACCTCAACTTCCCGAGTGACCAATTGTAGGAAATAACTCACATTTCCCTGGACCTATAAGAATCGGACATTAAGCATATTGACCTACCAAAAATTGGTCTCAATTTCATCCAATTGACCCTGGGAAAATCTCTAATTGCTAGTGTCAATCCTGGGCCAGTTTCCGAATGACAAAACTACAAACTACATGACGACTGGTTGGGTCAATCTAAATAATGCCAATAGTATAAGCCCAACCAAACTAGATTGTTCATTCAGGCAAACACAATAAAAAATGCTATCTAGGTAGCTAGTAAATTACAACAAGCTCAATAAATATTTTGGGCTACAACACAAGCTAAATTTTAAAAGTACTAGAATAAGTTAACCAGACCAGGAACTAGATGGTAGCAGAAACTATTTAGTCTAATGATACAATAAAATCTAGAAAGCAGATATTCAAGCTAAACCCCTCTCAGTTGCAAAAACAGCAGATCTCTGTGCCTAACGATTCACAAAGCAAAAACTAGGGCCACCATGTTTTGAACTTCTAGGCAAAGCTTAAGCAACTGCATCAGAATGCCTTCATTTCTATCTTGCATAAGGATGGTAGCGACTATTGCTACTATAGCCTCCCCTTCCATAAAGCCCACCTGCTCCGCCATAACTAGCACCTGGACCAGGTTCATAGCCTGCACCATAACTTGCACTGCCATAATTACCATATCCCTCACCTCCTCGACCATACCCTCCTAGGCCAGCCCCACTATAACCGCCACCATAAGCCCCACCATAAGGTCCAAATCGACTAGAATAACCAAGGGAGGATTCAGCTCGGTAACCTCCTAAGCTACTGCCCCCATAGCTCCCATATCCAGAGCCAAAATCCCCACTACCACTACCAAACGCGTAGCCACTACCAAGTCTACCACCCAGACCCCCTGGTGTCCTATAGGGGCCAGGTCCAAACCCTGAATCAAACCCATAAGAGTTTCCATACCCACCAAAACCATCACTGAAAGAACGACTCCTAGAATTGCTACCATATGCAGGAGCAGGTGGTGGGTTTGAGGCTTTCTTTGGTTCAGCTTTCTTGATCTCCACCTACAACAAAGCAACTTAGTTAACCTAGGTTCTGCAACTTACACTATTACGAGTCCTTTCCTGAGATATAAACCTGTCACAATCTTCACTACTAAAGTTAGACACTGAAAATTTCAATATGACTTCGGAGAGGAGGAAAAACAAGATCCTTTCTATTCAAACATTTTGACAAAACCTCGCATACAAAAGAGAATTGTATTTCTTGAAGACCATTTTTCAACCAGCTTACCTGAGCACCATCCATGTCTATCATATTTCCCTTGGATAACATCTCATCCACTATTTCTTCATCTTCAAAAACTATAAATCCAAAGCCTCGTGAACGGTTTGTCTCATGATCACGTACAATCTGATGTTCCACCACCTTTCCATATTTGGAGAAGAAAATTCTAAACTCGTCTAAAAGGTTTAAAGAATGATATATCAGAGAGGCCCAAAAAAGCAACACGTAATGAAAAGTATTAAGAAATTAAAAAATCCCCCTTCCACTCCCAATTGATAACACACCACCAGAACTTGAGACTTGCCTTCGGTAAGAGATGTTGGGATCCCGCCAACAAAAATTTTCTTTGTTTTGAAGTCCTTCGACTGACCAGAACCTTTAGGAATGGTCCTCTTTATCTCAACCTGCTCCATCAGCACTAATTAGGATATTTATTGAACATTAAATCAAAAACTAATACGCTTTACCAATATGCGAAGGAAAAACTAAAGGATTATATTTAGCTATAAACAGAACATCCTCTTCACATTACAAGGTACTTTGAAGAAACAATCTACATCCACAAAAATTAAACTACTAAATGTATAATCTAGTCATTGATCCCATGGATATGATTCTTGTTCAAGAACAATGATCATTGATAACGAACATCCAAAAGTTCAAATCATGAAAGTCGGCTTATAATCAGTAGAAAGTTGCATGAATTTTTTTCAAGACTATAACCCCCTTCCAATTAAAAAAAAGCAAAAAAGCCTAAGCATTTTGTCCCAGGAATTTCAGATCAGATGTTCCCTACTAATCACTAAGAGAAACTTGGAGGAGGGAAAAAAAAAAGACATCGACTTGGAAGGGGAAATAAGGCTTAAATTGGCAACAACATATTCAACAAGCATGACACAATTAAAGCCAAGGGGCAAAAAGGCTTAAACTGGCAAGAACATATGCAACAAACATGACACAATTAAAGCCTCACAAAAGGGGAGATAATACACCTGCTTGCCGTTAATAATATGGGTATCTTCGATAACCTTGTCAACTACGGAAGGATCAGCATAGGTTATGAATCCAAAACCCCTAGGTTGACCCGTGTAACGATCTTTCATAATGACGGAGTCAGTAATCTCCCCGTACTTGCCAAAGTGCTTATTAAAAGTAGCTGCAATTTGGAAAATAACAACAGTACCCAACCAACCAACACGAAGAAGTAAATAACAAGCATAAAAAAAAGCCAAATAACCCAACTCAAACCATCAACCTTATTACAAATCCCATTATTCTAAGATCTCTTACATTAGTCCAAAGCAACTTAGTGAAAAACATAAAGACGAAAACTTACCATAAGTAGTGTCTTTAGCCAATCCACCAATAAAGATTTTTCTGTAGGAGGAAATATCAAACAACCAATTATGACCGCAATCCAAGACATACGTTAAAAATAATAATATGCAAAGACCTAAGTTTTCTAACTACTTATTCTCCTAATGGACTTCTCCAGGAATCAAATGACAAAAAATATGAATTGTTCATAGATCAGTACACATCTAGAAAGAGAGAGTGAGGGAGAAAGAGAAAGAAACTAACCCAGGGCTAGCGCCGTCGCCAGACAGGGGGTTGGATTTGGAGCCCATAGGACTGTTGGGAGAGAGGAAGAGAAAGAAAGAGTTGGTTCGGTTAGGGTTTTGGCTAGAAATACAGAATTAGGGAATGTTTTCGATCGATCGATCAATAGATTAGCTGAAAGCGATCCTAGGCTTGAGTGTTTTGACGCCAATATAAAAAAGAGGATTGGTTCTGTGCCTTATTATACATACTCTTTCAACGACTCTTTTACCCCAGTAAACTACGCAATTTACGGATTTGGCCACCGCCTTCTTGTTGCAGCGACGATATTGAGATAGATGGAAATAGATAAGGAATAAAATAGTTATTCTTAAGAATAGAAAAGATGAGTAATAGAATATAATAGATATTACTTTGTTTGATTCAAAAATGGAATAGATAAGAAATTTCTATACCAGTGTTTGATTTGAAAATATAAATTTAAAATAACAAAGGAATAATTAACTTAAAGATCAAAATATTATTATTATTATTATTATTATTATTATTATTATTATTATTATTATTATTAATTTTATATTATTATTATTTTTCTTATTATTAATTTTATTTATTATTATTATTATTATTAAATTCCTTATTATTATTAATTTTCTTCTTATTATAATTAAATTTATTATTCTTATTAATATTAATTATTATTATTATTAATTCACAATATGAGGATGTTATTACAAGGTGGGAATCAAAATCTAATTCATTTTTTCTTTTGATAAGACTAATCCTTTTCTTTTGCAAATATTGAAGAAAAATGCCAATTTATCAGAAGAAATGAGTGAATGTAAGCATAGGTGACAACATAACCAACTAATCAGCTTTATTGGACAGCATGCATTTTGCTTCTGTCTGCTATTATTAGCTTTCCAAATTGCGTCTAGAAGACATTTATGTTGCTTATCCAATGGTAAATTATCCAATGGTAAATATGCTTTTGGATCAAATGGATCCGAAATTGGTAATTTAGGCAACTTGCATCAATTGTCTACGAGGGCCCAGAGCGCACCCGAATTGATGAGTCAGCCTCAATTATTATTCTCGTTGATATACTTTTTCTTTGAAATGGAGGAATTAATATACAGTCTATACTGTATAAATCAAATCCTGCAGCTCCATTTGTTTTTCTTGTAGGTATCTTAGCATGTGGCACTGTTTTCATGAATTTCACAAAAAAAAAAAGAATTTATCTTTGTTCTAAAAGACGAAGAAATTATTTCTTCCTAGTGGGCTAATTATTAAGACAACAGTACTTTCTTTTTACAAAAGAACGCCAAGTGGACGTTCAAAATTAAAAGTAATAAAGTTATGGACAGTTGTCCATATAATTGAGGAGACATCTCCTTTCTTTTGATGTGGTGTCAAATCCTGCCTACCACATTAATTCAAGAAGTCAACAGAATAAAGATATCAGATAATACAACACCTCCTGCTGTAATAAGAAAATCCTACTATTTCAAAAATCCTCAGGAGATTTTTGATAAAGAAAAATCTAAATTAGTTAGATCTCAATCAAAATGAGTAGATCAAGACCAAGTACAAGTACAAGACCTACAGTCTCATTTGAAGAACAAAGAGTTGCAGAAGAAAGAAATATGGGGTTATTACCCATAAGATTTCTACTGTTTTTGGATCAACCGTTGTTCCTGAATAAACAATCATAGTCATTGTTCTATGTCTTGATGTTGATGGTCTAATGACACCAAGCTCTAATAATGCTTGCACATGTCTTCTGAATTGTGCCTTCATTAAAGGTGTTACATGCTTTAGAGGCTTATCTTGTATTGTCAGGTCTGGATTTATAATATCAAGCTTACATACCAAGCCATTCTTTTCCCAATGCTTTTGAGGGTTTCTTCCAATATATTCCAGACTTTCTAGATCTTGTAGAGATGCTTATATTTCTTTTGAGTATATTCCTATACTCTTTCCGATGTTATAATATACCATATCCCTTATAATATAGTATTCATCAAAATCTAATTCCAATTCTGGTATGGCTAAAGAAGCCATATTGATTTCTGTACTTGTCGATAATTGTGACAAGTTTTTATAGAAGGTAATAGTATTCCCTTCTAACCTTATTCCTCCTTGTTGTGCTCTGATGAAATTGCAACCTATTATTAATTGAATTCCATCTTGTGGATTCATTGCAATACAGAATGTGAACGGTATTCTGTATGTATTGTCTCCAATCATCATTTGTCCATCCTTCAGTCTGAATTCAGAAGTAATTACTGAATTTACTCCAACAATTATTATTGGCCATTTAGACCTTTCTTTTGCTTGTTCAGGAATTGCATCAATTTTGACACAACATTTTGTAGCTCCTGTGTCTAATATTGCCCTTAATTGGAATTCTTCACATCCTGGTATCTTGAATTTTTTTCCTCTGTTGTTATAGGCAAGGACCAGTATTACCAAAACGACAAAACTTTTGTTTATTTCTTTCCTCTGTTGTTATAGGCGAGGACCTTTTCTTTGTTGGGCTTGTGGCCCTTCTGACCAGTTCTTCTATTTGAAAATATCCTGCAGGGCTTTCCCTAACAGGCTTTGAGCTTGATCCTTCTTTTCTTTGGGTAGGACTTGCATTTCCTTTGTTCACAAAGTATTCTTTATGACATGTATTTACTAGCACAACATAAATAGTACCTCTATAGTCATTGTCAACGACTCCTGCTGAGACATCAATTCCTTGACTTGCTATGGAGGATTTTCCTGCTATTCTTCCATAAATGCCTGATTGTGCTATTTTCATCTTGATTCCCGTTGATATACTTTTTCTTTGAAATGGAGGAATTAATATACAGTCTATACTGTATAAATCAAATCCTGCATCTCCATTTGTTTTTCTTGTAGGTATCTTAGCATGTGACACTGTTTTCATGAATTTCACAAAAAAATTATTGTTGTATACAGGTCTGGGGTATAAGTTGTCCAAAAGAAAGAGAGTTGTGTTTGAGGTATTATTGGGGGTGGTCTTTGACTATTCCTTAATGTAAGGAATAGGTAATCTTTAAGAATGTTATTCTTTGGGTCATAAAATAAACCAAACAAGAGAATAGGTAATAGATAGGAATAGGAGGGTAATAAAATTTCTATTACCCTCAACTAAACAACCCATTAAGGCTTGGTGTATATTTATTTTTTCATGGCTTTTCTTTTAAAAATATGCTTATTTGATTTTTAAATTTTTTGTTTTAAAAATAAAAAAGAAACAAATTTATGTAAACACAAAATTTATATTTTGTGAATTGTCACAACTTGTTGTTTTAAAGAACAAGCAAAACACTCTAACAATTATATAGTGTCTAAATCGAACTCCAACAGTTTAGGGTGTTCAAAATAAACCTTAACTTCTAAAAATTGTTCAAAATGGATTATAAAGTTTGAAAAGAATTTTGATTATTGATAGTGTTAAGCCATTATTAGTTAATTTCTGACGTGGTTTTTTTATTTTCTTCGAAGTGAGACCTACCACTTGATAACGTGGATTTTTTAACAAAAAGGGTCCTACATTATTTATAATTTTTTTTCACAAACACAACATTTCCTTCTTAAACACAACAATTGTTTCCCTTTGGTTTTGATTCTTAAACGCAGAAACATCAAAATATTGCCTGTCTGGAAGCTTTTTTAATAAGAAGATTAAGAAAGAAAAGAATTACAAAGAATTTGTTTCTCCATTAAAAAGAAAAACAAGATCTTGGGAAGCAGATGGAACGCCCGCCTATTGGCGGTGGTGAATTGGTTCAGAATGGATTCATGCGATTCTATTCAGCTCCAACGAAATAGTTAGAAGCACTATTTGAAGGAGAATAAGATGAATCAATGAAGCCAAAGATGAATCATTGAAGCCAGAAACATGTGCTTGTTAGAATGCTAAAATCTTGAGGGTTGGCAATTGTATCGATTTTTGGTTAACTAACCGAAGTGGAAGGACAGAACGTGTGCTTGTTAGAATGCCAAAATCTTGGTAGGAGCTCAAAGAACATCAAATGCAAATCATAAGTGTGGGAGTAGAGAATAACAAAACAGAACCCACTTTTTTAATAGTAAAATTATATTAATGTAAAAGAAAATAAATAAATATTTTAAATATTTAATTGATATAATTTAAGTTTTTACTGATTAATCACTTCCTAAAAAGTAATATCTCTATAAATATATTCATGGAGCACGTAACAAACAATACCAGAACTATATGTGCTGAACTTGTTTGTTTTGAAAAAAGAATATCTAGGTCTTATAACACAAAAGCGATAAACTAGAGAAAACAGAGTTTAAACACGACATGAGTGGTAAATTTTACATGGATGTCACTTCTTGGAGAGGCATAAAATCTCTCAAGTGTGCTTCAACCTCTGGTTCAACTTGTTAAGGGCTTTAATGGGTGACCTAGACTCTCCTAAAGCTTGTGAAGCTTTCTCTCGCATCATCAAGCTTCTTTGTCTCAGCTCCCTACCCTTGTTGAAACCATCATTTCTTTAACTCTCCTCTCCACCTTCGTTGCATTCACGTATCCATCCTCGTTTTGTTAGCCTTGCTTGGGTGTGGAAGCAAAACCAAAAAATAGAGAAAGAAAGAAAGAACGTAAAACAGGAGATAATATTTTCTCAAACACTTTTTCTTTTCTTTTTATTCATTCATCTCATTTCTAATTATTCTCTCACTTACTTTTCAAGCTTGCATATTACATATTTATATTCATCTATGGAGACTTCTAGAAATCATTAATTCACTCCCTTCTTCCTAGACTACAACTCATTCTTTTTTTCTAATGTTATTTACCCAACAACTTTTTTTCCAATATTTTCTTCTTTTTCCAATGTTATTTAATTCATGGAACGAGTTTACATGTCATCATTTTCCCCCTTAAACTTGTTTCTCCTCGAGCTTGAACTCCAAGTTGTCTCCTTAAATTCACAAAGACTTTGGTATTCAATGCCTTTGTGAATATATCAACAACTTGGTCACTCGAATTCACGTGCAGCAATTCAACTTCCTTTTCCTTGATTTGCTCCCTTATTAAGTGAAAACGTGTGTCGATATGCTTCGAACGCTCATGATGAACTGGATTCTTTGCCAACGCAATTGCGGATTTGTTGTCCACATAAATCTTTGTTGTATCTTCTTCTTGTAACTTCAGCTCTTGAAGTAATCTCCGCAACCAAACAGCATGACAAATACAAGAAACTGCAATAATGTATTCCACTTCACACATGGACAATGCAACAATAGATTGCTTCTTAGAACTCCTTGTAAACGTAGTATCACCAAGATAAAACACAAAGCTGATAGTGCTTTTTTGATCATCATAGCTTCCGGCCCAATCATTGTCGTTAAATCCAACAAGTTTTGCATCTCCTTTGTTAGTATAAAATAGCCCGTAATCGATCGTTCCTTTAACGTATCTCAAAATTCTCTTTGCTGCCTTCAAATGAGAGGTTCTTGGTGTCTCCATGTACCTGCTCACCAAGCCAACTCCAAATAATATATCCGGTTAGGTGCACGTTAAATACCGCAGACATCCTATGAGACTTCTGTAATAAGTCGGGTTCATAAGTTTTCCTTCTCCTTCCTTCGTCAATCTGATGCTACAATCGACCGAGGTGTTTATGTCCTGCGTGTCCTCCATTTCAAACTTCTTTAGGATCTCCTTGGCATATCTTTCTTGTGAGCTTGTTTCAGCTCGTAAAACGTTTTCTTCAACTTGTACACTTTTTCTTCTTGGACTTTAATAATAAAGCCAGGCGGTTGCTCGATATAAACTTCCTCTTCAAGACACTTGTTCAAGAATGCCAACTTAACGTCCATCTAGTACATCTTCCACCTCCTTTGAGCTACGAAGGAGATAAGCAACCTCACCGTCTCAAGTCGAGCTACCGGTGTGAACACTTCTTCGTAGTCAACGCCATATTTCTGCTTGTATCCTTTCACAACAAGTCATGCTTTGTGCCACTCCACTTCACCTTTCATGTTTCTTTTTGTCTTGTAAACCCATTTAACTCCTATGGGTTTGTGTTCTGTAGGCAGAGAAGTAAGCTCCAATGTATCGTTCTTCTTTATGACATGAATTCCCTCCTTCATGGCTTTTCTTCATTTTTTTCTCCTTGGAAGCTTCTTCATACGTTAATGGATCAAAACCTGCAAAGAAAAATAGAGATTGCTAAACTCCTTATCAAATTTAGCATCAGTAGGTTGACTCATGTTATATATGTCCTGGATGTTCCTCATCCTCCTTACGGGTGAGTGGCTCGAATAGTCACTGTCGGACTGAGTTCTGACTCGTCGAGATGATGGTGCAAATATGTCTTCTTCGTTAACAGAAATCTTCTTGGACTTTAAAATGATTGACTTTTGGTTTTTGTAGATTCCAGGTTTCCGCTAGTGTAATATCGCCAATTCGCTTCATCGGGAATCTGTTCAACAAGTAAGCAGAATAAACAAGAGCATCTCTCCAAAATTCTTTTGGGACATTTTTCTCCTTCAACATACAGCGAACCAAGTTCAGAATTGTCCTATTCTTCCTCTCCTAAATGCCATTTTGCTGCAGTGTTTGAGGCATCGTGAACTAATGAACAATGCCATTTTCCTTGCAATACTTCTTAAACTCCAGTGACATATACTTGCCACCATAATCAGTACGTAAATATTTTAGCAAACACCCACTTTGTTTTTCCACCAAATTCTTAAGTTCTTTAAATCTGGCAAAGACTTCTTTTTTCTCCTTTAGCATATAAACCCATGTTTACCACTGTAATCATTTGTAAGCGTCAAGAAATAGCGATTACCTCCAATGGAGACAGGATTGAAACATTTTGATGCTCTTCTCGACTTGTACTTCATGAAAGGTTTCCTTTGCTGCTTTCCCATGACACAAACTACGCACAAATTGCCAGGGGCTTCGAGTTTCGGTAGTCCTATCACCATATTTTTCTTTTCCAGTCCTTAGCGTAGATTCCAAAGAGTCGAGACATCCTGAGTCATTATCTTCAAACATTTCGACTCATTAACATTGAGCTTCAACAGAAACATCCTATTCTTCATCATCTTCACATGGGTAATTACATTGTTATTTTTATCACAAACTGAAAGTGCCAAATTCTTTATTGAAATATCGTATCCTTTCTCCAACAATTTTCCAATACCCAGAAGATTGCTTTTAATATCAGGAACGTAATAAACATCAAAAATATGAAGTTGTCTTACATTTTGGAGTTCGAAGATTACATCACCTTTCCCTTCGATCGGCCTCTTTGAAAGATCTCCAAATGTAATGTTTCCCATCTGTTTCTCGTCAAGCTTCGCAAAAAACTCCTATCTTTCACAAATATGATTTGACGCTTCCGTGTTGAGGTACCATGTAATTGCTTGAACTGGTTCCGGCTTATTGTACGACATAAGCAACACTGGTCCTGCATTAGCTTCCTCTTTTTCAATCAAATTTGCTTTCTCTCCACCATTTTTTGTATTGTACCAGCAATCATACGAGTAATGGCCATATTTTTTGTAGATAAAACATTGAATTTCTGATTTGTCATACCTTCCTCCAGGTTCTTCAAGCTCTGATACCACTTGTTAGTCTTGCTTGAGAGTGGAAGAAAAACCGAAAAATAGAGAAAGAAAGAAAGAAAGAAAGAACATAAAACAGGAGATAATATTTTCTTGAACACTTTTTCTTTTCTTCTTATTCATTCATCTCATTTCTAATTGTTCTCTCACTTACTTTTCAATCTTGCAGATTACATATTTATATTCATCTATGGAGACTTCTAGAAATCATTAATTCACTCCCTTCTTCCTAAACTACAACTCGTTATTCTTTTTCCAATGTCATTTACCCAACTACTTGTTTTTTCAATGTCGTTCTTCTTTTTCCAATGTTATTTAATTCATGGAATGAGTTTACATGACATCATGTCTCTCTGCTCCACCCCAATCGCCAACTTCATCTCCTCCACTAAGAGGTTCTTGTTTATGTATTACTCTGACTGCAGAGGCCACACCACTATTAGAACTTTGTTGACCACCACCTCCAAAGTCGAGTTGCACCCACAATGAGTCACAAATGCCACTACCTTATTATGGTTAAGCATCGCCACTTATAGGGCCCTACGACTACCAAAGCAAAGAAATACCACTCTTACTCGGTCTAGTTGTTTAGTGCTTGGAAACATTCATAAAACATTTCAGAAGTAAGTTTACGGGCTTCTTCTTGTAAGGCTTTGGTGGGTATAGCAAGCTCCAATTTGATCAACAATCAAAGGATCGATGCAATAAATTGGTGGGGTTTTGCCATTAGGGACACATAAGTTGTTAGAAAGGACATCGAGGGCTTTTGGTTCAAGATCGTCAAATTTGTTAACCATTATTCCTTCGTCTAAAATCGTATGAGGAAGAAGCAACCATTGTGTGTTGCTGGTTCTTCAAAACGGTGCATCTCCTGCATACGTTTCATTTAAGAATCAAAACCAAAGGGAAACAATTGCTGCGAAGGAAACGCTACGTTTATGAATGAAAAATTCGTACACAATGTTTAACCTTCATATGTTGATTAATGAAGAAAACAATTATAAATAATATGGGATGCACCTCTTTTCAAAAAATTCCACATTATCAAATAGTGGGCCCCACTTTTAAAAAATAAACTACGTTAATAAATAACTGACAGTGGCTTAACATCGTTAGTGGTAGGGGTTCTTTTCGAACGTTTTTCAAAAGTTATGGTTCAATTTGAACATTTTAAAATCGTTAGGGTTCATTTTGAATACCCTAAAATATTAGGGTCCATTTTACACACCAATGAAAACGTTAGGGGTTGTTTTGTTCTTTTGGCCTTCTTTGTTTCTCCTGCTATTCCAACCAATGTTGTGAATATCGTACTGGACTTGATACCGGATTGGATTCTAATACAATACTGTACCGGTACCGATCAATATTGGGTACCATTTTAGACAATTTTTAAATTTATGAAATAGTCCTGAACTTTTAAAAAATTTGCGAAATAGTTCACTGTCATATTATACAATTATACTATATGATTTTAACCCTGTCCCTAAAAATCATAATAATAAATAATAATCACAATTAATATGAAATAACAATAATTTTTATATATTTTACATTTAAATAATAACCACAATTTATATAAAAAAAGACAATCATCATTATACAAATATAAAATTAAAAACAATACAAAGTATTTAAAATATTACAATTTCAATTTTCATTATATAATAATTACATCAAAACACCCAATAAAAAGAACAATAAATATCCTTAACTATCAAATTATTATAATTTACAACAAGAATTCGTGATAAGGAAACAACCAAGTATAATTGAAATATGAAACAAAAACATATATTATTTAATTTACTATCAATTAAATATATTATGTTTAATTAATTAAAATTAATTATTACTAAAATTATAAATATATTATTTTAATTTATAATTTAATTTAATTTATAAAATTAATTTAATTATTATTATTAAATATAATTAAATTTAAAAATATTTTTAAAATATATAAATTTCAAATAAATTTTGATTTAATAATAAAAATATATAAAATAAATATTAGTTTATAAATAATAAAATTTAAATTATTTATTTTAAAAATAAAATATTTTATTAATAAATATTATGTAATTAAAATAAATTTAAATAAAATAATTTTTTAAAGTTTTATTTAATATATAATTATTATTAGTAATAAAAATATTTATTTTATTTTAGAAATAAAAATTAAAAAATCACAATAAAAATTGAACTAAATAACTAATTAAAAAACTTTGAGAAAAAGAAAGAAGGAGGGAAATTTTTAAAAAATTTTGAAAATTTTGCAAATAAGTCCCTATATTTTTCAAAATTTTCAGTACTGGTTGGAATATGACCAGTATTATAAATACCTGCCAGTACTAAATGAAATAAGCCAGTACCGACCAGTATTTACACCCAGTACATAAAATCTTTATTTCGTTCCATTTTCTGACCGGTATGGTACGTACTGCTCAATACTGATCAATACGGAACAAAATTCAAAACCATGATTCCAACAACCTATGGTGGCTCTCTCTCTCTCTCTCTCTCTCTCTCTCTCTATTAACCAAATAATTTTTCTCTTTTTCTTTATTACTAATGTAGAGAAATTTGGACGGGATTTGATTCCGATCATAGCAGAATAATTATGAAACCTGTTCTTATTTTGATTTTCCAAAAACCAAGATTACTTTAATTCTAGAAAATGATTAACAATTAAATCATAATAAAGCATAAATCTTAATTTGTACCTTATTCCGATACTTGATCATATTCTTATTGTATTCTTCGAGCCATTTCTGAAATCGATCCATCTTATCCACTGTAGTCGCACAAGTGTCTGGTCTCTAATGGTATCTATAGAATAGGTTGAGAGAACTCTGTAACTCTTACAAAAAGGATTAAGTGAAAATTACTAGCTCAATTAAAGCCTAAGCCTATACATAATAATCTTTGGACATTTTAGTATTTAATTAAAATTAAATTATAATTTCAATTAAACTTTAATTAGAATCATAAATAATTCTAATTAAATATCAATTAAGCCCAAATAAGATCCAACATCCCACATTGATCCTCATTTATTAAATAACTCATATTTAAATATAAAGTTTCTCAAACTTTACAATCAAGTTCAATTTGATTAAAATATCTTTGATTAACCTTTACATTTATAATTTTTTATATAATTCATTCTGTATAATTTAATCCTTTCATCATATAATGTTTTGTTTAGACATAGAGCATGAAATTAATGTCTACTCTATTTTGAATCTAGTTATATTAGTTTTCTATCATTAGCTATTGATTCAATTAATGACATTGGAAAACTATTTACATAATTTCATTTTACCTTGGCCAAGGATTTTTCGAATTAATACTAATAAAGAACAACATAATATTCTCTCTAATTACTTTAGGTGATAAATCCTATCTTAATCACTCATTTATCTCCATATAATTCATGTTATATTCATTGACCATCGAATGAACAACCCATAATTATTTATGTCATAAGTAATATCAAAACCTAGCAATCCCTATATAAGATAACTTTAGAAATCTAAAGGATCACTTATACAATCATCCTAATGAAAATTTCCATAGACATACAAATAATGTCCCAAATGAATTTCTCATATCAGGTCAGTTCAATGAACTTGTTCTCTAACAAATATCCACATGTTATTTAAGTATCTCCATATTTTAGTCTACAAGATCAAATACTTCCTTCATAAAGAAAAACATAATGTGTGCTAGCTTTTTTACATTATATTAATGTCCAGTCTTAATAGAACAATGACTAGGAACAATTTAAGGATAATATATAAATGCAATATGAATCTCATAATTATAATCTCATTATAGTTTCATTTTCAATGTATAATTATCCCATAGACTTTATTATATACATCTAAATATGTACAAGATATAGAAAGCCTTTAAATAATTGTCATTAAACTAAAACCAAATCGATTGACTGTAGGGCATAAAATAATAATCTCCCACTCACACAAAGCTAATCGTTTAAGTATATATTATATACCATATCACCACATAACGATTATGCTATCGCTAGGACAATGGCTTAATGAGTGAATTCTATAAAATTTCCTATGGTGAGCATTTGCTTAAATCTTACAACTTGAATCTTAATTATCATTATAATTAAGAAATTTTGCCCAAATACATTATTAGATCTTTGATGAGACCTTATCTTCCTCTACATGCCTAATGACTCTAATGTTCTATAGTACCTTATTGTCTTGAACATTGCAAAGAACTATATCAAGTTTACTAAAGAACCTATTGATCCAATTAATCATTTCCATTAAATGAAAAATATATTATGGCTTAATTAGTAACCATTTCTATGTTGGAACCTTTCAAATCTTGAATGATATTGTTCTAAATAAAATAAAAATTAATTAGTATTTACTTCTAAATTAACTATTCTTATCTCCTTGAACTCAAATATCAACTCATACATAGAATAATGGATATCTTTAATACTTTAGAAGTATCTAATATCTCAAATACCAAACATCTTTAATACATTATCTATGTAGTTAGACTTAGAATAGGTGACCAACATCCAATCTATTTCTATGGATCTAATTCCTAGAATTAAAATGTAACCTTTTTATATCCATCTAGAGTTATTATTGGGCAATTATATTTTCAACAATTGAAAATTAGAAATATTGTTCTCTATAAGTAATATGTCTCTACATACTTTCACTTAAAGGACAACTATACTATCACTAACCTTTTTGTAGACATGATAAATTCACAGTCATCTCCAAAGCAAACTCATTGAATTCATCATAAAAATGAATCTTTTAATGTCTCTTAGCCTTTCAACTATACATCAAATTTATCATCAAAGACACTAGTTCTAATTGGATGTACTGTCATGAGATTTGAACTTTTCAAATTTCACCTTACTACCACAAGTTAGCTTGAGAATCATTCTCCTATAAGTATACATTGAATCAAACAATTTGTTCAATGGATCTATAAGATTATATCCAACCTTTTGTATATCTTATAACTTTTTATTATCCAATTTAGTTCCAAACCTAATAGATAATGTGTGCTTTATACAAGCATCACATCCTTGAATAATTAACTTTGACTATTTTAAAGAATTAGCATTTCATATCTAATATGAAATTTTACTAATTGATGGAATTGAAATTATTAAAGGTAAGTCATTTTACTACGCATATCTATAGAATAAATAATGTTGCATCATATAATATCTCATATTTATTTTCCTCCTTTTATAAAACAATAATCGTATGAAATTTTATTATGAAGGTATTCACCAAAGAATCTCATTTCCTATAGATAACTGAAAATTTAAAACTTAACAAATTGATCTCATCAAAATGCTTTAGCATTCTCAATGCTTGATTTCTACTTAAATTTAAATTATTTGAATTTTTTAATTAGATTTAAACTATTTGAACTTTTCAAAATTTTAAATCATTATTTCATTTAATACATATTACTATATTATATAAAATCATTAGTAATCTAAAAAATATAATTATTATCCTTTTATGAATTGTTATTCCATCCAATACATCACATGTATAAGATTTAACAATTCGTTACCGTCAAGATCCTTTCAATAAAGATTGGTGTGGTTATTCTTCAACTTGACAAGTTTAATATGATTCATAATCAAACGGATACACATATCCTTATATGTATCTTGTAACATCCTGTTATCCTGTGATTAGGGTTAGAACCCTATGATACTATATATGAGAGTTTACTAAGAATTTAGAAGTATATTTCATGCATCATATGGCATATACAAACACGTGAATAATGTTGACACTCATTAAAATAATTTTACATGCATTCATTGACATTTTCCTGGTATAAGTGATTTTTAATGCAAATAAAATGTGAATTGTGGATTATTTTCTTTTAAAAAAATTGAATTGGTGTGTATTAAAATTATTTTTGCATTTTTGGTGATATTTCAGATATTTATAAAAATTTGGAGTATTTTGGACTAAGAAAAATACAGAAATAAGAGACAAATGGAAGTGTGACAATTGGATTAGTAATTAATTGGCAAATGGACTAATTATGGAGTGACAAATGGATCGATTGTTGTGTGACAAGTGGACCAATCGTGGATGGACATATGGATTGATTAATTATTGACAAATGGAAGTTTAAGGAATGGATTAATGGCAGCATCTTGATTAGGAATATGTCTTGCATGTCTTAAGACATATGGCTTAGGTAATTTGATGACACCTAGCACAAAATTACACCAAGGATAGCCAGCATTCTTCCTCCTTTTTTCTTCACCTTCATCACCGAAATTTCATGAAGTTTTCTCTCTGAAATTGTACTCTAACCCTAGCTAAATTTCTGCAAGAAATTTAGATGTTAATCCTTCACAAAATAACTAAGAAACCAGCTGGAAGTGATCATCTTATTGCTGTCCAAAAACACCTTGCTTCCATCTTAAATTTGTGATGAATCTTGCACGCTTAGAGGCTTTGTGAATCTGGAATTTTGAACTGAGTTGGAAACCTAAAAGTTAAGTAACAATCTGAGCTTTATAACATGTTAAATGGTATGAGAATGATGTTTGAATTGGAATGAATTGCATGTAAGGTTAATGATGAAGTGTGCTGGAATATTTTATATGGAGTGTTTTTATTGAACATACATCTATATTTTGGCTATAACTTGATCTGTGGATATCCAAATCAGATGGATTTAGATTTAAAGTATAGAAACATAAGGCTAAATTTTTCATGAAGGAATCTAATTTGAAATCTGTCCTTATGAGTCTTGAAATTTTGCTTGAAGTTGAGAATTGTGTTCTGTCAAGGTATGAGAATAGTCTGTAGTATTTTGATTATAACTTGCATGATAATAAACCAAAATGTATGAATATGGTGTCATTAAAAACTTAAGACATAGCGGAACATTTTATTAGAAGAAGGTTTTGCCTAAAAACCTCATTTTCTAAGTCATAATGGTCATATCAAACTGACCCGAAAGTCTGTCTTGAGAAAAAATCTGGAAAATTAGAGTTGTAGGTCGAAATTTTGGTTCAATTTCATCTTCCTCTTTCAACCTATTTTACATGTCTTGAAGGCATGAAGTTGTAGAAACTCAAAGAATGAAAGTTGTAGATATAGGTCTTAGCTTGACCTCTGTGAAAGTGGCTTGATTAAATAGTGACTAGAGCTTGAGTTATGCTTGTTTTTCTAATACTGCCTGTGACAAACCCCTGTGCAGAACCTTATATTATTTCCTTATTTTTGGGGACTTCAGAGATCGAATTGGTCAAAGTATAAAACATGAAAAATGATTGATGATATATTATTAATGCTTTTATGAAACAGTTTAGCCAGAAGATATCTTGATAAGTTTATGTAGTTAATTGAAGTCATACCCTGAAACAATGGACTGTTTTGATGAGAATGAGTTCAAATATGGAAATTTTGATATGTTTAAGGAATAAATGAGTTATTTTAACGCAAACATGATGTAACACCCCCTCATCGTAGGGTACACACCGGGACGCCCGTAGGTCATTCCGATACATATCCTATGATAAGGGAGTGCTTGTCATCACTACAATACTCCACATGGCATCATAACATTTGAATAATTAAAACAGCAATTGTAGATCACAAGATTTTTAAAACCAAACTCTTCCTCTTTTCATTACTCAAAATCAACAGTTTATACACCATCAAACTGTAC
>JANZXR010000005.1:21305697-21319739 GCA_027575705.1 Erythroxylum echinodendron
TCCATTAAGTATAACTTCAAACCTCAAGAATAAAGAAAATTAACACACAATAAGATAGAAAATAAAGACACTAACAGAACCTCTTCTGGAAGACAACAATCTTCTTACTGCTTCTATGTTATCCATCGTCCATATCGTGAACATACCATTGGTGTTCTTTATAATGAGCCACATGCCCAACATTATCATACGTCTCTATATTGGCCACGATGTCAGAATAGTGTCTTATTAGCTCTTCGAGATTTTCTCAAAGAGATTAACCATTGTTCTAACACACCAATTTTATCCACATCTATTGGACCATACCCTAGAGAATTCATGCCTGGTGAACCTGAAGCACCAGAAGTCGATATGCCTGATTCCAGTAGTCCTCATTATGACATAGATGATACAGTCTCCGATATTGCAGGTCCTTCACAACCAAATAGCTCTACTTTTCAGGATGCTTAAGATCCTAATAATGATTCATATAGTCCTAATGAAGTTGAGTTAGATCAGTTCTTACATCAACTCCATCAATGTGAGCTAAGCAAGCGACACAAGATTCATCATGATAGCTCAAGTGATCCATACTCTCCTTCTAATTTGTAATCATGGCATGAAACAATTCATGACAAATAATCTATTAGCATCCTTGGATCCTCTTCCCATCCGGAGACACATCTTTTGAGGAGTTTTGTCCTTAGGGCAACAGAGATATTAAAGGTTTCTTTGTGGTCCCCACAACTACTGTTCTAAGATTCCGTTTTTATTGTGGCAACTGTTTGCTTTAAGACTTTGTCAAAAGTAAGTTACTTTTGTACTATTACTTTATGAATTTTGTAAAAGTAGATTCCTTTGTGATAAGGTTAGGTAGCTTTTGCTAAAGTTGTAATCATGTTATCTTTAGGTAGATTTATGTTTCTAACCTTTGCTTCATCTATAAAAGCAAGGTTGCTCTTCAGTTGTAAGCATGCTTGTTTTTGAGACTTGAATTAGACCTTAGTTAGATATATGAATAGAAGTATGAGTGTTTGAGTTTTATCTCTCTCTTCCCTAAAAACTCGAGTAGTGTTCTATTCTTGTCTTGGTATAGTGACAAGTATGCTCTACACTCGCCTCTTCAGAGGATCTTGTGTATCAGAACATCTTATTATAATAGTCTAGGACTGTATTCTTCCAAACAATTTCACAGTATTGAGATTAGAACTAAAGGGGAAAGAAAGTAGTTACTGAGGGAGTAAGGTTCCTAAGAGGAAGGATAAGAGTTCAACCCGTGTGAAGCAATGGGGGCATGTTAAGGGTGTGTTATCTCGTTTATCATACCTGGAACTTACTTGTACCAGTAGTCTACAGTTCGCCTTTGGAGTAAAATATAGTCTCCAGAAAGGTGTTGTTTGATGGATAGTGACATATGTCTAGGACATATTGGTCGTACTTAGAATACGTATTCATCCTAATTTCCCTATGTCACTTCCTTCTACAAGAGTTTGTGATAGCTTTTGTGGTGGGTATGTGCCCATGGTATTAGAGCCATCATCATATCTTTATTGGGGTAACATTATAGTATAGACCGAGTGAGTAAGGAGAGAGACACCTATAAGTATGAAATTACTATCTTCAGATCCTGTTCATTTATCTTCTAGGTTATCTTTATCTAGTTTACCTTCATCTATAAAGCATGTGTTCTAAGATAAAATATAAAATCTTGTAGAAATTAACCATATACCTGTAGAAAACCGTGTGTGTGAGTCTTCTTTACCTTTGTTGAGTCCGTACAGTATCTACAGTCGTGACCGTTCATGGACAAGAAGTAATGTACCATCTTGTCAACCTCAAGGCCTAAAGTGAAGGAAATCATCCAGAGTTCTAGATTGGAACAATGTGGCCTCAGATCTACCATAGCAGAACAGTACGTAAAGCTCAAGATCCTTAAAGAAATGATCTCTTTATGGTAAGATCAAAACCATATGCACTTACATGTCGGAGCAATACGCCTTGTTCTTACTCTTCATGTAAGAAAGGGAATACTTGCGACAGCCAGGATATCTCTCTTAGACACTACCTATACTACGTACCAAAACGCCTTGATCGGTACCCTGTTGACAACTCTCAACAATGGAAGTGTCATCTTGACCATAACACTTGATTTCAATATCAGGTTAGATGATCTCACATTATCTAAATGTTTACAAGTTCAGATCCAGATCACTAGCGCAAATCAAGATTCTACAACCATCATGGCTACTCTACATCACCAGATGATCTACCATCTATAAAATCATGCTATGGACCTCAATTTTCCCAATAGCACTTCGGATGCTCTTTACATGGTTGCTGATCGCTCAAATGATCAGACTACTATCATCCAAATCCCGAAGCAACCACTAGCAGTGGAGCTTGAAAAGTTGATGCCAACAGAATGGATCACCAATTACCAAAAGGTGTTCCATGTCCCTCATCGACACTCTTTTTATACAACCACTCCACCGATTTTGCAGACTCTCAGAGATGGAAATGTGAAGTTCATTTATACGCAGCCTAACAATGAAGATCCGGCTAGATCTTCTACATCTGGGGCAATACTGATGATTCAACTGATCCAGCCCATGTCTTCACATACGGAAGGTAAATCTGGTCCTCCTGTTCATTATTTCAAATTCGATAGAGATCCATTATATGTAAGCCATCATCGTGGACACTTCGTATGGGATGTTGACCCATCTATTTGTGAGCCCGATTGTGAAGTCTATCTCAACATAGATATAAACAATGAAGATGATGATGACTATTACAGAAGGAGAAGGAAGAAAAAAAGGCCCAAACCTCGGTGCAGACCTTCTCAACAGTATCATCCATATCAGGATGATCTAGATCCATCCTCTGGACTATGCTCAGTAACAGATGACCTACCGAAAGGTGACCAATCTCCTCTACTGAAAGAGGAGACATCATTATCTCAATCTCATCTACTGACGGGTGAGAAAGATCTAGAAGTTAGACAGATCAGATCTCATAACTCCCATCATCAAAATCAAAATGATGAAACAGAAAAACTAACATTTGGAGTTACTTGTAGATCTACAGACAGATCTCATGAGTCCTCAACAGCTAAAGGTAGTCTTGAACAGATCCACAGATCTCGACCTAAATCCTTTCATGAGATGCTGAATTCTTCATGTCAGCCAAAGTCAACTATTCCTGCTTTGTCTCCTACTCCTATACCCTATATGATGGTAAGGCCATACGAGGATGACTTTCCTCAATTATCTAGGAGTCCTGATGAATCATAAAAGTTTATCTTTAACCCGTACATCCGAGCCACAGGAAACACTTCACAAGATACTCTCATTTCAAATTCTTATGATAAAGTGTTAAATTGGCAGACATCTAATGTAGTAGCATAGAACAAAGTTCTGAAGAGGATTGATTCTAAGCTGGATGGAATCAGTCAACAAAATATTACTAGGCAACATAAAGTTGATTCAGTTACTACACAGATCCAATAGATGTATAAATCTTACAAATAGCAGATTACAAATCTTGATGCTGAACTTCATCAATACATCTCTGTCCATTATATAGGGCCTGGCTTCGACTTTAAAGTGAAAGAGATACAAAGGATATAAGGAATCGTAAAACATATTGAAGACGATATGCACTCTACTCAAACCAAAACAAACCTCAAATAAACACTTTGAATTTAATTTCATAACCCAATGAATCATTTCAGATGTTTCTCCAAACACTAACTTTCGGGTCTACTATTTTTGATCATTTAGATAATGAAAATGAAGTAATTTGGGAACAATTTCTTTTGAGAATTGTCCTTCTATCTCATACGTTTCTAATGACACTAAAATCCTTCAATTTGGTTCAGTAGTGTAAAAGTTATACTCCAAATATTTTCAGACTGCTTTTATTCTGAGACAGTGCCCTATGCTCAACTTCCACCTAGAATTTGAAATTTTTACAATCCGATTAAGAATTTTATTTCTTAAAATTATTTGTATCCCTATGTCTCTAATTTACTCCAAATCAAAAATCATCCCAATTGGATAACTACAGATCAAGATATCATCAAATACCGAAGCATGTTTTGTGTTGGAAAGTTAGCCGCGTTCGCTTGAAATCTTTCAAGTTGGCCGCGACGAACTAAGAAAAGTTGGCCGCGATGAGCTTCATCCTTCAAGTTGTCCATGGCGAACCAAGGAAAGTTGAGCATACGCAGAACATGTTTCATTTTCAAGATTTTCAAACTTCCAACATTTACATCTAACTCATCTTATACTTAGATTGTTTCTTCCATTTTATTCCCTCATCATCCTCTACCCAATTCAATTTAATAAATCACTCACAAACAAAGCATTTTTTTTCATCACCCACGACACATACATAAACATTGCATAACCAAGTCATCAAATCTCAATTTACTCATCATTCTAGCATAATTTAACCATACTCATGACATTTAAAGCATAACTTACTTGGTGTAGCTCCAAACTCTTCAAAACCTCACTTAACCCTAACTCCCAAGCATCTCACATTCTCCATCTTCTAAAGGAAGTAAAGGATGAGTTTTCTCATGGAAATGAGGAAAAAGATGGCAATTATGCTAGAACCAAATGAAAGAAAGTATAATCTTGAAAGTTGAGGTGGTGGAGATTGAAGAAAATAAAGAAAATGAAGGTGTAGAGAAGAGAGTCACGAAGAGGAAGATGAGAAGAGCCAAAAAATACAACAATTGGACTTTTAATGAGAATCAACGTTTTTAAGGGGTTTTTAAAAAAAAATTAGTGGAGCTAAGGCATTGTTTGGCAAGTGACTTATGTCACTTGCCACATGTCTAATGCTTATAAACTAAAATACAATTTCTATTCTAATTTCCTCTCAAATTTTAATGACACTTGTCAATAAATCCCATAGTCATTTATCAAAATTTCCATTGCATTTGACAGTAAATTCTACAACCATTTATCATTTGTTTTGCTACTTGGCACTTTTCTTAGTCCAAAAATTACCCTAAATTTTCATAAAATCTTCCAAAATTCTCCAGTAATTCTAAATCACTAAATACACTCTCCAAATCAAATTTCAACATATAAAAACCACAATTCTCAATATAATCACATTTACAAATCAATTATACCCAAAATTCGTCAATGAATGCATGTACAAATATTTTCATATGTAAAAAATTCAATATTAACGTGTATGTGCATATCATGTAATGCATGAGCACGAAATGCATTTTCTAATCTCTCAATTTTATTTCTCATTTACGGTATTCCCAACTCTAACTTTTAATGTGGGAACAGGATGTTACAGAAAACCTGGAGGAGTTCATATCCACTCTCCAAATAAGCCAAGCTCTCCACAACAACGACAGTCTCATCCTTTTACATCTACTGGAAAGGATAAAGCTGTTAAGTCAGGAGGACTTTACGATAATTAATTTTGATGACAATCAAATAATAATAATGTTAGAAATAAATGAACTAGTTTGATAAGTGTGTTAAGTGTGTAGAAGAAATAGAAGACAGAAGAAAAGTACAGAAGAAGTAGAAGACAAAAGAAACAAAACACAGAAGAAGTAGAAGACAGAAGAAGTCGAAACACAAAAGAAATAAAACACAGAATAAGTAGAAGACAGAAAAAGTCGAAACAAAGAAGAACAAAACACAGAAGAAGTCGAAACACAGAAGAAGTAGAAGATAGAAGAAGTCGAAACACAGAAGAAACAAAACAAAGAAGATGTAGACGACAGAGGAAGTTGAAACACAAAAGAAACAAAACACGGAAGAAGTAGAACACAGAAGAAGCGTAACACAGAAGAAAAGTACAGAAGAAGTAAAAGTACAGAAGTACAAATTACAGAAGAAGAAACAAATGATACAAAGCAAAAGATACGCTAGTACGTCGAGCAGTTACTTAGTTGGAGTTAGTTACAGAACTTAACTAAATAACAGTTATCAAGAATCAAGAAGCAATTATCAAGATTCAAAGAAGCAGTTAAAGACTTAGACTATAAATATGAGTCGTAGTCGAAGAGTGAACAACTTTGAAATTTACAACTTTTTAACTTTTCGAGAAACCTTGATTCTACAACTTTTGAGCATTCAAGTGTATACTTAAAAATTCTGTAGTGTGATACTGGAAGAGCTAAACTACTGAAACAATAGCTCACGATATCTTTATAGAGAGAGAAAGATAAGACTAAGAGCCTGAAAAGGCTAAGATAGCGAAAAAGAATACTTGGTGTACGAGACTTGAAGAGGATCGAGAAGGAGAAATAATACTTGTAATTTGTTGAAATCTAGTGAATACTCAGAAAAAATATGAGAACTGGACATAGCCCACGGCAACTTAGTATATTTTATTCTTAAACAAGTATATAGAAGTTATTTGCAAGTTATCTCATAACAGTTTTCGTTAGTGATATTCTTTTAACAAATTAGAGAAGTTCTTATCAAGAAAAATTAAAGATTTAGTATTTGCAAAATGAATACACAATTCAACCCCCCTTCTTGTGTATATCATCTATTATAAATAATTTCTATATTAACGTGTGATTTACTTCAATTGGTAGCAGAGCACGATTTCCAAGAACCAACTTTACAAAGTGAGGGAAAAGATATATGGCTGAATCACATGTTTTTATAGCTGAAGGTGCCTCCGTCACAAGACCTCCTGCGTTTAATAGTGAAGATTATCATTATTGGAAGGACAGGATGCTGCTCTTTATAAAATCCAGACATATTGATCTTTGGGATATCATCGAGAATGGACCGCATGTACCAGTAGATGATGAAGGAAATACTATTCCTCGTAATAGATGGTCAGCTGATCACAAAGCCAGATTTCAACTAAATTCAAAGGCCAAGTTCTTTTTAAGTTGTGCTTTAAGCAGAAGTGAGTATGATAAAGTTCATGGATGCGAAACTGCGAAGGAGATGTGGGACACTCTATCCATCACACATGAAGACACAAACCAGGTGAAAGAGTCCAAGATCAGTATTTTTGTACATCAGTATGAGCTGTTTAAAATGAAAGAAGATAAGTCTATTGATCAGATGTTTGGACGATTTCAAACTATCATTAATGGACTTAAAGCTCTTGGGAGAATCTACGATAATCAAGATCATGTGAGGAAGATTCTCAGAAGTCTGCCAAAAAGATGGAGACCTAAAGTCACTGTAATACAAGAAGCAAAGGACTTGAGCAAACTAAAGCTAGATGAATTGCATGAAGTAGAGCTTGATGCTGAGGAAAAACCTAAAAGAGACAAATCTATAGCATTAAATGCTGGTCAAAAAAATCACAAGACTTAGAGCAATAGGAGTTCTTCGTCAAAAGCATTAAAGATAGAAGAAGTGAAGAATGATGATACCAGTGAATCTGATCAAGATTAAAGTGAAGATGATGATGAATTATCTTTCACTTCAGGAAAGATCGGAAGGATGTGGAAAAAGAAAGCAAAAGGAAATAATAATTTTTCTTTTAAGAAAAATAGCAAAGAAGAAGTCAAGAACGACAAGACCTCTATCATTTTCTATGAGTGTAACAAACCAGGACACTACGAGTCTGAATGTCCAATGCTTAGAAGAAAACCAAAGAAGAATAAATGAAACAAAAAGAGTATGATGGCAATTTGGGAAGAATTGGATTCATCCAAATCTAATTCTAACTCAGAAGCATCAGAACAAGCAAATATATGCTTGGTAGCCAAAAAACAAGGTGACGAGGAGGTAACTTCTAACTTTAGTGAACTTCAAGATGCATATTTAGAATTGTTAGAAGATTCACATGTCATACTAAAGCAGTATAGATCCCTAAAAAGGAAGTTTGTCAAAAACTTGACGAACACGCAAGTGTTAGAAAAAGAAAATGTTTGTCTTAAGAAACAAGTAAATGATATGAAGAAAAAAGTTTCTATTGATAGATCTGAGGAAATTAGTCAGTTGAAACAACGGATTAATTCTCTTTCAGCAGATTTATCAAACTTCACTAAAAGTACAATGAAAATGAATGACATGCTTAGAGATTATCGACACCCTAATGATAAGAGTGGTCTAGGGTTTACGAAAAGCAATAGTCGTTGCAAAAAAAGTTTATTCCTTATAGAAAGAAATTTCATCAGTATTCTCTTTATTCTATGAATATTTCTAAGACTAACCCTAAAGGACCCAAAAAAATCTGGGTACCTAAAAAGGATTTAATATCTACTGTAGATCTCCTTCCTTGGAAGAAGCAGCCAGCACCAATAGTATTTGGACAGTGGATGCTCGCGACTCATGATGGGAAGAAGGTCTATGTTCCTAGATCTTCAAGATAAGAAGGGAGGATCAGTAACTTTTGGAGATAACCAGCAAAGCGAAATAGTCAGAATCGACAAAATCGGTAAAGATTCCTTTACATATATTGATGATGTTCTGCTAGTTGAAGGTTTAAAACATAATTTGATTAGTGTCAGTCAATTATGTGATTCTGGTTTTGAATTATTCTTTAACCAAAACTCTTGTGTAGTCAAGAACAAGGATAGTTCCATATTCTTCTCTACCAAAAGACGAAATAATCTTTATAAAATTAATTTAGAAGATTTACAAAGTCAAAATATTTTTTGTTTTCTATCAACAAATGAAGAAAGACTGATCTGGCATAAAAAGCTAGGTCATGTTAATTTTAAACATATTTCCAAGTTGATTAAACATGATTTAGTAAGAAGTTTACCAAAAATAAGTTTTAACAAGGATTTCTTTCGTGAAAGTTGTCATAAAAGAAAACAAGTTAAAACGTCTTTTTCCTATAAAAATATTGTAACTTCGTCTAGACCTCTAGAGACGTTACATACAGATTTATTTGGTCCAACTAGGACATTAAGTCTTGGAGGAAAGAAGTATGATCTCGTAATTGTTGATGACTTCACTAGATTTTGTTGGATATTATTTTTGTCACATAAGGATGAAGCTTTTAAATGTTTTAAAATTCTTTCCAAAAAATTACAAAATGAAAAAGGAATTTCTATTGCTGGAATTAGAAATGATCATGGTGGAGAATTCAAAAATGAAAAAATTAAAATATTTTTTGAAGTGAATGGAATCTTCCATAATTTCTCTGCTCCTAGAACTCCATAACAAAATGGAGTTATAGAAAGAAAGAATAGGACAATTCAAGAAATGGCAAGAATTATGCTATGTGAGATGAATCTTCCTAAGCATTTCTGGGCAGAAGATGTAAATACAGTTTGTTATATTCAAAATAGAATAGTTTTGCGACCGTTATTGAATAAAACTCCATATGAGTTATGGAATGGAAGGAAGCCGAATATATCTTACTTTCATCCATTTGGTTGCAAGTGTACTACATTCAATACAAAAGAAATTTTAGATAAATTTGATTCTAAGTTCTATTTAGGAATTTTTCTAGGATATTCATTATATTCTAAAGTATATAAGGTTTATAATCTTGCTTTTAAATCTGTTGAAAAATCTATTCATGTCAAGTTTGACGATGGTTCTCAACCAAATAGAAGTAATAATACTGCTAATGAAACCCTAGCAGTATCCTTAGTTGATAATGAAGGTGTGTCACCATTAGATGTTCCTTTAGAGAAAATAGAAGATGTTACTGAAAGTTTTAGTCTGAAAAGGGATTGGAGATATAAATCTTCTCACTCAGAAGATCTGATTATAGGAGAAACTTCAGACGGAGTGAGAACTAGGTCTAAGTTCAGAAGAGAAGCAAATATGGCTTTTATTTTTGAAATAGAGCCTAAGAAAATTGATGAAGCTCTTCCAGATGAAGCTTGGATTTTAGCCATGCAAGAAGAGCTGAACCAATTTACTAGGTGTAAAGTTTGGTCTTTAGTTCCCAGACCTTCTAAAAAATCTATCATAGGAACCAGATGGGTTTTTAAGAATAAACTAGATGAGTCAGGTAGAGTAAGTCGTAACAAAGCTAGGTTAGTAGCTCAAGGCTATAATCAGTAAGAAGGAATAGACTATAATAAAACTTATGCTCCTGTAGCTAGGTTAAAAGCTATTAGGATTTTTCTTGCATATGCTGTCTGTCATGATATAAAGCTATTTCAAATGAACATGAAAAGTAACTTTTTGAATGGTTTTATAGATGAAGAGGTTTATGTAAAGCAATATCCTGGTTTCGAAGATCCTAAGAAACCAGACTATGTCTATAGACTTTAAAAAGTTTTATATGGCTTGAAACAAGCTCCTCGAGCTTGGTATGATCGTCTAAGTTCCTTTTTGATTAAAAATGGTTTTAGTAGAGGAAATGTAGACAAGACCTTGTTTAGAAAGTGCATTAAGAATGATTTCATCATAGTACAGATATATGTTGATGATATTATTTTTGGTGCAACGTCTAAGAAGCTTTGTTCCAGTTTTGAAAAATTGATGAAAAGCCGGTTTAAAATGTGCATGATGGGTGAATTAAAATTCTTTCTTAGTTTACAAGTTATGTAAACCGAAGAAAAGATTTTTATTCATCAACAGAAGTATATTAAAGAACTGTTGGTTAAATATGGTATGGATAAAGTAAAACTGATGTTAACTCCTATGCATCCTTTAAACCCTTTATCTAAGGATGAAGCAGGTAAGAAGGTTGATCAAACCCTTTTTAGAGGAATTGTTAGTTCTTTACCTTACGTTACAACAAGCAGACTTGATATTTTATTTAGTTTTTGTTTATGTGCTAGATTTCAGGTAGATCCTAGAGAATCTCATTATACTGTTGTTAAAAGAATTTTGAGACATCTATCAGGTTCTACTAATCTTTGCTTAATGTATGAGAAAGGTAAAGATTTCAGGTTAATTGGCTACTATGATGTTGATTATGCTGGAGACAGGATTGATAGGAATAGTACAAGTGGAGGTTGTCACTTTCTTGGCCATAATCTAGTTTCATGGTCTAATAAAAGGCAAAGCTCATTGCAGAAGCTGAATATATGTCTGCTGCAAGCTGTTATTCACAGACGTTATGGATTAAGTATCATTTAGAAGATTATTCAGTAAAAGAAGGACAAATCCTAATCTTCTGTGACAACACAAGTGCTATCAACCTATCAAAAATCCAATACAACACTCAAGGATGAAGCATATCGAAGTTAGACATCATTTTCCACGAGACTATGTACAGAGGGGAATTATTAGTCTTCAGTTTGTTGAGACGAGTCATCAATGGGCAGATATCTTTACTAAGCCTTTGAACAAAGAAAGATTTAAAGAAATCAGGCGAAACTTGAATATGGTAGTCTTTAGAGAACAATCGTCTGACACGTCATGACCCAGATGATTCTTACAAAAGGAAGATAAAAATTCTTAAGTCTTCAAGAGCCAGTAACTACAAGTTACAGACGGTAATTATTTTTGGAGGGAATTCTAAAGGAAATCCTCTCAGATGGTTCAGAACATCATCTAGAATACTCTTGAAATCCTCTGAAATCGATTTTTGCAGTACTCTCAAAATCAATTGTTCTTTTTGAGACCTTTTGGTTACGCACTCATCTTCAGATACTAATCTCATTACCTTGAGAAGTTCCTACTGTCTAAAGATCACAATGGAGCAAGCAATGATTCATGAAAAGCATGCTAATTTTGAATCCTTGAAGAAGAATTAGATGGACATTAAACCGGAAATTGATGCAGTCGGATAGAAAAAGTTCTTTCAGGTTCATGAAATAGTTTATGTGAATGAAGTATATGAGTTTTGGAAGAATGCAAAAGTGGTAGACGATACAGTAGTATCAATGGTGGATAGACTGTCAGTTATTGTGACACTGGAGCTAATCGAGAAGGTTAGTGGATGTCCATGTGTTAGAGAAGGGGTGTCTTACACCCCTAGATGGATGATTAAAAATGATCTAGAGAAGGCACATGTAAATCGACAACTCTATGGATGTAGTGACCCAAAGGACAAGAAGTCGTCTAATCTTGTTCCGAAGGCTAAGGTTCTACACAATATACTTTTTCATTGTATTCTACTAAGAACAGGATCGAAGAACGTTGTAACAACGATAGATGAGGAATGCCTGTTCTATCTACTCAACCATTAGGCTATAAATCTTCCACACTTGATTCTGAGATATATGATGAAGACGAAGAAGGATTCTAATGCCCTCCCATATGGAATACTGCTAACAAGAATCTTTATAAATTCTGGAATTTTCCTTGACAGAGGAAACAAGATGAAGATGAGCATTAAAAGCGTTATTAACTATTGGTAAAATGGGATTGAGTATGATTTCTGTGCCAAGAGCAAGGATTGAGGAGGAGCATACAGTCAGACGTAACATGAGTGGGAATGTTACTCCCAAAGAAAAGAAGAAACCATCAGAAGTAGTAGCTGAAGCTAAGACAATGTGGCAAAGAGAAGAAAGCTAGGTGAGTCTATCTGAAAAACAAGTTTTGTTGAAAAGAAAGGCAGAGGTACTTGATTTTGAGAAAGTTAAAAAATCAAAAAGATCACCAAGGATATTAACTCAACGACAAGAAAAACAAAAGAGAGAGAAAGGAATGAATTTTGGTCAAGAATCTCAGCAGATAGAAAAGGCACCATAAGCTACAAGATCTCTAGTCTCAATTTTGCAACAAGAGCAGACGAAGCCAACCAAAGAGACTAGAATTAAGAAGAAGTTATAGTTTAAACGGAAGAGAACCCAACCACAACTACCTTCTAGACTGGTAGAAGAAAGTAAGAAGTTAAAGACCAGTTAGAAAGAAACTATTTCAACTAGTAGTCAACAAAAAGAAAAATCAGTTGAAAACAGAGTGGTATCTCATAGTCCTATCAGAAAAGAGGACTTGAGAATGAAGGTGATTGAAGTAGAGGTACCTGTTAGAAACAGAAGCTCAATTATAATCAGAGAACCTATGAAAAGGTTGGTCAAGGTACAAGTTGAATCTATTTTGATCAATAATCGGTCTATACATCTTCTAAATCATGAAGAAAGGAGATTATATGGGATTCTGAGGGATGAGAAGTTAGAACCATATCCACTGAAGATGAATAAAGATCGGTACACTATCTATCCAATTACGAGTAGAACATTGATCAAGATTGTACTTGACATACAACCTAGAGCTTCAAACATTGTACGCAATGTGAAAAAAGGGAAACAGAAGATGTACCCTGAAGGAAAAACAGGTGACCTAACTGAAGAACAGATACATGAAGCAGTGAGAAACATAGATGAGGCATGTAATGCAGAATAATCAAGTGGAATCTATGTCTCACATCACATTTCAAAAGCATCAGGAAGTAATTGTGGACGCTTCACCATAGATGCAACTTCTCAGGTAGTTGGAAGAGTGACTCAAGGACAATACAGAACTATCGAGGTTGAAGGTATTTTTGTCAACTTTGAGATTCTTGTACACCTGATCATACACTTTAGACCTTTGAGTTCTATACCCTCACTTAAAGATGTCCTTCACCTTCTTGGAAAAACTATTCCAAAACTACCTAGACCTGATGACCTTGATCTCCCTGAAGGAAAGCAATTCTTTAAACCTCCCGTTCTAAAAATAATAAAACTAGATGTCTTACCCTCAGAAACATTTGTTGCTACGAACTTCTATCCATCAAGTCCATCCCAACAAGTCAAAACTATTATAATGAAAGAAGTATGACATTCTGAGCAGTGTAATCAGGAAGCCTTAGTGAAGGAGATTGAAGAAATTCATACTAAGGTTGATGATCTATAAGACTCGGTTGGTGATCTACATGAGGAAGTAGCTTATTTACAAGTTACAATAGAAGCAGACCTCAAGTTGATCAGAACGGATATGCAATGCATGTTTTTTGAAATAATGAAGCATTTGAGGTAACCTTTTTGATTAATAACAAATAAGGGGAGAAAAGAAGAAAAAAGGGGGAGACAAGATTAAAGATGAAGAGAAAAAAGAAGAAGAGAAACAGAAGAAAAGAAGAAAGAAGAAAAGAAGAAGATAGCATGCATATATGTATTCATGGTTATTGTCTTCTTATTCTTTGTTTGTTATCGTCTTATTCATTTGTTGTTTTCTTATTCATCAATTGAATAAAAA
>JANZXR010000005.1:21336681-21363845 GCA_027575705.1 Erythroxylum echinodendron
TGATATATATATATATGTGTGTGTGTGTGTGTGTGTGTGTGTGTGTGTGTGTGTGTGTGTGTGTGTGTGTGTGTGTGCTTATTCATCTGAATGTGCAATGTAGTAATATGAAAATGTATATGATTGTATATAGAAGATCACGTTGAGCAACGGTGTCCAGAAATTTTCAGGCTTTCAAGGCAATAAGCTAAAAGGAGCATTTGTGAGTAACCTAAGATGGTCTCAACTTGATTGTTTGTTTAATTTTGAATGTGAATTGATATGTGATGTTGTATATTAAATTCTGAATATAAAATGTTCGAGGCATTTGATGCATGAATAACACATTGGAAGTGTTTCTTGAATGTGAATGTGAATGTGAATTGATGTGTGATGTTGTGTACTGATTTTCGGACATAAAATGTCTAAGGCGTTTGATGCATGAATAACACATTGGAAGTGTTCCTTGAATGTGAATGTGATTGAATAAATGTGTTCTCAACTTATATTTTGAATGCCAAACTAAGTCCGATGATCAATATGAATGAGAAAGTGAATGCGAATGCAATAAACTGAACATGATGATTGATTATGTTTGATGCATTTATTCCATGAATGCATGAAATATATAAGCAGTTGTTACCAGAGTCGCTAATAAAAAAGAGCTTAAAGCTCAGAAATCTAGGGTAAGAGCCTATGGCTTAATTGGTATGATAGAGCCGGATATCTACAACAGATACAGGATAGTATGATAGAGCTTGGTATCAACAACGGATACGGGACAATAAAAAAGGAACTAGGTCACAACAACGTAATAAATGAAATTAAGTCTCATAAATATTGCATACATATATGAAATGAATAAATTGAGCAATTGCAATGTTTTGAGGACTTTTATACTATGAAAGTTGTGAATGCTTATCGATGAATATGCTCTGCATGATCGCAATGAAATGATAAATTGTATTGATTTTGAAATGTGACAATTGTGAACAAAGTGCTTTGTGATATTACCTGAAGCTAATTGATATGATGTGAATTATATGATAACATAAATTGTATTGCATGAAAAGAGTGAACCATCGAGGATGGTTATTCAACTGAGTTCGCAAAACTCAACCAAATTGTAATGTTCACATTTTCAGGTTTGAGAGAGTGACGACTTAGCTTTTAAGACTACTTAAAAGAAATCTTGTATAGCTTTTGGATAGAAGTTATGGCTCAAAGCTCGATCAGCTGGGACTGATAGATTAGTTTTAATTTTGTTAACTCCTCATGTATATAGCTTATTTTATAGACAGAACTGTGGTAAATATAGATAATGGATATAATGCTACATTGTAAATTGAGGTTATGAAATGAAATAAGGAAATTTTGGATTTTTGACATTGTGTTATTTATGGTTTTAATTATGATGCCATGAGATACATTGAAAGTGAATAGGTTAGCACGCCATTTCTGTTGGGCATGTGCATAGCACGCCATTTCTGTTGGGCATGTGCACTAATATTCAAAGGTGTATATGTACGTCTCGGATGGAAGTGGGGTGTTACATATCTTTATGATTCTCATTATGTTGATTTAACCAACATGGTGTAAAAGGATAGTCTCGGTTATTTAGCTTTATATTCTTGTCACTTATGTTAAGCATAATTCTCTTTTGATCTAGCATATACAAACTATTTATATAAATTTGGATCAACTACTTTTACTCAACGATATATTTCTTATTATGCATTGAACATTATAACAATATTGAATTTAAATTCAATATCATATACTCATAAGCATGACCTAGAAATATATATGATTTGTATTATATCGAGTATAGGTAAGAAAAGTCATGCAATCATTTTCTTCTAATGATAACTATTATCATTCTATAGCAGATGCCTTTAATTATAGTCCAATTATACTTTTAGTAGGCTAAATTAAGTCATACAATTCCATCAAGATACTATACCTTTTAACTTTATTTTATGAAATCTCTTACATCTTGCTGTCGTGGTGTTGGTATACATCTTATATATTGTGATTACAGTTTATGAGATATTATTCAACTCAAAATGTCATTACATTTTGTCACCTATATGATTTTGACATATTTCTAAAACTTTGTCACCAAATCCTCAATAGGGATTATAGCAAAATTACATAATTAGCATACAATTTTTCATTTTAGTTTTAAGAATTCTTCTCAAATATATCCTATGTATAAGAAATTTGGTTCATTAACTTAGTATCAGCCATACTAAACAAGGTAAATTCCACTCAAAACAAAATAAATGTAAGAAAGCAAGTAATTAATTATATGTCATGACTATCAAATGAGATTAGAACATTAATCATATATTTGATTACTCCCACTATTTTGTTCGAAATAATAAGACTCATTATTTTCAGAAAGATTGGTCTGATCTTTCTAGTGGGCTAGGATCTCATTCAAATATAGTTGATCTTAAGTTTACTCAACAAACCAGCTAAACGTAAATTAGGTAGATAAGAACTTTATCAATCACATCTCATATGACTCCTAGCTCTGTTAGGTGGCAACTCTTGCCAAAACATATCTTATATGTTATTCCTAACCATGCCCCTAACTTCATGTGATCATGAATTTGCTTATCCAAATAACACAAATTTAGTTAAGTAGAATCCACTATAATAAGACTAAATATATTCAAGTTAAAACGACCTTGAGTTTGCTCAATAAGCCTAACAATAAACAGAACTCTGATTTATTCTTATAACAATGAAAGGCTACAATCATGTTGGGAACATGTACTTAATATCTTAACTAGGGATTTAATTTCATTCATTTCATCAAACACAAAATTGTATGTAAAATATGACACATATAAAAACATGCAATTTAACATGTATATATATCAAACATATAAATAAAGTATGAAACTTATACAATCATACTCAAATTATATGCATAAAATATCAAGCTTTATTTGATTCTAGTTATTAATCTTCATAATCTAAAGTAATATTTCCAACTACTTAGAAAAATTAAATTAGATTAAACTCATTGATTCCTAAATGAAATAAATTCTTATTCCAAATAAAAATTCAATTTGATTTGAAAACAATTTTCAAATTTAATTGGAAACTATTTCTAATTATTTTGACTCCTTTAATAAAATTTAATTGAAATTTTTTCTAGTAAATTATGCTTCTTACTTATTATAATTTAGAAAAACTCCTTTTTCAATTATATGAGTAACATATTCTAATCCAATTCGAAAATTATTTCTAATCTCATTAGAAATTATTTTCCTTAATTAGAAACCTATTTTCTAATATTAAAAGAAAAATACTTTCAAAATTAAAAACACCTTTTAAATTTAATTAAGAAAGTTTTTTATATTATTTATTTAGAGACTGATTTTTTAATAAATTAGAAAATCTTTCTTTAATAAATTAGAAAACTGGTTCCCAGAATATTAAAAAAGCACAATTTTCGTAATTAATAAATGAAAACATTTTGAAAATTTAAATTAAAAATACTTTTTCTAAAGATCAAGAAATTTATTCATAAATAAAGAAACAATTTCTAAATAAATTGAATAATAATTCTCTAAACAAATAAAATCATAAATTTAATTATCTTAATCATATTGAAATAAATAAAGTTAATTAAGAAACACCTTTCTTAATTATTTAAGAAAACACTTTTATTTAAGAAAACTTTTTCTTAATTTTAAGTAGTCTTAATTAATTAATTTCAATCTAATTTAAAATAATTAATTCTAATTTTAAAATTTTCTTTTCTAAATTTAATTAGGAATTAATATAATTATTAATCTTAATCATATTAAGAAAAATAATTGCTTTAATTTTGGAATTGATTTGATAAACATCCAATTCATACTCCTTCTTGGATGTTATTAGGGACTAATAAATGGCATCCGGGTAGGTTTATTAGGTTAGCATTTCTAATGAAATCCTATAGCAAATATAATGATGGCTTATTTAGAAGCATCATCATTATCATTCAACCAAGAGGGATAAAGCTTTGGTAGACTACCTTTTTTTAATGACAATGATTACCTTTATTGTAAAAATAGGATGAGATTGTTCCTAATAGCTAAAAGTAGACCAATGGAAAATAGTGTCAAATGGTCCCTTTATTCCTATAAAAATTGTTGATAACAAAAAGGTAACTAAATTAAAGGAAGAATGGGAACCTTAGGATAAAAGATTAGTTTCCTTGAATAGTAAGGCCTACACATCCTTTTTTGTGTATGAGGAAGAAATGAATTCAATAGGATTTTTATATGTGAAATAGCTTATGAAATTTAACATACTTTAGAAATTACCCTTGCGGGAACCAATCAAGTAAGGGAGAGAAAAGTAAGCATACTAGCACATCAATTTAAATTATTTCAAATGAAGCGTAATGAAAGAATATCTAGCATATATACTAGATTTATTGACATTAATAATGCTCTAAAAGGTCTTGGAAGGACCTATACTAATATTAAAATGGTCAGAAAGTTGCTTAGGTCACTTTTAAAGTGAAGCTAAAGTGACGGTCATACAAGAAGATAAGGATCTAACAATATTATTATTGGAGGAGCTTATTGGATATCTTCTTACATACGAAATGACACATCAAAAGACACAAGAAGAAATGATGCTCCCAAAGAAAAATAATTTAGTATTCAAAGCTTCAAATGAATCATCAAGTGAAGAGGAAGAGATATCAACTAGTGAAAGAGATGAAGAAGACATTGCTTTAATAACTACAAAACCCAAAAAATTCTCCAAAAGAAAGAACTTTGAGGAAGGTAAATATGATTTAAAACATAAATTATTTAATATTATTTGCTTTGACCATATAAAATCTAGCCACATAAAGTCACAATGTCCTCTACTTAAAGATAACAAGAAGTTAAAAAAAAGATCCTATAAAAAGGATAAGAAGAAAGCACTTAACATCAATTTGTAATGACATAAATGAATCCAAAAGTGAGCATTCAGGAAAAAAATAGCTCATATGTGCTTTACCACTATAAATAATGATAAGGTAACTTCTAACCCTAATTTATGTGATGGTAATAGTAATTTGACGTATAATGAATTATTTGAAAGCTTAAACATTATGAGTAAGAAAAAGAAGAAATAATCTTTAAAACTCAAGGAAGTTTAAAAATAGTTGGATGCATGTATGAATGATAATGAAAAGATAAAAAGTGAATTACATAGCAATAAAGCATCCAAAAATGTGATTATTGATGACAATTATGACTTAGAAGCATTAAGGCATAAAAATGAAACATTGAAAAAGGAGCCAGACTCTCTCAAAGACTCTTTATCCAAGTTTACTAAAGAGAGTAAAAAAACTAAAAAACATGCTATAAGCTCAAAAGAATTCAAATGGTAGGTATGAAATAGGGTATAATCATAGAAGTGAAGGCAATTATAAAATCACATGTATGAAAGGAAAATATTTGCATGGTGAAGAACATTGCCTAATGTGGGAAAAGAATATAAAACATCCACATCTAAGCATATACATGTACATCCCACATCATTTATGACTAATTATAAAAGCAAGCATCATGCTTTCATATACAACTCACTATCTAGGCATAGAGTTCAATATTATTAAGGGAATAATATGCATAACTTTTGCAATAACATGCAAACCCACTCATAACTTTTTAGGTCTTAAAGAAAAATATAACAAGCTTTTATTTATATATATAAACATGGCAGCCCATTTTGTTACCCTAGAAAAGCATTCAACACCTTTAATGTCCAAACAAAGTTTCCTTATTATGCATACAAAGAGAGTAATGCATTTATGCATCATCATCACTTATATAATATGATATGTCATTTTTATGTTAAGTTTAGATAAGCTGATAGAATTTATTTTCTCAAACAAAGAACGAAAAACAAACCCTTAGTGTGGTTTAAAAAAATGATCCTAACAATCAAGTAACCAAACTTATTTGGATTCCTAAAACACATTGATTGGCTTGTAGGAGCAAATGGTAAGAAGTAGAGATACTATTCATTAAATTGAGGGTTGCAATTTATACTTTTTATCTTGAAGAATCTAATCCCATTATGTCCAAGAAAGTCACTAGAATGCTTATGTAGAATGTGGAGAAGTTTTTCCTGAAAGAGAGCAAGATTGATAAAAGAGTCTTCAAAAGAAATAAATTTTATACCAAGTGATGAAGATAAGAAGGATAAAATTCCTTCAATGGATTGTAAACTAAAGAAGATTCTTCATTAAAATCATTCATAAGTGATGTTCAATAGGAGATAACTATTAATTCATACTTTAGAAATCTATCACATATTGCTCTCATTAAATTCTTAGTGATGAATGTTTGGGTTTGTACTATGAAAAAATTAAACATTTTTTCGGTATATCTGGAAACTAAACTTAGATAGTATGTGCAAATAGGGATATTGAGTTAAAATTTATTCATATATTTAGCCAATGGGTAGATGTGGTTTTATTAAACCAATGAATGATGCTATTAGGAAAGGATTAGACACAATGCTATATGTTTAAAGTCTCCTTTAATTTTTATAATAGTTTTTAGCTGATATTCCTATGATTTATTAAGTGTTTTGATGTTTTAATTTAAAAGTTAAAGGTTGTTTCTCTCAAGATTATCTAATCCACTAGTCACCCAATACCTTAGTTTGGTCGACTAGTGTAACCAAAAATAATATTTTTTGCCTTTCTAATGAGTTTGTTCTTTATTTAGTCAAACTTCTAGTCATCTGCTAACTCACACTAGTCTGCCAACATTTTTAAGCGGTCACCCAATGACACCTTTTTCTAAGATAGTTTTCTTTCCATTAGGTTTGTGAGAAGTTTACTTACATAAAGGATCAACATAAGGCCCCAATAATTGACCAATATAGAGCAATAGTCGACTGATTTCTCTTTTAAGGAAGATAATCAAGTTACAATGAGTTTGTGGTGCATTTGGTTGATATGAAAGGTCGATCATAACCTTCAACTGATCGACCAATGTCCTTAAGTGGTTGACTAATACACAGGATTTATTGCCTCCTTCCTTTGTCTTCCTTCTGTTTTCTCTTTTTTCTTGTTTATATCTTCTAAAACCTTTAAATAATTCACTCTTTTCCTTGAAAAGCATCATCCTCCATTTCATAAAAATATCGTTAAATTGCATCAAATTGAAATGTCAATATTTTTTTCAAATTTGGAATTTTCAATCTTTTTTAACTAAAAATGATCTTTTCATATTAATGCATTCATAGTTAAATTGTAAACGGAGTCAAGATTGTTTCCATTTCAACTATATTTATATATCGTTAATTTTGTTTAATTTTGGTAGATTGGGCACTTTTTCATGTTTCTATCTTTGAAATTTGGGGCCTTCAAAATTATGCATTCTTTCATGAAATTTAATGTTGAATATTGCAATATATTTTTATTTGTTACAATTCTAACATTTAATTTTTTTTCAAAACTTGCCTTTAGTGCTTTAATTGAATCTTTCAACTTAGGCATAATACCGAACATAGGAAATTTTCAAATTAGACACAATTAAGGATGTCTATCAAATTTGACTTTTTTACTCCTTAAATATTTAATAGCATTCTTTAGTGAGAAATTTTGTCAATCAATAAAATAAGTTCTGATTTTCTTTACCAAGTTAGTTTTAATCATGATATTTTACTTATTTACTTTACGTAATGATTCCTTTTTTATGACTCCGAAAAGGAGGAGATAGATTGGTGATATTTTGGGGGAGTGATAACATTTAGGGGGAGTGATAAAATTTAGGAAGAGTGATTGTTTTTTCATTTTTGTATTCTTGCAATTTATGGGATATGCTTGAGTAAATTTATGTTATCTTCCTGTATGAATATTTCTTTGAATTTGAATACTTATTTTATTCATGATATTGAATTATGCTCTTCATATTGAATTATTTTTTATAAATGAATTCAAAGGGAGCTAATCACTATCTTGATATTTGTTTTTATTAATTTTATTCTTGTTCTATAATATCACAAATGTCTTGTCATTATCAAAAGGGGGAGAATATTAAACTGAGAGAGGTTTCAATCGATGTTTTGATGATAACAAAATATGGTTACTAATAATGAATACATCATTTTAATGAAAAGCAAAATAAGAACAAAATGAAGTTATAAACTCAAGCAAATAGCTTATGAAGCTAATTAAGGGAACTTAAATTTTACAACCATCAAAATGAAGATTAAACCAAGAACAAAAGAAGATCAAGACTTAACCAGGTCATTGTTTAGTTTGTAATATTAAATGTAATCTTACTTTGTAAATTTGATGCTCTAAAAGTGCCACCATGCATAAATTTTTTATTTCACTTTATTGCATGAGTCTTTATATTCATCAAGAGCCATTAAAGCTTTTGATATTAATAGAAAAAGCCTCTTCATCTTTCAAACACTCTTTAGGAAATAGTTTAATAAGTATTTAAATTATATTTGTATTAAACAAATTGATTTTTAGCATATGAACTTGTTAAAATTATATTTTTAGGTGATTGGTGACCAATATAGGTTAAAGTTATTAAATTTGATGTACCGTGAGTTTGTTGTAACATTAGTTGATGTATTAATCAATATGCCAATTGTTTGACTAGTGTTGTAGATGCTGGTGCCTTTAATGCATACTAGTCAACCATTATGCATTACTAGTAGACCAGTGCTTTGCATATAACCGTTATAACAACAAGTTCTTAGCTCCAACAGTTAGGAAAGGTCCTAAAATACTATAAATATATGTTTTCTCATTAGTTTTAGCAGCAAAAAGCTTTTGAGTGTACTTTAAACAAATTGATTTTGAGCATATGAAGTTGTTAAATTATATTTTTGGGCGATTGGTGACTAATATAGGTTAAAGTTATTAAATTTGATGTACCGTGAGTTTGTTGTAACATTAGTTGATGTACTAATCAATATGCCGATTGTTTGACTAGTGTTGTAGATGCTGGCGCCTTTAATGCATACTAGTCTCCAACAGTTAGGAAAGGTCCTAAAACACTATAAATATGTGTTTTCTCATTAGTTTTAGCAGCAAAAAGCTTTTGAGTGTACTTTACACACATTTTAAGGTGTCTTTCAATCATTTGAGCATCATTATCTCACATTTGTGCGAGTGAGCTATTTTGGAGTTATCAAGTAATAAAATGAAGAATTTTGAGTTGTAAGCGAGATTATGATTCCTCTTTGCTTTAGAAGAAGATTGTAAAAAGAGTTTCTCTATATTAAGAAAGACCGCATAAAGGATATTCTCACTTTAAAAGAAGAATTATAGTGAAATTTTAATAAGAGTCTTACGAGCGGGTATAGGCAAAGGTTGCTTACTGAACCACTATAAGTCAATTTACATTCTATCCTCTTTAAATTATTGCTTAATTGTTTAATTATTTTATATAAATTTTTTCTTCATCCTTACCTACATTGATTATTGTTAATTGAGTACTTTAGTTAAAAAATTATTAAATTTTATAAATACCCAATTCACCCCTCCCCTTTCTAAATTCTATTAGGGACTAGCAAACAACAGTGATAAAATATACAAAAATACTTACAGACAATGAAACATACAAAAATACTTACAAACTTATATTGTAGATCAATGATGAAGTTCTTAATTTTAATATTCAGCAAAATGATGAATATGACAAATAAAGAGAACAAGCAAACTTTTTCCGATGGGAGATGAATATAAATTTTTTGAGTTAATTAACATATTTGTCCTTAACATTTCATTTACAATTTAATCTTTAGCATGTCATTTACAATTTTTATCCATCACTTTTATTTTTATTTTTTTACTATTTTCATCACCTACAAGCCTTCACTCTTATAAATATGTTCTAAAAGCATTTCCTTGATGGATCAAAATTTAAATGACTTCCATAAAAGACATGAACTTTTAGTACTTTTCATTTTAAGGGAAAATAAAGACAAAAAACTACAAAAGCAATAGAGAAGCAACCTCTTTCCTCTTATTTTTGAGATTATACACAAGAACCCCTTGACAAAAACAACACTTGATTTCTTTGCTAAAATGGTGCCGAATAAGTCCTTAAGAGTGTCGGCAACTTCCTGCTTTTTGTTGTTATGATAGCCAAGAGCAACTACAATAACAAAAGAAGAGCACTGTAAATACATAATTTAGGAAGAGATTAACCAAAGTCGCTGAGAGTATTCTAATGCCACAAAGAGCAAAGTGACTTACCCTCACAGCACCTTTCAAGTAGCCATTCTCCTTCTTCAGTTCAGTGATTTCAAGTTGTTGAACTTCTTGAACCTAAAATGGTGCAGAATTAAAATGCAAGCGAAGAAAAAATAGGACAAAGTAACTTGAGTTCGCACAAATGAAGACAATTGACAATCAAAGCATTCAGCTTTCTTGCAAACAGTGAATGAAGCTTGCTTAATGTATATTATAGAGAAAGTAAGTGTATCAATTTAGACCATTCGTTCGTAGATATTTTCTGCTTTGAGTTATCCATCGAGTCAAAGCGTTCATAATTTTGCTCTTCTTGCAACTAGAAAAATGTGTCTATAAGAAAGAGATATCTGTATAAGGCGTACTTCGTTCTCATCTTCAACTAATATGAGATCTCATAATCCACTCCATTAGGACCCAGCGTCTTCGCTAGCACAGCGGTTCTAGAACTAACTTTAATACCAATTGTAACAACTCATACCACACACTTACAGATATTATCCGCTTTGAATTACCTATCAGGTCAAAGCCTTCACGGTTTTGTTCTTCCCGCATATAAGAAAACGCGTGTATGAGAAAGAGATATTCATACCTTTAAAAGGCGTATTTCGTTCTCCTCTCTAACCGATGTGAGATTTCACAATTCACCTTCTTAGAGCCTAACGTTCTTGCTGATACAACGGATCAAGAACCTATTTTAATACTATTTGTAACAGCTCAAATCACCCGTTCATAGACACCGTATGCTTTGAGTTGTCCACTGTTCACAGATATTTTCGGCTTGGTCTGTTATACACCCCTAGTTTATTTTTGGAGTGGTAGAAACAGAATATGACAAATTAAAGCCAAGTAAATGAAGGACTGTAATTAGAGAGCCAACTACCCGGGATTAATTACCCTGTTTACCTGCTTCCTGGCTCTAGATCTGGCCGCAGCTTCCCGATTTTTAATCGTTCTGAGATGGAGTTTCTCAGAGTCTGATGCTACACTTGATGGACCGTAAGCACTCATTTTGGTTCTCTGCTCATCCTCAGGTGCTAGATATGGGTATGCCTTACAACCACCATTCATTTCACGAACTCTCTTCACACCACCAGGTACATGATCTGCTGAATGCTGCTTGTTCTTGTAATACCTGTCTCCATGAACTCCCTTTCCAGGACCAAAGCTTGCGCACCATAATTGTTCCTGACCACAACCTACACCGCCAATTTTGAGCTGGTTTGAGCTGGACCTGCTTCCCAGTAGTGCTTCACCATCTAAACTTCTCAGACGCTTACTTTTCCTCAGGCTCTTTTGCGATTTATACCATTCTTCACAGCTTCTGGTGTCTTCAGAGCTTGTGTGCTGCTTCTTGTGCACAGCTTGAGATGGAAACTGATTTTGTTGGAGTCCCTGCACTCCTATGCTTAATGACAAAGAAGTTAGTTCAAAAGCATTTACTTCTTCATCTTGACGTTTCTGGACAGGGAACATGGTCCTCTAGCTTGAGGTCTTCAGATTGAAGCGTCAGCTTTGTTCCTGGCATCAAAAGAGTGAGAAAACAAATCACTGAACCCAATGGATTGAAGTTAGATAGGAAAGCTTTAATTTGCTAATTGAAAAAAAAAAGAGGGTCTGGGAAAGAGATGCCATTAAGGGTATGATAACAGAAAATGGAGTTAACAGACTGTTTAAAAACATAAAACATGTTACGGACCTGGAAATTTTCTTCAATCTGTTTGAAGAAAAGCTGAATCTCCAAAACCAACTTTATAATGTATTATCACCATATGGATACAGAAGATGAAGAAACTTTCTCCACAGGTAAGCTGTTTTGGTCAGCTTGCAGAGAACTTTGCCTGCTGGCAAGGATGCTTTTCAAAATCAACATGCAAGGGACCAGAAGAAGAACAAAAAGTGGGAATTGCATTTTATAAGATAAATAAATATATAAAAACAAAACGGTTGAAACTTGAAACTGATGTTTTCAATGTAAAGAAGTTTCAAGGCCACAAGAAGACAATTTATAGTGCCCATTTGTCAGTTTTTTTTATACTGAAATCATCTCGAAAACTTAAAAACTCCTTCTCAAAGTTTCAAGATAGCTGCAGCTGCACATCCTGGTAACTATCCTTCCCTCCACAAAACTGCACTCTGCTTTTGACATGAAACTGTTTCCTAATCCCTTGTTACGTATCTGGATTTAACTATTAAAGAGCTACATTACGCTTAAGTCATTGCCCTTGAAATCCATATCTCCAATGCAATACTACACTCATTTTTATGTTGTTTTATTATCATCTTTGAACATCTGTCATAGTGTCAGACCTGTCAATGTTAATAGACCAAACACATGGCTGTGGGAAGAAATTGGAATTTCTGAAAAAGCTTAATTTTCTCTAGGAAAACAGATTATTAGTGGCTCTAAATTGAAACTTAGGTGAAACCACATGTTTTCAACCGAATAACAGAAAGCTCAAAATGCTAAGCTAATAACAGTTTGTTGCATCTATTCTCGCATTTTCCCATTTGTATTTCTCTATTTCTTTTCCCAAAAATTAAAACTAAACAGAAAAACTCCATTCTCTCACTTGTACCTCCGCATCCTCCTCCAGAAAACCTGTCGTTGGCCACCGGAAAACTTTTGGCCTACTTGAATTTTCAGGTAGGCAAGTATTATATCGGCATGCGTTTATCTTACATATAATCTCTCTATTCTACACCTCTTGTATCTTGCATGGCTTTTGAAACAGGACAGTGTTGATGGTTAACATCTACATAAAACACATTTTACATATCAACGTTAGAAGGGTTTTGATCAAGACCAAAATTACAGTGTTAAATGTTAATTACATCACATCTTCCCTCCGAAATGATCTCATATAAACAAGATCAATGGAGCTAGAAATGCAGAAACCTGAGCCTCTTGGAAAACCATCTCTTTTTTTTTCAACATTTCTCTTCATATTAACATTTTCTCAAGATTGAAAATTCCAAACTAGATTTGTCTTTTTTATTCAGTTGACATCAGCAAGCAATATGCCATTATCCATCTCAAATCATCAAAACAAGTAACTCATGCACAATCTCTCATATACGTATAAACAGTTCAGACATATAGGCCATAAGAATTTTATAAATTGATAGAATTTGAGTATATGATTCTTTTCTGTGAAGCATCTTAACATGCAAATGACATGGTCTGTTTCTTGGTTTTATTTACATGTGAAAGATGGACAAAGTACAGGAACAGAAACTGTCGACGATGGATGACAAGCACCTGCCAAAACCAAACATGTCAGTACCTGCAATGAACTTGGATACAGAGAAGAAGAGGCCAAATTCCACGAATACCTCACCAAAGTCGCAATCAAACAAGTCATCAGGAGTAAGATGGAACTGTCTTTGCTCTCCAACCACTCACGCAGGCTCATTTAGGTGCCGCCTCCACAGAGGCCATGGCATGACTCGTGGAGGTTCTGTTGGCTCCAATCTGTCTGAGTTGGCTCTTAAATCAAGTTCCATTAGCGACCTGGTTTAAATGAGTGTTGGTCATTAGTAAAATCCTTCCATACTTCCATGAATGTAATCCTCAACCAAGTACATTTGTGTGAAAATTATACTGACTAGTATGGATTCCACGAGTACGCTGTCATGTAACTTCGACAAGAGCCTGACTAAATCGTTCCCGTCATCCACTTAAATGTAACTTAGGCGGCGCTGCTCTGCTCTATTCTACGCTGTTTTGTATATTATTATTAGCTATATCATTCAGAGTTTGACTTTACATCATACGTGTTTGTCTCATTGTTATGATTGCGAACAAAGCAAAAATGCCGAAACACTAGATATGAATGGTTGTTTTCATTACCTCAATGGAACATGCAATTAGATGCAACTCAATTAAAGAGAATAATGAATCTGTCTTCTGTATTTCATTACTAATCTTGCTGGGGAGTTAAAGGTTGTTTGCGAAATGTGAACATTCATTGCCTCATCCATCTTACACATCGCTGATCTGACAGAAGAAATTCCAGGATCACTGGACCAAGAATAGGTTTACAACTCCATCTGCCCCAAAGGATGGATATTGATTCCAACGACCATTGAAATACCAATATGTGCTAGGTTTACAACTCCATCTGCCCCAAAGGATGGATACTGATTCCAACGACCATTGAAATACCAATATGTGCTATAAAACAATCTACCTCATGAACAAAAATGTTGCTACAGAAACTAGTGAATAGTGAAATGTTTGTAACCAAAGTAAGACGTGACGTCTAAAAAATCGCCATGCATGATTCATTTTGTAGGCCTAGTCCAGGTGGTCTGTGAGGTGATTGTGTTTCCGTAGTATACTTGCTTCGATCCTTCATCCCAATAAGCCTGTCAAGTAAACAATACAAAAAGACCAAATTGTGGATAAGACAAAACATTGCGTTCAAAAGAAAGGACCTACAACTAAACAATTAAGTGCCGTACCTGCCAACCAGATGGTAGACCCTTTCCGAGATCAGCTAAATCAGGTTGCTGACTCTCAGCAGGGGCGACGTGCACTTGGGTCTTGTCATCCACTGGGTTCTTCTTGGCTTCCTTTGCAGCTTGAGCTCTTCTCCTCTTTACTCTTTCACGCCTATCCAACACAGTGCAGAAAGAAAATATAAGCCTCATAGAAAATAGCCAGATAGAGTTCATAAGCAGAGAAAGAGATGAAGGGATGCAAAAAGAAAGAAAGAAGTGAGAAAGGCATAATGGCAATACAAGATGACAAATAAGCACATAATCGAATAACAACTATCCTCCTCTTTTGCATACAATTTCATCAAGGGATATAATAATTGGATTATATAAGAAAATTAAGACCGGAGCAAAGAAAGCCAGCTTGAAGGAGAAGAATTATAATACAAATCCCGTACTCTCACTTTCCATTATATCAACCACATTGTCTTAACTTAGAACGGAACAAAGAAAGCCAGCTTGAAGGAGCAAAATCATAATACAAATCCGTACTCTCACTTTCCATTATATCAACCACATTGTCTTTCGCATCAATGTCGTCTAAATCAGGATAACATACCAATCACCACCTAGAGGCTGAAAATTAGCGTTATCCTTTGCTTCCCCACTTGCAATTTGCTTAGCATGCCACTCCTGCAACAGTAAGTTTTAGGTAATCGAAGCAATCAGGGATGAAAATCCTAAAGAAGAAAAGCCCATTCACATACCTCAATTTCCCTTTGTCGCTTCTTCTCTAATATCTCATAAGGATTGTCAGGTTCATCTTCATTCTCATTTAGCTCTTCTTTGGCTGCTTTCCACTACATTGGAAAAGAATATGAGAATTGCTATACTTCCACAACATTGATCAAGAATACAATTCCAAAATATGACTGTCTGAAGGCAAAAGACATGAGGACAGAACAACCTTATCCACCAAATTGGAAACTTTCTTGTTAGACCTCAAAGAAGGGGCGACAGCTACTGTCCGCTTCTTCGTACGGACAACTGAATAACATGAAGAACAAGTACAGAATCAGCATTCACATCCACGTGTACAAGAAACTAACATTGTCAAAAATGTTACAGAAATAATAATGAACAAAGAAAGAAGGCTAGACATTTATCAGCCATCCCACGAACTTGAACAAGGTAACTAAAAACAGAACAAGAGAAAAGAAGAAGCTGTTAAACTGCATTGGAGATTGAATAGGCAAGGATTAAATAAGGCCCCTATTTTTACTCCAAAATGCAAAATGGTCCAATAGTGTTGAACTGTTCACTTAAGCCCTCATCGCTGCAGAAGTGAATGATAAAGTCCTTAAATGGATAGAACATGAATTCACATAATATATCTCCACATGGTCTTAGGATTGAGATTTTTTGTTATTGCTAGAAAATTATTCACTACCTATCTTACATAGAACTATCCTACACAGAAAAACTTCAGGTACCCATACCTATTTTGAAATAGCAAGAATTGCCCCAAAAAATTTAATAAACATGATAATACCTAGTTAATGATAAGTCAATATATTCACTATTTTTCTCTTCTACAACTCTATGGTTGTAGACCTGTAGATAAAAGCATAAATATACTGATTTCCTCAACTTATATCATGAGTCCCAAAAGATTACCTTTAGGTTTTGACTTTGCGGTTGTAGACGGCTCAACTGCTGTGTCACTAGCAGGATCAGCTGATAGCGTAGTACTCTCTTTCATGGTACGTGTGTCGGAATATGTAACCGTGGACATAGTGGAAGGAGCTAAGGCAGATGTCGCATCAGTCTCATGACCAACAACTGAAACATTAGATGTCTGTATAGCTTCTGCAGGGTCATCAACTTGTCTAATTTGATCAGAAGAAAGTGTTTCATTACACAGCATTCCAGGAACAACATGTAATTGAGAAGATCCTGCAGTGTTAACTACGGGAAAGAGCGGCATCGATCCATCTTGCAGATTGTAATATCCAACTGGTTCAGGAGGCCCCATGAGAGTTGCAGCGGTTTCAGCATAAGTGATGGGCACTGTTCCATATAAATGTGAAGTATGGGACACTGCAAGTTGATTGCCATCAGCATGTCCATAGAAATTACTAGTTTGCATTGTTATTCCATCTCCATAATATTGGAAGTCAGAAGTTGGATATGTCAAGTTGCAATGATTCACATAACTGGGGGGTTGGCCAATCTCTGTGTAAGAAGGGAGTAGAGGATAAGAAGATTCAAGAGGTTCATCTGGTGGAGGTGGAGGAGGAATTTGCTCATTATCAGGAGGAGGTGGGGGAGCCTGATCAACATCAGGTGGAGGTGGGGGAACCCATTCCTCTTCAGGAGGAAGTGGAATAGCTACCATACCTTCAGATGTCAAGGATGTTAAATCTGTAGGTGGATTTGTTTGAATCAGTTGGTCATTTGAAGCAATAGCTGTGATCCTTAAAGCATCTTCCACGGTTGATATACTTGAATTAACCCCATCTTCAACCTCCATGTCAACATCCATGTCAACATCCTCCCCAGCACTTAACTCAGGCTTAAGATCGGCATCCCTATTCAATTCATTAGCAGCATCCCTATTCACTTCATTAGCAGCAGTACCACATTCCAAATGTCTAACAGGTGATGCCAAAGAAGAATCATCTTTAATAGAATCAACAGTTCCCTCAGCAGCAGCATCATGCGACTTATTCCCAACATCCAGAGAAACAGAGAATAAATCTGATTTTCTACTGTTTTCTTCAGCCTGTTCTTCAGATGCAGGCATCGAACATTTTTCCCCAAGTTCTTGCTTTACTTCAGAATAAGCATTACCAGAGACCTCAATGTCATCAGCCATTTGAGCTGAGACTGCAAGCTGATAAATGTCATTGTTAATGGAATCCTCCAATTGTTTCAGCTGCTTTTCAGAATGGTTCCAAAATGGAAGCAAACTTGACCCATGAGATGAAAGAGCCTTGATATCAGAAAGTCTCAATTCTAGTTCTAAACTATAGTTTGACACCTGGTCATGTGGATGACACCCATAACTGCAAGACAAATTTCAGTAATCAACAAGGGAAAGAATCTTAAATCATTTCGCATCTATTTTACACAATAGCCAAGAAGTAAAAAAGCAAACAAGAACCATAATTATATTTCTCACCCTTTCAGTGACTTCAGTCTTTCCAACAAAGATTCACATTGCTTCATGAGACCACTTGAAAGATCTATGGCTTCCTTATGTTCATCACTAGTCACTGCATCATGCGAATGATCTGAGACAAATAAACTACCTATTCCCTGAAATGCAGTCACTGCAGTCAAGTTACCGTGTGATTCACTTTGGTCTACATCCGCAACAGAAGTCACATTTTTCAATGATTCACTTTTGTAGCCTTCAACCAACTCATCCTTACTTGTTGCATTGCCATATAGTTCCTTGCTTTCATGGATGTAACTTCCACCCATCCATCCATCTACAGTTGATGCAGCTGAAGGATTATCCAAATTAGAACCCAAAGAGGAAAGATTAGTAACCACAGGATCAGGATATGCGTCTACTGAAGCAAGAGCTTTCGGATCAGAGATCAACTGAGTTGCTTGAATCAAAGCAGCAGGTACTTCCCAGGAAGTCTCTCCTGTTTCAGTATTCCAGTAATAATATTGGTTACTCTCCTCATGCATTACAATCCTCCAGCCTGAACTTATATCCCCAAAAAATTGTGAATGAAGAGTTCCATCAGAAACTTGTTCTGTGGAATTGCAAATATCAGCTGAGACAGAAGTGTCTTTTTCCTTAGTATCATCACCTTCCAGTCTTTGTAGACCATCACCTGTGGTAAAATCTCCCTCTATTTCCTGTTGTTTGTCCTTCTGAGTAGTAGAATCTTCCACTGTGCTGGCATGTCTACTCTTTTCTTCACCAAGGAGTTCATCCTGATAAAAGCAAATATCTATTACCATTGTATGCAAACAGAATGAGAGTTTTAACCACCCTTAAAACACATACAAATAAGCTTCAAGGAAAGCCTAAGAAAATAATCAATCTTCAGTTTATTCCATTGCTCAAATTTTTTACGTAAAAACTAATCAAAACAAACTGCTGCAGCAAATAAGAATATAGCGTAGTTTATTCATTTAAAGAAAAAAGAGATCAAATTGAGGGCCATAGATATGCAAATACTCAACTAAAGTTGGCTCTTTGCACCGTCAAAATGATTCCACGTAAATGGGTATGATCAGCATCTACTAATATGTGATTTCATTTTTAAAAAAGAACTTTTAATGAGATTCATGAGTCAACAGCTAAGATAAATTTGTCAACATATTCATAAAGGTACTTAAGTGAGTGATATATGATCATACACCATGGTATAAAACAATAATGACAGCACCACCCATAATTGTTCTTAAAGTCAAGTACAGAACATATAACTTTACATTTATGTATATTTTGTGACCTCTGTAAGCAAGAGAATAACCCTAGCCATGATAGCATAATGAATCAAACTTCCAGAGGTATAAATAAAGATCTAAATATGAGTCACTAAACTGCGTGGACTTAAGGAGTTAAAGATTGTTTAAGAGTTGGCATCTTAGCCCAAGCTTCGTTTCGACACAGTATTGGCAGGCCAAGTAAGCTCCAAAATAATAACATTACCTGGTCAAGTCTATCTGAAGGGGAACCCTCCACAACAATATGGTTCTGAACTGTAGTTGTTTCTTCATTCAATTCATCGTCACTATATTGCTCAAGTAAAAGAAGAGGATTCTGTGGTTGTAGACCTGAAAACAAGATAGAAAAATGTTAAGAGACTTGAAAAGCAGCTATATTTCTCATCCAGTAGTAACCAAGTTATTAGTAACAAAATAAGTTGCATAAAATTTGATAACACTGGACAGGATAACAAATGATCAATTTCCCTGTTACACATGAAAGGAAATGTTAGTGAAGGCATAAAGCAAATAAAGCCAGAAACATACGAACCGATAAGCACAAATCCCAGCAGATGTCTCCAAATCGATTTGATGCTGCGAAATAGCAGATAACAGGGTGGGAGTATTCACAGTGGCAGGGCCCCATCAGATCTGATAAAGACATTCCCGTGACCACAGCCACCCTAAAAGTTGAAAACTAGTACTTGGAGAGTACAACATAATATGCCACCAAAACTCATGCCAATGCCCTCTCTACATAAGCCTTTTGAAGAAAAACTGATGGAACCCACCTGAAGATGATGGTGAATTGGTTAACCCGGCCTGCTGTGTCCGATTGGCATCACCTCCAACTTTATCATTTTCAGAGGATCCACCCAAATCTCCTAAAGAAGTTTTAAGAAAAGCAGTTGCGTTAACTGTCAGATCTCAACCATCTTGTGAAACCACATATCAGTCAACAAGTAAAATAAAATTTTTATTTTTATTTTGCGTAAGAGCTCAGTTTTACTAGGGAATAATAATCCTATCATAACAATATCATAGACATTCTGATAAGAGAATCAATTAAAAAGAAAAAAGAAAAACCTGAAACTTAAACCCAAAAGAACACCGCAAAATCATGTAAGACAGCAACTAAACATCAAAACCAAGTGTTACAACCACTAAGCACCCTAAGATTAATTAAAGAGATAACCTCCGATGTCAACTGGAAAACGAATTCTATCTCACACTTCGTGATTCACAATAACCAAATCCTCCATAAAAACCTAATTTTAAGGCGAAAAAACCAGAAAAGCTTCCACAACCCAAATAGAGACGATGCCAACTTAAACACAACCAATCAATCTCACCCTAGAAAACCCAAAACAAAGCAAAGTTTACAGTCTAAATAATAAAAGGAGCAATCTTTTTTATGGAAAAGAGAAAATTAAATATAAACATATACATATATACACATACAAAAGGAAACAAGCCTAATAAACGAAACAAATAGAAGAGGGTACCAGAGGGTTCGGCAAAAAGATCGAGCTTGACGCGGCGGCCGGCGTTGGACAGGGCGGCGAGGCGGCGTTCTTTCCTCTTCCCCATTCCGAAACTCAAATCAGATAATTAAGAACATATACAAAAAACCGCAGTAACACAACCCAATATAATTGAAGGCTTCCTTTGAAATGTATTGTTTGAATTGAATTTGAACTTGCAAACGTGAACTGCGAAGTAGTCATGTGATAAAACTAAAAGAGGAGACGACGAGCACGAGTACGAAGACGTAGTGGGCCTGATAATGGTCAGGCCCGCCTGCTGCCCGCCCACTGGAATCGTATCACATGCTCGACAGTGTTTGGACGTATCTTTTATGAGTCAGTGTTTTATTATTATTATTATTATTATTATTAAAATCGATCACAGTATCTTTTATGAGTCGAGTGTATTATTATTATTATTATTATTATTATTATTATTATGAAAATCGGTCAACATATTAAATCTGATAAAGGGATAACTTAAGATTTAAAACTTCAATTACTATTAAATCAGTATAAAACTGATATATGATAAATAAGAAATAAAAATTATAAGAGTAATTAAAAATAAAATATTTTATTAAAATAAAAATTACACTAATTTTTATTATTATATAATGAATTAATAATAAATCAGATTTTAAATTTTAAATTAAATCTAAGTATAATATAAAACTTAAAATATCAATAAAAATCAAATTTATATTTTTTTTAAAAATTGTATTACATCATCGTGAAAACTTTAAAATTCTCCAATGTTATCTAAATATGTGTAAATTATACTTTCATCTAAAATATTTATATCAATTTCTTTTACTATATTTAAATAAATTATAAATTAATAATGTATGAAATTATTATTAATTGTAAATTTATAATATGTTATACATTCAAGTTAAAATTCAACCTAAAATCCAATAATTCTAAAATATAAAAGGCATCACAAATTATTTTAAAAAATAATTCATAGCAAGTTACATATATCCAACGATGTAAATAATAAAGAGCATCATGTTTTACTTCATGAAAACATGTAGACAAAACAAGAAGAGAAAGAAGAAGATGTAGAAGAGATAATACTAAAATAATTTTGAAAACACAGAGAAAGGACCTAAGAGATGTGACACATGCTTTTTAATTACAATTAGTTATTTCTAATAAAAAAACTTAAATACATTAAGACTTAAAAATACTAATTAAGTTAAACTTATTACCTCACTTAAATTTGAAACGAATAGTTTTATCTAATTTAATAATTATGAATTATTACATTAAGAGTAATATTTAAATTAATGAATTCCAGTTGGAACAAAGACAAGGTTAGAAGGAGACAGGCAAGAGCAGGTCAAAGTATGACCAAGAGACCACGGATAGCTTGTTTTCTACTTTTCAATAGTGACTGAGCCTGAAAGAAATGACTGAAACCCAGAGTGATTTAAGATCTTGACAAAACGAACATGCTCCAGCACAAACCTTTGCAGCACCTTTTTTAAAGGTCAGAAAACTAAAATAGATAAGATATAAACAAAAAAAAGTTAAATTAAATAAACTATAACTATAAATTAAATATTTCAATTATATAAATCAAAATTATATAAATAAACTAATTATATAAATCACTATCTTTATAAATTATAAGCATAACTAGATTATTCTAAATTTACCTATTACTATTATAAGTATAAATAGATTATTATAACTATAAATGGATTTACCTATTAACTATAAAATAGGTACACACATTTGTTTGTTTGTTTGTTTACACAAAATATTTTTAACTTAAAATGAAAATCGTCTTTATTGTTGATCATAACAATGTCTTTTAGCCAGAGGTGGCAAGACATTGAGCTTGCCCTTCTCGCCTCAGATGCGCTTAGCAGTTGTAGGCGCATACATCTTCCTTCGCCAGCCATTTGCCCCATAGCCTTTGCCTTATTCCTCTATACATGTTCTTTCTGGTTCGTCGAGTATTGCTCTTCTTATTTACTTCCTCAACACCAACTACTCTATAAATAGAACTTAATAAAAATCAGCCAAAAAAAGGAACTAATTAGCTAAAAGATACAAACTTTATCATTATTTGAGCCCACAAATCATGACCTAGATGCACAAACTTCGATCTCCAAATACCCAAATCCTTATGATTGTCATATTTGTGTGGTTACTGGTTTGGGCATTGTCTTTGTGTAGTTACTGGTTTAGGTGACAAAGACTCATCAGGGTTCAGAGAAAATTGGCTGATGTATTATTTAACTAGCCAATTTTCATTCACTACAGTCAAAAGTAAAAAATGAACCAAAAATCAGTCTAGTTAGTGCTTAACTTGGTTAAACCACCGGTCCAGTCAAATTTTTACGTCATTGAGTATTATTATATATTATATGCACCAACTAATGCTTTAACATAAATGGATAGGCCAAGTATGACAATTGCATTAACTTCTTTCGGAGGCAGAAATAGTTGATTACTCTTTAGCTTTTGGGAAGGCAATAAGTTGCTTACAATCACATGTAACCTTAGTTTAGGAAAGGAAAATGGGTTATCCAAGTAAGGATAAGTTTTTAAAATTTTTTAAAAGAATGATATTAAGGAACAATAATAAAGATTACAAATAGTATAATGGGAAGATTCCAAACACTAATTTTAAAAAAAGATTTCGAACACTAGTAAGAAGATCAGAGAATCTATTAGAGTAGTGCCCTAAAAGCAATTGTCTTTAGGCGTTTTATACAAAGTTGAGTACATATTTTATTTTCAATAATAAAGAAAAGCATATTTCATTAATTTAGTTTTCATTATTTATAAATTGATATTAATCTATAAGCAAATTAATGAAGTCCATGATATATGACATAACGTGAAGGAAATTATGATGTGATCATACTACTGAGATTTATATCATGTACAATTATGTTAGTATCTAAATTATCCCTAGTCATAGGATTAATGAGACTGGACATCGTTAATCCAGATAAACTAGCACTTGTCAAACTCCTTGATTTGATCAAGCAGTGGACCTCAGAAACTATAAACATGAGATGTTTAGAGATGAGATGTGGATGCTTACTTGAGGTAGTAAGTACATCGGATGACCTACTATGAGATCATCACATGAATGTCCTATTCTAATGTCAGTGAAAATCTCATCATAGCAATGGTGCAAGTATCCTTAGACTTGAGGTACTCAAGGATATCATGGATATTGATTCTGTGCTTTGACTCCATTCCTTGTTGCCTTGCAGAGGTCGCTCATAGGGTAGTGATTGGGTACAACTTTAGGTATTCGAAGGTAATTGAGTAGCCAATAGAGGATTTACCACTTCTGTGATAGTAGAAGATGATACCTATGGCCTCTTGTTGGGGTCATTACTTGGAAACCTCTGGCCAGAGTATATATGTAATGAAGAATGTCTTCATTGACATATAGAGTAATGAGTCCCAGGACAAGAACTGATATTACTTGGGCTAGATTTGATGCAGTTAGTCTAGTGAGAGTTGACACTTTGCTCATACTCATAACCAAGTAGGGTATAGCATAATGAAAGGATGAATTGCACAACAATTGTCTATAGGAGGGTCCGTGAGATGGTTCGTGATAAGCACGAGTTTGTTCGTCAAATCACTTACTTTACGGTCAATTGGGGGTTATGATGTGTTGCTAGATGTTGCTAATGACTTGCTTGGATTAAGTGTTAATTCCAAGTGGCTAAAATAGTTTTGGATAGAGATCCATTATTTGGAGAGCAATAGAACCAAATAGATCCTGATGAGATCGGGATATATCCCGATGAGATCACGACATCGATATTGCTGAAATAGATCTCTGATGTTTTTTTCACACACGAGACTCGGTAGGACTGATCCCAATATGACTGGACCACCTCAGTATATATATATATATATATTGGTTTCAATGCCTTGGATCATTTTTTGTGTGATCAAAAATATGTTACTTTAATATTGTATGTGTAGGCCCCTGGTCTCGACCCTTATTGCATAGTGACAAGGCCCCAAAATTGGGGGAACTTTCAAATTAAAGGTAAAATTAACCTCAAGATAAAAAGAATTAAATTTCTTAGTGGGAGGAAAAATGATTAAACAAACAAATAAAAAAAAGCTCAAAAGTCACAGACGTGACTTAAAAAAGTCACAACTGTGAGAACAAGGCTCATGACCGTGAAAAGGGGGAGGAGTCGCGATCATGCTTATGCACGATCACGAGCTTCCTACAAAAACACAAAAGTGGCGATCGTGCATGTGCACGATAGCAACATATGATGAACAGTAGTGGTATTAAAGGGGTTGTCGCGATCGTGACATACACTTTAGATCTTCATAACTTTCGATCCCAAAATCCAAAAATTATAAACTTTACGTCGTTAGAAAGCTAAGAGAAAGAGATACAACTTTTATGAAAACAATTTTGTCTAATTCTGCCTAGATCAATACAGTTTATTCATTGAAATTTCAGAACACATTTTATTCCCTTTTTCCTCTTTTCTCTCTACTGTCAATATATATATAACTTCTATGCATTTCACAAGTTCCAATTCCAACAATCAAAACCCTACATACAAAACTCCCAACTTAACCAATTTCTTCAGAAAAATTTTTCCAAGGCATTCAAACATCGAACAATTTTATTCCTAACACAATGACAACTTAACAGAGAAGAAATTTTGCACATATACAAAAGAAGTCCTTCAACCCTTCTTTCATTCATTTCTCCATAAGACAGAATTACATCTCTCAGATATTACAAAGTTTATACATAACTTCCATTACATATTCAGAGTCAGCGGAGTAGCATAATACAAAAATACAATCATTGATGCTTATGTTTGATATGCCTCTAAAGTACCAAAAGTTTCTGAACTAACTTAGTTACAAAAATAGTAATTCTTGGAGTCAGCTGAAGTTTTTGCAAGGTTCAACGTTGATCTGTTATTTTTGCAGCTGAAGAGTGGAAGATAATGGGGTGAGTTGGGATGTTTAGTGGCTAATGTATTTATTGTGACATCTCTTTCCATACTAAAGGTCAGAGCCATAGATTTCGGTAATTGAGAAAATAGCAATAAAAGATTAGAAGAAAGTGCATTTCATACTCATGCAAAAGGCATACATGCATTTGAATTTGAATTTTTCACACATTACAATGACTGTATATGCACTTATTTGACATTTTCTGGGTATAATTGGTTATAAATGTGATTATATTGAGAATTGTGGTTTTTATATGTTGAAATTTTAATTTGGAGAGTGTATTTAGTGATTTAGAATTTTGGTGAAAATTTAGGAAATTTTTGAAATTTCTGGGTACTTTGACTAGAAAAATGCCAAGTGGCAAGACTATTGATAAATGGTAGTAGAATTAACTATCAAATGACAGTGAAAATTTTGATAAATGACTATAGGATTTAATGACATATGTCATTGAAATTTGGAAACAATTGGAGTAGAAATTGGAATCAAATGGAGTAGTTATTAAATGAAGGACAAATGGATCCTAGAGAAAGTGACATGTGACAAGTGACATGTGTCACTTGCCACACCATTTATACCCCACGATTCTTTCTAAATGAGAGACCAACTCATTTGATCTTTCACTTGTTACTTTGCCACACACCATCATAAATGCTTCTCTTCTAATCTTCTTCATTGTTTTCTTTTCTTCTCCTCCACGAATTTGTTTTACAACCGTTATCAATCTTTGATTTTTGCCAAAATCCTTCACTTGTTCCTTCAAGAATATGCTATCTCTTCTTTGTCACAAGAAAACCTAACCTACTACACCTCTATGGTGATGAACGAATGATGCATAGGAGAGCTAGGGTTTATGAGATTTTGAAGAAGCCTTGGGTAAATCAAGTAAGTAACTTATTACACTTCATGGCTTTGATGAATGAAGCATGTTTGATGATAGTTAGAGGTTAACTGTTCATGAAATCAGGATGGGTATATGCTAAAACGTGAATGGGAAATATGGATGGATTCATGTCTTGTTTTGGTGTTTTGATGGATAAAAGATTATGGAATGATATAATGTTGGATCAATTGAGTAAATGGTGTTTTAAGTGTGTTGGAAAAATGTTAGCTGTAACATTCTCCATTAATTATGCATCTGTAATTTAGCCATAACTTGTTCTGTAGATATCCAAATGAGGTGATTTTTTTATTTGGATTAAAGTAGATACATATGGCTACATTTTTCATGAATACATCGAATTCAAATTCTGTTTTTAAGAGTTTCTAATTTTGACTTGAAATTGAGTACTGGGTGTAGGAAAAAGTGCAGAAAAACTGGATACATAATGGGTTTTTGTTCTATTTTCTTGATAAATTAATGTGAATGTCTTTGGGTGTTTTATGATGAAATAAAATGATTCTAGAGCTAAAGAAAGGAAGTAATGTGGTATCTTAAAATGGGAAGAATTAAGGTGATATTTAGAAGTGAAATGAAAGTGGAAATGAAGTTGAATATGTGTAGGAAGTCAATGATGAATGGGTAAATGTGTATGCTC
>JANZXR010000005.1:21363945-21414351 GCA_027575705.1 Erythroxylum echinodendron
CAACAATAAAAATTAAACTTGCCTGTATGTTGTTTACTTGATTGTTTGAAGGAAGAAGATGAATAGTTTCAACAAAAGGGGTTGAATCCTTGAACGTTGCCGTCGACAATCCCAGTATAGCTCAATCAATGCGTAAAATTCGCAAGTCCTAAAACCCCACATCCAAACGTCACTTGAATAAACGGTATCGCTGTTTGACACAAAGTAAAACAAATGGTTTCGGCTGATGGCTATTGCTATTTTTACAAACTGTATCGCTGTTTGATACAAACTGCTTCAGGGTTTTACAAATTGTTACTTATATTTACAATGGGCTTATACAAAATTTACTTTGAAATTTATAGGTTAACAAGCATTTTTTTTTTTTTGGCAATGAGCAGTGGCCCACCTTGGCCCTTCTATGCATCCGTCTTTGCTAGAAGCGAACCTGGTAAATAAGTGCCTGGAAGAGGAAGGAATTGTTGCAGATAACAAATGATGACAATTGCGAAAAAGTAACCAAGTGGAATAGCACAACAATATCATTTTCCTCTCACTTTTTTTATTCCAAGCGCGTTATTTACGTAATCGTTTAAAACTAACAACCAATTCATACGTCTCTTATATAATAGTTATTGTCTTTTTTCTATTAAGCATTTATTGTGCAATGGATCTCTCAAGGAATAACATAATTCATTATTAGCTCCCTCTCTTCTCTCTCTTTCTATAACGATTCTCTGTCTTTTCTTCTTCTTCAAAGTAATTAATTCATGAAGTTGTTATAATTGACTCTGGGAATAATGTCCTTCTTATAATTGTTTGGATAGTCTTAACTTGACTGATTGCAATTACGAAAACAAGTGCCTTATATATTGTTTAGTCATATGGAAGAAAAGTCACTAGTATTGCGAATTTTTATTTAGGTGTGTGAAGATAATGAGAAAGTTAGTCAGCTTACTAAAACTAAAATTATTCTTTTTCTTGAAAGTGAAGTTCGAATGATAGAAAATAATTTTAATTTTTAGATGTAATTAAGTAATAGTTTATAAATTAAAAGGACTAATTAAGATTAGGCTTGAGAAATATCAGCCCAAACCCACTAGATATTGATGTATGACAGTTGCCAAATCAATTCTTGTGGCTGCGGAAAGTGGGAAATGGTATTATATTATGTAAGGGATATTTCACGAGATTGATCAAATTGAGAGTAAATAATAAAAATTCATGAAATAGCAAAGTAGTACTACTTTTATTAGATAACAGCATTGGCGATTACATTGACCATGCTTCTTTATTCATATTCTGGTCCGGGAGCTCTACATCTATAGCTAGAAGTACCAACTTAATTATAATCTCTCGTTCTTTGAACATGTCTGGTAGCAAGACTCCACATAATCTGAAACTCTGTCCGTACCTGCCACATAAACAAGAACAATTAATATACCAAGTTGTGAGTATCATGCGAATAAAGGAGGGAGACGAAAATGATAATGTTTTTTTTCATATAAATCATCAGAAACATACCTATACTATCAGTAGCGATGGAGTTAGTGAGCAGGTTTGAAGCACAACCATTGGTGCAGTTGTAGACTTTAGCAGAAGGTGAATGCCTGCATTGGATCATGCAAAGGCCAATGCACAAGGCCATCAAAGGCGGGAATCTCACTCTAATGCACTTGAATGCGCACTTTGCACCACATCCCACAACGGATGGTGGTGATGGTGACGGTTTTGCCGGCGGTAGGATTGGCTGAAAGGGTTGTAGTTGAGCTTCTGCAACCACACTCATTACTATCATTAAAAGAACTGCAACTGCTGCCACCTTGCACCCCATGACTCCACTCTTTCACCAGCTTACTAGGGTTTATGTTTGTGTTTTGATGCTTCCAACTCTGGTACGATGGATAGTGTTATTTATAGGCACCTAAGATTGTTTACTTTGATCCCTACTTGTTAACTTCCTTGATTAATCCCTAATTATTTGCGATTAAGCTTTGATTTTTGATAATGCATTCCATTTATCAAATACCCTGATTAACATATATACTACTCATTAACCCTGATTCTCTTGATTTTGGTGCTATACATTAAATCATAACTTGTAGCAAATAATATCGAATTTACCAAATGCAGACTTAACAAATCTTCCACAGAGTTAAAAGTAACGCATGTATGAAAATGGTGTTTTCCTTTCAGTATTTCGGAAGTTTTAAATAGTAATTTAGCACAAATAATGAAGCATAGTTTAAATTGAAACGTTTAAGCATTTACTCTGATTGATTTATGTGGATTAGAGGAATAAGATTTAAGTTTCATAAGTAAACATTTCTTATTCTTATAGAAATGAATGTAGGAGGAATTATAGTCATATCAATCACCTTTAATTAGAAATAATACATGATTAAGCCCTCGATTATATATATAGAGAAATAATCCTCCTGTTGATTCGACAAAATGTAGACAAGAGAAAACCCGAAATTATAGGCTTTATAGGGATCTTCGATCTGTTTTATGAGACATTTGGAAGCATTAATTTGCTTTCCATACTCGTGTGTTTGCTTTAAAAGAAAAATGAAAATTCCTGAACTCCTTGTTAGCACATTTAACATAATTCTACACAAGAATATGAAACTTATATGTGAATGTTTCGGAAATCATTGTATGGTGGCTTCACTTTGTGGATCATTAATGGATTGAGATTTTTCAGTATCATTGCAGTGTCCAAGATTAGAAGAAAATTGGACAGAATATATAGGAATGTAACTGATTGGTGAATGGTGAATCATGAATATCTATAGTACCATACCCTATACTATTTACATGGCTTGATTTAGATATAATAATTGAAATCATGCAGCTTTTGGACCACAATGAATTAGGATTTGATCTGTCCGTTTCCCTCCTTGTTCCAGGATTTTAACATCGCAGAGACCAGCAAATACAGCATCTAATGTTTCCCTTTTCTGCAGAAATATTTCGACATCTTGAAGAACTATACTTAATTTTCAATTGGCTGACTACGTAAATTTCTATTTATAGGTGCAAAGACAGACTAGATTCATGAGCTAGTGCAGTTACAGGAACAAAACATTAATGAGGAATGAGAGCAGAAAGTTGAGACCATAACCATCGGAGTATAATAGTGAGGATTAGTTGCCTCGTCAATACTTACCACTACTTGTACGGAGCTTTTGCTGCGTAATGGATTGAACGTCGCTCTTATTGCTTACTTATTGTATTTACCTAATTGTTCAATGTAGGAATAATTCTCTTAGCAATGTAATCAACATTACATGTTCTATCTTATATAGAGTTCCCACATCATATAATATATTCTGTTCCATTGGTAATGATTTTGAAGAATTACCTTTTTAAGATACTATAAGATGGATTTACCGAATGTGATTTAGTGTAATTCCCTTGGGGATTCAATTACTGTATTGCTAAACTTATAGTTACAATCGAGGTTACATAGGATAACATTATATTTACTAAGTCAAAAGAATTCTAACAAACTAGGAAACTAATCCTAACTAATTACAGAAATTATTTACGTAATTATCTGCCATCACACCCCCGCGGTCGGAGCACAAGGAGGATAGACACTCAAGTTGGAGTGAAAATCCGTAAACAAAGATGTGGGTAGGCCTTTAGTGAAAATGTTAGCATAGTGAGACGCATAAGGTACATGCAAAACACGGACCTAACCCAAGGCAACCTTCTCACGAGCAAAATCACTACAACAAAGTAGACATTTAGCTACATTTTTTTTTTACATTCGGAAAATCGTCGATAAAAGTTATCATATTGTGACGATTTTACAAATCGTCATTAAAACTGAGCCTATAGTGACTAACTAAAAAAGCATCACGAAGGGAACAACTTTTCATGATGAATGACAAAAATCGTCACCAAATGGTGAACATTTAGTGACGATTGCAGAAAATTGTCACTAAATGATCCACAATGAGTGACAATTTCAGAAATTCGTCACTAAATGAACTTTTGGTGACGCTTTTTAGAAATCGTCACGATAATTTGTTAAACATTTGGTGACTAATGGTTGAAATTGTCACCAAAAGATTCATAATTGGCTATAATTGTACAAAATCGTCAGTAAAAAGACATTTGATTTTTTTGCTACGTTTTTTGCATTGTCGCTAAAAGTGACCATTTGGTGACGATATTTGAAAACATGACCAAAAGATTAACATTTAGGACAAATTTTAAAAATCGTCACTAAATATTCCACATTCAGTGATAATTTTTGAAAATCGTCACTAAATGGTCCACATTCGATGATGATTTCCATAAATTGTCGCCAAAAGTTCTTCAGTAATTTGCAACAAATTTGGTAACCATTTGCCTAAATCGTCACCAAAGGGTTAACATTTTTCAAAATTGTTAAACTAACATTTTTATAATCTATCATAGTTAAGATATGTTTTATTGGAGATTTGTTTTGAATGTTTACAACGTATTGTTGAAAAAACACATACAACAAAAGTTTAAATGTTAAACAGTAGTATTAATTAATCATTAATATTTACTAACATTGAAAAATTAGTTATAAAAAATTTAAATAATTGTATCAATATTATAACATGATGTATGTAGTAGTACGAACTTTGAATTAGAAGTTTAACAATTCATATAGTCATAGGACAAGAACAAGAACAATAATAGTCCACACTCAATAGGACGCAGTTTAACCCCTAACTAGTAGAGATGTTGTTTTACAAATTCTTACAGATACAACAATAAATCAACTTTAAAGCCGAGTGCAGTTCATTGCATCGATAAATGACAATGATCTAATTACTTTTTTGGATTCAAAGTGACATAAGAGTCAGTAAAGGTAAATGAGTCTCCGATGTCTGAATTTTTAAGAAGGGTCCTTGCATATTTGAAAGAACCAATTGAAACAGTAATAGTTCTTCCCTCAAGTGTAGGGTTTTTCATACCCTCTTGCAATAACGTTTCCATTATAGCTAAACTTGTAGAGGATACATAGCATGAGTCACTAGATTTAGTATGGAAGACAACTTCTCCCAATGAATTGCCAGTACAAAACGGTTTACCTAAAACACAATCAGTATAGAACTTAGATCAGATTAGTAAACCATTAAACAAACCAACATTTGAGTGATATGCATACGTGAAAGACCAGACAAAGACTATGGAATTGACAAATTTTACAAAACAACCGTTTTTCCTAATCTTTTACGAACCGTTATGACATCACTCTCGCCTCTATCGGCATACATGTCATCTTCGAGATTCAAGAAAGCTTAAAACAAAATGTAGTATATACCATAAAATGTGAATATATATAATAGCTTCAAAAAAGGAAATGAGATGTACATAATAAGGAAAGTGACGTTATTCGGATGATACTAAATACCTTGAAGTAGAAGATCGGCCATGGAAGGCAAACAATGATCTGTGTATGAACTGGAGATTTTTCTGCATTGTTTGTTTTTTTAGTAGGGATAATTTTGCCACATTACTCCCAACAGAATGAATAGGGTCATTCAGAACTAGTCACCATATTGACATTCCTTGATTAACAATATTAAGATGTATATTCTGCAAATGTCGATTTAAAATAAAATGATGATATTTTCAACTCCAATTTCGATGATAAATAAAAGTAATCCAGTTTATCACTTATACATCTTCAATGTGCCTAATGATATGAAAGTTACCCTTACTAAAATTTCAGAAATCTATTGTGTAGTTTGTATCACATGCAAAATTTAGAATTTAAAGTAGAATAGACATGACTATGTTCTTGATGTACATAAATATAGTTTTATCTATATTGGGCTATATTACTATTAATGGAAATGAATTAAAATAAAATACTCTTGAAGACCTTTTATCAAATAGTTACGAATCTTTGATAAGGGAAGCGTTAAAGGTCGTTGGGAAGAAGCCAACTCATATACAAATAACAAAGACAGATAGTAAATCATGTTCGAAACACAACTATAAACACAACTCATATATCAAATGCATAATTAGGAACTCACAATAAACACCTAAAGGTATAAGTTAAACTTAGCACAACTTCGTTGATGAAAATAGAATAAAAGAATAATACCGATTCAGTTAATGATGGTTCTTTGATGGTGATGACCATAATACAAAACCCAAACAGAAGAGAGGAGACAGTGGTTTGCAAGAAGGAGGATTTTGAGAAATGCTGACAGCTTGAACGAGATTGGAATAGCCTTTTATTGTAGTTGTGATTGAAAGCCTAATACAAAACGACGTTGTTTTTCTTATTTAGGTAAACGATGTTGTATCTTGTTTACTGTAATTGTTTATATGTACTATTAATTAATTTGATACGATCTATTATATTTGATCAACAAACTTTAGATGTAGCGACTAATACATGGTTTGTTGCCAAAGCCAGGGGGTTTATAAATAATTTTTTATAAATTTATTTTCCTATTCCAAATAAAACCTAATTTGAATTAAAATTAAATTATTCAATTGAAAACTATTTCCAAATTAATTTGTTAACTTTTAAAATAAATTATAATTGACTTACAAATTTAAATTAAAAATTAGTCATCCCAAAAATTAAGCAAATGAAAAACAATTGCATATGTAAGTGAGAAGATTAATTTTACATTTTGTATGATGTATTAGGAACGCCTCATATATATTAATCAATTAAGAAAATTAATAAAGTAAAGAGATTGCTTTGGTTTTAGGTGATGATGTGGAAATTTGGTAGCAAATTGTCTACCATTTGTGACTAAGTGTGGTGGTTGGTTATGAAAATGGTCTTCTGTGACTAAACTTAGTTCGTCGCAAAAACCCTCGAGTATGTAAATTAATTGTATCTTTTTATACAAATAATAAGGTTAAAGGTAGATTCAGGGCTAAGGTATATGTTGTTATGTTAGTGATGAATTTGGTTTTAAAAAAATGTGGTTTGCATTCCTTATTAATTCAACCAATAACAAAAAGAAGATACAAATTTTTGCAAATTTCCCCATTTTATGTTGTTTATCTACCAAATTAAAAATAAAGATTAGTAATTCCCAAAAATGAAGCAAATCAAGAACAACTCCATATGTAAGTGTAAAAAATAAAATTTTCTTTTTATTATTGGTAATAGAAATACCTCATATATGTTAATAAATTAAGAAAATTAAGAATGTAAAGAAAATGCTTAGGTTTTCGTGATGTTGTGAATAATTGGTAGCAAATTGGAATGATAGGCGATGATAGTTTTGGCCATCACAAAAGGTAAAAGGTTTAGTATTGGCAATGATTTATGAATTTGGTAGCAAAATGTTGTACAATTTATGACGCTATTTTATTTTTGTAGCAAATGTTTTACATTTGGCGGTGAAATGTAGATTCGTCGCCAAATCTACCGGATGAGAAAAATTAAATAGACCCTAGGACGATGTTGTTCGTGGGGTGACAAATGACGTCGTCCTATCCTACGAATGACATCATCCTAGCATTTGTTTAAACACATACGCTACCCCTCCCTTCTTTCCCCACTGAAGTTGATAACACCCCCTTGTCCTTTGATTTTTCAAAACGTTGATTTTGCCCTATCTTCTCCTCTATCTTAGACAACAGCAAAGACTCTTTTTTATGCACTTGCCCTCTTCATTCGATGGGTTGTTTTGATTGAATATTTTGTTGTGCTCTTAAAGTCAAAAATAGTATGATGTGTCTGTGTTATGTTTTGAGTTTCTTTTCAATTTTTTGGCTTTTATTGATGATGATAATGGTTGAGTTGTGCAAAAGTTATGTGAATGTTGTTGAAGAAAGGAAAAACATATGATATTTTTGTGTTTTTGAGTTGAAATATACTTGCCTATAAGGTGTTCGACAAAAGTCTTGAACGAGTTTTGAGTTTATAAATGTTGTGGTCTTTTGTAATAATGGTATATAAATGTTAATGTTGATTGGTTTAGTAAACCCTAGAGGAGTTGAAGAGTGTTATGGAGTATATGGAATCATTAAAAATCCCATCTCTTAAATCCCATATTAAAAATGCAAAACCAACTTAAGCTTTTTGAGTAACGTATATATGTGTTTAATGCTTACGAATTCATGGAGAAGCTTTTTATGTATTTGTTCAGCATTCCTGTTCTGCAACAAGAAGTAAAATAAGTAAGTAGAATCTGAGAAGGAAACTGATAAATGGTTATTGATGATTGAGCTAGGCAAGATGTGATTACCTTTTTCTTCTGAGTTTTGATTTGGTTGTTTAATACCCGATACTGTTAATTGCTGAACATAACTCACAAGTCAAAATATAGAATTTATTACTGATAAATAGTGTACTACAACATTATGGCATTTTAAATGATTGGTTATCATAGTAAGTTCCTTATCAGGAAGAGTAGAGTAATCTGGCTTGCTTCTAGTTAATCAGAAAAAGCTCATGTAAAACTGATTGAATCGAGCCTAAAAACGTTTGAGAAAATTGGACGTTTGAAACTACTTGTAAGAACAACAAAAGAAAAAGAAAAAGAAGAACAATAATTAATAAAAGAACAATAATCACTAAAAGATAATGATAGTGATTGTACTTATAGCTTGTAAAAAAATGAAAATATTAACTATAAGGAATAGATAAATCTTCAAATTTTAAATTTATGCTGACTTCTTGAATGTATGCATCTATGAAAATAAACTTCTTGAATGTATACATCTATAGGTTAAAATGATTGTGGTTTGTGAGAAATCTCTTCACTTTTAAAATGTTTTATCAAATTGTTTAACATCTTTTGTTGTGCTTTAAATATGCTTTTATAGTATCATAAAGAAGAAATTTTGTATTTAGTTGGTGATTATGTATAGGGTTTTTTCACAATTGGAGCCAAAACTGCAAAATTTGTGTGGCATCTTCAGGTATATTCTCCCTGCCCACCACATGTTCAACAAAAGCAACTGTTGCTAATGTGAATTAGTATTAACCGTTATTGTTATTGCAAATAAGTAGTAATCATCTTACTTATTATCTTGTTAATTAATTGTTTTATATATCAGTTGTCGTTTCATTTTGTTGTATATTGTTTACGTAATTGGTGCGTATGAACTGAAACAACATTGTTGAGTGGATAATAAACAATGCCACATACTTTAATTACATAGGTTTTTTAACATAATATTAAACGAAAAATGCATGTAATAACTCAATTATCTTCTTTTATTTTATAGCTAAATGGATAAGAGTTGGATGTGTCATCAAAAATGGTCAACTAAATACGTAAAAGGAGTTGAGAGTTTAATGCAATTTGTAAAAGATAAAATGGGTGATGAATGTAGTATTTGTTGTCCATGCATCGATTGCTTAATGTCGACTTTCAAAGTCACGACGTGGTATATAATCACTCATTGATCTAAGGCATAGACAAATTATATACTCCATGGCTTTATCATGGTGAACGTAAGAAAGCAAGTTGTAGTAGAAGTGGCAGTACATATTATGATGACAGTTACAATAATGATGTTGATGGTTGTGATGTGAACGATGATGGTGATGATGGGATTGACGAGATGTTAGATGATTGTCGGAATTATATGGAGATTATGAATGAAACAGGAATGCCTAACATAATTGGTAGTATTACAGAAGATAATTTTGGGAAGTTATTAAAAGTTGCTCAAGAACAATTATATCCAGGTGGCTTTAATTTTTCATAACTATCATTTGTTGTCAAGTTGTTACATTTGAAGGTTTATAATAAATGGAGTAACAAGTCCTTTGACATGTTAATTGACTTACTGAATGATGCATTACCTATTGGACATAAGTTGTTGAAATCTTACTATGATGCGAAGAAACTATTAAGAGACCTTGGATTGGGATATATTTCAATTCATGCTTGTAAGTATGACTGTATTCTTTTTTGGAAGGAAAGTAAAGATCTTCAGGAGTGTCCTATTTGTGCTACATCAAGGTGGCAGGTGGATGATGAGAGAGGGAAAAAGATACCAAATAAAATCCTTGGATACTTTCCTATTAAACTACGATTACAAAGAATTTTTATGTCAATAAAAAAGCCATAGATATGAGGTGGCATAAAGAGAAACGCATTGATGATAACATTATGTGTCATCCAATAGACTCAATGGCATAGAAAGAGCTTGATAGAAAGTTTTCATGGTTTGGACAAGATTGTCGTATTGTTTGACTTGGATTGGCCTCAGATGGATTTAATCCTTTCGGTAATATGAGTAATTCATATAACACGTGGCTGGTGATTCTAGTCCTATACAATTTACCTCTATGGAAGTGTGTGAAGGAGCCTTTTATATTGTTGTCTTTACTTATTCTAGGACCTACTGCTCCTAGTAAGGACATCGATGTATACATTCAACCTTTAATTGATCACTTAAACGATCTATGGGAATTTGGATTACAAACTTTTGATGTTGTTGAAGGCAAAACATTTATAATTCATACTGCTATTTTGTTGATTATAAATAATTTCCCAGCTTATGGGAATTTGTTTGGGTGGAGCACAAAAGGGTATATGGCTTGTGCTGTATGTATCCATCAAACATATTAAAAAAGGATACGAAGTAAAATATATTATATGGGTCATCGTCTTTATTTGAAACATGGGCATAGATGGTGAAGAAGTAAACAATTTAATGGCACAGTAAAGTTGGGTGAAGCTCCAATGCAGTTGTCCAATGATGATATTGTTTACCAGCTGTAACATTTGGGTGACATTAAACGTAGCAAATACCCAAGTAATAGAAAGCGTAAGAGAAATGAAGGAATTACCATATTGGAAGGAATTACTATTGGAAGGAATTACTATGAAGGAATTACTATTTCAACTTACCATATTGGAAGGAATTACTATGAAGGCACAATATTAATGCCATGCATTTGAGAAAAACAGTTGTGAGTCCATTTTAGGGACTGTTATGAGAATTGATACAAAATCCAAAGACATATTAAGTCTAGACTTGACTTGGAAGACATGAATATTATAAAGGACTTGCATTTTAAAAGAAGAGATGATGGCTCGTATGTTATTCTCCCTGCCTGTTACAACATGATAAAAAGTGAGAAATAATCATTCTGTCAGTTCTTCTAATCAGTCAAATTTCCTAATGGGTATGTATCAAATATAGGCCACTGTGTGAATGTTAAAGAAGAAAAAGTGCCAGCGTTGAAAAGTCATGATTGTCATGTACTTTTGCACCGATTACTTCTTGTTAGAATATGTGGGTGTTTGCCGAAGGATGCGTCTGTTACTTTGGGTTAATTGGGAGAGTTTTTTAAGCAATTATATTGCAAGACAGTTAAAGTTGAAGAGCATGATAAAATGGAAAAAAAACATAGCATTGATTCTATGTAAGCTTAAACTATTATTCCCCCCATCAATTTTTGATGTTATGGTTCATTTGGCAATTCACTTACCATATGAAGCAAAACTTTGTGGACCGGTTCAATTTCAATGGATGTTTCCAATTAAAATATAATTCATATTAAATTCAACAAGTTTTTTCTATGTTAATTGTTTGTAACAATTCCTAAGTTTATAACTATTTGTGTTCAGTTTTTTATGCTTTCTTAAGCATTATGTCGACCAGAGGGGCCTATTGCATAGGCTTATATAGCAAATGAATGCTTGACCTTTTGTCCAATGTACTTAACTGATGTGGAGACAAGATTTAATATACTAGAACATAACTTTGATTTTCATGATGATGGTGGATTGTCTATTTTATCCTAAAAAGTTAGGCCATTTAGTGTGGGTAAATATGTGGAGTTAACTAAAGATGAATTTGAAATCACCTATTGGTCTATTTTGAACAATTGCGAGAAAGTCAATACATACATAGAGTACATATACTCCTTTTCATTCAAGCAATCATATTACAATTTTCTTCATTCACTCTAAGATCTTACTATCATTGTCTTTTTTAAATAGAGAGCACAAAGAAATAATTCGCAACAAAGGGATTATTAATGTTGAAGAAAGGCATAGGCAGAAGTTTGTATCATAGTTTAGAAATTGAGTAAGTTTCATATTGATTACATAGTATGAAAATATGAGAATATGTCTCATCCTCATGTATATTTTCAATTTTTCGTACAAATGATATGGTTATATAACTGTAATGTGGAAGAAGCAACAACAACATTATATAGTTTGGCTTGTGGGCCTCATATTTATGGGAAGAAATATAGGTTGCATTGTTAATGGGTAAGATTTCACATACAAGATCGAGATAGTCGAGTTAGAAGTCAAAATAGTGGGGTTATCATTGAAGGATGTAATGACGACGAAATCATTGACTTCTACGGTGTCATCTCTGAAATAATAGAGTTACACTACACCAAGGATAAGAAGGTTGTTCTACTTAAATGCAAACGGTTTCATCTAACTTACATGAAAGTGAACAAGCATATTACTAGCATAAATGTTAGTAAGACATACTATGATAATGATCCTTTTGTACTTGCAAGTCAAGTCAAACAAGTTTTCTATGTTAACGATACTCTATTAGGTAGTAATTAGAAGGTTGTTCAAAAGTTTCAACAAAGGAATGTCTTTGATTTTTGTGAAAGGGATATTGGTCAATTGAATGAGGATGTAGATAAAGTCCATCAAGATATTGGATTGGAGTTGAATAACGAAGGCATTCCAGTAGAAGATGCAGATATATCATCATTCCATAAGAGAGATGTCGAGCCCAACATAGTTCAACTAGATTAAGTCCAAGCCCATATTATCTTACAAACAGAAGAAGACTATACTCAGGATAACTTAAATGACAATGAGGATACTTTGCTCGAATATATTGGTGATGAAGAATCCAACGATAATGTATTTAATGATGATGATTTTCAAATCTTGATCATGATATTGAATGTAAATAAATTGTTTGTATTGTTTGAAATTTTTTGTTCATAATTGCCTTCAACTGTTGATGTTTTACTTATGTTAATTTAATATGACTACATGCATATTTTTAATGTTTCACTTATATTTTTTAGGAATGTTATACCAAATGTTTAGTATTTGACTACTAATATCCTTATATTTATGTGGAATATTGATATTTGAGTTAAGATTATACGTTATGCTCATATTTTGTTTTACATAAGTCCAATATAATGGCACCTGGTAGAAACAAGGGAAAGAGGGTGGTAACAACCGAAGAAGTTCCTCCCATACAATAAGCAACTCAATCCGATCCCATTGTTCAACGACCAACAATTGCATCCTGGAATGAGGATAGTCAACAATGACCTTTACCAACATCGTCTATTAGTAATGAGGAATCTTCAGGTCTGTTATTGTTAACCAAACATATTTACATTAGTGTTAAAATTACTCATTACATGTTTAGAAAGTTTTTCTTATTATGATTTTTTTGTTTTCAAGTTCCAATACTGGCATTAGAAAACGAGGTAGAGGTATAACAACAAGAGTTGAGTTGCAACAAATGAATTTTACAATGAACAGTAAGTTATCTGTGACCATTGACCCTATGCAACATTGCCCTTGGAATAAGATCCAATCTACAAAATTGTCGAGTGAGTTGGGCATCGTTGTGAGGAATAAATTGCCTTGCCTTCAGCATGTCAGGCAATTGAAGGAAGACAACTTACTCTAAAATGCTTTGGACAAAGTTTTGGTAATATTTCAATTCATTTGATTATATTATGATTTTACTTAACAAAAACAGTAACCTAACTTTTACGTGTTCTTCACAGATGAAGCTTAATATCGTTGATATTGACAAGTCTGAGGTTTCAACCTATGTTAGTTCACTATTGAAACAAAGGATGAAGGATCATCGATATAGACTTCATAAATATTACCAGTCTTTCCTCTTCCGATGAAGAGGCAAGGAGACATATTCCGGAATAGGTGACTTTAGGAAATTGGATTGAAATGTGTGATTATTGAGCCTTAGCGAAGGTTCAAGTTTGTTTTTCTCTTTTCATATTTCCTTCAGTTAATTTTGTTTATACATTTTATGATTACTTCTCTTAATTTAGGAAAAGTGTGAGAAAGCCAAGGTGAACAATGCAAAAAATGAAGACTCCTCATAACACCGACTCCAAATCATTTGTTATCGTCCGATAAGAATTTGTAAGTTTAACATTTTCAACTTCTTATTATATTTCTTAATACAATAAATTCTATTATCTTCTATTTTTTTAAATTCATATAATAGAGTCAAACACAACTCTAAGGATAAGATTGTGATAGGATCACGCTCTACAAGCTAACACTCTACAAGGAAAGTGAAGGCTGGACGTCTGAAGAGGCACAAAGTAATTATGTAAGTACAAAAAAATTAATATTATAATTTATTTTTTATGTAAAACTAAGTAATAATTTTTTAGTTAACTCGATTTTGTACTTTAAATTGTAGAACAAGATGCAGGAGTTATTGTAGACATCATTGTTTGAAGGGAATCAGCCCAATGTCAATGAATTTGCAACAATATCCTTGGTACAAGATTGGGCTATATCAAAGGTCCTTGGTATGGCCCTAAGCTTGTTGGTGCATCTTCTTCACGACCAAAATATGTCACGACGCTTCAAAAGGAGAACCAAACACTAAAGACTAAGTTATAATGTACGAAAGAGAAGTTAGATCGTAATGTAAGAGAAGTGAATAAGCTAAAAAAGATGATCAAACAATTATTAGGCTCAAAATATGTCAGTATTAGTGACAATGATGAGGAGTCTTAGTTTGTATTTGACCTGTAATTATTTTTTTATAAAATGCAATCCATTTTTAATGTTTATTTTATTTCAATTTATTATTATTTAAAAAATGTCACTAACATTAATTATAAAATGTAACTAATTTATATTTCAAATTGTCTTAAAATTTTTAATAAATTAGATTAAATTTGTTTTTAACAATTATAATAAAATTTAAATTTAAAATAAAATTTTTGTCAATAAAAAATATTAGTTACTAAAATAAAATCGTCACAAAATGTTATTACTTACATTTACCAGAATGTCTCTAAAAACATTTACCTACAACAAGAAATTAGTAGCTAAAATTATTCTGTACAAAGACATAACCGTCACTAAAAAGTATTAGCTGCTAAAACAAAATCGTCACAAAATGTTGTTACCTACATTTATAAGAACGTTTCTAAAAATATTTACCTACAACAAACAATTAGTAGTTAAAACTATTCTACTACAAAAAAATCGCCAGTAAAAATATTTATCTGTGATTACGGTTTAATAGATAAAAACTTTTATCCATAAAACATATACGTTGCAAAATCCTATGTACGACGTTCTTCGTTCTCGTTGATTATATGTTTTACAGACAAAATTATTATATATCCAAAACCTTTTTGCGACGATTTCATGAAAACATCACAGATATTGTTTTGCTACCGGGATTCAACGACCATTAGGGCGAAGATTATTTTTCGTCGCAAATTAATATTTGCAACGATTTTTTAATATTTAGCGACGTTTGGTTTCGTCACCAATAAGCTTATCTGTTGTAGTGAATGTATGTCGATCTCAATATGTTTCTTTCATTGATGTTGAACGGGTTACTAGACATATATACAATGGGAGGCCAGTGGACAATGGAGCTCAAGGAGAAGGTTACAGAACTAAGATGTTTCTGCCACAATGTTAGCAACCTCGCAGTACTCAACTTCAGTGCTTGAATGAGATACTGTGGGTTGTTTCTTTAAAGACCAGGAAATCAAATTATCACCAAAGAAGACACAGTACCTAAAAGTAGACCGGTGTGTATCAGGACATCCGCCCTAGTCAACATTAGAATAGGTTGTGAGCCTCAAAATAAAGGAGGCATAAAAGTGCAAACATAATCAAATGTCCCCTGAATGTATCTCTGAATCCATTTGAGAGCATTAAAATGAGGCTCTTATGGATTATGCATGAATAGGCACACTTGCTGTACAGTATATGATATGTCAGGGCAAGTGCAAGTAAGGTATTGAAGAGAATGGACAAAACTTTAGTATAAAGTAGGATTTGCAATAGAGGGTTAGAGTTAGGAGCCATTTTGGATTTAGTATTCACAAGCGTGGCACACGACTTACAAGTGGACATTTAGGCTCAGGAAATAATCTCAGTGGCATATTTTTTTTCTGGCAGAAGAAAAGACTGTGCTTATTGTGAGTTACAGCAACACCTAAAATGTTATGTAGAGGCTCACGATCAGTTATGGAAAACTCGAAATTGAGGGAGGTAATAATTCGTTGTAGAAGTTCATCAAAAGAGTCAGTGAGCATAATATCATCCACATGTAGAAGGAGAAAAACAGTGTTCAACCTGATATGAATATATGAATAATGAAGAGTCTGACCAACTATTAATGAAGCCAATGTGAGAGAGATATGTGGCGAAGCGTTGATTCTAGGCATGAGGTGCATGCTTGAGGCCATACGGAGACTTCAACAGACTGCATACATAATCAGGATGTTGTGGATCAGTGAAGCCTCAGGGTAGATGCATATATGCCATCTCCTGAAGATCGCTATGAAGAAAGGTGTTCTTAACATCCAATTGATGAATGAGCTAAGAACAGGATAAGGCAATGTTGAGAACACTGCAGATAGTGGCGGGCTTGACCATGGGACTGACAGTCTCATCATAGTCAATACCTGGGTGTTGTGATTTACCATTAGCAACAAGGCAAGCCTTACGCCTATTGGCCCTAAGTCTCGGTTCTTATTTCGTGATGACAAGGCGGCAAAGTTAAGGGACTTTTAAATAAAAGTATATATATAACATCAAAATAAAAAGAATTAAATTCTTGGTGGGAGTAAAACAAATAAACAAATAAATAAATAAAAAGAAAATTTTCACGACCGTGCATTTGAAAAAGTCACGGTTATGAAAATCAAAAAGTCACGGCCGTAAGAACGGAGTCATGATAGTGTATATGCACAAGTGCGACTTTTGGGGAACAGTAGACGATCGTCGCGATCGTGCAACTCCATTTACACTCTCCAACTTCAAAACATCATAAATTTCAATCCCGAAGTCCAAAAATTATAAATTTTATGTCATTAGAAAGCTAAAAGAATGATCTACAACTTTCATGAAGATGACATCGTCAAATACTTCCTAGCATAATACAATTTATTCATTGAAGTTTTAAAACACATTTTCATCCCCTTTTTCCTTTCTACCATCTATATATACTTATATATAATTTCCAGAAGACCTAAAAACCAACAGTACAATCCATACATACAAAACTCCCAATTAAACATTTGCTTTAAAAAATATACCAAAAGCCATCAAACATCTCACACTTGTATTCCTAACTGAAGCTAACAACTTAACAGAGAAGAGGATTTAAACATGAGCAGAAAAGAAATTCTTCAACTCTTACTTACATTCATTTCTCAATAAGACATAATCTCATCTCTCAAATGTTGCAAAAGTTTATACATAACTTCAATTACATAGTCAGAGTCAGCACAATAGCATAATACAAAAATACAATCATGAATGCTCATGTTTGATATGCCTCTAAAGTGCCAAAAGTTCCTAAGCTAACTTAGTTACAAAAATTAGAGATTCTTGGAGTCAGTCGAAGTTTTTGCAAGGTTCAATGTTGATTTGCTATTTTTGCACCTGAGGAGTGGAAAGATAATGGGGTGAGCTAGGAAGATCAGTAGCTAATACGGTTATAGTCATTAGCGACAAACCACACACACACAATCAAACATATATATAAATTTATATTACATTTAAATATAAATTATCCACAGTTTAAGCTCACAGTTAAACGTATTCTTACACAAATTGAATCAGATAAAATTTTCAATCATTAAAACATAGCAGTCAATCATATGTCGTGTTTAGCAATTCAAAGCATAATGCACACATTTAATGGCTTGAGAGAATCCCATAGAACGAAATGGAGAAACCGACGTTTACACCGTAAACAAAATGAGCTCATTTTCTAGAGCATATGCCACAAATGGGTAGCTGGAAGAAGGCTATAGGTCAACATGAACGTGATGAGTGAAATGGTATCTCTCTTTCGCACACAAGCAAATTTCCAATGCTTACATATTTCATATCATATTAATATTTTCATGCTTCTTAAATTTTCTGTTTTTCATTAATATCAAAGCAGCAGAATTCTTGCAAAGCAAACATGATTTCAATCACATATTATTTTCCTACATTCACAATGAATAAAAGCAAGCATTTAAGTACACATACAAGCAAATAATTCAGCTCATCAACATAACAACTATAAACATATTACCCACCTATTTACTTATAAATCCAAGCTCAAGTTTGTTCTTCTTCTTGCTCTTGATTTCGAAGTCCTTGGGTCCCTTCAAACAAACATATTTTCATCCAAATCAACATACACGAATAGGACTTCCATAAAGTTATATTATCCAAAGATAAACTTAGACTTAATCTACTCTTAATTAATCCAAGTTAGAAGAACTAAGATCTAGCTAAAAGTTTATAAAAAATCTAAGAACATAAATCTCATGTTCCTCTTCTTTCTCTCTTTATTTACAGCATAAAACCGGATTTCTCTACTTCCTTCTTCTATCAAACAAGAAGAATAAATAAGGATTACCTAAAAACTTAGCTGAACCTTCTTCTTCCACTTCTGATCTCCTTTTGCTTTCTTTCCTTCTTCTCCTCTTTATGCTTCAGTTCTCCTTCTCTTCCTCTAGGTTCTTCTACAACTTTCTCTATTTTTCTTTCTTAATATGCACGACTCTCTTCTCTTCTTTTCTTATTAGTTTAAGACCAACTTTTGTCTTTCCAAGCTTACCCTTCCTTATTCATCTATTGTCTTCTAACTCCTTAACTTAGTTCTAACTCTTTCTTTTAATTCATGCAGCCACATGAGATTCATAATATATCTAGTTAAAGTCCAAAAATTACTAATTCATGAATTCTAACTTATATTCATCCTTGCTATTTTAATAACATAAATTCTAAGAAAAATTCGAAGTCCAATAGTATGCATGCCAAACTAATTTGCATAAAACTGAGTTTCCAAAAATTTTTGTATGTCAACTATGTCATATTAGCGTCTCGTTGGTATATTCAGTTGTCTTGATTATTTTGACCATCACAAGTTATGTGACAAGTGTCGAAGTAGTCTTGATGAAGTGGAGATTACCTAGAGATACTTAGGGTGATAGTTTGATGTTCGCAAATTATATGGAAATCTAAGAGATTAATATTGTATTAATCTATTTCGAGTATTTCATGTATAGTAAGACTAGATATGACAAGCATGATACAATTAAAAGTGTTTAATTGGTACATCAGAGTAGAGAGAATTACATTTGGTATATTGGTATTTTGAATTGGAATTGAAAACATGCGAATTAAGAAATTAGCCGATTCCAACATTAGAAAGCAGTTCAGTTCAAGAGTTGAATCGAACGTCAAATCTTTAGATACATAACATGTCACAACCTGTACAAGAAAACCTTATGAGATGGTTGCTTTAAAGAATGCATGCTAGGGTTGGTTAGGTGGGATGATGGATGGTTATGGATATATATTTAATGTGATTGATGAAACGTCCTAAATCATACCATATAGTCCTTGTGACTATAATCCTATGACTTAGATCAGACCAAAATATGAAATCCCTCACACATAATATGAAAACTAACGCCTTCCATTAATATGAGGAGAACTAGAATTTTTTTAAAGTTAGGGCTGTTGGGTAAACCCAAGCTCGCTCTATATAAATATGTTCAAACCATGAAAATAAGATTTTCGGATTAATGGGTCGGTTTTCACTAGAATCGTTGATTTGTTGAGTAAAATCGAGGTCAATATAGACAGAGGCGTAATTAGGTAGCGTACATCAAAATTATGCGTATCAAGAGTTGATAACTCAATGTGTGTGCATACATTACGAATTGATAGCACTAGATGATAGTTGTAGCTATGATGCAATTGATATGACTGATATCTACCGATTGACCTAAGGTGGCTTGCTAGGTAAACCCAAGGTCATTCTTAGTAATGTTGGATATCAACCTAGTATGACATTTTGTCATAATTTTTCTTGGATTCGTAGTGAAGGCTATGGATTCTTTGAAACTAGTGGGAGTTATATGTATGTCATGCAAGTCTTTATGATCATGCATGTATTTATATTCTAACATTATTTCTCTCTTCACATTTAGGTTGATTAAAGATGTCTTCCAGTGTAAATTTGTGTTGACTTATGGATTTTAATAAATTGACTGGACCTAATTTTCTTGATTGGCTGAGAAATCTGAGATTTGTTCTCAGATCTGAGGAGATAGGCTATGTCTTAGACATTCCACTTCCTGATCTCCCTGCTGTTGATGCTTCTGATTAGGATCAGAAAGCATATCATAAGCATCTCAAAGATAATGACATGGCTACCTGCATTATGCTAGCCTCTATGTCACCTGAGCTGCAGAAGCAGCATGAGTCTATAGATGTTAATACTACAGTATTTCATCTTAGAAAGCTTTTTAATGAGCAAGCAAGGTCTGAAAGATTCGAGACCTCGAGGCTACTTTTCATGACTAAGATGACTCCAGGGACATCTGCAGTGTAGTATGCACTGAAGATGAATGGTTATATTGAGATGTTGGCTACCTTGGGTTTTGTTATGGATTATGAATTAAGTATTGACTTAATTCTGGTTGGATTGTTTGATAGTTATTCACAGTTTGTGTTGAACTATCGGATGAACCAAATCTTTACGACAATCCCTGAGTTGATCAATTTGCTTAAGACAACAGAGCAAGCTATCAAGAAGGATAGCAAGTCAGTGCTAGTGGTGGACTCTTCTTCTTCTAGTTCAAGAAAAGAAAACCTAAAGAAGAAAAGGTCAAAGAAACCAAAAGGAAATCCAACCAAAAAGAAACCCAAAAATTCTGCGCCGAAAGGAACTTGCTTCCATTATGACAAGAATGGCCACTGGAAGAGAAATTGTAAAGTCTATTTAGAGTCTTTGAAGAAGAAGCAGGTATCAAATGACCCAGCTCCTTCAGGGCCTCAGGGACAGTAGATAGCTTATGAAGGGAGAACTGGACTTGCGTGTGGGCAATGGGGCAAAAGTTGCTGCATTAGCTGTAGGCATTTATTTTTTTTCACTCCCTAGTGGGCTTGTAAATTGGATGGTTGTTATTTTGTATCTTTTTTAACTGTTTCTTGGTTAAATAGAGCTGGTTTTTCATTTGAATTTCAATAGCAATGGTTGTTCTATTAGTTCAAATAGAATGCTTTATGATACTGGTACGTTATGTAATAGAATTTACATATTAGATATGTCACATCCAATTATGAATGTTAATGACACAAAAAGACATAAACGAGATAATTTAAAATCAATTTACTTATGGCATTGTCACCTTGGCCATATAAATGAGAGATGCATAGCTAAGCTCCACAAGAGTGGTAGTTTAGGGTTTTTTGAATATGAATCATATGACATGTGTGAATCTTGTTTATTAGGCAAGATGACTAAGTTACCCTTTAAGGGAAAGGGTGAATGAGCTACTGGAGTATTAGACCTAATACATTCAGATGTATGTGGTCCAATGTCTATCAATGCTAGAAGTGGTTTTCTTTACTTCATTACCTTTATCGATGACTATCCTCAATATAGGTATTTGTATCTAATGAGATAAAAATTTGATGCATTTGAAAAGTTCAAACAATTCAGAAGTGAAGTAGAAAACCAACTTGGGAAAGATATCAAGACATTATAATTCGATCGAGGTGGTGAATACTTAGACCAAGAATTTTTAGATTATCTCAAAGATAATGGAATTTTATCTCAGTGGACTCCACCTTACATACCACAACACAATGGTATGGCTGAAAGGAGAAATTGAATCTTGTTCGACATGGTACGTCGATGATGGGCTTTACAAATTTACCAGAAATCCTTTTGGGGGTATGCACTCAAGATAGCTATTTATTTGCTAAATAGAGTTCCATCAAATGCAGTTGATGTTACTCTATATAAAATATGGACTAACAAAAAACCTTATCTTTCTCATTTGAAAGTTTGGGACTGTCCTGCTTATGTGAAGCGAATACAGTCAGATAAGCTTAATGCAAAGTCTGACAAGTGTTTATTTGTAGGATATCCTAAAGAAACAATGAGATATCAATTTTACCATGCTGAGGAGCAAAAACTGTTTATTTTAAAGCAAGCTGTCTTTTTAGAGAAAGAGTTTCTTTTAAAAGAAGACAGTGGGACCAAAATTAAACTTAAAGAAGCTCAAGATTCTCGAATAGACGCGGGTCAACTACTTAAACCTAAGACTGTAACTTATACAGATGAAGTAACAGTTCAACCTTCTTCAACACAGGAAGTTCGTAGGTCACATAGGATACGCTTTATTCTCAAGAGATATGGATTTCTCATGATTGAACCGAATGATGTATTGCTCATAAAAGATAATGAGCCTACTACTTATGAAGAGGTTTTGAAGAGTTCAGAGCCTGAGAAATGGATTAGCGTCGTGAAATTATAAATTGATTCCATGTATGAAAATCAAGTATGGACTTTAGTTGAAATACCCGAAGGAATAAAACCGATAGGGTGTAAATGGGTTTTTAAAAAGAAAACCGATATGGATGGTAATGTGATTGCCTATAAAGCAAGGCTTATGACCAAAGGTTTTCGTCAAAGACAAGGAATAAAGATATATAGAGATAGATCAAAAAGGTTGCTTGGTCTTTCATAATCAACATACATAGACAAGATGCTAAAGAGGTTTAGCATGGAGTAGTCCAAGAGAGGGTATCTTCCCATGACTCATAGGATAACACTCTCGAAATCTGTGTGTCCTAAGACATAAGATGAGAGGACATGCATGAATATGATTCTGTATGCATCTGCAGTAGGATCTATCATGTACATTGTGCTATATACAAGACCTAATATATCATATGCTTTAAGTGTTACAAGCAGATACTAATCATTGGGTGGCTGTCAAGAACATCCTCAAGTACTTACGAAGGATTAAGGATGTTTTCTTGATATATGAAGATGGAAATTTAAAGTGGGTGGGCATACAGATGCTAGTTTTCAATTTGATAAGAACGATTCCAAATCCTAATCAGGCTTTATATTCATACTGAACGGCAGGGTGGTCAGTTGGAAGAGTTCCAAACAAGAGACGATTGCCGATTCAACAACTAAGGCAAAGTACATTGCCTCTTTAAATGCAGCAAAGGAAGCATTTTAGATCAAGAAGTTCATTACTGAACTTGGTGTAGTTCCTAGCAGTGATGAACCCATACAGTTGTATTATGACAACAATGGGGCTATTGCGCAGGCGAAAGAACTAAAGTCTCACTACCAAGCATGTACTCTGCAGATATCATCTGATCAGGGAGATCATTGGTCGAGGTAATGTACAGATAGAGAGAATTCCCACCGAGCAGAATATTGTTGATCCATTGACGAAGACATTGTCATAGAATAGATTGGATTCTCATGTACTCGCCTATGGTATTAAATACCAAGGCGATTGACTTTAGGTCAAGTGGGAGATTTGTTAGAGGAGTGCCCTAAAGGCAATCACCTTTAGTGCGTTTTGTACAAACTTGTGTACAGACTTTATTTTCAATAATAAAGAAAAGCATATTTCATTAATTTGGTGTCCATTATTTATGAATTGATATTGATCTATAAGCAAATTAATGAAGTCCATGATAAATGACATAGCATGAAGAAAATTATGATGTGATCATACTACTAAGATTTCTATCATTTGCAATTATATTAATATCTAAATTATTCCTAGTCGTAGGATTAATGAGACTGGACATCATTAATTCGGATAGACTAGCACAGGTCAAACTCCTTGATTTGATCAAGTAGTGGACCTCAGAAACTGTAAATATGAGATGTTTAAGTTAAGTTGTGGATGCTTACTAGAGGTAGTAAGTACATTGGATGACCTACCATAAGATCATCACATGGATGTCCTATTCTATGTCAGTCATAATCTCTTCATAGCAATGGTGTAAGTATCCTTAGACTTGAGGTACTCAAATATATCTTGGATACTTATTCTGTTCTTTGACTCCATTCCTTGTTGCCTTACAGAGGTTGCTTATAGGGTGGTGATTGGGTATAATTGTAGGTATTCGAAGGTAATTGAGTAGACAATAGAGGATTCACTACTTCTGTGATAACAGAAGATGATACTCATGGCCTCTTATCGAGGTCATTACTTGGAAACCTCTTTTCGAAGTACATGTGTTATGAAGAATGTCTTCACTGACGTATAGAGTAACAAGTCCCAGGACGAGAACCGATATCACTTGGGCTAGATTTGACGTAATTAGTCTAGTGAGAGTTGACACTTTGCCCATACTCATAACCAAGTGGGGTATAGCATGGTGAAAGGATGAATTGCACAGCAATTGTCTATAGGAGGGTTTGTGAGATGGTTCGTGCTAAGCACGAGTTTGTTCGTCAAACCACTTACTTTCTGATCAATTGGAGGTTATGATGTGTTGCTAGACACCGCTCAAGACTTGCTTAGATTAAGTGTTAATTCAAATGGCCAATATAATCGAGAACATAATGGGTCACACGCATAAGAGTGACTCAAAGAATTCGTAAAATAGTTTTGGATAGAGATCCATTATTTGGAGAGCAATAGAACCAAATGGATCTCGATGAGATCGGGATATGTCCCGATGAGATCACGACATCGATATTGCTGAAACAGGTCTTTGATGTTTTTTCACACACAAGGCTCGGTAGGAGTGATCCCAGTGTGACTGGACCACCTCAGTATTTACATATGTGTGTGCGTGTCTGTGTGTATATATATATATATAAGAGGTGTAACGTGGAAGATGAGGGTTCTTTAAAGTCTTATTGTCTTTAGTTGATAAAAGACAAAAATGAAAAGTAAGAAGTAAGATGATAATCGTTTAGTGGTTTGGTAAGCCATTATATTTCACACACGATTATGACATCTCTCTTCATTTTTTCATCTTCCTCCTCTCCATTTTCTTTAAAGTTTTTGCTCTCCATAGAACAAAGAAAAGGGCAAGCACTCTTGTCTTTGTTCTAGCCATTTTCGGATCAAAGAGTTTGATTCGGTTAGTTTCTCCGAGCTCTACGTGGATACCGTTGGAGACGGTCTGTTTTGGTCATGTGATTTGCGACAACCCGATAAGTAGAAGATCGAAGAACGAAAGAGACTACTCACAAGGTACATGGTTATTATATGAATGATTGATTTGTGTAAATGCTATGAATTCCTATATATGTGTGTTATGAACATGTATGTGAATTGAGAATTTTCACCTGGGTTTAATGGTATTTCCTTATATAGGCATATAGATCCTGGACTTCGGGAAAGTCCGGTAACAAATTCTTTATTTTTCCAAACCGTGTGTATATGATGCATGCACTGGGATTTTCCAACAGAATCTTCTCACTAGAATAACAAAAATACAAGTAACAAGAGGCTACCAACTAAACGTCCAAGGAAATGACTAACTTAGATCTTAAGTAAAGGGTCTCAATAGTTTGCAGGCTCACAACTGTTGTCTTATCATTCCTTTGATTCCATACATGGATAAAGGACCCTAAAGTAATGAAAGAAATCTCCAAGGTGTCACAATGGTTCCTTAGTTGATCCACTAACCATTGAATGGTTTTAGAGAGTGAATTTCTATTGATAAGTTTTATATAGAAAATTTTTAATACCACAAATATACAAATCGTAACTTGTACTATAAAAGGTATTGTTTTCACGAGGACTAATTAGACACCTAATAACTTGAATAAAACTTTGTTTAAGGTATTAAAAGATTGATAGAATTAAAATAAATTACTGAAATTGAAATAACTAATAAAACAAAATAATTGAATAATTGAGCTGCCAATAAGAATGAATATGATCAAAGCTAGAAACTTAGGGGGTTATTTTATCCTCAGTTTGTCTTTCCTTTATCTTATTAATTCAATTATTTCTAATACTAGATATTCTAAGGTTTTGATTGCCCTCTCTCGACGTCTAATCAAGTAATTCAAATTGAAATAAAAAAATAGAATTGCCACCTCTTGATTCACAAGTTTACTCCTAACTAGTTAATTGGATTTAAAGCAATCCTAAGAATAATTAATTCACAATTAAGATCTCTTTTCAACTTTTCATTAATCTGATAATTGTAGATCTATCAAGCTACCAACTCTTATTGTGCACCTTAACACAAATAACTTAATTCACTCTTTCAATTTATTACCAAGTATAAACATAACAATTATCACAAAGCATTTATAGATGTATTGAATTCAACAAGAATAAAGTTTAACAAAACATATAAAAACAATCACTAATATGAATTTGGAAACTCATAATCATGTTTAGCAAACTTAAAATCCAAATAAACATTCAAGACAATGAAGTAATTGAGGAGAAAATAAAGAAAAGCTAGTTGGAGTCTTGATCAAGAAATATGGAATTTCTAGAGCTTCACTTGATGTCTCCTCTTGATCTTCTTTGAATTTGGTGGCTAGTGCTTTTTTTTTGGTGTTTTTCTTGTCTTTACATAGTTCTTGAGGCTTTTAAGCTTGTTTCTAAGATTTCCTCACTTAATTTGGTTCTAAAAATAGCCCTTAAACCTCAAAAGTTGAAAAATCTCGCAAGCTAGACAGATGGCTTGCCACTATTATGGCCTGAAGGGTTTCATGATCATGAAGATCATGGCAACCTCCATGAATCCAAGATCTTCTCTTTTCTTCACATTCCTATTTCTATACACTCATAAACACATCAAACACCTCTTTAAACATAAAATTAAGATCAAATTCTTGTTCTAAATCAATCAAACACTTAAAGCACAAAAAATATTAACAATAGCACAATTATATGTCTATACATAAGGTAATCATCTAAGAAAACATTTTAAAACACACCTAAACGCCTAAAAAACATACTATAATCTACGCGTATTAATTTCTCATAAGATCCCATTGATATTATCTTTTGATCTCTTTCCAAACACATGAAGTAAAGTAACACTCAAAAAATAAGTGGCCCCTTGTTTCATCACAATCCCAGCATAATAAACAATTTCTATCCATAAACACATGAAGTAAAGTAACACTCAAAAAATAAGTGGCCCCTTGTTTCATCACAATCCCAACATAATAAACAATTTCTATCCATATATAAAAAATGTAGCCTATCCATTGTACTTAGTCTATTTTTAATTATAGTCCACAGTAGAAATGAGTTTCGATGACTCAAAAACTTATTCATCACAGTATGTATTTATTAGTTTACGTTTCATCCTAAACCTCCGAATTGGAGGTTTCTTATTTTCACTGTTTAGAATAGAATAAAACGTAACATGAAACCTCCGCTTCTATCCCATTCCGTTCCATTCTATTATGAAACTCTCAACAAATGATTAAAGTGTGTTACAGTTCATCTCGTTTTATTACCAACCCTTCAACCAAACAGGACCTAAAAGCGTAATGCTCTTCTCTCTTGCTCATCGACCAGAATATAAGTTTGACTTATGCTTGAAGCTTCCATTTTTATTTTTATTTTAATTGACAAATTCCTATTTGATTTCTATTTAAATTTTGATGCTTAAAATAATTGAAGCTATGAACTTCATAATTTTTACTGGATTAATCGAAATTATTTTTAGAAAAATGAATCATGCATTTTTTATAGCCAAAACTATTACAATATTACTGACATTGTACAGATTAGTATATTACAAAAAAAATTAGCGATATATTTTAGTAATCTGCGTTAAAGATTTCTCCACAATTCATGTCTCTTGAAGGAAAAAACTGTAATAATTGTAATTTTCATTTTTAAAAAAAGAAACCGTTTAACAAGTTTTCTTTTTTTCAATACATATTAATTCCAAATATTTCCAAATTGTAAATATTAAATTGAATTTTAAAGTTAAGGTTAAAATAGTAAATCTAATATCATTTAATTTACAAAGTCATTTCAAATAAAAATCGGATATAATCTAATATTCTTAATTGGTAAATTTATTTATATATAAATGAAAAACTTTAAACTTTGTGGTTAAAACTCAAAACTCAAAACTCAAAAGATCCGGTCCAGCCAATTCCAAGCAGGCCAGAACGGGCCAAACTTGGACTCCACCTGTGCCGACTCTGGTTTTCTTATATGATCAAATTTCCATCACTTTCTTTTCGCTTCCTTCTCTCCGGTCCCTATCAATCGATTCCGATTTCCCCAATCAAATCGGGCGAAACCTAATTTTCCATCATTCTCATTTGAATTCTTCGATCGAATTTCTCCTCCGAATTAGGTGATGTATTATTATTTTTTTCTGTATCTTCTCCACTAAAATTCTCCTTCTTTTTCTTCTGTTTGTGTTAATTCATTCTGATTTTTGGGGTTTATAAACTGATTGAATTGGGGGATTTTCTGTAGGTGATTAGCAAGAAGGTGTGATGACAACTGCGGCTAGGCCAACATGGGCTCCAGCGAAAGGCGGCAACGAACAAGGTGGGACTCGGATTTTTGGTCCGTCGCAGAAGTACTCATCTAGGGACCTCGCTGCGCATACAACCCTAAAACCTAGGTGGGTTCTTTGAAATAATTGGTCCTTTATTATCTTTCAACAGAGTTTTTACAGCAGTATGTGATTGTTGAGTGTTTTAAGCTGGAAATATACTGTGTGATGATGGGTTGGTTGCCTTTTCTATGCTTCTCCTTTGTTAATCCTAACAAATTTAAGCTATTTTGGAAGGAAAAAAAGGGAATGGAGGATTAGTCAGAGTTCTTGTGTATTGGATAGCTTTGCTGTATTTCTTCAATTTACCACAATATGGATATGCAACTTAAACTCATTTATTATTTTTACGTTTCTAGTCTCTGTGTATTTGTTGTTTTAGATCATACTTATTAGTGTATTCTCAAACTTGTTAAGATTTGTGGCATTAATTTATAGTGATTTTCCATTATTTGTTTCTTTTGCTTTCATGCTTAAGGTTCATACTAGCGAATCTGATAATGTTTGTGGCAGAGTATTTATTGTTGATGTGTAGTGTGATACTGAACATCTTACAGGAAGGATGGGCAAGATACCCAAGATGAGTTGCAAAGGAGAAATCTTCGTGAGGAGCTGGAAGAGCGTGAGCGGAGGCATTTTTCTTCCAAGGATAAGTCATACAGTGGTAAAAAATTTTGTTTATACATATAGCCTTCAAAGACTTCCTTATTTGTTTTTCTTTACACTGTACTTCCTTGCAGATGACAGAGAGCGTAGAAGGGGAAATCAACTACTGTTGGAAGGTTAAGTACAAGCTCGTTCAACTTTATTGAGACTAATGGGTTCATTAATTAATGCTCTTACTAAAGTAGTCGCATACAGGGTCAAAGAGGGACACTGAGGATCGTATAATTCCACGTAGTGTAGATGCTGATGATTCTGATGTGGAAGTTAACAATGAAGATGAAAGGTTGTTATTTTTGACAGCGCTTCAGTTTGCTAATAGCTTGAGTAATCAATTTAGACATTGCTTTTCCTTTTTGTTTGCATCTGCATCTATTTATGATAGACAATCTTCAATATTCACGAACATGATTCTCTTTTATTTTATGTTTTTATTGCTATCTCCAATATTCTATTTTATGTTTACTTCTTCATTGTGCTTAATTTCCGGAACAAATTGGGCAAGCGTTATTGTTACGTTTAGGAAGCTGAAGATCCTTATCATCGTGGCTTCTGATAAGAATAGAAAGAAATGACTCCCATGATGAAAATATATCTTCATCTTTGTGGTCTTAAACGTTGATTGAGGTCCTTGACGCAAAATTTTCTACCATGTTGATTTTGTGAATCTAATAATGACTAGGGCAATGAAGTAGGGGTTTATGGAGTACCTGCTGAATTATTTCTAAGTCATGTGATTGAGCTTGTTAATTGCTTAGAGGAGCTACTTTGTAATATGCATTTTACTAGATCGCAAAGCAATGCTTTTAATTGGTGTAATACATTTCTATTGAGAGGTGATATTGTGACTTCCTCTCCCCTTTTGCAGTGATGATGATGGGGATGATGATGATGATGATACGGAAGCTCTCATGGCGGAGCTCGAAAGAATAAAAAAGGAAAGAGCAGAAGAGAAGCTTCGACAGGTAAGATTAGCTTAATTGGAGGATATCCTACACCTTGGAGGTTTCAGGAGCTGGCGTTAAGTCATTTTATAAACTTCCAAATTGGCACCATTGTATAGTTAGTTTTGATTGACATTAGAATTACTGGGATAATTATTGACAAGGTCTTGTACCTTGTACAAAGCGTGGTGGTTTGATTTTATTGTATATGTTCTGTTTTAATAGTTGGCTTGTCCATCTTCCCACAATTGTAGGAACAACAACGGGCTGCCGAAGAACTTAAGGCCAAGGAAGAGCAGCTTCTTAGAGGAAACCCACTGCTTAACAATCCAACTTCTTTTAATGTGAAAAGGAGGTTAGTGGTTGAAATCTAAAACTAGAATCGAGTCTGTTGCAGTATCATTATGTCTTATATGCTTTTATTGGTTCAGATGGGATGATGATGTAGTCTTCAAGAACCAGACTCGAGGTGAAACTAAGACTCCAAAGCGCTTCATCAATGACACTATTAGGAATGACTTCCACCACAAATTCCTGCAGAAGTATATGAAATAACTGTTGCGGGAGAAGGTAAACTACAAAATGTTAAAAAGGGATGCTGGTTACAAACCACTGTACTTGCGTTTCACGCACTACTTAATGCGAAAAGTTTGGGTTCCATTCTTGTGGACTCTTTATTCGATTCTATCAAATAGCTGGATGACATAAGGACTAGGGAGCGATTTGTTGCCTTCTATCATCGGTGAAATTTGTGCGGTGAAATCTGCCATTCTGATTGCGCAAGTTAGCGGAGCGGGTGTCAATCTGCCATTCTGAATACCAAGTAGTGACATATGTATTCCTCCGCAATCCAACCTTTCCTTCCAATGGTAAACGAATGAACTTTCGCACCGTACATATTGAAAACCATGAGCTCTATTTATTCTTTCAACTTTTGACGATGACCCCAATTTAGTTCATCACGAGCGTTAGACTCGCAGAACTACCTTGCTGTGTGATTTTTGATATGGTAATTTCACTAGCAAACTCGTTCAAAGGGTTGTTATTGATGTTGAGATGCCAAGAAGCTACAACCACAACTATTTCAGAGGCGGGATTCACAATTCTTGCAAGAATGAATTCAAGATATACTATTTAATCTCTAAAGATAATTTCATATTTCTGGCATAAAAACAAAAAGAAAACAGTAAATTGAATGAGCACCCGGTAAGGATGGAGAAAACCGAAACATTCTTTCTAACCTTAGGGTGGCATCAAATCTTTTGTGAATTGTCTTGGCTGCTGCATGTGTAAGTGTAGAAAGTAGAAACCATATGAGTTGAAGCTGCGGTCTACTCACTGATAACTTTTATTCGGCTTCTCCAAAACAAATTCAGCATACAACTCCTTGAGACCGATCAGAACCGTGGTAATCAAAGGGCCCATGATTGCTCCCTAGTTAATGACAAAGCAGAAGCTGAGCATTATCAACAACAAACTAATGAGGCAGTCATTAGAGATCTAAGTACCAGATACTTCTGAGATCATTTCAAAGTACGCAAAGTGGATAACAGGGTGAAAAATAACCTGAAATTTGAATATAAATGCTACTACCTGTAGAGAAATACAGAGAGACGTGAATAATGTTCAGTAATGAATTAAAGAGGTGTACCTCCACAGCAGATGGAAACAGCGTCATTCCGCCAATTATGCTAAGCCCAGTAAGATACTCATTATAACCAGGTATATCCTCCTGAATTTCTGATGCACCATAATTCATAAGCACAAGGTGAATAATTGACAAACCAACAGCTAGTATATATCTGCTTTCCAACAACAGCTGCACAGCGGCTGGAATTGTTGCCAACCAAGGTGGAAAAATTGGCAGCAAGGGGCTGACGAATGCAAGTACAGTTGACACATATAAAAAGTGAATTTTGTACAGCCTGAACAGGAGCCAAGTAAGACATCCTTGAAAGAATGCAATCTCAGCTGTAGCTAGAAGAACTCCAGAAACAGCATTATCAAGAACTTCAACGCATCTGATCCTTGCTGATATTGGAATTGGGAGCATGTACATCACTTGTTCGGTTACCCCACCGGATTGGGAGGTAATTAGATAATACAGAAGCCAGAAGAATATTATTGACTGTGACAAAAAGTTAAAGACCTCAGCTGCACCAGAGATGATGGAATTTCCAATTGAGAATATGAGTTTAGCTGCACCACCCAGAACAGATGCACTGTTAGCAACCACCCGTTGTGAAACATCCATCCCTCTGATTGCAAACTCCTTTGCCTTATCAAGAAGTCCCTCCTGGGTAATAATCAATTCCCTAAATATCGAGTCCAGTTCACTGTAAATCTGGCCCCATTCCCGCTCGGTAACTCTCTTCCGTAAACTCACAAGTTTCTCTGAGATAGGAGATAGGTTCATTAAACCAGACGTTTGTCCAGAAACGTTAACTGGAGAACTAATAACAAAATGTTTAATCCCAGTGATAAACTCAGTCATATTGTACTGCATTGCCAAAGAATCTATTTGATCAGACACCGTTTCATAGAACATCGTGGTGTACCTGTCCACCATTCCAGGAACATCATTCTCATCCATCCACGTCTTAATGCCAATCTTTTCTGCATAATTACTCTCTTCTACATGTGACTTCAGTGAAATGACTGCGTCTTTTCCTTCAATACCTATTTTATAGGAAAAGAATATCAATCCAGCGAAAAAACCCAATATCATACCAATTATCAGCCCAATTGCCACAACGGTTTTCAATCTCTTTAGGATTCCTCTGGTGAAAAAAGAACCAACTGCACCACGCCCTAAGCTTTTGCTCCTAAAAGAATTTACTGCAGAAAATGTTGAATCCACCGTCTTGCTGCTGCATAAGAACCCTAACCCGAGAATTAACAATGAACCCATGCCACCGATACTCTCGTAGGCAATCACGAAAACTCCAAATGACACCAGCAATCTTAATAATCTCGAAAACCCACTTCTACTTCTCCTATGAGAGCTATCTTTTTTTGATTTTTTAATGAAAACCCTGAAAATAACCTCCTTAATATCTACAAGAGAACATACGCAAACCTTAAAGATAGCAACAGGGATTGCAAGAACAGTCTCGGTGAGGCCGCGTTCAAGAGGCTCCTTCCAGAAAGAAACAAGGGTCTCTTGAATCCCTCTCAAAGGAATGGAACACAAAATAGCCCATTGAATAGGTCTCAAATACTCTTGCAAGAGCTTGCATACAAAATATAGAATAAACATAGTCAAGGCAAGACCAGCATGAGCCATGGCTATGTAAAGAGCGAGACGGACCTGGGGATTGTCAGAGAAGGTGTTTTTATGATCTGGGTCGTTGGCATTCCCCCCTATCGGTGGCGCGTCGGGTGCGTTTGGCGGCGCGTGGGTTTGAGGAACCGTAGACGGTTTCCTGAACGAACCCGATCTGAACATTTCTTGCCATGGAAGAGACGTAGATTCATGTTTGCACTTGGAGTCTCCGTACGGAACTAAGTCCATTTTATTAAAAAGGAAAAAACACAGAAACTGAGACTGGTCAGAGTCCGACACAGTCTGGAGTTGGGAATTGGGATAATTCATAGTTGTGCTCTTTGTCTCTTCGTGTTCGTTTCGGAGAGAGAAATAGATATTCAGACAATCAGAACACGACACGTGGATAATTGACGGTTAGGGAGTTGATAACAACCGAGATGGGAACGCAAGTCAGAAATATAAGTGCTGAAGTGGCGGCAGTCAGTGGATTTTCGACCGCATCGTTTTCCTGAAATTCAAAATGACCAAAATGCACATACTTCCTTTTATTTTTTTTAAATTTTATTGTGAATAATAAAATGGGATAAAAGTGTTTAATATTTTACACTTGAAATATACTTGAGTGCCTTATCAAATAAAACACTGTTACTCAAAAATCAAAATACAAGCGTAACGAAGTAATTTTGATTTTTTTAAAAGAAGAAATTGTGTGCAATGCATGTGTATTAATTTAGACCATATCCACTCCATTTCATTTCCATTCCAATCCAATCTAGTCCACCAAATATTATTGATTGATGTATTGTAAATGATATGATAATTTTGGTTAACTCAAAGATGGGACACATTAATCCTCTTGCGAAGGCAAATGTAGGCAATGATTCGGAAAGCAAGAGACATGGCAAGTAGCACCCAAACTTCTTGGAGGCCACCTTTCAAGTTGACAGTGTCAAAGGTTGGAGAACTTTGCAGAGGTTTGCATCCACTTTGGCTTTCACACTCGTATAACTGCTCTCCATCGTATTGCACTTTTATTAGATATCTGAAGCCATAGTACATAAAAGACAAGTACTTCAACCACTGCATGAACTTGGGTATGTGCTGTCAATCATTAACCCTTTGGTTAGTTATCATCACAACATGTTCTTATTCTTGGACTAATAGCTTCTCACTGTACAAATACACTCGTCAGCCATTCATATAAAGGAAGTACCTGCACGTAATAACCGCCGGTGAGCAGGAACAGCATCAAAATCAGAGAAGCAAACATCCCTGCTCTTTTGATACTCAAACTTGCAGCCCCAAATAGCTCTCCTGCCCCCTTAAATTTTAATATCACTCATTTAGCTCTCAGTTTGTGTAAATAACATTTCAATCAGATTCTTCTCTTAACTAACCTGACTGGTAATAGCTATCAGTAATATGCCAAATAATGTGAAGAAGAAGCAAGGAATTGTTCTCTTGAAGCCAGCCATGAAGTACACAATAGCCATGAAAAATGTGGGGTAGAACACATGAGCCACCATGTCACACAGAGTGCTGCACACATAAAATGCACTTAATCTGTACATATCTGCTTTCCTTTCTTTCACCAGATAGATCTTCTCAAATGGAAATACGTATACTGCTCCAAATATTGATGAAGATGTCCAGAAGATGCAGATGTAGAACAGTAAACCGACCTGTATCAATGAAGATATGATAGTTAAGTTTAGAAACTTGGACTTGCAATGATCAGGGAAGAAAGGCCACGCAAATGTTAACTTCAAAGGAATACTTGATCTCGAACTTGAGCCTCAGTTTTGATTTGGGATTTCCACCACAGAAGGCCTAACAATATTGCAACGCCTAGTGCTTGAACTAGTCTAAGCTTGTCAAAATAATCTCTGCACCTCTCTCTAAATGTCCTCCGGGAGAGTATCATTAACTGATCCCACCAACTCAGCGTCCAATCTTTCTTAACTTGAATTGCCAGCTGAAGATGCTCAGGAGCCTTTTTACACCTATGATTTTCTTCTTTTTCTTTTGGCTCCAGCTGATTTTCATACTTGATTTGAAGGTACTGAATTTAGAGCAAAAGTTATGACATGTTAAGATGTAAGTCCTAAGAACATACATGCTTATCTTGGAAAGTTCGTACCTTGATTACTGCCTTCTCAAAATCAAGAGCTCCTTGAAGAGCTGTTGATAAATCTTCAGGCAAACTTATGTCATTTACTTGTCCTGTAGCCAAGTCAAGCAAGAACTCTGCAGGGTTCATGGCTATCTCAGGATTGAATCTTAGAGAAGAGAAATATGACATAGACTCTCTTGCTTTCCCATAGTACACGGGCCTGCCTTGTGATATCAACAGAAGCTTGTCAAACATACGGAACATCCTGCTTGAAGGCTGGTGAATCGTAGTAATTATTGTCCTTCCTCCCTGAAAAATCCCACAGCTGGGCTTTATGATTATATGATCACAAGCCTTTGTTCATCGGACATTGTCCCGCAACAACAATATTATACGTGCAATGTTATTCGTAAGGGACTCTCTCACCCAGCAATCGGATATACCTTGGCTAGTCCTTGAAGGATTTGAAGGAGTCGATGTGCAGAGGTCGAATCGAGGCCTGAAGTTGGTTCATCAAGCAACAACAGTGAAGGATCAACAAGAATCTCATATCCAATGCTGGTTCTTTTTCTTTCTCCTCCTGATATTCCTTTAATGAATCCTCCTCCTATGCGAGTGTGTCGGCATCTATATATGACCATGCAAAAGATATTGAAGAAAACAGTAAACCACATGATCTTGATCTAGCATTTGAAGTTTTACCATCTATTTTCATGCACAGATATAAACTCAATGATCAATTAGCACAAACAAACCTTTCAAGGCCTAGCTCCTTCACGACAATCTCAACTTTGGCATACTTTTGTTGCCTGCTCATGTTTCCTGGTAGTCTCAAAAATGCAGCAAAGACTAAAGTCTCTTCCACTGTTAGCTGTGGGAACAGTATATCATCTTGCGTCACAAATCCAATCCTGTGATCACATTTAAGAATGGTAGTCGTAAGTTCTAATTAAGTGCCTAGGCGTGAGAACTTAGCTTTATCTGAGTGTACCAACCTTCTCTTAAGGGAGGCATTATAAGGGACGTCATTGTAAGTGATATTTCCTCCAACATTTTCAGTTAGTCTGCCTCCTACTATTCTTAACAAGGTTGTTTTACCACTACCAGAAGGACCCATTAAAGCAAGGATTTCACCAGGGCCAGTGCTTCCTGTTATGCCCTTCAAGATTTGCTTGTAGTTCTCTTGTTCCAAGTTCAGTTGTGATGCTACCTTTGTCACTACTGCCTTCACTGGATTGATTGCAGAAGTTTGACTATTCTTGACTCTGTACTCCACATCTTCAAACTGCCATAACGCCAGTAATCATTCAGCTAGATGTACCTTCAAGCTGGGTGCTGAATGATGAATAGTTTGAAGGAAGAGTGTAGACATTACCTTGAGGAAAATTGGAAGGGAGCAATCTTTGCTCATATTTAAGCTATCATCTTCTATATCAATTTCTGAGTACCTATTTCTAAGGTAGGCCTCAGACATAAACTCTATGTTGTGACCAAAGCCATGGCTTCCTGCAATTTGCATTGAGCCCACAGTTGGTGGAGACATTGACAAGTCCTCAATTTCGTCATCTTTTCTGGTCTCCATATCCCAAGTTCGAAGGTTATCCAAAATGAAGCAAGAACATGTAATTTAAATGAGTGGTCCAACTCCAAGACCTGCAATTTGAGAGTGAGTTAACTATAACATACCAACTGTTTTCCTATGTAACAGTGGGACTGGAAGATCTTGGTTGGTAAGCCACATGCTTTCCATACCCGAACTTACAAGATGATCAAGAACCTGTTCTGTTTTCACTTTCTACTTAGTTTTGTTAACAACAAAACTAATTGCCTTGTTCCCCTGAATTTGGTTCCTCATAACCAGGAAAATAGGCGGTCAAAGAACATGTCAATATAATGTACCACCACCAAAAGAACGCTGTATTTTGTTCAACTGCCTCTTATTTACTGAAAGGTGTCTACTTTATAGAGTGGGTTAAGAAGTTTCTTAAGAATTCTTGTAACTGGAATGACACCCAATTATTACTACGTTATCACCCTATCACTTGTTAATTAGAACCTATTAATTTCTATGAAAGTAATAACATCCTTTTGCAAGAAACAATAGAATTCAAGCAGGTCCCGATCTGAAAATTGCTAAAAACCAAAGCATTACTCTTTCTTATTGCTCTCTTTAGCAGATAACATAACTTGTTATCTTTAAATATATGGCTAAATTGTTCTAAACTTAAACTGTAACATTTTTACATAATTTTCATTTTATATATACTAATATAATATGTTTCAAAATATTATTGAAAAAGATAAATACTTTTGCACTTCTTAGTAGTAACAAAAACCAACTTCTTTAGCATTATAGTAATTAACATGAGATGTATTTAGCTTTCTAAGATATCACACATACTTTAATAATAAATTTAACTTAGTCCAGTCAACTCGAATTTGACTTCTTGACTTTAGATTTGATGATTGATCATGGTTTGGTTGTGTGTAAGTTTTAATTATTAATACTCGATAATCCGCAAGTACATGGTTCATTAGTATAGTACCAAAGGTGTCAACTTTATGAAGAAGGAACTAATCTAATCCTAAAATTTAAGGCTAGAAACGAATAATAGAAATTCAAGACACAATGAAACTAAAACAAGAATTTAATTCCGTCAATCAAATTAAGAATCAAACACGAAAATACTAATTACTAAGCAATTGCAACACACCCAGGAATCAACCGAAAGAAATTACCAATTGAGAGAAAGAAAATTTTACCTATCCTTAATGCTAGCCTAACTGATTGTGAATTATCAAATTGTTGGTTCTAGACTATCTTAGGGTTGATTACTCTTTATTGAGTTATAACCATTAACCCTAAATTATAAACCTTAATAGGATTATAAGGTTGTAATATCTCAATTCACAACCTATCCAAAACTATAATTAGTTCTGAAGTTCTCTAATAAACTATTGGAAACCTATGCAAGATCTCTCTTCGTACAAATTCTCGATCTGAATCAATTCTGGTTTCTATTAAATCTCCTAACTCTCGTTAGTCCAATTTAATTGTTTCGTTCACCCTCTCATTTTATTATCGAATTATGCAACAGAAATAAACCACAACAATATCTAATAAACACATAAAAAATTAGATTCTCATTAATTCAAGAATAAAATTCCGAAGGTAGAACATCCTGATATTCTAGACCTATCACCAACTGTTCAATCCATCTCTATACAAAAACAAAACTGAAAATAATAGGAAATACAATGTAAAATGGATGATGTGAGGTAACGACGTTGGGAAACCTCCTAATCCAGTAAGTACTTCGAGTCAGCTTCTTCTCTTCTTCTCTCTTCCTTCTTCTCTTCCTCTATCTCTCGATGATCTCTCTTTAGGGTTCTCAAAATGGCTGATGCAAAATCTCTTTCTTTTCTTTTTATATCCTCTTTTATTTTGGGCAATCCCCTAGGCTTCTGCCACGACCATGGGCCGTTATTTCAACCCGAATGTCTCCGAAATTCCTCCGTTCTTCGTTGTTAACCTTGAAACACTAGCAAACACATCAAGGTACCTCAAAAATATAATATTTAAGTTCAAAGACTTGTACTAACCCTTAAAACACTTAAAACATAAATAATTAACAAGCTAACACAATTCTAAACTAAATACATACTAAACAAATGAATTAATGTCTAAACACATATCAAATTATGCCCTAAAACATGATGCAGTTTATATTTATCAACATCCCCACACTTAAATGTTTGCTTGTCCTCAAGCAAACAAAACAACATGCAACAAAACATCACAAAACACACAATGTAGTAATGAGACAATGACTTCAACTTCATAAAACAAATTTAAGTCTAAACACAATCATTCAAGTTTTTCCAAATCATTAACATGCAAAATCCGCGTCTACGAGATCTGGACTAAATATACATATTAATCAAGACCCAAATGTCAAGTTATTTATCCTTTTCAATTATACAAACACATTAATAATTATTTGATCATTCAAACTCTGTAACTAATCCTAAGCACGTTTTCATGAAAAGTTGAGCTATTTACAAGTTTGGTAGGTTTTTACTTGAATTTTTTTTATTTTATTTACTTTTTTATGGACATGAATTTAGTCTTTTACACGAAGGCAAACATTGGTGATGAATGTCGATCTGGTTACTCAACTAAGTGATGTTTTAATTAAGTTGCTTGGTTGGAATGTCATTATATCCTTTTGACCTGAAGGCACACATTTGTGATGCGTGTCGATTTGGTTACTTGCTACATCACATTATCAACTGGCTACTAGCTCTATTCATAACTCGAAGGCCAGCAGAATAGTTATTTATTTAAAATTAACAAACACTTTTTTATATAGTTAATGCCTACCTTGATGCTTTAGTTACTCGTTTTCATGAAAAAAAATACTAAGTTACTTAGTCGAGAGACCTAAAATTATGAATGAATGTGACAACTTATAGGGTGATAAACTAACACTAAATCCTAATTAAGTTGCATATTTTAGCCAAAGAACCTAGATTACTAATTTCGTGAGCTAATGACTCTTCACAACCTAATAGATTATGTTCAAAATTAAATCGATTTCAACCTATCTAAGCTATCGACACATTCATACAATTTACATATGAAACCTAACAGACCATCATACAATATGCAAAATTCACACTCAAAGCAAAACACATAATCCTCCCTATACTTGAACAACACAGTGTCCTTAATGTGAGAAGGAGATAAACAAACACACATGGAAGGAAGAAACATAAAATAAAAAAAACTAAATTTAAAAGAAAAGGGTTAGAAACAAAGCCTCACGGTGATCGAGGTGGGGATGGCGTCGGAGGTGGCAGTTTGATGCCTTGAGCCTCAAAATATCAATGAATCCGGCCTATATCCTGTCTCTAATGTCATTGTGTGCGGGCCATCTCCTTTATCCTTTTAAAGTTCTTTACAAGTGTATTTGTAATTACCTTGGTGTTGGCGGAGATTGTATCGAGAACTTTCTTCTAACCAGGTTCTTCTGTGTCTTCTTCTTTTTCAGACTCCTCGCTGGTCGCGTCCTCTTTTGCCTGCTGAGGTGGCTCTGTGCTAGAACCTGCTTGACTGGCCATGATCTTCACATGAGTTTCTTGGCTGATGTCTTGGAGTTTCAAGTTATGGGACTTTAGGATTTCAGCATGCCACAAATGATGGTGATTTAGAAAATCAAGGAGGTAGATGGTTAGGCCACTACAATCCACATCATAGTACTCAGCAATGGCAGAAACTAAGTACCCTATACCTAAATTGTTGCTCCTCTTACGTAGTGTCGTAATAATAGCATTAAATACATGTGTGGCGGTGCACCGTGGGGTGCTGTGATCCAGACATCATAACAGAAAAAGTTCTTTCATGGAGCACTTGTTGGTTTCTGATTTGTCAAAAACCATTTGACATTTGAATTTATGTAACAACAAGTGCTTATGGGTTGGTATAATGTTGTCGTGGGCATTCTTAGCGTTGAACCACTCTAACTCAGTGAGCTCATTCCAATAATAAGAAGCAAAAAAATCATCATGCTGATGAATAATGGAAGATTCGGGGAAATCTAAATATCACACATGATTTCGATGTTCATCTTATAAGGTTGTCCCTGTAACCTAAACCACATTTCCTTAGGGTTACAGGGTTCGAAATGAAAGGAAGTGGAGAATTTGAGGACAAGCTCCTGATAGGTAGGATATTGGTAGTGTATAAATTTACTCCACTGAATTCTTTATGCTAAATTCTCGACTTTATCTCACAATTCGAGCCTATCAAGCATATCAAAATCAAAGTATTTCAGGACTACTGTCTGTTTAACATTAAGGAATTGGAATCTAATACCTTCCTCCTCTATGTAGATTGAGAAGGGTGCTATGAAATCTACTACCCTATTCCTTCGCCCTCGGCTCGAGACTTGATTTCTTCCTGATGATTGGTTGCGCGTTGCTGACTACTTAATGCGTGGCATAATGGATTACAAGTAGGTCGAAGTTGGAATAAAGTGGAAATTTTGAAGTTTGCTAGAGATAAGTGAGAGCGTTTGGAAGTTCTAAACTTAGAGAGATAAAATTAAACTGAAAGTGAGTGAAAAAGTGAAGTAAGAAATAAATATATAAGTGGAGGAAAGGTAAAATGGAAAAAATTTCAGCTGGAAATTATATGGACAGGTTTACCTTAACACAGGCCAATTCTAATTTTTTGTCTTTTGTCTTTATACACACTCCCTGAAATCCTTTACTAACTTCTATTTAGCACTATTACATCATTATACTTTCCTTCTCGATCATCTTTATCAAAAATTAGTTCCCTAGTCTTCCACAATATTTATTTGGAAACGAAACAACCTAACTACGAACTTCAACTATCTAAAATCAAGAAAATAACTGGTAATTTAAAAACAATAGGTTGCCTCCCATGCAGCGCTACTTTTAACGTCATTAGTTTGACGCTCTTTTATCATCGAAAACTCAGTCGAGATCAATTATAAGCGGCTTGCTTCCACCCTTTTCGTTCAACTTCAGTTTTATATCCTGTAAGTAAGCTACAAATAGCCAAATAATCAAAAGGACAATATTGATAAAATTATGAAAACCAATTAAGCTCAGCAATTTCTTTTTTCGAGTGAACTGTCAATAAAATAAGGAATAAGAAAACTCTCTGAATCTTCTATGGAATCCAGTAGTTTGCTAGGTAAGAGGATGAGTTGTTCTTTTCTTAGTTCTTCCTCATTCACCCTCATCTCCTCTTCTTCTTTATCTTCTTGAGCAGAGACTTTCGTAGCTTCTTTAAACTTGATGTCCGTTGTCAATTGTTCTTTGTCCTCTCGTTCCTTCAAAGATTTGAGCACATCAATTTTTCTGAATGAGTCACTCTCCTTCAAATTTTTTAATACATCATTTATGTTGAACGTCACTTGGTCATCACTAGTCCGAATGATGAGGTTCTCTTCATATACATCTACCTAAGTTTTTGATGTTCAAACATGGTATATCAAGAATTGGTGGGTAATAGGGAGGGATGACATTCTTTTCTTCATTCTCTTTCCTTATCTCTTGGTCTTCTACAAGATAGGGTTCAACTTGGTTTTCCACTGGTTCCTATTGCTCTTCCCTATTTCTAAGTGTGATAGCCTCATAGTGCTCTCATTGATATAATTCCATACTACTCAGAGAGTCTTCCACACTTCTTTTATAAAATTCATAGGAAAGTTGTCTCACTTGAATCTCCAAGTTATGAATAGAAGAAGCATGATTTTCTGTTACTTGATTAAATTACTCTTCTAATCTCTTCTGGGTTTCTTCCATGTTTGTTAGCTTCTCTATGATTTTGTCTAATTTGGAACCCCATGAACTGGACTCATCTTACTAAAATTCAAATAGGTCTTGATGTCCCGTGTGACTACTTGGATTGTTGAACCAATAGAAATCTGGGTGGTTCTGCCACCCCGAAGTATACAGATTTATATAAGGATGATGATTTCCCCAACTAAATTGGGGCTCATTGAAATCCACAAGAGTCTTTTGCTACTTATAATATACATCCTCTACGATTATTCTTTTTATCTCTTCTTAGCATTCAACTCTTGAGATTCCCCATTGTTGTCCAGTGATATCCAAGTTGATGTGTGATCTACTTTATGCCTAGTTTTTTAAGAAAAGAAGGTGAAAAAGCCTTAGACTATAAGAATTAAACTAATCACCTCCCTAGCAATGATGCTAAAAACTTGATCGTGGTTTGGTTATGTGTAATTTTGAATTATTAACCTTTGATAATCCACAAACGCACGGTTCGTTAGTGTAATACCAAAGATGTCGATCCTACGAGGAGGGAACTAATCTAATCATAAAATATAAGGCTAGAAACAAATAAAAGAAATTCAAGATGCAACAAAACTAAAACGAGAATTTAATTCAATCAATCAAATTAAGAATCAAAAATGAAAATACTAATTACTATGCAATTGCAACACACCCAAGAATCAACCGAAGTAAATTACCAATTGAGAGAAAAGGAATTTTACCTATCCTTCATGCTAACATAATTGATTATGAATTACCAGATTGTTGGTTCAAGACTATCCTAGGGATGATTACTCTATCTCGAGTTTTAACTATTAACCTTAAATTATAAACACTAATCAGATTATGGAGGTTGCAATCTGTCAATTCACAACTTATCCAAAACCCTAATTAGTTATGAAGTTCTCTAATAAACTATCGAAAACTTATGCAAGATCTCTCTTCACACAAATTCTCAATCTGAATTAATTCTGGTTTCTATTAAATCACCTAACTCTCGTTAGTCCAATTTAATTGTTTTCCATTCGATTCACCCTCTCATTTTATTATCGAATTATGCAACAGCAGAACTAAACCATAATAATATCCAATAAACACATAAACATCAAATCTAATTAATTCAAGAATAAAATTTTGAAGGTGAGTTTAGAACATTCTTGACATTTTAGATCGATCGTCAAATGTTCAATCCATCTCTATACAATAACAAAACTGAAAATAACAGAAAATACAATCTAAAATGGATGTCGAGAGGCAGCGATGTTGGGAAACCTCCTAATTCAGGAAGTACTTCAAGTCAGCTTCTTCTCCTTTTCTCTCTTCCTCTATATCTTAATGATCTCTTTTTAGGGTTTTCAAGGTGGTTGATGCAAAAGCTCTTTCTTTTTCTCTGCCTCTTTCTCTTCTTTTTATATCATTCGAAACTTGACTTTCTTGAGTCGTGGGCTATTCCTTAGGCTTCTATCATGATCATGGCATAGGTCGTTGTTTCTACCCGAATGTCTCTAAAACTCCTCCCTTCTTCGATGTTGACCCTGAAACACCAGCAAACACATCGAGGTACCTAAAAAACATAGTATTTAAGCTCAAAAACTTGTACTAACCCTTAAAACACTTAAAACATAAATAATTAACAAAATAACACAATTCTAACCTAAATACATATGAAATGATTGAATTAACGTATAAACACATATCAAAATATGCCCTAAAACACAACGCAATTGGCACTTATCAATAACCTAAACATCCTCTTTAAAACATTATTTTATTGTAACTTCTTAAATCAATATCGCTTTGGAAAGTGAAACCAAAACAAATTTTTTTTGGAAGGTTTGAGCATGCTTAGACTTGAACTCAAGTTGTACAGTCTACAGTTGACTGATCTTATTAGATTGAGTCATTACTAAGCTTACTTGTTATTAGTTTATATAGATAGATACTCACATTCAACAATATCTATATGTAAAAAGAATTAAATTGAACTAAAATATAAAATATTTTGATTTGATTTAAATATTTTAAGGTCTTAAAAATTCAATAGGCTTATATGTGATTAGATTAGTTAAAAGTCAATTATTTATTTTTTCTACATTGATAAATGTAAGTTGAGTGTTATATAATATATGAGATACATGAATGATTGAGTAAGAAAGGCATTTTCTATCTATCTTTTTAAATTTCTTATACAAATTTATGACTTTATTAGAATTGTAGGCCTTTTAAAATTATAGGATAACTATAATAGTTATCTTAAATTATGATATTAAATTTGCATAAAGGTGATGAATTGTAAGTTAAGCTACCAAGATCTTGATAAGAAATTTGAAACATTAAAGAAGTAATTTTATTCGAGTCCTATCATATCTTAAGCCTGAATTTACTTATTAGACTCACGATAGACTATCTTCAATAAAAGTAGTAAACTACAAACATATCTTTACAAAATAATACAAATAATCATAGCTCTCATTAAATCATCTTTCATGTAACTATAATAAAATAACCATTCATATACAATTTTAAAACAAACATTAGTAAAATAATTCTCAAAAGTTTACTAGAATGAAAAAAGATAATTTAAACCATAATGTTTTAAGTAAAATTAAATTTAAACCCTTAAAGGTTTCAAACATTTGAAAAGAATCATAACATTTTGAAAACCTTAAATTTAAACCCAAACTTAATAGCCTTATCATATGTACCTTAGGAAAATCTATTTTGAACTTTTCATTATTTATTTATGGCTCCCCTTACTAGATGTTTATCCCAACTAAGGAGAGGGCCCTAGAAATACGGTCCCTCTTACCTCTTAGTAAAGAAGTCTTCATTTATTTAAATAAATGAATGTATTTAGATATCTAACCCAAATCACAACTTGTTTTGAGATCTTAAAATTTTTATTTTATGTTTTTTTGTTTAGGCTGTTGATTCTTATAATTATCATTAAATTTGTAGTGTCACTAAAGTATTGATGTTCTTATTTACTTATCATTTTTCAGGGCTATAATGACTCGGTATGAAAGCATGAATTTATATTATGGTGGATACTTTAAGTGAGATCCTCAGTTGAGTTGTAAGGGTGGGTCCTCAAGTTATTTTCATAAAATTGATATTAATTTTGTTATTTATAGATAAATTTGTAAGATGTGGAAGGAACTTAGATACCAATAGGTTGTCAGGAAATAAGTTATAGTAAGACTTATGTTACATATAAATGTTTTAACTATGGCTTTAGAAGTTTTGACTATGACAAGCAATGATAAGCATAAAGGCCCTGAAGGGGTTATTTTGTATGATGAAGTTAATGTAGATGCTATTGAAGAAGGAAGTAGTAATGATGGGGATGTAGGTTTTGATGGAAATATTATACATAATGAAGCTAAAGATGAAGGAGGATATGCTAGAAAGAGTTTAAAGATATTATTGTTAATTACTAAATAGAATTATGGTTTAATGTTAGAAAAAAATGAGTCTATGAGAATTAGAGTAGGCTGTATTAAAGGATGTAGGTAAAAACTGTTTCTAGCATATGAGTAAGGATATATATTTCAAAATCAAGATATATAAGTCCAAGCACATACATTTCTTAATAAACTAACCTAAAATGATATCATCCAAGTTTTTAAATAAACACTTTAAAGATAGAATTCTAGAAAAGCATAGCATAAATATAGTTAAGATTATTGAAGAATGTAGGAAATTTGAATATATTTGTAAATTCAACTACATGTAAGGCTATAAAGAGTAAGATGAGGAAGGCGAGAGCATTAAACTATGCTTATAAATATTTAAAACTATGAGATTGTATTAAGAGGTTATAAATATGTTTTAGAGCTATAAAATATGATGAAGAAACTTGAGACCCATAATTCGGATAGTTCTTTCTTAAAGATTGAATTCTGAGGGAAAATAATCAGTACCATTAAAAGGGATGGAGATAGAGGCATGTATCCTATAGCATGGAAAGTTATGTAAGTAGAAAATATTAATTCATGGAGTAGGTTCATATCACTAACATAAGCTAATTTGGAGTTGGAATATAATGATGGAGCCACAATAATATCTGACATTCAAAAGGTACTTAAATGTAGGAACAAATCCACCTTTGTTATTTTCTACTACAGTTATGTTTGTCTTCTTTGGTACTATATGTATAGGATTGATCCATTTAGAGTTAGAAATGTTTATATTATGTTAGGACCAATAACAATAAGCCTAGGATATGGAGAGTGTAATTGAGGAGAAAGAAGGAGGGGGTTGAGAGGAATGATGTTAAGTAGTTAGAGTTAGTTAGTAGTATGGGAGGCTGAATAGGCACAAGGGTAGAAATATAACAAAATGTACAGAGGTATAATTAATAGGGGCAGAGAGAGAGGAGAAAGGCATCATTCGGTTAGAAAGAAGAGAGAAGAGTGATATTGTAGATAGAGAGAATGTATTCTCTCTGAGGAGCTATATTCAGCTCTGGAAGGAAAGGTGTTTTATAGAATCACCTTGTAATAGCAGTAGGGATCCTCTATTATAATCAATAATATACACTATCTCTAGTATATTAAGCTAGAGTTCTACCATTGGTATGATCTGTCGGATCACAATATTGGAAGGGAGAATCAGTTCACTTTTGGAGACTTGAGAATTTATATACAAACCAACCTTAATGCCACCTAAGATGTCCGATAGGGTAAAATTGTTGGAATCCCATATGGGGAATTTGAAGGCTGGAGTTGAGGATATTCAGTCATCCATGTGGATGCAATAGGGGAGATGTAGTAAGCCTTGCTGCTGGAAATGAACAAAATGATAGGTAAGAAACCAGAGAAAGGAAAGGGGAGTGAAAATGCCTCAGGAAGGGGGCAAACTATGGATGGTGAAAGGAATACACATCCTTGGCAATCAACTCTGATGGAGCACTCATATGACATTATGGAGGAATATAGAATGTTAGTATGTAAAGTGGAATTACCCATGTTCGATGGGTCTGATCCTTTGGGGTGGATTACTAGGGCAGAAGTGCACTTTTAGGTTCATAATACCTTAGAACTGATAAAAATGAAACTAGCTCTTTTGAGTATGTAAGGTTCAACTATACATTGGTTTAACCTTCTGAAGGAGATGAAGGAGGAGCTAGACTGGGAGAAATTTAAGAGAGCTCTAATCGATCATTATGGAGGGAGAAGATTTGTTAAACAGTTTAAAGAGCTGTTAGATTTGTGACAAACTGACACGTTGGAGGAATACATTGAGGCCTTCGAGTTCATCTCATCACAGGTGGGTTAACTACTGGAGGAGAAATTTATGGGTTACTTCATGAGTGGGTTGCGAGCTGATATACGGAGAAGGGTACGTACATGTGGGCCAGTAAACAGGTATCAGATGATGAAAATCGCCAGGCAATGGAAGATGAGGTTAACGGTGACTATAGAGGTATCGAAAGCTTAAGCTCTCAAACGTGCGTCTGGACTCAATACCAAGGGAGTCATTTTAGGGGAAAATTTTCTGTCAACCCGAACTATAGGGAGATGGATCACCCAAACCCAATGGGTCGTGCAAGATATGCTGGCGGATCTGGGGCGGGAAGAACCCAAAAAACATTCAGTTCCTAACTTGAATCCTATGTACAGAGTTGAATGGCTGTTCCATCCATAGCGACACTAATAAAGAGGTTGGAGGGTGACAGGAGGGTGACGACAGAGAGGAAAAGGGGGTTGTGTCACCTCTTTTATCAAGAACTCATGGATAGAAAGGCTAAGGGTCTTTGCTTCCGATATGGGGAGAGATTCCACCCTCTTCATCAATTTGCAGAAAGATAGATGAGGTTACTAATTTTGGATGACAATAGAGATAGCTTTAGAGTGTCGAACTATAGGTGTGGTTGGAGTTAATGAAGTAATGATACCCGAGACTAAAAAAATGAGGTTGGAAGGGAAGTTACATGGAGTTCCTATTACGATTCTAGTGGATAGCAGGGCCAGCCATAACTTCATTTTGCCTGAGCTAGCCAATGGTCTTGGTTTGACAATAGGGATGAGTAAAACATTAGGAATCAGATTGGGAGATGGCCATAAGGTGACTACTAAAGGAAAGTGTCTAGGAGTTCCTACTCAGGTGGAAGAAATAGATTGGAAGGTTGATGCTTATGTTCTGGATTTAGGAAGAATGGACGTGATCCTAAGGGTTACTTGGTTATAAACATTAGGAAAGGTCATAGTCGACTGGAAGGAAATGACCATGCAATTCCAACATGAGGGACAAAAGGTACAGCTATGTGGCAATGCAGAGTTCCAGGCCACACCGAGGAGAGGCAGTTTGTACCCTGAAGATTTAGTGTGCTTACACGATCTTCTTGCTATCTTAAGTGGTAATTTCCTATCGGCTGAAGGAGTAGCTATAATGAAGGAGCAACAAATTCAGCTTACTAGAAAAGAGGATGGGGAGCTCCAGCTGTTGAACAAATTCCCGGAGGTATTCTAAGAGGTGCAAGGGCTACCTCCTAAAAGGAATCATTCATATGCTATTGTGTTGCAGCAGGGACAAAGTCCTATTAGTGTGAGACCGTACAAGTATCCACACCATCACAAAGAAGAGATTAAAAGACAGGTGTAGCAAATGTTGCAAATGGGGATCATTCACCCTAGTTCTAGCACTTATTATAGCCCGGTAATCTTAGTCAAAAAGAAAGATGCCTCATAGAGAATGTGTGTCAATTATAGAGCGCTAAATAGGGTCATCATACTAGACAAGTACCTATTCCGGTGGTGGATGAATTATTAGATGAGCTGAATGGTGCAGGATTCTTCTTTAAATTAGATCTCACATCTGGGTATCATGAAATTAGGGTCAAGAGGGAGGACATCCATAAAACGACCTTCTGAACATATGATGGTCACTATGAATTCCTAGTGATGCCATTCAGATTGACCAATGCACTAGTCACATTTCAATCAGTTATGAATGATATCTTCAGACCTTTCCTTAGGAGGTTTGTTCTGTTTTTTTTAATGACATTTTAATATATAATGCTGATTAGGATACTCATCTTTTACACTTAACAAATGTCTTGGAGGTCTTAAAAGAAAATCACTTTGTGGTTGATAAATAGAAGTGCAGTTTTGGAAGAAGAACAGTGGCATATTTAAGTTATGTTATCTCTGAATAAGGGTTAGCAGTAAATCCAACCAAGGTTTCAAGTGTAGTGAATTGGCATTGTAACATCCCGTTTCCATACAACCCTTCAAAGGGTTGAACCATGGAAATTGGTACACGTGAGATCAATCGGAGAAATTAGGAAAACTCATCACATGCTCATGCATTTGTGAACAGTGATTTTTGCACATGAAAAATGTCTGTACATGCATTCATGACATTTCTCGGTATTTTGTGAATAATTGTGATTTTGAAAAATAGGCTATGTGTGTGTGAAAATTTTGTTGGAGAGGGTCATTGGGGTTTTCTAATTTTTAGAGAATTTTAGAAATTTTTTGGAAATTTTTCGGAGTCATTTTCGGACCAGAAAAACTGTCAAGTGACAGAATAAGGGTTACCGGTAGTGAAAATGACTGTCCAATGGCA
>JANZXR010000005.1:21414451-21440449 GCA_027575705.1 Erythroxylum echinodendron
TAATTTCATTGTGTTGTATCAAATGGTTATAAAACAAAGTGGAACGTTTTGGTTACTGATTTTCTGTACTTTATGTTTGTGGTAAAAAATATATATATATATATACCGACTTTTGAATGTTTAGTGATGTGGCACATCACCCTCGTGGGACACGGACTCGGATATCACCATCAATATCGGGTTCGGGTCCAGTGGGAGTGGGGTGTTACAGGCCTATTCCTCGTAATGTGAAGGGGGTGCGGTGATTCCTTAAGTTGACAGGATACTATCGAAAGTTCATTATGAAGTATGGTAAGATAGCCAAACCTCTTACCGAACTAACAAAGAAGGATGGGTTTCATTGGAACTTAGCAACCTTAAAGTCCTTTGAAACCTTGAAGAAGGCTCTAACTACATCTCTGGTATTAGCTCTTCCAAAATTCTCCTAATCCTTTGAGGTGGAATGTGATGTTTCGGGAAAGGGGGTAGGTGCAGTATTGATGTAAAATAGAAGGTCGATTGCATACTTCAGCAAAGCCTTATCTGAAGAAAATCTCTCTAAATCGACTTATGAGAAGGAAATAATGGCATTTGTATTAGCAGTACATCATTGGCGTCATTATTTGTTAGGCAGTCCCTTTGTGGTTTATTCAAACCAAAAAAGTCTGTGCCATTTGCTGCAATAAAGGGTATCCACTACTGACTAACTATGCTAGATGGCTAATTTACTAACTATGCAATAAAGGGTATCCACTACTGGCTAACTATGCTGATGATACAATAAAGGGTATCATTTTGAGGTCATTTATAAACTGGGTCCAGAAAACAACAAATTTATTTACTTCAATATATAAGATATGATAATCTAAAATACAAGTCACGCTGAAATTTTAGTTCTTTAATAAGATTAGGCATATTCGAAATTTCAACTTAGAAGACTTATTTTCAAATCTCACCAATGACCTATTTTCTTTATAATGTCTCCCAAAATCAATTCAAGCATAATTCAGGTGGTTTTGCAAATTTAAATGATCTAATAAAGCAAAGTAAGTTGCACTAATTTGAAATTTTTTGGAAAAATAGTTTTGCAATTACTATTAAGTCATCCATTAGAAGGCAATTCCAATTTAAACTTAAGTTTGAATTGTTATATAGATACAAGTAAATTTTAATAAATTTACATGAAAAATAAAATTGAAGAAATGGAATAATTAAGATCCAGACATATAAATAGTGCCGAATTATAAATACTTCAACTTACTTACGTAATTACTTCTAATGCTTGTTTAAGTATGGATCTAATAAGTTCTTGACTGTTGATATATTTATTACCTAATGCTTAGTGATTAATGTTATGTCACACTTATCATATTTTTTATTTAAGTATAAGTTGATGAACAAGAACCAAAATGAGCTAAATCAACATCCTTTGTGTTGTTCTATCAATGTTCAATCTTATTTTCCTTTGTAGAGCAAGAAGGACATAATTTAGGCTGAAGAAGAGATGAAGAATGGAAGAATTAGAGTTACTTTGACTTAAACTATCATGTATGGGAAGATGCAAATTATTGAAAATGTGTACAAACTCGAAAACATTGTTTCAAGAAACTCTGACACTTACACACCCACATGGGACTTACATGGACATGTGTGTAAATTGGTTGTGTATCTCTCTTTAGACCATATAACTCTGTAACTTTTACCAAATTAATATATATGATCACTTATACTTTCGTGTAGCTGAACTTGCAAAACTGTGCAACCCTAATTTTGCCCTATAAAAGGGCATTTAGGAGGCCAAAAAATGAAGGAAGATATTAGAGACTCAAAAGGCAGCATATTCTCTTCCTTTTTGTAAGCTATGAGGAGCTAAACTTCATCTTTCCAGTTCAAAGAGATATCAAGGCCGACAAACTTGTTTGGTCTTTGATTAAGCTATTGATGTTATTCTTAAATCTTGTTTGAGATGAACTATGTTATTTTATGTTTTATCTTTTGGATTTATGTATGAAAGATTTAATAGGCCTACAAGATTATTCATCTATGAATTCATTACCAGAATCTAAATTGCAATACATAATCATTGTAACTTTAATTCACTTGTGGTAAACTAATGATTGTGCATCATTAATGACAATATAACATGTTTTAAATGACCCCAGCTTATGTGATTGTTTCCTAGATTAATTTGTTTTCCTACTCTATAATATAATAGTCATACTAAATTTAAAGAGCTTATTCTAGATATAATCCTTTCTCACTGCTATTACAAATTTAGTTATGTATATGCACATAATGAATTTTAGCACTATTTTCAGGGATTAAAGTGAATTAGTTTTTCGTGTTTGATATTAATTCGTTTTTTTGCATATATATTTGTTTATAACTAATTTTATATTTATTTCTTAATCCTTTTATGTTTGTTAGTGTTTGTATATAATAGTGACAAGATCTTCTTATAAAGACCCTATATAATTTAATCCTGAGATCAAAAAGACACTGAGAAGGTTGCAAAATGAAAACAGAAGAACGCTAGGAATAGAGCAAAAAATCAATTTGGAAAAGTTATGGCTAATCTACGAATTTTAAGAGAGTTGACTACCTTAAATTTGACTTAAAGACCCTTATGCAATACTTTCCCAAATTTTGCTAAACATATTACTTTTAAGCTTGTCTAGTTTGATACATCTTTTGCCTAACTTTAATGGTCTTATAGGTGAGGATGCTCATTAAATCTCAAGGAGCGTGATGTGATTTGTCTTAGTATGAAAACACTAGCAGTAACATTAGGGAGAGTTCCTATATGAATACTAGGAATGTTTCAAGAAGTTATGTGCCAGCAACCCTTATCATAATATCACAAAGCAAATCCTTTTCCAAAACTTATATAAAGGATTATTGCCTATAGATAGGAATAGTATATGCAATAAATGGTGAAGCATTGGGTGAGAAGACTCCTGAGGTGACAAGAACATTAATCGAGCATATGGTGGGAAACACTTAACAATTTGAATTTGCAAAGATGTTTGTAAGGTAAATGAGGTAAATAATTCATCTATAAAACATCATTTAGAAAAATTGTCTTCTTTTGTTAGACATATTACTGTAGGGGAAGCACAGCTGAAAGCTTCTTGAATACATGCCAATGCAAAACATTGGATAAGCTTTGCAAGAGGGAAATGGAGTATGTTAACACTATTGGAGGAAAAATTTTTCCTTCAATACAATCCACATTCCCAAACCTATAAACCAAGTTGGAGAGATCATTTGAACCTGAGTTATAGAGAGAATAGGCAGTAGAACTATTTCCTACATAAGTCATAGGGCGCACATTAATTTTAGCCTAAACCTCAAGCCTCCTCCTCTACTTCAGGTATGTCATTAAAGGATATAGTTTCAGTAGGAGATAAGATCTTAAGTTTAGGAGATGAAACCATGATCTAATTTAACCAAACGCTTAATTATCAATGCATCATTCAAATGCTAGCAAATTTAGTCACGATATAAGCATAAACTTCAAATTTAGAATAAGAAGAGAACAAGAAAATTGAAAATTTTCATCTTTTATATTGAACAGTCTAATGAAGTAGGAATTTTAGTTTCTAAGTTATTTCTAAACTCAATCCAATTTAATTAGATAGTTTAAAGCTTATAGGCAGAATAAGAAGAAATCCTATAATGATTTAAAATTGGATAGATTCAGTTTTTGGCTTATAAAATTAACTTAAAGTGTTTCCAAATTGAAATTTGGACAACTAACTAACCTAACTATAATTAGTTAATACAATGATATGTTCATGAATTATAGCCTTTTGATCATATGATAATTTTAATTCAGTCAATTCCCAATCTTTATTCCTTGATGTAAAATTCAGTGTATGTTTTCTTACAGAATTTTAAGTTAATGTTATTAAATAGATATTAACCTAACAAATGCAACGTAGGAAGGTGTTGAATTGAACATAACAAGAAATAAACTTTCAGCTTGGTTTTAGGTACTTTACTTAATTTTTCTTCAATTAGTTTAGCTGGGTATGATTATCTTTCCCAATAATACAAAATTCAATCCACAAGTTAATACAAGCAAACAAAGAACTAGTTGTTTAATTGTTCAAATTAAACTTAAAATAAGAAGTTAACACTCCAAATCAATTGCTGCTTCTTATTCAAGGGGGGTGGTTGCGTATTAATATGATTGAACCAAATTAAAGAGATATTAAATAAACAACTCCTAAATCTAATCTAATCTAATATGCTCCAGTGAACAAGCAGTACTTTAACTTCAATTTAGTTGACTTAATTAGCAGTTAACTGTATAAAACTCACTAGGTAGCTTCTAACTATCTCCTTTTATTAACTACAATTGAAGTAGTGAGTATTGTTCCTAAAAGACATCATTAACCCCTAAAAATTTATCTTAAAGAGAATAAACTTTATATGATACAATATCATTTAAACTCAGTGACATAGTTGACTAAAATCCTAACAAAATTATTAATTTCATTAAGTCTTTAAGAATTATAAGTTGAAGACTCGACGATAGCTATAGATTCATATTCAATTATGTAAAAGATGTCTCTAATCATAAGATGAAAATGAATCAGTAATCAATAATCAAGATACCTAAATATGTATAAAAGCTAAAATTAACTCGATAATCAAACTAACTATCCTAATTCATCCAAATCAATACTACTAAAATGAAATCAAATGCTGTTGGAGCTAATTAAGCTTTAGGAAACTTGAGACAAGGAGAATTAGGGGTGAGAGAGACTTATTCAAGTCATGAACCAACTCAATTCCAGTAGGTTTGTGGCTCTCTTATCAATCCAACACCTCCTTGAACTAGCTTTTTACTTTAATCACCTTTGACAGATGAAAGAACCTCTCACGAGCTCTCGCCTTTGTATGGACTAATCACAGGTTTTCTTCTACTGCTCTATTATATTTTAATAGCCTTAAAAAGATCTCCTTTACTCGTACACTATTGAATATTCGATATATCTCTGACTATCTCTCCTTTTTAAAGAGATTTTGGGGGCCAATAGTTTTTTGTGCATGCATGTCTTTTTCTTATACGCTTCTTTTATATTTTTCAGCTTCTTATTAATATTTTTTTTAGGTCTGGTCTTTCCGTTGGGCTAGTTCTCAGGTTTGGGTTTGGTTTCTAATAGGCTGTGTTTTCTACTACTTGTTGCTTAGGTTTAGGCTTAACTTGGGTTGGATTTTTTTCTACTTATTTATTGACCTAGTTTTCCATTAGGCCATATTTTCTTCTAGACTTATTTCTTTAAGTCCACCAAACCTACAAGAAAATATTTAGTATAATTTAGACCCTTTCTAGAAATAAAAATAAGAAAATGAGCAACTTAGGTTATTAATAGTAAAGTACAGAATTTTTTGACCAAATGTGCTACATAAATGGTTAAAAATAATTTACGAAGATAAAAAAAGTTTAAAAAAATGGTCCATGATTTCGTAAAGTTTCAATCCTAATTTCTATTTGTTTGCATAACATATTTATAGTTTCCTTTCAGGAAAGGAATAAATTTCTCCATTCTTGCTTTGAAACTCGACCCTCCATCATGTTTCAAATTGCTTTCCCTCTTCAAAAATTCTCACCCATTCTAAGAGATATTTTATTATTATTTGTTCTTCCATTTTTGATACATTATTTTTTTAGCTCTCGCTTTCTACCAATGCCATGTTGTTTGCTAAGAGAGGGAAGGGAGAAAAATATTTCAACTAAAGGAGGGGAGACATTAGATACATCACTAGGTTAAAGCTATAGTCTTTTAAAACCTTTTTTACATCTTCTCTATTTTCGACCTCAAGTAGCTTTTATAGATTCAGTTTTGTCATTACTATTAACAATTAATTTGGTGTCACAATTTTTTTGTTAGGAAAAGTTTCTTTGATAATCTCTTAGGTTTAGACTATAATTATATCTTTTCAGTACTTTATAGAAGTAGTGAGTATTGTTCATAACTTGTTAGAAGGTCAATTTAGTTTGTGGTAAATTAATTCTATTATGCTTGCGAACTTAGGTGAAATTGGAGAAACATCTTATTAAAATTTGTTATTCATTTTTTATGTAAGATGGTTAAGTTTTTTGTATAGTGAATGTGTAAAATTTTTTCGAGTCCTTAGGTCATATGTTATTTTAAGTTAGTTCATTCAGTAAGGTTACGGTTAAAATTATGTTCAATTTGTATTAATCATGTTACACTTGATTTTTTTTTATTATTTTTAGATTGATTTAGTCTCAGTAGGGATTAGCAAACCTTAAACCATTTTTGTTGACGTATCAAGTTGTTTATTTAAAACCTATAACTTGATGAATGCTTCTTTTAATAGATGAGACAAGCTCCATTCAACCCACAGTTCAAACAAAAAAGTCCATAGCCATAAGAGATATATCTTGCAATTAACCCAATTTATATGTGATTAAAATATGATTAATTTAATATTTATATGTATTTTTATTTGCAGGTAGAATTAATATTAATAAAATTTTTAGATAATATACAAAAAAAATCACTAAAACTTTAGTTTGACAAAAAATTTTAGATTGAATTTTTACATTAAATTAGACTTAAATTGTGAATATATTTACTAGACCCTAAATTTTAATGTAAAATATAAATTTTATTTTTATTTTTATTTGTTATGATTATTTGGCAAAGCAGAAAAGCATTAATAAGAGGAAGAGAGCTCATTTAATTCTCGAAAGATTAATAAAATGTTTGATAAAAATAAATTTATAATGCTAAAATCTATTTTAATCTTAAATTTGTTTGAAAATAAAAAATTAAGAGTCAGAAGATCAACTGACTCCACATTTTCATCAGAAATAACATTCTTCTTTATTATTTTGATTGGTGTTAATTGAATTATTTTGGCCTTGGACCAATTGCTCTTTTACGAGCATAAGGTCAAAGGTTTAAGTCAGGAAAATGACCATTTTGTAAAAATACAAAGGGAAGGCTGCGTATATTATGACCCTTCCTAAACTTCCGCAAAGTGGAGAGTCTTGTGCACTGGACATGTTGACTTTGGATTATTTTGGCCTTAGTGTGTAAAATATGTTAGACCTATAATTTTTTTTTAAAAATACATCTGCCTTTTCTTATTAATAACCTTTTAATTTGATTTCAGATTATTTTCATTTCAACACATTCAATTTAAAATTTGTAATTATCAAATCACTTTATGCTTTAAATGTCTTTCAAATAATGATATATTACACATTCTTATACTATAGTTTGTATATATCAAGATTTAAGCTTTTACTTTAAAAAGGCTTCTTAATCATAATGTAGGGATGATATTTGTGCTCGAGTTTAGTTGATTTAGAGTCGAGACAAACTTTGTAAAAAAATTTTGAATTTTAGATTAAGTTTTGATTGGGGCTTTATGATTTGATCAGTCCCAAAAATTGAATGTATCAAGTATAAGCAACATTATTTTGAGCAAAAAGATATCTTTTTCAAACTAAAATTATATTAAATTTGAAAAAAAAGAAAATAATTGAACTTATCCTGAACTTGATCGAGCTTTGAATTGCCTAAGTCTGATAACGTTCAAGCTTAGGTTGTGAGTTTTAGTATCATTTGGGCCTTGGATCGGGTATGAACTATGAGTATTAGGTCTCTTCAAACTGTTGAAAAACCAACCATGACTGAACTATAGATGCAGTGAAAAATTATTTTTTTTACAATTTCTCAATTAGATCTTAATAGTTTGAAAACTATAAATAAAAAATAAAGGTATCGTACTCGATTCGAAGTTTTTGCAAAAAAGTTTTCTGAAATTTTTTTGATGTGTTAACCTCAAGCTACCCAAGTATCCAACTCTAATGATATCCACAGAGTAGAGAAAAAGAAATTCAACCTTTTGAGGGGAAAATAAGCAGGAGTGCTAGCTCCCTTAAGTTTCTTTTTTATAAATAGGAAAAAAGTATTAGGGTTTTATTTATTAAAATTAAATATTCCAATTATAAATAAAATCAAACTCTAATTATATTTTAATTTAATTTTAATAAAATCAATTGTCTCATATTTGATCCCTGAAATTTCTTAAACTTCAGAATTAAGTCTAACTTAATTTAAATTAATTTTTTCTTTTCAACCGCTCCTTATGTGTGACCCCTTAGGTTCCTCATATGATGTTAATGATTATAAATTATAATTATAATTATAATTAGAACTCGACAAATTAAAACTTGTTTTAATTTATCTTTGATTCTTTAATCAAACAATTTATAATCATAAATCAATGCTGACATCTAGCCACATGTCATGACTACTTAAATATTAGAAATTTCAAAATAATTTGACTTAACCTATTCATGTATGGTTATGATGATAATTTAATTCTTTCATGATCTAATGCTCCAATTAGACATATAATATGAATATAATGCCTACTCTTTATAAAGCCAATCATGTTCTTTCTTGCCAATTAGTAATTAATTTATTATTGATATTTAAAAATACCTTTTCAAATTTCAATTCACCCTGAACAATGGAACATTATCTTTAATTACCTTAGAGTGACAAATTCTTTATTGACTTTTATTTATCTCTAACTATAAACAGTGAAACATTATCTTTAATTAATTTAGAGTGACGAATTCTTTATTAACTAACTCAACTATCTCCATATAATTTATATTGCATCCAAGTACTACCAATTGAGCTATCCTAAATAAGATAAGTCATAAGTAAGTATTGAAACATAGTAATTCGCATATGAGATTCCATTGTAATCTTAAGTCTAAGGATCAAATATATAACTGTCGTAATGAGCATATTTATAGACACTTAAGTAATACACAATTTGAGAACCTCATTATTGATTAATTCAGTCAACTTATTCTCTAACAAGCACCCACATTTTTGTTTAAGTGTCTCCATACTTTAATTTATGAGACCAGTTACTTTCCTTATAGAAAGAAACATAACATGTGCTAGTTTTACCAATTCATCAATATCTCTTCTCGATAAAATTACAACTAGAAACAATTTAGGAATAATACATAAATACAAATTTAATCTCATAATTATGAGCTAATTATAATTTCAATTGCATAGTAATTATTATAAGAATTTTACCTCTAGTATTAACACATCAAATATAATTAACAAAATATATAAAGACAAAATTTCTTTATTCTCATGCATCCCTAATTACCTACTTTTGACTCACTACAACAAAAAGTGCTTTAGGCAACTTTAATTTTCTAACATTTTAAAATGTTTTGCTTAAAACCAATATAATGCAATGGTTTTTAAAGCATGGCCTTTAATAACATTAATAGGCAACGGTAATAGTAATATGTTGTCATATATTTAGAAAGGCAACAAATTTAAAATGTCGTTGCTATAAAATTTTATATCAACAATAATTTAATCTAGACTTTGAAAGATAATTAAGTGGCAATAGGTTTAGTTGAACTCATACTTACCTAAGCTTAAAGCCTACTTTAAATTTTATATTTGAGCTTATGTCCGATCCCAAGCTTCTGGTTCAAGCATAATCGAGCCCTAACTAAACTCAATTAAATATACTATTTGTTTTTAAAATTAAAAATTACATCATTTTCTTTTAAAATTTTAAAATTTAGATTAGTTAGACTCGTAGTTTGAGCTCAAACTAAAATACGCTTAAGACTCCTTTCAGTGGCCAGCCCCGAACAGTTCTAAGGCGCCTCTTTCCCTTTCACCCAAGGAATCCTGTGATTTAGCTCGCTAGAAAGAAGTCCAAAAACGTTAAAAGCTAAATACGACCTAAAAGTCAGTTAAATCGGGCTAGGTCAGACTAAGTCAGACCAAAATGAGCAAAGTTTTTCATAACTAACAACAATTAATATGTATATATTACACCCTATATAATATTTTAGGGATAAAAAAGTGATAGAAGGCTAAACATAGGAGCCAAAATTTCCCTCTATTTTTTAGAGAAAATTATTTGGCAATAGAGACGATGAACAGGTGAAGTTGAGCCCCTACCAAGCACTCCCTTACATAGACCAACGATAGGTGTTAAAGGTTATTTTTCAATTTTTTCCACCCCATTGAAACTTCATATTTTGGTGATAATTATAAAAAGCTTATGAGCATTGGTATAACATTGATGTAGCGTTCATATTGCTTTGTTGCCTTTGCATAATGTACTCTAGAATTCATATTACTTTCTTATTAACTAAGCAAAGTAAGACAATTTTTATAAGCATCATGCAATAAGATGGTCCAGTGTCGAACTAAGCTGCTTTGATTGACATGTATTCATCACCATTTATAGGATGATGTTGGTTCAAACCTAACTCCTAAGTCTACCATCGAACTATTGTTGCTTTGATTCATGTGCATTCATCAAAATTGGTGCTGTTTTTAGATTTTGATTTTTTAGTTGCTACATCTCATCTCCCTTCCCATCTTAGTCTTTCCTTTGATTCTATTTTAGCTCATGTTTTGATTTCTGAAGCTTTATAGTCACTATTAAAGAAAAGGCCATTTTTTGTACTTATGGTATCTTAAAAAGTTTTCCTAACTTTGTTTTATGGTTTTTGTGAAATGTGGATATAAGTACATTGATTTCGTGACGATTATCTATCTAAAAAGGACAACATGTTATATTAGATTTAGTGGCTTTATAGAGTTTTACATGTGGATGACATATTTTGGTCTTTTCAATATTTCTCTTAATTAATTAGTTGTATATGTTGTTTTATGGGGATATACATGTAGATTATATGAGAATTGATTTTATTAGGCAAGATATAAACCAATTTTTTTCTATAGGTGACTGCTTAGCTAACCGATGGCTAGGGTACTTATTTTGTTTTGCATGACATTGTATTGGATCTTATCCAAAGTTTAGTAACACTTGAAACGTCTAAATTTGATAAATCATGATGTGAGATTGTATTGATTAACCACTTTAAAAGGATCTTAGCCTCTATAGTCCTATCATATAGGTCATCTTTCTTCAAGTTACCATATTGACTATCCATGTCATTTGGTTTCTTTATTTTCATAGTGAATATGGTATTGTAAAGTGTAGGAATGATAAGATAAATGAACATTGAGTAAAAGAGTCTTATTCCAAGTTTTTCCATACATTTAGTACAAATTAATTAAAATGGACAGCTATAATCTCAGTTTTTATATTTAGTACAAATTAATTAAATGGTTGAACAAGCCATAATTACGTTTTTATGAAATCTTTACTTTATGCATGCAATTACATACATTTTTCAATATTGCTTTCTTAAATCAAACATGTTTCATGAAAGAACACTAATTTTATATATTGTTCATTTTTTTCATGTCAAAGCTTGATTTTCCTTTTGCACGAGAAAATTTTAAACTCAATAATTTGGATCTGTGCTTAACTTTCCATGCGTCATTAAGTTATAACTGACTCTAAGAAAATCTTTAATTATTTATTTTCGCATGTATTATGTGAATTATTGAATTGCTTTTGTTGTTTATTATTTTTTAAATTTTAACGACAAGTTGTTAGTTTCATGATAGCAATAATATGTAAGTTCATTGATCATGTTTACATATGTTTTACTAATATAATTATTTATATATGGTTATTAATAACAATATTGTTTACTGTTATAGATCTTCATAATGAAAAAGGGAAGAAGCAAACAAGTGCGACTAAATGTGTTACACTAGGGTCTATGGCTAACTTTTTTAGAAAGAAGTAAAAGAAGACTTATTCTTACAAACTAAAAGATTCATTTAACTTGTCATATAGAAAGGAAGAACAGTTGGAGGATAGTGAAGAGCAATGCCAATTTATTAAATAAAAGTCACATGTTTTGTCATTTGCTTTAGTAATAGATATGTGTGATTATTTAACTGTTAAATTAGGTTTGCATATAGTTGCCACATTAGCAGTTATTTTAGGTCCTTTTTGTAAGGTGAATGAAAATTTTTTTGATATTGATTTAGATTAAAAAAATCTTATAATTTTTTTCTTTTCATTTGTTTTAATTATCAAAAATTTTAATAGAAAGGGATGGACCAATCCTCTAAGAAGAATGGTAGACCACAATCTTTATGTTCTTTAGGTAATGTTGCTGACTTTTTAAGGTGGAGAAAACAAAAGAAACTTGTTGAGGAATAACCACACATGGAACAAGTAAGTGGAGGGGATGAAATACATGAAAATGTTGTAGAAGGCAAGTAAAGGAAGTGATTGCTCAAAAAGCGTTTTCTTTTCTAAGGTGGAAAGAACTAATAACTAATATTATGGAAACCATATGAAGATGTAGTATAAAATAGATATAATATGAGCATGTATATAGAAGAACTCACTATTACTCAATACAAAGGTAATCATATATTATGCTTTTATTAAATGATTTCTCTTATGAATACTAACATTAATAATTATTTTAAATATAGAATTTGTGAAGAAGAAGGTGAGAGGTCCAACTTTGCTCAAAGATGTTCAAGTAAGATATATGGAGCGATGCAAACTAACCTTTTCAATGCTCCTAATTAGGAGTTGGTCTTGATGAGAAGATGCTTACTGACTTTGCACTTTTCTTAAGTACTGTGGCTCGTAAGCGAAATCTTGCACCTCTAAACCATATTAATTGGTGTAAGATTACCAAAGAACCTATTTGGGAATATATTAATGTAACAAATCATTATCTTAATGCTCCTTTCAATTTTGATTTATGAAATTTATATAAACATTTATTACATTGCCGAAGAGATATTATGATGCCATTAGAAGGTAAAGAATTAACTTTAAAAGCTACTGGGGATGTATGGAAAAGTTATAAGTTTAGAGTGAAGCAAAATAATTTCAAACAGTATATGATAGATGCAGAAAGAATCGACAATATCTATATTATATAAACAAAGAAGTCTTTAAGGAGTTCATTTCTTATTAGAACCAGCCAAATGTGAATGTATGATACTTATTAGTAATTTTTTCAAATTAGTTACATGAAATCTAATTAATAAAATACTTTAATGTTTAGCAAATTGCTAAAAAAAATAATCAAAATAAAAAACTAAAAACTAAAATGAACACAGCTAGTCCTAAGAGCTTTGTAAGTATTTATGAGAAGTTGGTAAGTTCTTCAATGAGTTATAATATATCGAGAAACTGTTTAAATTTTCTAAATTATTTCAAAATTTGAATTAATAATTGTTTCTATGGATAGCAAAATGAAAGGAAGGATAAAATTCCACTCTCTAATGCTGAAAAGTATCGTGAAACTAGGTTTGGTAAAAATTGATTTCATTATAGTTTAAAAATTCGACAGGTTATAGAGAGTTTCTTCTGCCTCTCTCTAGGTGCAATATTTGTATGCTTGACTTCTCCTCATCCTCACCTTGATTTGCTTTCCTTGTCACCTTTAGTTCTTCCCTATCTTTGTCCCCACGCATCCCATTCATTGCCTTATTTCTAGTTTTTTCAGTAACTAGGAGAATTTTTGTACTTTCCATAAAATCACCTCCTCCCGCCAACCATTCTTACCATTTTCAACTACCTTTTATCTACCCATATTTCTGCAATGCTATTCTTTTCTATTTCTAGAACAATGCATAACACTCCCACCCAAAATGCATCTGAATTTACACTTTTTCTATCCTCTCCCCCACACTATAATCCTCTTCCCTATACCATGGTGCATCCCTTCCATTGAAAACCTAGAAGCAAGTGGTTGGAGACCACCTCACTTTAAACTTATTCTTCAAACAACCTTAAGAAATGGATGGAAAACTTGCTTTTTGCCCTGATCTTGAGACTCTAAAAGAGGGAGCACGTAGTTAGGAGTTTATAGTTGTTGGATTCGTCTTCTATCAATGACCAGCATTTCCAATCACACAAAGATGGGCCAAGGCCAACAAACTCTGGAGAAGCAAAGGCTTAACAAATTTACTACTTTCAGAAGATAACATGATCCTATTCACATTCTCCTCAGTCTTTGAAGCTCACAAACTACTTGAAGAGGGTCTATGGCTTCTAGGTAATCAACCTATTTTCATATAAATTTGGCAGGTCAGTTTGAGACTAGAAACTATCAAGATCTAAAGGATTCCACTTTGAATAAACTTTCATAATGTACCATAGAGTATTGGACTACCCAGGGGTTAAGTTTCTTAGTTAGCTATATTAGAAGACCTCTTTGTATGGATGAGAATGCTGCCAAAAAGAAGAGGATAGGATATGCTAGAATATGTGTCGACATTGAGCTCTCAAAGGATCTTCCAAATGAAATTCTAGTTATGAGATTGGGTGATGACAATAATTTATGGGAAGACAACGTTGCCATCTCTTACCATTGGAAACCACCTTCTAAATCATAGAGTAAGATTTGGAAAGACATAGGGAAAACCTTCGAAGCTGGAAGTTACCAAGAGCTTATGGGAATTGCAGAGGACAAGCAACATAAGGAAGTTATGGATAATCATAATTATGTAAACACAAATGTAGATTGCATAGAAGAGCAGGAAGGAGTTACTAAGTTGACAACTCCTATGCAAAATCTTATAATTGAAATTGCTATTATTAAAGGAACTGAAATGCAAAATGGAAAGCTTGAAAACAATTCCCGAGAAAAATGACCAAAACCTAGAAACTATAGAAAACAGGAGAAATGTAGATTCAAAAGACACTAGAAATATAAACTTGAAAAGGGCAATTAGCCAATAAGCAGCCAGATGCGGTAATCTAGTAGGAATGAATCACTTCTTAGAAGTTAATATAAAGTGCAACAATTCAGAATGTGGAATATCATTTGTTACAACTCATAATGAAGCAAATTTTACAATTCCCCATGGAACTCTAAATGACAAATCACCAGCTGAGAAAATCTGTATAAATGAAGTAGAAAGAAGTGATAATTTTCAAATATTGGAGAGAAAAAGATGGAAAAGGGGCAAGGAGAAAAGCTCCAATGGTCAATATCTATAATATGTCAATTCTAACTTGGAATGTTAGAGGAAAAAATTGTCCCTTCATGCTATTAGCTTTAAGGGACTTTGTCATTAGAGAGAAACCTCTCTTAGTAAACTTACTCGAAACTAGAATAAGGTTAAAAAATGTGGGTAAGTTAAACATTCTTGGCTCTTAATGGAAAATGATCACAAATCATAATCACTATGGTTTTGGAAGAATCATCATCTGCTACAAAAATGAGGAGATTAAAGTGGACTTACTAGATTCTACAAATCAAGGAGAATATTAAGATGAAAATATCCTTCATATATGCGAGCAATTTTGGATTTTAGAGAAGGTGTTTATGGAATGCCTCAAAATTGTCAACAGTAGCATCACCAAACCATGGATGATATGTGGGGATTTTAACCCAATCCTATATAGATCAAAACCTTAATTTCACTACAATTTAAGAAACTACTTAACAAATTTCAATGTGTTCAAGACATAGGGGTTACAGACCTCAAATATATGGGACAAACATTCACTTGGTCTAATAGACAAAGTTCAGATTGGTACATCAGGAAGAAGTTGGATCGCGCACTAGTCAATGATATTTGGCTAAATCAATTCCCATCAATATTGCCAAATTCAAAGACCCATTATTCTGATATCATACTCCAACTATAGTAGAGAACTTCTTCCAAAAAAAAATGTCAAACATTACCCCTTCAGGTTCAATAATTACCTTGTCAATGAATCAAGTTTCCTAGAGGCCTACAAAAGGGGGGCAAACTACTCTTGTAAGGGAACCAAGCAATTTAGTTATGTTCAAAGACTGAAGACTATAAAAAATGAGCTCAAGCTATTAAATTCATCGAAAGGATCCATCATTTTCCTATAAACTCCATTAGAGAGGAACTCGAAGATATTCAAACCAAGATAGCCTCTAAATCAAATGATCATCTGCTATTAGATACACAGAACTAGCACTCTTTAAATATATGTAAGCTATTAAAAATTGTAGTTCTCTGTTATAATAAAGAGCTAGTGTGAATTAACTTAAGGATGGTGACAACTGCTTAAGTTTCTTTTTCAATTTTATTCTAGCAAGGAAAAATTACAAAAAAATTTACTTTATCACCTTTAAAGAGGGTTTAACACTTTGGAAATACCAAGACATTCAAGATGAAACTGTAAGGTACTTTGATTCTCTCCATAAGACTCATAGTCCTTTAACTGTTTCACTTAATGATTTTACAAAGTCACCCTGAAGCAAGTATCTCCTTAGGATTTGGATTTTCTAACTAAACCTATGAAAGATAATGAAACTAAGAAGTATTTTTGGAATGGATGGTATGAAGGCCCCAGGGCTTGATGATCTTACTAGTTATTTCTTCCAAAAATTCTAGAACATCACTGGGAATTTTGTGAAAAAAATAATCTATGAGTTCTTAACATAGGGGGTGCTCCTCAAGGAAATTAATAAAACTTTTCTTTGCTTGATCCCTAAAGGTTCTAACCCCTCAAACTTTGGAGATTTCAGACCTATATCCTATACCAATTTCCTATATAAAATTATCTCCAAAATCCTTGCAACTAGACTGAAGAAAGTAATTACCCCTCTTATTAATGAGAACCAGGGTGCCTTTTTGAGTGAAAAAATTAGAGATAATGTTCTCATAGTACAAAAGCTCCTAAAGGGATAATCTAGATCTAATTAATCTCCCAATTTCACCATGAAAATAGGTTTTCACAAAGCTTTTGACAGTATAAGCTAGGATTTTTTAATGGAAAATGCTAAAAGCTTACGATTTTCCAAATGTCTTCGTTAAATGGTTAAAGAAATGCATCTCCTCTACTAAATTATCTGTGTTGATCAATGGGAGTCCTACTAAGTTCTTCAAGGCTACTACAGGTCTTAGATAAGGGTTCCTTTATCCTCCTATCTCTTCATTCTTTATATAGAGATTCTCAACTCAATCATTAAACAAGATGTGAATCTCAACTCCAAATTCAGGCATCATTCAAAATGCAAAAATATTGGGTTTACTAACCTTTGTTTTGTAAATGATCATCAAATAAGAAGTGAATCTCAACTCCAAATTCAAGTATCACTTAAATGTAAAATGATTGGCTTAACTAACCTTTGTTTTGTAGATGATCTCCTCTTATTTTGTAGGGCCAAACTGGACTCCATTCAAACATTTATAAGGGCTTTTCATAAATTCAAAAGCTTTTTTGTACTGCATATCAACGTAAAAAAAGTCACTTCCTTATCTCTAAAAGTGCCAATATATTGGAACCCCTTATTGCACAAACTACTGAAATGCAATTCGAATGCCCTCCACCTATGTATTTGGGACTACCTATGACTACCGAAAGACAAATTCATGGAATGCACATATCTTATTAAAAGAATTCATAAAAGGATTAACTCTTGGGTTAACAAATATCTTTCCTATATGGGTAAGGTAAAACTCATAAAATTAATACTCAACTCTTTTCATATATATTGGAGTTCCCACATATTCCTATCCTAAAACATCATCAAATCAATAAAAAAGTTGGTCAAAAACTTTCTATGGAGTCATCTAGATGGTACAAAAAGTGCAGCTAAAGTAAAATGTCTTGATATATGCCTCCCCAAAGATGAGGGGGGACTAAACATCTCTTCAATCAAAGCTATAAACTATACATTAATTCTCAAAAGATTTTGGTGGATATTAATAGATAAATGCTTACTGTGGATCAAATGGTTACACTCATATTTCCTCTAAGGTAGAAGTATATGGGAAATTGGAAAAAGTTCCTCACACTCACACTTCCTAACCAATTACTAAAGCAGAGGGATCTGGTACAAGATGATGTTAAGTTTGACAATTGGGCAGGCTAAGGACAACTCCTGGATTATTTTCACACTCCAAAGATCTCACCTATATCATCACTCCACACTAAGTTCAGCTTAGTGATTAATGATAACTCCTGATATCTTCCTTATAGGTTGAGACATGTTTAACCTACATACCTCCCTAACTCAAACTCTCCTGACATTTTCTATTGGAAAGACTACCCAGTCCATAAACTTGCCAATAAAACCAACAAAAACCTCTTGAGAAGAAGATGTTTCAATGTTGATTATTACAAGAATGTTTGGAGCAAGGCCTTAACTCCAAAAATTTCCTTTATTTTGTGGCTAGCAATTCAAAATAAACTTAAAACCACTAACAGAATGCCTTACCTATAAGCTGATAAAACTTATCCAATGTGTCGGATGCATAAGAAAACAAGGGACCATATTCTCTTCACATGTCCATTCAATAATGGCATATTGGAATATGTCACTAGAAAATGTCTATGGTTTGATCCAAGGAACTCCCTCACTGATATTACACAAAGATTGTCTAATCAGTTAGCTAATTCGAAATCCGATAAGTTGATTTATTTCCTTGCTTTGGGGATTTGTGTATATACATTATGGAGAGAAAGGAACTTCAAAAAATTTTCCAACAAAAGCTTACCAATGGACTCCCTAAAATCACAAATCATCAAAGAAATTAGAAAGTTGATGATGTTGAAGAATATTAATCAGAATTGCAATGTAAACATTCTATCTTCTTTAAATATTTGAACTTCTGAATTTTTAAACTTCTAATGAAATGCTTATTCATTTTATCTCTATTCCTTGTAAGATTGCAAGAATTTTATAGGGGTACACCCCTAAGTAATCTATCTTATTTGTAATACTTTCATTATTTAATTAAGTATCAATTTTCTTTTCAAAAAAAATTGTATCTTGCAACTTATAAAAGAAAGCCTGGAAAAGTATACAAGCAATCTATTGAAGCTATAAGGGAGAAAAATATGAGTAATGTTTTCTTGTAATAATTTTCTATATTGTTGTTACTTTTGTTGAGAAGCCTAGATTTATTGCTTATTACATGAGTTTCTGATTCCATTTCATTTATATTGTTGATTTGTTCTTTTTGTCAAAATAAGTTATTTCTATTATAACTAGAATTATAGTAGGTTTTTAAATCATATATGGTGTTTGCATTCATTAATCTGATTGTAACTTTTCTTTTGTAGGCTAGTATCGAAGAAGTGCAAAAGAAAAATTATAGTCAAAAGCTTGATGAACTTGTGGCTGATATAGGAGTGATAAGTCCTGAACATAATAAAAATTTTAAAACAAATGTGAAGCATTTAGCAAGAAAGAAAATAATATGGTGATTGAAGCCTTGTACAAAGTTCCCAGTGAGTGCTTGTAGTCCATCAAGAATGCATTAGAAGAAGAGTAAGCCAAAAAGTAGAAGTTGAAAAGGAGAGAATGAGAAAGGAATTAGAATAAAAGAACGATGAACGCATGGAAATGAAAAGGCAACTAGAACAAGATAAAGTTAGTAGAGAAGAAATGATAAAATAAATATTCTCCCTCGTTCAATCTCCGCTTGGGCAAGCTAACACCACCGTTATTGTACATTATCTTATTATCTTTTCTATTGAGATTAATTGCTTATGTTTAAGCTTTTTGAATTTGTTCATAGAAATAATTGAATCATTTTGCTATTAGTTTTTGGACTATATTATTTGTCTTGATTAAATTGAGGTCACAATAAAGTAGTTAGTATTTCATTCTTTAGTTATATTAACCTGTTTATGAGCATAGTAATTCTACAATTATAATTTACTTCTTTCTTTTCTTTTCTTTTTTAGGAAGGTGATGATTAGGAGTGGATAAGGAACTATTTGGTGAAAATTTTTGGAGTACCCATCCATATTGGTTTTGTTTAGCGTTTTGATTAATTCACTTGCATTCCACAAAAATGGAGGAAGATAATATAGGTGAATATTGTAGCTAGTGATTTTTTGCTTTTCTATTTTGAATATCTTAAAAGTTGAATTTTACAAGCCCTTATGAACTATGTAGCATATATAAGTGCAATTTTTTGGTTATTTACATTTGATAGTACGTTCACAATTGAACATTAATGTATATATATGGCTTTTAATGTATATATGGATGTTGCTTTCTTGATGACAAGAGTTTACTTTTATATTAATATATATATGGATGTTGACTATTTAATGACAAGAGTTTACTTTTATATTAATATGTATATGGATGTTGACTACTTAATGACAAGAGGGTGAATATTGTAGCTAGTAATTTTTTGGTTTTCTATTTTGAATATATTAAAAGTTGAATTTTACAAGCCCTTATGAACTATGTAGCATATATAAGTGCAATTTTTTGGTTATTTACATTTGATAGTACGTTCACAATTGAACATTAATGTATATATATGGCTTTTAATGTATATATGAATGTTGCTTACTTAATGACAAGAGTTTACTTTTATATTAATATGTATATGGATGTTGACTATTTAATGACAAGAGTTTACTTTTATATTAATATATTATTGGTAATGAAAAAATAAATTGATACAAATTGTGGTCTAAAAAATCACTTTATTATTTTGTAAAGACTTAAATTGTTGCAAAACTTGAAACAACATTATTTATTTTGTTGCTTAATTAAAAATTTGTGTTGCCTTATTTTTATAACAGTGCTACTTTATTTAACAGTTTGAATTATGTTGCCTTAATAAAAAGCCAACAATAATTACAATTATAATTATACTTTTGCCTTTTGACTAAAGCTCTTTTCGCTATAATGACTGTTGCTCTTGCGATGAAAGATGTGAATATGATTACCATTAAACATTAATAGATGGACTGAAAACCCGAATTATGAATACAATACCAAGCCAACACCTCACTGGAACTTTATTTAGTACAAAAGAGCTAGCTCAAGCTTATTAAAGATAAACTTCAATGAAAGATCTTAATCCGAACATGGGGATTATCTTGTAGTCAGTGACATCAGATGCGAAAATGATTTTAGCCCATTCTTTTTGGTTCCTTTCTTGGCCAGTAGCTAACACCATCATCAGCATATCAAAGTGGAGTTGTGTTTCGATTGATTCTTCGTCATAAAGTTCCTGGTTCCCCATAACCATATATATCTATGATTATAAGCTTTCCTCCTTCCCTTCCCTCAAATAGCATCCTTGCACTTCTGAAGTATCTTTACACATTCTTCCTCATTCCAGTCATGAAGAATCCACTGATCACCATTAACAAATAATCATCAAAAGATCATGTAATTTGCAGTTTACAAAATTGGTCACGTATATTACAAAAGAAAATGACACCTTGCCATATATATATATATATAGACACATATATACCTTCAATAGAATTGCATGAGCAGGAGGAATTGCTTGAAACATGTCTCCTCCTACGTTGATGTAGATATCGGATATTTTCAATTTTTAGGGTATCCAAGAAAGGACAATCTCATATAATATAATTAGACCTTTTCAAAAACTTGATAATTTTGATTTTTTAAAAAATGCCAATTATACCAATTAAAAATATGAATACGCAATCCAAATTCTCTACAGCTTTATTAATAATAATCTTTTAGTTAGGAATGCAACGCTCTTTCAGAAATGAGAAAAATGATAGAATTTATATGAATTAGTTTGGTGGAGTTGATGCTCTATGTATTGAATTGGCATATGTTATCTTAGTGGAGAACCTCAAACGTACACATTTGCCCTCTCGACCACGGAAAGTACTCTTGCTCCCGCTGCTTTTGTAACGAATACGATAAGCCAGATTCTTCTTTAAATAAATTATATGTGTTTAGATTAAAGACTGTTATAACAATTTGAATAACATATACGCTAATTTAATAGGTAATTTATATAAAACACTATAACTAAAATTGACCAAGATACTACTGACTGTTACAACTACAATAGGATATGGCATACTTCTATGATAGATGTTGATATTCCACTCAATACTAAAAATAATAAATTTTGATTAAAAACTAGAATTAAACTCTGTGCTTTGTCCTTTTTATTTTTGAAATATTAGGTCTTATTTAACTAAATATAATTAATTATTATTTTAATATATATTTCTATTTTATTTGTAGTAGTTAATTGTCAATTATTATACAAATTTAAACCAAATTAGTAAGTTTCATGCTCTATAGAAATAAATCTTTATATTTATATTGAATAAGAAAAAGAATAACTCTATATTAAATAGTCATACTTTATAAAAAAAAAGTTGAACAACGGAATATATTTAAATTTAAAATCATTTTATATATTAAGAATGCAAATTATTTAGAAAATTATAAATCCTAATTTATCATAAATTTTAATAAAATATTAAGCAAAATATGTATTTATTTATTCATAATCAAATATAAATTTTAAGTTCAAATCAAAATAATCACTACAGCAAAACTGACTTTTAACTACTTTTTTTTTACAACGATTTGAAAATCGCCTCCAAAGACATACCTTTAAAGACGATTATGCAGAAAGTTGTGAAAGCTGGACTTTTGGTGATGAATTTTGAAATCATAGCTAATAGTCAACTTTTGGCTCTGACTTCAAAATTCATCACCAAAAGTCTAACTTTTCGCAGCGTTTTACAGAATCGTTGCTAAAGACATGTCTTTCGCAACGATTTATGTTAATCGTGGTAAAAGGCGCGACCTTTTATAACGGTTTAATAGTTTTGTCGTCAAATGTAGCGCATTTTGTGGCAATTGTTATAACCATTGCAAAAACCTGGACTTTTAGCAACGAATTTTTTAAATCGTTACCCAAAGTTGAAATAATTACAATTTTGAGTTAATGCATTCAAACTCTATAAATTTGTTTAAATCTATGAATTTATACACACATGATTCTTTAATGATGCCTATTGTCTATTGTACACCTCCATTTACTATAAGAAAACTGTCATTTCGTGACGGAAAATACCGACGGAAAATATAAATATTCCGACGGTATCAAATATCACCGACGGAATGTACCTACAAACAAAAATGTCGTAGAATCGATCGTAGCTAAATTTACCGACAGTACAAGAACATTCCGTCAATAAATTTAGCGTTGGAGAATGATTTACTGTTGGTAAATGTATCGAACGACTGTCACAGTTGTTCCGTTTGTAAATTGCCAACGGGTTAAAAATTTTCCAACGCTAAATTTACCAATGGTAAGTTCTTTAACCGTATATAAATTTAGCTGCGAAATGTTCTCTTACCGTTGATAAATGTACCGACGGTAACATGTTTTCCGTCCGTAAATTTGCTTAACAATTACTGACGGAAGTTATCGTCTGTCGGTATATTTTATTAATTACCGACGGAGTATGTCCTTCTACCATCGGTAAAGTAGTTAGGAAGTTACCGACGGATGGTTATTTCCGTCAGTAAAGTTATTGCTTAATTTTAAAAAAATATATATATTTTCATTATATTTAAATTATAATTGATACATAATTTTAATAATTAAATATTTATAATATATATTTAATTTGGTTAAATAGAAATTTTGATTAATGATTAAAAATTAAAATATCTTAATTGATAATAAAAACATTACATTGTAAATAATAAATATCTGTAATACAAACTAAATGACCAATACTACACTACTGATCAGGAGCTGGTGGATCATCTGGTTGATGCGGTAACCTGCTGCCCTTACCCTTCAATTCGTCTATCTCCTGACAGAGTTGAACGTACATCAGCATTGACTGTTGTTGCACTGCCATCGTCTGTTGCAACTGTTCCAACGTCTGTTGCAACTGAGTCGACAATATTTGCACTATCCTCTCAAGCGCTTCCACTTTACTGTTGTTGGACCGCCTAGTAGATGTTGCTGTACTAGACGTGGAGGATTGCAAATAACAAGTATTCGCAAATGATCCTAATCCGAATATTCTCCCATGACGATCCATATTACCTACTGCTTCAAGGTAAGTGTCAATCTCATCAATATTTTCAGATTACTAAGAACATCGTTCAATAGTTTGCTGTATTTGGTCCTATCAGAAAGCGATGTTTATATATTAATAAATGATAATTATTAAGCATATTATTAATATTAAATCATAAATTTCACTTACATTAACTTCTCTACAACGATTTGACCAATGTCACCCTGTCATGCTTCTTAGTATGAGTGTGCAGAAATAGTTGACGGGGTGTAGGTGCCACGCCCATAGACTTTTCTTGCATAGGAATAAAATTTTAATTATAAGTAAAATATATTTTATAAAGCAAATTCAATTAAAATACAGCAAAGAAAAGAGATGAGAATATAACTGTTAATTTTAGATACTTACAAGTCTCTGTGCAAGCTTTTAATGGGTAATAGATCCTCCCGTATGTACGGGAAGACTCTTTCCCTCGGGTCCTCCACGTATGTTGGCCAAATTACACTGTGAAACTAACATCGCCTCAGGTGATGTCTAATATTGCATCCAATGACTCTATATTTTTTTAGAAATATAAGGCGGTCGTACAGCCGCCCTGTGTATCGCACCAACAAAGTCACGATAATGTGTATGCACTCTCGACTACCATACTTTATATATCATCACGTCCAATTGAGAATCTCAAAAAAATTCTTTCTGTAATAAAAGGAAAAATATTTGATAAATACTTTTGATGTAATAATAGTTATCAAATTAATGTATAAAAATTTATATTAAAAAAGGAAATAATAATTTCTATCGTACCTCAAACTCATGATAGTAAAATTCCTTTGTCGCCTGAGAAATATTCTTCCAGCAATAGCCCTCAGGATCAATCTTCTCCTTGAATTTTGATGTCATATTTCTTGAATAGGGTCCAGATGGAAAAAACCTATAATATAAAAACAAATAAATTTATACCATTTTTAAAATTGTAACTTATAACTTAATTATAACATATAATAATTCATGTATTTGCACTTACATATTATTGACTATTGTGATGTATTTTCTTCCATCGGGTCCCTCAACTCCAGGCTGGCGGCTATCTCCTTCATCCGCATTTATTACCCCTGATATCTCTGTCGATATAGGGGTACTAAATGATAGAGTGGTGGATGGTGTAGCCTCATCTACCAGTGTAGTAGGTTGAGAGAGTGGAGGTGATTCATCTGTAGGTATTGTAGCACGAGATCCTTCACCTGGTCTAAAATATCGAGGTTATGTCGTATCTTGTCTTCTCTTTGGTGTCATATTTCAACATGAAATCGAATTTTGATTAAAGTTTATAGAAATAATACATTTTCATTTCAATAGTTTATACAATATATTGAAAACGTTACATTGTTTTGTTCATACTATATTCAATTACAATCACAAATTAATTGCTATTATTACTTAATTGTAAAGAAAAATCATCTTCTTGTTCTAAATAATTTGAATCAAAATCTGGCTCTTTTTTAGATCTCTGACCCTCTTCATCATCTCCAGATTAAATTTCAACATATTCATTACATGGATCATTCAAAGGTTCATTATCCTCATATATGAAAGATGCATTTATTTCATAAGTCTCTTCCTGAAATGTGTCATTTTCAACTCTCTGTTCTCCTTTTTCACGTGATTCAAAAACACCTCTTGCTTTAACTTTACAAACAGCCAACCAATCTGACTTATCTTGTCGTAAGCTGGAAAAAGCAACATAATACACTTGAATCACTTGCATTGTCAATACAAAAGGTTCAAAATGTCGAAATCTTCTTCGCTTGTTGATTTCAACGAGATTGTATCGACTATGCACTTTTGTACCAACATTTGGAGTTGGATCAAACCACTCACACTTAAATATCACAGTTTACTTTATTGTCAATGCAGGGTACTCAATTTCAAGTATTTCAATTATTTTGGCATAGTAATCAATCACTTCTCCTTGTATGCAAACTCGACTATTTATTGTTGCCATGCTATGACCATAAGATTCTGTATGATATTTGTATCCATTAACAAAATACACCAGATATGATTTAACAATTCGCAAAGGTCTCTTCGCAAGATCACATTTGAACTTGTTGTCTATTGAATTTTCTAACGCATACAAAAATGAAAATATCATATTAAATAGTATAATATTATCTGAACACTTAAATGTTATAATTTTATCATTTCAATATATTTGGAAGTGGAAACTTACATATTGCTCGAACCATCAAGCAAAGTGGCTTCCAACTTCTTTAT
>JANZXR010000005.1:21440549-21466502 GCA_027575705.1 Erythroxylum echinodendron
CAATATGTATAATCTCAATCTAACCACAAATCAATTGCATTTTTCCATTATTTACCAACAATAACACATATAAACAAAAAATAAACTAACAATTAAATAAAAAACCGCAAACAACAACAATAATTAAGCAAAATTTCATCACCAAACACCCACGGTTAATACTAAAAACATGCGTTTTTTTGGAGAAATAATACATCCATTAGAAAGCTTACCTTAAACGATGCAGGATGAGCTAGAAAACGGTCAAAAAATGGCCTGAAAATGCAAGAAAGGGGGTCGGATTCAGACGGCGCAAGCGAGGAGAGAAGAAGAAAAAGAAATGGGGGGGACGTCTGTTCAGGTTAAAGTCAATGAACCACCGACGGAACTGACATTCCATTAGTGTTCCGACAGTGATTAAATTTCACTGCGTCGTCTTAAACTAAACGACGACGTTTTATTTATTAAACAGCCGACATTTACCGACGGACTTTATATTCCGTCGGTATTTAAATTTTCTAATTATTTCACCACTTGTTTTTACCGTTACATTTTACGACGGAAACAAAAATTCTGTCGGTAAAATTAATTAAATGTATACTGACGGAACAAATTACGTCGGTATATAACAGGAGTTGAACCACTTTTATCGACGGTATTTGTTCCGTCGGTAACAGTCCGAAGCTACTCAATTGCAGGAGTCATTCTCGCAATTATTGCCAACGATTGTGGCTAACCTGTCGGTAAACATATAATGAACTTTACCGACGGACAACATTCCATAGGTGAATAGGGTTCACAATCCAAATATAATGACGAAAGAGTGTCCGTCGGTATATATCTGAAGCAATTAAAATGCAAGAAGTATTCCCGTAATTTTTGCAGACGCCAAAGGTCATGTCATCGCTATATGTTATCGGAGATTTTACGCGAAATTCATTCCCTCCAATATTGCCAACGGTAATATATTTCTGTCGCTATATATAAACAGTACAATATATTTACCGACGGTTTGTTATTTTTCATCAGTAAATATCTATAGTTTTTCGTCCGTCGGGAAATGTCCGTCGCTAGTTCATGATTTTCTTGTAGTGATTCATGCAAATATTTCATGAAAATAGAATGGAACTTCTAAAAATTGTAAAATGTTTTCAAAGTTTTAAACGTATTGTTGAAAAACACATGGTAGTTAATTTAAATTTTGAAAAGTAAATATTTTTTTGGATATAACAAGATAAACATACCTAAAATTTTAATGTTAATAAAATCAAAATATCATAAATTTAAGTTGAATACTATTCTTAATCATTAATATTTATTAAAAATAAAATAATAATAATACATATAAATATTGAAATATGGTAAGCAATATATAATATAATGATATGTAAGTAATACAAGATTTTAAATAAAAGTTTAACAATTTTTATAGACAAAACAATAAATAAAGTTTCACGTTTATTCCTTCAAAAAAAGAAATAATTATTTTTTATTCCAAGTGACATTAGACTCAAAAGATAAGGTAAAGGAGTTCCCTATGTCTAGATTTCCAAGAAGGGACCTTGTATGTTTGAAAGTATCAAGTGAAATAGTGAAAGATCTTCCCTCAAGAGTTAGTTTATTGACACTCTCTTCTAACAACTTCTTAGCTTTAACGAGATTAAACTAGTATAAGATACATTGAATGATTCCCCAAATGCAGTATGGATCACTGAATTAAATGAATCACACGTACAATGTGTTTCATCTAAGAACAAATAGTATAGAACTTAAATAGCTAATTAAGTCAAACAATATAAAGAACCCAAATTCGAACGCATTCATACCTGATTGAACACCATTTAAATATCTAAGACCCTCATCAAGATTGACATACAATGACTATAAGCCTCTATTTGAAGATGTTTTAAGTAGAATTAACAGTTGGACATCAATATGCGCATCTATTAAAGCTCTCATATGGCATAACCAATTAAGTTAATCAAAGATATAGAGAGGACACTAAGGAATTTCTTATGGAGTGGATTAGGTGACAAAATAGGTATAGCTAAAGTTAACTGAAAAGATGTTTTCCTTCTAAGATCTCAATGACATTTAGGTGTGAAGTCGATTAGTGTAACACCCCACTCCTATCTAACACATACACATGCGCTCTATGGATACACGTGCACATGCCCAACAGAAGTGGCGTGTTAACTATCTCACCTTCACTTTACTACATGGCATCATAAATAAAATAAAAATAACACATTATCTATAGTTCAAAATTTTCCTCATTTCATATCATAAACCATAATTTACAATGTAGCATTTCATATAGATACATTGTCAGCCTATCAAAGCTCACAGTTCAGTTTACAAAGTATGCTACATAAATGAGGAAATAAACCAAAAACTAAAAACTAAACTTTTGTCCCTGGCTGACTAACCTTTGAACCATAACTTGTACCAAAATGCAGTTTTAGCAGTTAGGTCGCTGCTCTATCTCGAACTTGAAATTGTTAACATTGCAATTTTGGTGAGTTTTGCAAACTCAATAGAGTAACCATCCTCGATGGTTCACTCTTGTCAAACCACAAAATAATTAATAATTATGTTACCACATAATTCACATCAAGTTGATTTTTATCAAGTAATATACATAACACTTGATCACATTTATCATATTTTAAAAAACAAAATTCAAACATTTCATCATTTCAGCACAATTTTGCAGGACACACACATTGAGAAATGATCACATATACCATACACAAAGTTCTTAAAACATTGCAATCATTCAATTTATTTAGATCATATGGATATGCTATGTTATAAGACTCGATTTCATTTCTGTCATTTTTGTGACTGTGTGCCTTTTTCACTGTCTCATATCTGTTAGATACCAGGCCCTTTCATACTATCTCTTATCCGTTGGGGATACAAGGCTCTTTGTACACATTGAGCCTTAGGCTCTAATCACGAATGTTTGAGCTTTAAGCTCTTTTTCACTGGCAACATCAGTCACAACTGTCTTTATATTTCATACATTGGAATGAAATGCATTCCTCAATTTCAAACACGACATTTGATCAATTACATTTGCGTTCATGTTCTTATTCACAATAATCATCATACTAGGTCTGATATGAACATTCAAGTTTAGAACTATGTAGTCAAAGTTAAGAACTATGTAGTCAATCTCATTCACATACAAGTAGCACTTCTAATGTTCTAATCATGCATTAAAACTCCTCGGACATTTCATGTCCAAAATTTAGTACACAATTCAGTACACTTTCATCAATATTAAATTTAATTCAGTAATAAACAAAACAAGTCAAGGTTGGATCATCTTAGGCTACTCACAATTGTTCCCTTTTTGGTTATTTCCTTGGAGTTTCGGTAATATCCGGAAGTGGTCACTCTACTTACTCTTCTATATGCAATCAAATACAATTTCATGTTACCACATTGTTCATGTAATTGAATATGCATTTGTATAAATGCATCATGTAACATGCTTATTCAATGACATATGCCTGGGTATACTTCTGTAATAAACTGATGTAAAGAACAATTGTACTCCAAATGTGTCAAAATTCATACACCCATTAACTATTCCAGCTTTCATGTCAACACAACTTTCATCTCTACTTGACATGATCATTATGACAAGGAAAATGGTGTATTTTTGTAACACTTTCTTCTAGATAATTGTTCCCTTATGCCTTAAGTTTCGAATGACTCTAACACCATACAATTTGGTTAATTATTTTATGAGCTATACTTAAAATTCTGTAGACTGAGTACATTTGACATTGGCTAGGGCATGATCATGCATTCAAGTTGCACAACTCATATCTCTCAATTACAATATCAAAAAATTACAAACTATATACTAGTTGAAAACTAAGAGAATAAGATACAACTTTTGTGAAGGCATCTTTGTTTGATTTTGCCTACATCAATATGGTTTATTTGATGACAACAGGATATGATTTCTCTCATAGGTAGTATTATAGCCTAAGCCAAGACTCAATTTCAAGCCAGATTTTGAAATTCTTGGAGACATAATTAAAATTTAACTTCTTCAATACATTTGTATACATATGTCTCTAGTTTAATCTGAATTAAGAATCAACTCATTTGAAAATCTACATATCAAGATATAATCAAAATACCGAATCATGTTTAATGAAAATTCTCCAGTTCGTAACATTGTAGCACATTTCCTCTTTTTCATCCTAAATCCATTAATCAAATCTTTTCCAAACGAATCCAGATGGCTCTAAATTTTCATGGTGAGGAAGAAAAATGTGTTAGGAATCTATTGGCTTAAGTTTCAAGTCATTTGGATGTTGGATGAAAAAGTTATAGCCAAAAGTCTCGAATAAAAATACTCTAGTTCATATGCAGACTTCAAAAACCAAAATCAGACATGCAAACCATCACCTTCTTCTTCCTCTCTCTACTGCAATTTTGTTTCAAAAATTCTTGCTCCAACAGACTAGATGATTGCATGGGTAGATAACTCAATGACACATGGCACCCATGCATGTGGGCTATTTGTCACTCTCCTATTTGTCTTTTTTCTTTTTTTCAAAACATCCCAAAATTTTCAGAAATTCTCTAAAATTTACCAAAAATTTCAAAAAAAATCATAATACTCTCCAAATAAATTTTCAACACAAATAATCCACAATTCACATTTTAATCGCATTTATAAATCAATTATACCCAAAAAATGTCAATGAACTCATGTACAATTATTTCAAGAATATCTACATATTTCACATATTTAAATATACCATATGATGCATGAAATGCACTTCTAATTTCTCAGTATACACTATTCCGGGGTCCTAGCCCCTAACATGGGATATTGGGATGTTACAATTAGGTTACCAACAATGTTCTACTTACAAAGAGGATATGGAGACTATTCCATAATAAAGAATCATTATGGGAAAAATGAATATATGAGAACATTTTGAAAGGATCAAGTCTCTAGATAGCTACACCTACATCCAATATTTCTTTGTTAGCCAGATACATTCTAAACCTAAAGGAGAAGAAGAGAGAGATGATGAAACATAAAATTGAGAGTGGGGAACAAACAAGTCTTTAGTTTGACAACCGGGAAGAAATAAGCCCTTTGCATCTTCATCCTTTATATCCCTCCTTACACCATATCTTACCCATCAAAACAAAAATAGAGGTGATGATTTAAAACAACCAATGGATATATACAAAAAGGTTTAGAAATATTAATTCAAAATTTTTGAAGATATTCAACAAATCAATATTTGATGGACATAATTGTCTAGTTTAAAGAGCCATCATTCAAGTTCACAACCAATTCTTGTAGGAACAAGCATCATCTTCTATGGTTCAAGCATCATATACGCTGGTACTCCTTCTTCCTCTAGCTTGTAATAAACAATTAAACGCCTTGGAAAAGCACCAGTTTATGCATACTATGCAATTCCCAAGTAGAAATAAGGGATCATGTCCTATTCCAATGTCATACTCCTCTAATGTCTGGAGAAGTATTATACGTAAATGCGATGTCCACACTCAGTGGAGCACCATAGATGATCTACTAGAATGGTTCCTAGCATCTACCCTAATCTAACAATTGTAAAACTAGCAATAACAAATATGGTGTATGTAAAGTCCAATCATTAATATAACTTACTGACAACCTAGCCCAACTTATAACCTTTGAACATGTAGAAAAGAACCAGATTATGAAAATTAGATGATAACATACGAAAATTACATTTTTTTCTTCATCTTTCTCTCAAATTTTCTAGCTAGTAAGTGTCTAGATCGCCGCTCTTTCTCTTGCATGTAACACTTCCTTCATAGGTTTCCCTCACTGTGTTTGTTTTGCAGAAAAATTGGAGGGAGTTGTGGTGATTAACAACATCAAAAGTCCTCACATTTAAGTAAAATTCCAGCACCCATTTTTATGTCTTTTTGTGTGATTTTGATCATCCTACACTAGATTGTATTTGGTTTGCATGTTGTGGTTGATTAGGACAATAATTGAAATTGCATAAATGGATAAAAAGGGAGAAAATGTGGCTGGAAAATAATGAAAGTAGAGGGAAGGGAGAAGATGATGACTTTGTTTTGAAAATTTAAGTTGCATGTAAGGGCAGAATGGGAAGTGTAGAAAGTTAAAGGTAAATATGGAATTTTGTTGTAAGAAAGGCATTTTTGATATTAATTGAAATGGAGGAGGGTAAAATAGACTTTTAATTAATTAAGGGTATTTTAGTAATTATAGGGTTAGGTTAGTAAGGATATTATTTTTATAATTAAGATAACTAAGAATAAATTGGAAGAGAGAATAATGTTGGATTATTAGTGTAATTGGGTAAGGAATTTTTGGTAAATTAGTTTAATAAAATTTTGTAAATTCTAAGTTCGATTAAGGAGAAATTGAGATTATCAATTAGTTGAGTCCGAAACCGAGGTAAGGATAACCTTGAACTTTACTCTTAAAATTAAGTACCGTTTGGTTATTAATTTAATTAATGATTAATAATTACGTACATAAATTATTTTTATTTTATTTCATTAATAAGTAATCAAAGTACAAGGTGTTTCGTGATTGTAATTTTTTATACATATTTTAAGGTGTATTACTTATTAAATTGATGGGAAATGTGTTAATTAAATAGAGATTGGTGGATAATAATTTGTGAATAAATGGTGAAAATCAAGAATCAGTAGTTTGCTTAGGATAGGCTACATTTGATAGTCTTAGATGGATAGGATGAGTTAATATGAGTGAGTGGTGGTTAATTATCTGTCCGTGGAGCAGATACTGGGGCATCCTGAGTCTCAGGGATGTCCTGTGTTGATGACTAGGTACCAAACTAGTACCAAAATATCCTAAGTCCGGAGGATATCCTGTGTCGATGGCTATGTACTGAAGTAGTACCTAGGTAAAGATTGAGAAATTGAGGTATCCTGTGTCGATATTTATACATTTAATTACGTTTCCATTAATGAGAAACTATGATGAGATGAGCTAGCAGACCATTAGATGTACATCTACTAGGTTAAGTTGGGCCTAGGCAATTTAGTTAAATATTGGAATAAAGCATAAATGACAGGTAAAATTAATATTTGTGTTAATCATAATTTGGAAAAAATTTTAAGATGTTCTTGAACTGTTTAGATTATATTGACGACTTGTGTATATATATATTATATGCTTGATTAAATTGATTGATTAAGTGTTATAATTAATTATTGAGTTACTTGGTTTTAAGGGTAAGGTCGATTATCTTTATTTAGCAGCTCACCCCTTGCCATTTTATTTTTTCAGGAGATCTAGTGATTGATGATAACCCCAGGGTAAAGGACTGACCGAGTGGAGTTTAGGTGGGGCCAATAGATTACTTATGTTAAGCTTTTGGAATGTATGTTTTTTTAAAATGTGACAGTTCTAGTAGTTGTGTTATGTATAATATTTTTGTATCTGGCAAATAATACTCTTTTTCTGAACTAATGAGGAATTTGATTATTAATGATATGTTTTGGAAACTATTTGGTTAATTATGGTTTAAGAATTTTGGGAGTGTCATATTGGGTGGTATCATAGTAGGTTTACATTTCCAGGGATTTATTGAGGAAAAAAATTAATGATGTGTTCTTCTCTCTTTTACGATGGCTTTAGGAGAGGATAATGCTAGCCCTGAGTTACCTGGGGAATCAGGGAGTTTGATATGTGCTCTGGATGTGTTAGATCAGGGGGGTGCCCAAGCAAATATGGTAGGAGGAGAGGTGCCAATGCCACCATAGATGATGCAATTCTTTCAGATGAAGCAACAGGCTATCACTGTGACTCCAGGATGAGGTGATTCTGGGGTGGATCGAAACTATAAATGGATCCGTAAGATAGGTGCAGTAGAGTTTTGAGATACTACAGATCTTGAGGAGGTTGAGGCATGGTAGGACCAGAAAGAGATAATTTTAGATCGTCTGGAGTGTACATTAGAAAGAAAGTTGCAGTATATTGTTTCCTTATTCCAGGGCAATGCACTGACTTGGTGGAAGTTAGTGAAGAGATCCTATAAGACCCGAGAGATGACTTGGAAGGAGTTCAAGAAAGAGTTCAGAGATAAATATGCTCTACGAATATATCGGGATCGAAAGAAGATGGAGTTCATGAGTTTGCTTCAGACAAAGGATATGTCAGTGGCAAATTATGAGACCTGCTTTGCAACCTTGTCTAAGAATGCATTAGTGGTTGTGGCAAATCTTGAAGATAGATGTTACAAATTTGAGCAGGGTTTGAGGACAAATATTCATTTGGGATTGGGAGTTGCTACTTCTGACTTCAAGAAGTTACTAGAGACTGCACTTAGATTGGAGGATGTAATAGAATAAGGTAAAAGGTGGAGAGAGTTAAAGAGGAGATCACAGAGTCATCACGAAGAGGGAGTCGGTCTATTAAGAGGGGAGTTATGTCAGTTTGTTAAGAGGGGAGTTATTCATTCATGGCCTCTTGGGGATGGGGGATCTAGGATAGTCGATGCCACATCTAGCAGGCGTGGTAGTTTCTATCGGTTTGGTGAAGGAATTCGTAGGGATTCAGGATAGCATAACACTACTAGTGCACCATTAGTTGGATCTGACAGAGGGGCTAGTCAAAGGTTCAGGGGATCTTTTAATAGAGGAGTTATAGGATATCTCAATTGTGCCTCCTACAGGAGATTTCACAGAGGACCATGTTGGGGTCTTATTAGGATCAGTCAGGAATGTTATATTTGTGAGAGTTTTTTCGCAATAGGGAGGAGTTTAAGAGTAAGGGTAGAGGAGACAATATAGGGTCAGAGTGGTGTCTTTGGTTCAAGTAGAGGTTCAGGTAGGACTGGTAGTAGAGGTTATGGTAAAGGAGTTAGACGTGGATCAACAGTGGGTACGAGTACTGGTTTAACATCTTCGGCTTAGAGCCAAACTCAAGCGAGGATATACCATATGATAAGGGAGGAGGCACCTACAACCAATGATGTTATTTCCAATATGATTTCATTATTTGATATTAATGCTTATTTGTTAGTAAACCTAGGATCTATGCACTCTTACATTTCTTTAGAGTTTTCCTCTAATGTTCCTGGGGAGGTTAGTCTTTTAAGATATAACCTAAGAATGTCGTTACCAATAGGAGATTGTGTGGTAGTAAATTGTGTAAGAAGGGAAACGCTAGTTAGGATTGGTGGAGTAGAACTACTAGCTGACTTGATAGTGACAGATTGGTTAGCACAACATTGAGCTATAATAGATTATTATGCGAAGGAGATAATGATAGAGTCTTTGGGTAACTCGAAAGTGATATTTATGGGGGATTGTAGAGTAATTCCAACATGTGTGATCTCGACTACGACTACAAGACGGTTGATATTGGTTGGATGTCAGGCATATCAAGTTCATATTATAGATACGAGGGAGGTGAGTCCTGGATTAGAGGATATTCCTATGATAAGGGAACTTTTAGATGTATTCTTAAATGATTTACCCAGTTTACCACCTCAACGAGAGATAGATTTCACCATTAAGACTATGCTTGGAGTGGCGCCAATTTCCATTGCACCTTATAGCATGACTACTGTTAAGTTAAATGAGTTAAAAAGGCAGTTAGAGGAATTGTTAAAAAAAGGATTTTATTATACTGAGCATATCACCATTAGAAGCTCCAGTGTTGTTTGTGAAGAAAAAGGACGGTAGTATGAGACTATACATGGATTACTGCCAGTTAAACAAGGTAATAGTGAAGAATAAGCATACGTTGCCGAGGATAGATGATCTTTTGGATCAGCTGAGGGGAATCGTTATATTTTCCAAGATTGGCTTAAGATAGGGATACTGGTAATTGAGGATAGCTGAGTCAATTATTTCCAAGACAACTTTTCGTATTCAGTACGGGCATTATGAGTTCCTAGCGATGCCTTTAATATTGATTAATGCACTAGCTACATTCGTGGCATTGATGAACAGGACTTTTCAGGAGTATTTGGATTAGTTTGTGATAGTGTTCATTGATGATATATTGTTGTATTCAAAGAGTAAAGAGGAGCATGGGCAACATTTGAGGATTGTATTACAAATTCCGAGGGAGAGACAGTTGTATGTGAAGTTGAGTAAGTGTGAGTTTTGGATGGAGTGAGTAGTTTTCCTTAGACATGTGGTGTCTTGAGAGGGAGTGATGCCTGATCCTGCGAATGTTAGGGAAATTATGGAGTGGGAACTGCCTAGAAATGTATCAGAGAGAAGGATTTTTCTAAGATTTGTTGGGTATTATCGGAGATTTGTAGAGGAATTTTCTATAATAACTAGCCCGTTAACCAAACTTTTGAATAAATGAGTTTATTTTGAGTGGAACAATCAACGTCAGGAGTGTTTTAAGGATCTTAAATAGAGATTAACTTCCAGCCCAATTTTGGTGTTACCCTCATGTGGTGGAGGTTTTGAGGTATGTATTGATGCTTTGAGGATAAGTTTAGGGTGTGTACTAAAGCAACATAGAAACGTGATAGCTTATGCCTCTCACCAGTTGAGATCACATGGGTTGAATTATCCCACCCATGATCTGGAGTTAGCAGCAATATGCTCTTAAGATTTGGAGACATTATTTGTATGGAAAGACATTCTGAATCCTTACAGATCACATGAGCCTCAAGTATATTTTAACTCAGAGGAAGTTAAACTTAAGGCAGAGAAAATGGATTGAGTTGCTGAAGGATTATGATTGTACTATTGATTACCATTTAGAGAAGGCTAATGTAGCTACAGAAGCTTTGAGTAGGAAAAGCTCTAACATAATGGCTAGTTTGAGTGGACACACTATGACGCCATTGGTGGAGTTGAGGGTATTGGATACGAAATTGGAGATTGATTATTTGAGTGGCTTATTGGCAATGATATATGTCCAACCAAATTTGGGAGATAGGATCAGAGAGGTACAAGTTTGGGATTCTTATCTGATGCGAATGAGGGAGAGAGTGCAACAGAATAGGGGGACTAACTTTTTAGTAAGAGCAGATGAAGCGTTGTGATTGGGAGGCGAGTTTGTGTATTGAATGTAGATGGATTACGAGAGGAGACTTTAAAGGAAGCTCACAATGCATCATATGTGATGCATCCGGGTACTACAAAAATGTATCGAAACATAAGATCTTATTACTGGTGGCCAACAATGAAGAAAGATGTAGAGAGTTTGTTTCAAGGTGTTTAACCTGTGAGTAGGTTAAGGCAAAACATTAGGCTCCAATAGGGAAATTAAGACCCTTAGCCATTCCATCATGGAAGTGGTTGAGATTTTTTATGGATTTCATGGTAGCGTTACTGAGGACTAGACGTAGACATGACTCAGTTTGGGTGAATGTGGATAGGTTGACTAAATCAGCTCATTTCTTACCTATACAGCAGACAGACTCATCGAACAAGCTTGCTAAGTTGTATGTTGATGAGATTGTGAGATTACACGGGTTTTAGAGTCTATTGTATCACATCGAGATCCATGGTTACTTCTCGATTTTGGAGGAGTTTACAGATAACTTTAGGGACTAGATTGAATTTGAGTACTACATTTCACCATTAGTCAAATGGACAGTCAGAGCGTACGATTCAGACATTGAAGGATATGATGAGAGCTTGTGTGCTAAACTTTGACAGAGAATGGGATAGATATTTATCTTTGATGGAGTTTGCGTATAACAATATTTATCACTCTAGCATTGGTATGGCACCATTTGAGGCATTATATGGCCGACAGTGTAGAGATCTGATATATTGGGATATGAAGGGAGCCAAATTATTAAAGGGCCAGAGTTGGTTCAAGAGACGATGGAGAAAATAAATGTGGCAAGGCAATGCTTGAAGGCAACTCAGGATTGGCAAAAGAAATATGCTAATCAACATCATCGAGAGATGAGGTATAATGTTGGAGATACGGTATTTCTTTGGGTATCACCTTAAAGGGGAATTCTGGGGTTTGGTAAGAGGGGGAAGTTAAGTTCGAGATATATTAGGCCATATGAAATTGTATAGCGTGTGGGGTCAATAGCCTACAGATTAGCATTATCACAAGAATTATTACGGATTCATGATGTGTTCCATGTGTTAATGTTGAGACAGTACCGATCGGATCCTAGTCGTGTTATATCGAGGCCTGAGATTGAAGTTACAAAGACCTGACTTATAAGAAGGAGCTTGTGGAGATATTGGATAGAAAAATTAGAAAATTAAGGAGGAGGAAGGTTCTAATGGTGCGAGTTTTGCGGAGTCATCATCGTTCTCTAAGAGAGGCGACTTGGGAGGTAGAGGATGAAGTTTGACATCAATATCCTTATTTGTTTAGATCCTCATGTACGTAATTTAGTTTTGAGGACGAAATTCTTTTAAAAAGGGGATATCTATAAAGCCCAATCATTAATAAACTTACCGACAACTTAACCCAACCCACAACCTTTAAACATGTATAAAAGAACCAGAATTTAGAAATTAGATGATAACATATGAAAATCACTTTTTTTTCTTGATCTTTCTCTCAAATTTTCCAGCTAGTAAGTATCTAGATTACCTCTCTTTCTCTTGCACATAACGCTTCCTTCATAGGATTCCCTCAATCTGTTTGTTTTGCAAAAAAATTGGAGAGTTTTGTGGCGGTTAACAACATCAAAAGTCCTCATATTTAGGTAAAATTCCAGCAACCATTTTTATATCTTTTTGTGTGATTTTGATCACCCTACACTAGATTGTAGTTGGTTTGCATGTTGTGGTTGATTAGGACAATAATTGAAATTGCATAAAGGGATAGAAGGGAGAAAGGAGGCTGGAAACTAATGAAAGAAGAAAAGAGAGAAGAAGAGGGGAGGGAGAAGATGATGGCTTTATTTTGAAAATTTAAGTTGCATGTAAGGGTAGAATGGGAAGTGCAGAAAGTTAAGGGTAAATGTGAAATTTTGTTGTAAGAAGGGCATTTTTGATATTAATTGAAATGTAGGAGGGTAAAATAGACTTTTAATTAATTAAGATTATTTTAGTAATTATGGGGGTTAGGTTAGTAAGGATATTATTTTTATAATTAAGAATAAATTGGAAGTGAGAATAATGTTGGATTATTAGTGTAATTGGGTAAGGATTAGTCTAATAAAATTTTGTAAATTCTAGGTTCGAACGTCTGATTAAGGAGAAATTGGGATTATCAATTAGTTAAATCCGAAACCGAGGTAAGGATAACCTTGGACTTTACTCTTAAAATTAAGTACTGTTTAGTTATTAATAAATTATATTTTGAATTGGTCATTAATTTAATTAATGATTAATAATTACCTAAATGAATTGTGTTTATTTTATTTCATTAATAAGTAATCAAAATACAAGGTGTTTTGTGATTGTAATTTGTTATGCATATTTTGAGGTGTATTACCTGTTAAATTGATGGAAAATGTGTTAATTAAATAGAGATTGGTGGATAAAAATTTATGAATAATTGGTAAAAATCAAGAATTAGTAGCTTGCCTAGGATAGGCTACATTTGATGGTCTAGATGAATAGGATGAGTTGATATGAGTGAGTGGTGGTTAGGTATCTGTCCATAGAGCAGATACCGAGGCATCCTAAGTCTCGAGGATGTCCTGTGCTGATAACTAGGTATCGAAGTGGTACCAAAATATCCTGAGTCCGGGGGATATCTTGTCGATGGCTAGATAATGGAGTAGTACTAAGGCGAAGATTAAGAAATTAAGGTACCCTGTGCTGATCTTTATACATTTAATTACATTTCCACTGATGAGAGATTATGATGAGATGAGTCAGCTGACCATTGGATGTACACCTACTAGGTTTAGTTGGGTATAGGTAATTCAGTTAAATATTAGAATAAAGCATAAATGGCAGTTAAAATCAATATTTGTGTTAGTCATAATTTGGCAAAATTTTTGAGATGTTTGTTAACTGTTTGGATTATATTAAGGACTGTTGTGTATATAAGTATTATATGTTTGATTAAATTGATTGACTAAGTGTTATAATTAATTATTGAGTTACTTGGTTTTAAAGGTAAAATCAGTTATCCTTTTTGAGTAGGTAGCTCACCCTTGCCATTTTATTTTATTTTAAGAGATCGAGTGATTATTAATAACCCTAAAGTACAGGACGAACCGAGTGGAGTTTAGGTGGGGCTAACAAATTACTTGTGTAAAGCTTTTGGAATGTATATTTTTTAAAAATGTGATAGCTCTGGTAGTTAGGTTATGTAGAACATTTTTGTACCTGACAAACAATCCTCTCTATTTGAATTAATGAGGAATTTGATTATTAATGATATGTTTTGGGAACTATTTAGTTAATTATAGTTTAAAAATTTTAGGAGTGTCACAGTGTACGAGGTCCGGAGACAGGAAACATAGGAAATTTTGCAACTCTACGCAAGAAGTCAAGGAAGTCATATATCTCATTTATTCACAGATACAGGAGGTGATTGGAACAAAATAATTTCATCACAATTGCAGCTTCACATATATGATCAATTGTGATTTTTAACCACGACTGACATAAGAGTTATACACAAACATGAGAGTTTCATAAGTTGAACCAAGTGCATGTACAATGAGGAAGAATACCTTAAAAGACTCTGTGATTGCAAAATGGCATGACTCTAAGACAGATATTATGGGGGAAAGGAAGAAAGAAGATATTTTGAGAATCTGAGATCAAAAGTTACCTAAAATGACTAGGGCTCTCTGCGTGGACATGTTAACTGACAGAAACCAGGATGAGACTTATGGAGATGAACTCGAGGAACAATATTCCAAGTGATTAAAATAGGGCAAAATTGGAAAATGAGATTAAATGTAGACAAATATTTTAGGGAAATAACACTAAGACATTTGTCTACATTCCCATTGTAATACCCGGGTACATTTTGTATAACCCTTCTTTTGTAAAATTTTATTATATTTCTAATTAAATTCATTTTACCTTTTAAAAAAATTATTTGTTAAAAATTTTAATTTTTATGCCTTCCAATTTTATAACTTATAAAAATTAGCTTTTGTTTTTTGTTTTTCTTTTTTATCAATATGTTATATCATCTATTAAATGATATGGCAAGCCTCCCTCAAGATGTCGCTCACCACAGAGGACTTCCCTACCATGGAGTCTCTTAAGGTGAAAGCAGCAGAAATAGCAGCAGTATCGACCCCAATCGGAGAAGATGAGGCAAACCTATGACCGCTGGAAGACTTGCGACATCTTTTCCCGAAGATACACCACAAAGGTTCATTAAAACACTACCAAAACATTTTTCAAGGCGGCATCATTACACCTTCGATGGAGCTTCTCCAAGCAGGCATGAGGGCGTGCTCCTCCATGTTAATGCATTTTTTTTGTCTAAACGAATTGTATTTCTAGTTGTTAACGCATGGACAAAAGCACGTTGGAGGAAAAAAAGACCAGAATGGGTAATGTTAATAGAGGATGGCATTTTTTTATTCATATTCTCTGAAGGCTCCAATTCAGACGAATTAGTTGAAATGAGACCTTGGCACATCGAGTATCAATCGATGTTCGTGCAAAAGTGGAGGTGAGGCATGGGGCCCAATCGGGGTACCACAGGCGTGCTACCAATTTGGATGCAATTCCACAAGAACCCGTTGGAGTTTTGAACAATTGAAGAGATGAGCTTTCTTGCTAGCTCCCTGGGAAAGCCTCTCTGCATGGATTCCCAAATGACATGTATGGAGAGGATCGGCTATGCTAAGGTATGTATCAAAATACCTAAAACATCACCATTGTCTGATCAATTACCTCTTATGCGTGTGAATGATACTGGTGAATTTGAGAAAACATTTGTGCATATCTACTACCCCTGGCAACCAAATACCACCTCTAAGAAATGGATGCCCACTGGTCAGACTTTCCAATCCTCTTGGCGTGATAAATTAAGGGCGGGTGTTACTGGAATAGTTCCTTGTGAGCAAGTAGTTAATGAAGTTACTGTTATTTGTGGTGAAGAGCGTATAACACCTGTTAATTTGTATAAATCGCAAAATCTAGTTAGGGTGACAAACTCTCCATAGTTGGTTACTAGAAAGGAACGAAAAGATGATAAGGCTACTAATATTTGTATCCCCTTTAAGAATAAGACAGTGTAAGTAGAAAAAATTATTAACTCCTCTAAGCATAGAAAAATAGTGACAGAATGTGGTAGAACAATGGCGGCAACCAATGGTAGCATATAACACATAGATGCAAATATTTGCAAAACTATGCAGCAGCAATCTAACGGTATTCAAATAATTGGTTTGAGGACTGAACAAGTTGTCACACATATTTTCCAGAGAAAGACAACTTTTGACAATTCCAGTGCAGACAATGTAGAGAATCTAGACAGTGGCACGAATGATTTCACTTCCTAATATTTTGAGCATTGTCAGATGGATTGAGCTAACATGTTGACTCCAATTGCAACTATTGGGCTAACTGAGAATCAGGGTACAGGGGATATCGTTCAAACAGAGAACATTGATACAAGACTACGTGATACCCCAATAGCTGTAGACTATGTCCCAAACATCCCTGGCAATTTTTGAGTGAAATCTAAATCTTCTAGGAAGAGAAAACAAAATCCCAAATATCAAAAATGGTGAATGAGCCTTCCCATAAAAATGAAAGTTTAGTGATGCCTATAATTGTTTCTTGTTGTTGTTGTTTATTATGTAGATAGTCATATTATATTCCTTAGGGAGTTTTTGTTCTTAGGTCATATTGCAATATGATGGTAGGCTTAAAACCTTGAACTTGTTGTAATGTCGATTTAATTTTAACTATAATTTAAATTCTTTATCATTTTTCAAAAAACAAAAATAAAAATAAAACCAAACTCTTTTTTTTATTCTTTAGCAATTACATGGATTTATGGTTGTCACTTTAATAGCAACAGTATTAAAATAATTAGCATTAAAAGTAATGATTAAAAAATTCAACTGATTCAGTTGTAAAAACTTTGAACCATATAACTTTTTATTTTAGTTTTCAATTTTTTTTAGTTTGATTTACTTTAATAACTCTTTTTGTTAAAAAAATCAATTTATTAATTAATCAATCAAATTTTCATAAATTAATAAGTTTTTATAAACCAAAAGTAAATCAATTAATTTTAATTGAACAATATCTTTTTTCAACTAAACTTTAAATTATTCAATAGATATAGATAATTTCTTTTAGTCATATTTTAAATTCTTTAATTTTTTTTAATCTTTAACAATTTTATGACAATCTAATTGAATCTTTTAAACTTTAAATTTTATGTCTTATTGGTTTTAACTTTTTGATTGATTTTTTTATTAATCAGAAAATAACAGTACAAACTACATAATTAGCCTAGGAAAGCTAATCCCAGATCTGTCCTCAAGGAGGATGGGGAGACACCCAGAGGCGGCGTTAACAAGAGTGGTAATCCCTAAGTCACAACCTGCAGTGAAATTGGCAAGCCAATCGGCACACCTATTGCCCTCCCGGTAGATGTGGCGGATGCGGACGACCCAATTGTGATTGAGGAGCTCGTTTATACTAACAATGAGTGGGTTCAGGGAAGAAGTGCGCTGGGCGGAGTATGACAGGAGGCTAACCACATCTTGAGAATCCATTTCTAATTCCACCTGGTGATAACCGAGTTCCCAGGCCAGGTTTAGCCCAGATAAGACACCCCGTAGTTCTGCTGCAAGTGGGGAGCACCAGCCTAAGTTCTGAACAAATCCACCCTTCCAATCCCCAACGCTATCTCAGATAAGTCCACCCGCTGATGCTGAGGGGGGCGATCTTTTGCAGGCTCTGTCCATGTTGAGTTTCAACCAGCCAAGGGTTGGTTTGGACCATCTGATAAGTTGCTCTTACCGAGGTCGGTGTCCAGGAATAGTTCAGTTGAAACTAACTATGGCTAGTTGTATCTGGTCGACAAAGGCTAAGATGTTGTCAGTAGGGGAAGTCTGTCAAGATGCATGGATGTCGAAGAGCGCTTTATTCCTCCAAGTCCACAGAAACTAACAAGCAATGCCAAAGATAAGATTCCAGGGCAGTCCGTTGAGCTGGCGATGCTGGTGTAGATTTGTGTGGAGCCAGTCATGGGCATGCAGAGTAAAAAACTCCAGAGGGAAGGTATGCCAGAGACTGTGCGCTCTAGGACAGTCTCTCATGATGTGTAAGGAGGTTTTATCTGCTCGGCAGTGTTGACATTCTGCTGTCGTGGTCAGATGTCAGTGCATTTGCTGTTGATTGGTCAATAGACGGTCTTGGGCTAGGGGCTAGTGAAATGATCGAATACGTTAAGGACCTACCCAGCTCCATATGGTCTGCCAAGATCCTCCGGTGCCATGGTGGTTATGGTCCATAATCATCAAATAAGTGGATGCAGTGGTGAACTGGCTGATTCTCGATCTCCCGCATATCATCTTATCCGAGCCTCGGTGGGGTTGGGGTGGGAGAATACCTGCAATGAAAAGACTGACAGAATGAGGAAGTAAGTATTGAAATTCATGCTAAAGCCAGTTACCTGAAGTGTCCACATAGTGTGCAACGCAGTGCTCAAGGTCGGCTGTGGGTAGGTTGACAAGTGTATGCTCAAGGAGAGGTCCCAAATCTTCTACCCGAGGGTCCAACCAGAATCGAGCTGTAGTGCCATCATCAATAACCCATTTCAGCCCTCGCAACATGTGGGGCCAAATGGTTGTGATACTCTGCCCGATCATTGAACTGCCACCTGCTTCGAGAGTGGGGGGCAAGGTATTGGTGTTGAGGTTGTATTTCGCAGTCAAAATTCTCACCCAAAGTGCGGTCAGCTTTGATATGAGGGCCCAACCTAATTTACTGAGAAGAGCGTCATTGGTCTCACGAAATTTACGAATGCCAAGGCCGCCCAAATCTTTCAGTTGGCAAACAGTTTCACAGTTGACGATGTGAAGTTTACACTATCCCGGAGAAGAACCCCACAAGAAATTGAGCATAATTTTTTGCAGGTCGTCGCAGAGGCATCTAGGGAGACGAGTTGTTTGCATAGTGTAAGTAGGGAGGGCTGAGATGATAGATTGGATAAGAGTGGTACGTCCTGCAAACGATAAAAGAGTTTCAGCCCAGCCTGAGAGGCGATTTTTGACCTTATCGAGGATGAATTGATATATATGTTTGTGGACCCGTTCATGCAACAAGGGGACTCCAAGATACCGACCTAAGTCTGTGGTCTGTTAAAAGCCCAGATCCCGTCTCAGTTGTCGTGCCATAGAAGGGGGGACATTTTTGGAATAAAAACAACGTGATTTCTTATGACTAATTTGCTAGCCAGAGGCAATAAAAAAGAGGTTTAATGTCTCTTGGATGATCCTAGTTTGATTAGGAGAAGCTTTGGAAAACAATATGAGATCGTCGGCGAAGAATAGATGTAACAAAGGAGGACCTTGTCAACTGAGACGAATGGGTTTCCATCGACCTTGGGACACAGCTTGATTAATTAAATGACCCAGACGTTCCATGCAAAGCATGAAGAGATAAGGTGATATGGAGGTCCCCCCATCGAATTCCCCGAGAAGGGATGAAAGTCACGCTGGGAGCCCCACCCCAATTGACTTGCATGGTAACCGAGGAGACACACTTCATGATAAGGGAGATTAATGATCTAGGGAGCCCGATGTCAATGAGTGTATCGTGGATGAAGTCCCAAGAGAGGCGATCGTAGGCTTTTTCAAGATCCACCTTAACTGCAATTAGACCTTTCTTCCCAGATTTCCTGCGCATAGTGTGAATAATTTCTTATGCGATGATGATATTGTTGACAATAAGTCGCCCCGGGATAAAACTGCATTAAGTGGGAGCAACAAGCTCAGCAAGAAAGAGTTTTAGCCGATGGACAATGACCTTAGTGAGGGCTTTGTAGATCACAGAGCACAGAGCGGTCATTCGAAATTGAGTGATAGACGAGGGAGAGGGAAGTTTGGGTATTAAGATCATGATGGTGCAGTTTATTTTAGTGTCCCAAACTTCGTGACAGAAAGTTTACTGAAGGAGTTTGATCAGAGAAGGCCCTAAGGTGTCCCGTTAGGTTTGGAAGAATAAGGCAATAAAGTCGTCAGGTCCGGGTGCCTTATTTGGGGCCATGGAAAAAAAGGTGGTTTTGATCTCTTCAGGTAGGAGGGGCTGAACCAAATCCCGAGAAGCTCTTTGTGGGAGGGTGGGGAAACATCCCCTAAGCAGAAGTAGAGCGGGATGGGAAGGTTCGGCTATATAAATCTTCGTTAGGAAATGCTGGGCTATATGTCGGAGGTCAACTGGATCAAATCTGGAAATGCCAGATTCGTCAATCAGAGAGGTGATGTGGAGTTTCCGTCATTTAGCAGTTGTGAAAACGTGGTAGTATTTAGTATTACGGTCGCCTTGGCTGAGCCACTGGCATCTGGAATGTTGGTGCCAGTAGAGTTCCTCTTGAAGAAGGACCTGCTCTAACTCAGTGCGAAGGTACAATTCCAGATCTCTGAGGGATTCTGAATTCATCTCCTCTAGAGAATTTTGAATACCCGTGAGTTGTGACATGAGTCGTTTTTGGCGAAAAATATATTACCGAAGGTAGAGAAGTTCCATCGTTGCAAATGTTCTCCTAGTTTGTGGATGGCCACATTGAAGGACGACATTTGAGGGTGCTAGTGATCTTTAACCATTTGGCCAAAAGTTTCGTTGGTCAACCAGGCGGATTAGAAACGAAACAGCTGAGGAGAGGTAGGTTGATGAGGAATGGGGTGGAAAGTGACTAACAACAACCGATGATCCGACTTTCAGTGAGTTACTGTAGTGTGAGGAAAAGAAGTTATCCAAGAAGGCGAGCCAAAGGCTCGGTCTAAAAGAACGAGTGTCTGTCCACGTCGCCATGTGAACCGAGGCCCAATGAAGCCCAGGTCCTGAAGGTGGCAACGTTGTACAAAGTCACAAAAGTGAGGATTGATGATCGCATGGTTACTCACATTTCCTCAGTGGTTGGTACGTTCGAGCTTGGCATTGAAATCTCCTCCGATGAGCCAAGGGTGTGAAGTAGCCCTGACAATTTTCCATAGATGCATCCAGAGGTAGTGCTGAAAGGATTGAGTGGGGATGGCATAAATAGCCGTGAAATCAAACGGAGTTTGATCCCCATTGACATGGACATGGATAAATTGTCGATGGGCTAGGAGAATTTTAATACTAATGTCGAAGCGCTATACAAGCCAGATACCGCTAAAAAATCCGTTAGCTTCCACCCAAAAAGAGTGCGGGAAAATTAGATTACAGATAACCTTTTGGGCCAGGTCTCCACTAATTATGGTCTCGACAAGAACAACGAGCATAGGATTGTGGATCCGTATGAAATTCTTGAGAATGGGTCGAAAGTTTTTTCCTCCGGCCCCTTAACAATTCCATATGAATATGTACATAACAATGGTCTAAAAAATAGGAGACTGGGGGGGTGCTGTTAGTTCCCCCGGCTCTGGAAGAGCTGTCGTCGAAGAATGATGTCGGTGATAAGCCATCGGTGAGTCTATGATACCTGAAGCATTTGTTGTTAAGGTATCGCCTAGAGTAGGGTTTGCTGGTTTAGAGGGAGGGAGTATAGGATGGTAGCTAGTCGATGGAAGAGAGGGGACTTCTGTTATCATATCTTCTTCCATGGCATGTTCCACTAAATTGGAGGTCATAGCTGGTTCTAATAAAGGGTCCTGAATAATGAGTTCGTTGTGGGAGGGAATGCTAATGGCATGATGGTGTGAATTTTGGTGGGAAGGTTCAACGTCTATCTGCTGATGGGTAGGGGGTTATTAATGTGGGTTTTGTGGCCAATGTTCATCAGCTGATTGGGAGGGGGGTTAGTAACTTGGGCTGTGTGGCCTATAGGGAGAGGAGTAGCTGGGGTTTGTGCTATTAAGGGACGAACCTTGGAACTGGAGGACACAGGCCCACCCGTTGGGGGCCCTGGAGGGCGGGTGACCCGGTTAGGCTTAGGTATATTACCTGGCATTGAAGTTTAGCCACAGAAGGTTCGAGATCGCGCCGTCTGTGGGAAGCTCATGTGTGCAGGAGAGGACGTGTTCGTTGGGAGATCGAGCGAGTCGTTAGCTGTTAAAAGATGAAACCTGGAGCCCCGAGAAGTGTCAAACAATTGATGTCCTTGGCTGTCAGTTCTTGTGGCCGTTGTAGGGGTGGGTGGGCGGCGTCCTCGGCGTTGGACTTGAAGCCAAGGTTTGTACATCGCCTAGTGCAGGTCTGGGTCAGAAGTATTCAAGCTAGGATCGAAAGGGAGGGTGGTGGGTGGGCCACCGGCGTTAGTATGGGTAGTCAGAGAAGACGATGGGCGCGCTTGGCAGTTGGCGGCCCTGTGGCCGACGCGTCTGCAAGAAAAGCAGATTTGTGGTAGGCCCTCATAAGTTACTCTGATGCGCTCGCCGTCCAACTCCATAATAGGTCGGAGCGGCTGACTAAGGTCGATGTCCGCCACTCTGGCGAATCACCCTCGTTGGGAGTACTGGGTGGTTGCATCAATTTTAACAGTCCGTCCGACCAGGTTACCTAGGGCGGTGCGGATGGTAGGGTGATAGCGGGTGACCGAAAGTTCTGGAAATCAGACCCAAGCAACAACATGGGAGACTTGGCAGCAAGAGGGGTGGAAGGAAGGGGTCCACGGTTGCACAGAAAGGGCATGACTGAGGATCACCCATGGACCTTGTGTGAGGGCGTGATGTAGTCCTCCGTCTCCAGAAAGTTGATCATGAAGAATTCATTATCTATGTTGATAATTTTCATCGGCCCAATCTGCTTTGCAGTAAGGTATATCCAATTCGTCTTCCCAGGAGCTTTACCACATTTGCCTTTTCCCATTGCTTATATTGAGATGGCCTTGGAACGCATTGGATAATTCTATGTTGAGTCCGAAATTTCCAGGGATGATGTTTATGTTGCCTTCTTCAATTTCTACAGGTTCTTCAATGGGCCATTCCAGTGCGTTTTGCTCTGTGGTCAGATGACCCGTGACTACGACTCTACAGTCAGGTAGTATGGTTGTGGCGAAAGTGGGAGTGGGGGTGGGTCTTCCTCTCGTTCGCGGAGGCGAACTTTTTTGGCCGTGTGGCCAGCAGGGTCTTGAGGGGAAGGTTCTGTCGTAGATATGAGTCAGCCTCGTCTGAGATCTTAATTCGCAAATCAAACTTGCAGTCCTTTAAGATGCTATATATGGAGTTTTGCTTTCCAATGTTACAGGAACTCTTACTTTTTGCTTGATTTTTAAAACAAAACCATTGATTAAAAGTACTTCTCATTATTATTATTTTTTTGACACATCCGTTCTAGAGAAACAAGACTGACAAAATATAGTCGAAGCATTGAATATTAATTCATGGTTTCCGGAGATGAAACCGTTTATTCAGCACAGAATGTGTAGATGGGGCTAGCACTAGTTAAGGATAAACTTCAATCAGAGACCTTAATCCGAACATGGGGATTATCTTGTAGTCACTGAAACCAGCTGAGAAAATGAGTTTAGCCCATTCTTTTTCTTTCCTTTCTTGGCCAGTAACCACCACCATCATCATCATATCAAGAAACAATTGTGTTTCCGTTGATTTCTCATCATCACCATTCTGGTTCCCCATCACCATATCTATGATTATAAGCTTTCCTCCTTCCCTTCCCTTAATTGCTTCCTTGCACTTATTAAGCATTTTAACACATTCTTCATCGTTCCAATCATGGAGAATCCACTGGTCACCATTAATAAGAAATAATCATCAAAAGATCATCTAAAATACGTAGTTAGGAGTTAGTCATGTATATACAAAAGATGAAAATAGAAAAGTTATTAAAATAACAGGAATCTAGCTGTAAGGGAATATATAATGCACATACCTTCAATAGAATCGCATCAGCAGCAGGAATTGCATGAAACATGTCTCCTCCTACGTATTTCAAGTTTTCGCAATCTTGCAAATCAGCAATCACATGAGGCAGGTCAAACACAATGCAATCCATTTTGGGAAATGTTTTAGCTATAGCCTTGGATACAGTTCCTGTTCCACCTCCAACGTCCACCAATGATTTCAACCCTTCAAAGACGCCTTTGCACTCCTTAATGAGCACATGTGCAATCAACCGAGAATCGCTGGCCATGGCTTCATTAAAAATCTTGTTAAGCCTTTGTTCTTGTCCAGCATATTCCCACAACATGCGCCCATGAGCTGTCTTGAATGGGTTAGTATCATCATTTTGGAACCAGGCGCTGAGGTATTCCCACGGTTGTGTTGTTAGAGGGTCAAGCACGAATAACAGCAATGGAGTTACGCTGAAAGGGTTGTTCTTAAGTAAGAGTAGAGATGCATTAGTGAGAACAAACCCTTCTTCATGGTTACTTTGGCCAAGTTTTCTTCGTTCAAAGAAACCAGAATGAACCAAAAGACGCATCAAACGAGAGAGGCAAGGGACTTTAGTAGGATGAAGTGCGGATACGGAAGTAGCGATCTGAGATAGGGTCATGGGTTTGCCATGGCTGTGGATGATATCTGGTATTCCAAGCTGAACTGCACATTTAAGAGACATAGAGTTTATAAACATGAAGATGTGGTTCCATATGTGGGCTTGAGCTTGGAGTAGGTCAGATTGGTACTCATCTCTGTTAGCCGAACCCATTACGATTTCTGATTCTCTCACGACCTGTTTAAATCCTTTTGCCTTTCGCAATTCTAACTGAACGCATCTTATATAGGTTGCTAATTACTCCGTAGAATTTGTTTTGAAAGGTAAGAAAGGAACTATTTCCAGATTACGCAAAATGTGCGCCAAAGCGGTAGATGTAAAGAGGATCTGAGATTAGTTTATTTTGCAGGAAATTGCACGATATATAGTTACGATTTAGACACTGGGGTTTGGATTATCTGGGAGTTGTTGAGATTTTACAACTTTTTATATCATTGTTTCCTCTATCAGTTTAGAAAAAGAAAACCATATCGTGGAAAAAATCACCCGATCACCGATACGGAATCTGGTGATAATGTTGACGTTATATATATTTTTCAATAAAGAATGGAAAAGAGGAGTAAGAGTTTGTTTGGATGAGCTTATATTAGTAGAGTTTTTGTCAGTAGAGTTTTTCTAAAAAATCAATTGACTGTTTGGCTGTCAATTAAAAAATAACTTTTTTGAAAGAGCTTCATACAGTAGACTGTTTGGCAACATAAAAATAAAAAGTACTTTTATAAATTTTAACAATACTTTATTTTGTAATAAAAATTATTTATGTATATAAATAATATTTAAAGTATATTACATAATATGCAAAGCACAAGATATATTATGTTTACATTTGATTTGAAATAATTCGACTGCTATTAGGTAATGGAATGAGTTTACATCTACTTTAAATCTGTTCATAATAATTATATTAATCCTTTCTTATTAATCCTTTTTTACAATATAATCATAATTATTGAGTTGCTTTTTGTCCTCTATCATGTACTCAAATGACATTCTATTTTACGTTATGAACTAGTTGCATCTGTTGAATACAAAAGACTCTGAACAACCTGCTACCTTTCTTTCATACTTCATCCGTTCATTTAGGATGAGCTTACACCATCTTCAAAAAATATAACCATGTAAAGATCTTGTTCTTAAGACCAAAAGGTATTATCAACAAACTGGATTTCTGTACTGGTTATTGTTTTACAGATCATTGCTTCTCGATTTTGCGCTTGAAATTGCCGTCATCAACATCCTCTTGCTTCTCTTCTTGGTGCAAGTCTTGTTCAAAAGATCGTAGACTAAATTTAGGATCACGTTCTAGCTTTTCATAATGTTCTGGTTCAGCGGAGTCCATGTCCAAACCGATTGGCAAAAATCTTTCTTTTGGACGTTCCAGTTCTCGTCGATCTTTTCTATTGCATTTCAAACCAATTACTATCTTCTAGCAAT
>JANZXR010000005.1:21480521-21531902 GCA_027575705.1 Erythroxylum echinodendron
TTTCAAACCAAACACTGACATAGAAATTCCTTATCTATTCCATTCCTTGAACCAAACAAAGTAATATTCATTCTATTCTATTCCTCATCTTTTCTATTCTTAAGAATAACTATCCTATTCCTTATCTATTCCATTCTTTGAACCAAACAATCCATGAGTGAGATACAAGGTCGTGTGTCTCAACTAAGGATATGTAACTCCTCGATTTTCGTTAAATTAACATATACGATGTACATAACCACAATTTTGCACTATAAAAGTGCAATTAAAAGTCCAAAAAGGAAATGTACATATTGGAGAAACAAAAGGAGGCATTCATAATGCCTTTCTATTTGAGAGCTACGAGTAGTTAAATTTTCTGTTTTCAGTTCAAAGGGGATCAATCCTAGTGATATCATTCTTAACTCTTTTTTGAAATTGATTATGTTATTTTATGTTTAAAGTTTGAGATTTATGTATGAGTGATTTAGATAGGCATAATAGATTATTTATGCATGGATTCATTGCCAAAATTAAATAAAATTAAAAAATGTTTTCTTAATTAATTAAGAAAGGTGGCCCTTAATTAAATTTATTAATTTTATTTTAATTGAAATAAATTAAATTTATGACTTTATTTTTGCGGAGAATTATTATTCAATTATTTAGAAATTGTTTTTTTATTTAAGAATAGTAAGTTTCTTAATTTATTAGAAAAGGCATTTTTATTCATTAAATTTTTAAAAAATGTTTTCATTTAATAATGAACAAAAATGAGCTTTTTAATATTTTTGAAAATATTTTTCTAATTTATTAAAGAAATATTTTCTATTTAATTAAGAAACTAATATATAAATAAATAATATAAAAATCATTCTTAATTAATTAAAAGTTTTTATTTAATTTTGAAAGTAGTTTCCTTTAGTATTAGAAAATACTTTTCCAATTAAGGAAAAGTAATTTCTAATAAGATTAGAAACATTTTTCTAATTGGATTAGAATTTCTTGCTTGTTGAATTTTGAAAAAGTTCTTAAATAATAACAAGTAAGGATTATAATTTATTGAAAATTTTCAATAAATGTTGTTAAATGAGTTAAGATAATTGGAAATAGTTTCGAATTAGATTTGAAAATTATTTTCAAATTAAATTAAATTTCTGTTTAGAATAAAAATTTTAATTTATTTAGGAATAAATGGGGTTAATCCAATTTAATTATCCAAGAACTGGAAATATTATTTTAGATTATGAATATCAATAACTAGAATCAAACAGAACTTGATATATTATGAATGTAATTTGATTATGAGTGTATAAGTTGTATATTTTAATATATATTTGATATATTATGCATATTAAATTGTATGTTTTATACGTATGATATTTTACATGTAATTTCCTGTTTAATGAGACAAATAAAAATAAATCCCTTGTTAAAATATTAAATACATGTTAAGAAAGTGATTGCTGTCTTCCATTGTTATAAGAATATACCAAAGTTCTATTTATTATGAGCCTATTGAGGAAACTCTAGGTCGTTTTTAACTCGAATACGTTTAGTCTTATAACAATAGATCCTACTTAACTAAATTTGTGTAATTTGGATGAACAAACTCATGATCAAATAAATTTGGAGGCAATGTTTGGGGTAACGTATAAGATATGTTTTGGCAAGAGTTGTCACCTAATGAATTTAAGAGTCACATGAGATGTAATTGATAAAGTTGTCATCTATCTAATTTAGATTTAGGTGGTTTGTTGAGTAAACTCAATATAAACTAAATTTGAATAGGATCCTAGTCCACTAGAAAGATTGGATCAATCTCTCCAAATAGTATTGAGGGCTATTATTTCAAATAAAATAGTAAGACCAAATGCATGATTCAAGCCCTAATCTTTTTAGGTAGTCATGACATATAATTAATTACTTGCTTTTCTTACATTTTTTTTTTGTTTTGAGTGAAATTTATCTTGTTTAGTATAAGTTGATAGTAAGTTAATGAACCGAATTTCTTAAACAAAGGTTATGTTTGAGAAGAGTTCTCAAAGTTGGATAAAAAAATTGTATGTCCATTATGTAATTTTGTTATTAATCCTATTGAGGATTTAGTGTTAAAGTTTTAGAGATATGTCTAAATCATATGGATGACAAAATGTATTGACATTTTGAGTTGACTAATGTCTCATAAACTTTAATAATAACATGTAAGATGTATGCTGACCCCATAATAACAAGATGCAAAAGCTTACATAGAGTAGAGCTAAAAAGTATAGTAGTTTGATGGAATTGTTCCACTCAATTTAGCCTACTAAAAGCATAAATATGGACATCAAGTAATGGCTTTGCTATAGTACAATAATAGTTATCATCAGAAGAAAATGATTGCATTACATGTCTTATCTATGTGATATGAAAAAGATCATATGTATTTCTAGTTCATGCTTATAAGTATATGATATTGAATTTAGATTCAACATTATTATAATGTTTAATGCATTACAAGAAATAGATTGTTAAATAAAAATAGTTGATCCAAGTTTATGCAAATAGATTATATATGTTAGATTAAATGAGAATTATGCTTAACATAAGTGGTAAGAATACAAAGTTAGATAATCGAGCTATATTTTTATACCATGTTGGTTAAATCAACATTATGAGAATCATAAAGTTACATACAAAGATATATGTATCATTTTGGTTATGAATTATATGAAACTTTTTAAGTTGAAAACTAACCAAATCAACCTTTGATGAAAGGATGATGATGCCATTAAATCGTTATGTTTATATATGTGATGTATTAGATAGATAACAATTCATTAAAAGATGATACTTATATTTCATTATACTACTATTGACTTATATGTGATATAGTCATATGTATTAAATGAAATGTTGATTTAAAATTTTTAAAATTTCAAATTGCTTAAATCTAGGTAGAAATTAAGCATTGAGAATGATGAAGCACTTCGATGAGATCGTTATGGTGAGTTATAATTTTTTTAATTTATAATGAATGAGATTTTTTGTGAATACCTCCACAACAAAATTTTATAAGAGTATGAATTTATGTAAGGAGGAAAAATACAATAAAAGATATTGTATGATGTAATATTATTTTTCCTATAGCTATGTCTAATACAATGACTTACCTTCAATAGTTATAAATGAAGCAATTAGTGAGATTTTAAATTAGATATGAAATAATAAGTCTTTGAAAAAGTCAATGTTAATGATTTAAGGATGTGATGCTTAGATGAAGCATTTAAGTTTAAAACTAAATTAGATAATAAAATTTTTATGAGATGTCCAAAAAGTTAGACATAATCTTGCAGACTCGTTGAACAACTTATTTTCTTCGATGAACATTTATAAGAGAATAGTTCTAAAACTATGTCATGGAAGTAAGATGAAATTTGAAAAGTTCAAATTTTATAAAAATACATCTAATTGGAACTAGTGATTGTACATTTGATGTAGAGTTAAAAGGATATGAGACATTGAAAAAATTCACTTTCATTATGAATTCAGATAGTTTATTTTGGAGATAGCTGTGAATTTATCACGTTTATAAGAAGGTTAGTAGGAGTATAGTTATCTTTTTCAGTGAGAGTATGTAGAGGCATATTACTTATAGAGAACAATAATTTTAATTTTCAATTATTGAAAATATAATTGTCTAAGAATAACTCTTGCTAGATATGAAAGATAACAACTCCATTCTAGAAATTAGATCTGTATGGATAGATTGGAAGTTGTTTATGTAACATCCCAATTCCATCTGACTTGTACACGTACACCCTTCGGAAGAATGTTCACATACCCGACAGAAAATGACATGCTAACTATCTCACTTTCAATATATCGCATGGCATCATAATTAAAATCACAATTAACACAATGTCTATATCCAAAATCTCCGTATTTCATTTGACAAATCATAATTTACAATGTAGCATGATATCCATCATTCATATTTATACAATATCAGTCTATCAGAGTCACAGCTCTGTCTACAAAATATGCTACATATTTGAGAATTTAACAAAAACTAAGACTAATCCTTCAGTCCTAGCTAACCGACCTTTGTGCAATGTTCTTCTATCCAAAAGTTGTAACAAAAACACTTTTAAGCAGCCTTAGAAGCTAAGTCATCGTTCTTTTGAGCTTGAAAATGTGAACATTGCAATTTGGTTGAGTTTTGAGAACTCAGTTGAGTAACCATTCTCGATGGTTCACTCTTGTCATGCAACACACAATTTATGCCATCATATCATGCACAACATCTTAATTTTCATCGTGTAATATCACAAAACACTTTGTACATAATTGTCCCATTTCAAAAATCCATACATTTCATCATTTCATTATAATCATGCAAGACATATTCATCGATAAGCATGCACGCATTTCATACAATACAAGTTCTCAAAACATTATAATTGCTCAAGTTATTCGTATTATATGTGTATGCAATGTTTATGAGACTCAATTTTATTTATTACGTTGTTGTGACTGAGCATATTTTTCACTGTCCCATATCTGTTGTGGATACCGAGCTCTATCATATTAATTGAGTCATAAGCTCTTACCATAGATGTCTAAGCTTTAAGCTCTTTTTCATTAGTGACTTTGATTATAACTGTCATTATATTTCATGCATTCATGGAATAAATGCATTTCACATTTCACATTTCCAATTATCATATTCAGTACACTGCTTTCATATTCGCATTTCTCATTCACAATGATATTCAAACTTAGTCCGTCATTCAACATATAAGTTGAGAACACATAGTTAATCATATTCACATTCAAGTAGCACTTCCAATACAGTCTCGAAAATAGAACTCCTCGGACAATCAATTGTCCGGAATCAACACAATCACATTCATATAATAATTCAATACGGAATGTAAACAATAATAATTTAATGTGAGACCATCTTAGTTTACTCACAATTGCTCCTTTCAGCTTATTGTCTTGAAGTCCCGGCAATGTCTAGAAGCGGTCGCTCAATGTGTTCTTTTATATTCAATCACATATATTTTCTTACTACTACATAACACATTCAAATGAATAAGCACATTTATTTATGTATCATGTATTATGCATGTTCAATGACAAATTCTTGGATATGTTTCTTTAATATACTTGATCACTTTCAATTGATCACCCACACATATACCACTATTTTTCCTAGGATTATACACTCCCACAATTTCCTAATTCTCATTCAATCATTCACAATTCATTACTTACATACTTTGAATCACATTACATTCATAAGAACATCTTTATATCATTACCAACTCATATTTACACTTATCCTTGAACATTTCCATGATCAAAAAGCTTCTTATAAAACACACACTATTAGCTCTTTATATCTGAAATTTTAGCAAGCTAAATCGATACATTCACCAAAAATTTCCAGCAACATATACTCAGACATTAATCCAATTCTCATTCATAAATACCTTATGTTCTTCAATGCTTATTCATCCATACCTTATACACATTTCTCATGTTCTTAAGATCACATATGCATTAAAAGAACTCATCTGTTCCTTTAACATATACAAATTTCTAGATTTTAACTCATTCTCATCAAAACAGTCCATTGTTTTAGGATATGACTTCAATTAACTACATAAACTTATCAAGATATCTTCTGGCCAAACTGTGTCACAGAAGCATTAATAAGACATAAACAATCGTTTTTCATGTTTTATACTTTGACCAATTCAAGCTCTAAAGTCACCAAAAATAAGGAAATAATATAAGGTTTTTGATAAATTTCTAAAACATCCGAAATATCACCAAAAATGTGAAAATAATGTTTTTCAATTTTTTTCAAAACAAATAATCCACAATTAACATTTTATTTGCATTAAAATCATCTATGCCTGAAAAATGTCAATGAATGCATGTATAATTATTTTAATGAGCGTCATCATTATTCATGTGTATGTTTATGCCATATGATGCATGAAATGCACTTCTAAATTCTTAGTAAACTCTCGTATATAGTATCCTAGGATAATAACCCTAATCGCGTGATAATGGGATGTTACAGTTTACGTATTCTAAGTCCAATTACATTAAGATCTAAGTATTTATTTAGGCAAATTTTCTTAATTATGATGATAATTAAGAAAAAACTTGTAATATTTAAGCAAATAATCACTATAGAGAATCTTTTAGAATTCTCTTATTCTGTCATTATCCCAGTAGTAGCATGATTATTATATGGTGATACGGTATAAGATACTTAAACAGTTGACTTAGTGCAAGTAGAAGATTGTTGGTTTATACCCTAGAGCCAATAAGTTGGTTGTAGTTTAGTGACCATTACTTAAAGACATTTTTTATCTTATACATACCTAGATGTATATGACAAAGTCATGAGATAATTATACATTACAAATGAAATAATAATGAGATTCGTATTGCATTTATATATTATCCTTACATTGGCCCAAGTTATTGTTCTATTAAGGTTAGACATTAATAAAACGTAAATAGAATAGCACATGTTATGTTTTTCCTTATAAAGGAATTGGTCGATCTCGTAGGTAGAGATCCTTAAACAAATGTATAGGTGCTTGTTAGAGAATAAGTTTACTAAACTAATCCTATATGAGAAATCCATTTGGAATATTACTTGTATGTCTATGAAAATTCTCATTGTGATGATTATATAAGTGATCCTTTGACTTGATATTATCAAAATTATCTTGTATAAAGATTGCTATATTTTAATGCTATTTATAACTTGTCAAGGATAACTTGGTTAGTATTTATTACAAAGATCATTAATTGAATCAATAACTAATGATGGAGAATTAATATGATTAGATTTAAAATAAAGTAAACATTAATTTCATACTCTAGTTTAATCATAATATTATATGATGAAATGATTCAATTATACAGAAAAATTAGGCATGAAAAAAATTAGTCAAAACTACTTTGACATTTTTAAATATTTAGGTAGTTATGATGTGTTGCTAGATGTCAATATTGATTTATAGATATAAATTGTTTAATTAGAGAACTAAAGATAAGTTAAAGGAGTTTAATTTGTCTAATCCTAAATATGATTTGGGGGTTATAATTTTTATCCATTGCCAACATATTTGGATCTCTTATGGGTTACACATAAAGAACGGTTGAAGAGAGAATGATATTTTAATCAAGTTAGACTTGATTATAAAGTTTAAGAAACTTTTTGATTAAATATGAAATATTTAATAAATAAGGATCAATATGAGATATTGGATCTTGTTTGGACATAATTAGTATATAACTAGATTTATTCATAATTTTAATTAAAGTTTCATAAAAATTAAATTTTAATTTTAATTTAATTACTAAAATGTCAAAAATTTATTATAAATAACTTAACTTTAAGGAGCTAACACTCAGTTACCTAACTCTTTTCTCTAATAGTTGCAGAGTTTTCTCAACTTGTTCTGTAGAGATAAATCAATTTTAGAAACGATTTGAGAGATATAATAAGAAAAAGATCATACTTTAAAATAAGATATAAATTAAGATTAATGTTTTAATATGATTTATGTATTAAATCATTTTATAGAATTTTAGTAATCTTGACCTTTGAGAAATTAAACAAAAAAGTTTTGTAATATGTTGCTACATACGGACCTTATTTCTCAATCCTAACATCAAAGAATGAGAAAGAAAAATGCTTAGAAGACTCGAATGCTTTTAGTCGAAACATTAGAAAAAGAACATATATATTTAACAACAAACTGGGAAATATTTGCGTATGTGATGTATAATTTCAATCTTTTCCTTACAGAAGTATGATAAATTCTAATGCATATTATTTGATAGTTGGAGAAGAGGGATTACAAGCATCCGAATTTCCAAGGTAGCCAAGATCTCGCAATCGGTTCGGTATGTAAATTGGAAAAAGATAGAATCTCGACAGACTTCAAAAGTAAACCAAAGAGCAAAAACGGAGTACAAATCAGGTCAACTGATATGGTAGAATTTGCATAGATATAGATTAGCCCATATCCTACCTTATCGGAGCAAGGTATTGCAATGAATTTGGCATTATCACTTCTTTCTAAATTTTTCTCATGATGAGGATTGGTTTAGAGATAAAAGTTATCTCCGTGATAAAAGTTATTTCCTTGACGACTTCAAGTATGGTAGCTGGAAACAGATTAAACTACATAACTTAAAAAAGTTCCAATGGTGGACTTAAATTACAAAGAAAAAGCCATGAAAATGACATCATCAAACTAACTAAACTAATAATTAATGCTAAATGATCGAGAAAAAATAAACAAGTTTTTATCACATCTAGATTGCAGGGCAGCCTTCAGCATGAACACCTGGTGCGGTAGGACAGCTTGCCAAATCACAGTGATCACCACTATCAACACCCCACCAAACTGGACCATATATGTTAAAGGTTTGGAGAGAAAAGAAAAGGAGTATAGCCATAAATGCAACACCAGCGTCCAATGAAGCTGATAAAACGTAGGTATGTCTAGCCCACCAGCTCTTGTACTTTCTGTAAACGTAATAGTTGAATATCACTCCTACAATTGCCCAGCTTATGTAATGTACAGGTCTTGCCGGTGGCAACATTGAAGTGGCTGATAAGATAACCGGCACGTTCAGGAATTGGATCCATTTCTTCTCAGGGTATTTGCGTGCCAAAATCCAATGTGGAAATGGAAGAAGGAAACCAATAAGGAATAACCAATTCAACGCCCCATAGACACCTAGTGTTGAGAACATCCTACGTGGGCCTATAACTCCCCATATAATTGAAGCATTATAAAAGACATCATCCCCAGGACATGCCCATGGACTTCCATCTGGTAGCAACTCGGGTCTACATATGTTCTTAACACTTGTGAGAAGAAACCATGCTGTGCTAAAGCAAGTGGTTGAAGAAACTACAGTTCCAACCAACTGCAATTGCAAATTGTCTCAATAATGGTGAGAGTAATATATGATATCTATTTATTTATATGAAGAAAGTTCTTACTAACTCAAAATATGTGGGACTGACTGTAAGTACCTGCACGATGAACATTGATTTTGGTGGAATCTTCATGTAGTGGCCCAATTTGAAGTCTGCAAGAAATGTGAGGGCTTGTGCCATGCTGATATAACCATATGTCTTAAAAGCTACGTTAGCAAGAGGTCTTCCAGGATATATATAACCTATAATCAATTCTGTTATCACGTTTAATCCCATTTGCTGCATGTTAAAACAAGAAACTAATCAAAATTTCACTCGAGATTTACTATTTTATTTTAATATATTTGGGAATAAAAAATAGATACGTACAACATTTGTCGAGGCTTGAATGATCCCAATGGGCAACGTGAAGAAAAGTGCAATAGCACAAGCCATGAGAAGTCCCCACCATGGAAGCTGTAATTGTCTATTAAAACCTTCCACAGCAAGAAATGAAAGCCCAACACTTATAACCAAAACAGTAGCAAACCACCATTCAGGGACTCTTTCATAGTTCTTCTTCATTATTCTAGCGTGCACATCATCCAAATTGTCTTTAGCCTTGCTCACTAATCGCATCATTGTTCTATCACAAATAAAAGAAACAAGAATGTTACGAAACCTTAATAATTTACATATCTTGATCGATGAGATAATTAGAAGTCCGTACTTTCCATGGAAGAGTGCCACATGCGAAACGGTAGCTGTCAAATTCGCAAAACTCAATCCGTAGACAGTAGCAAACAATACACTGAGATAGAGCTTGCTATAGTTGTTGTACTCGTTTAGATTGATGTCGAAGGAAACTGGATCTAAGATGCGAGTAACATTGTATGTCTGACCAGTGGAATCGAAGGTGTGGGAGGATAAGATTGGGAATTTCTTGGCATCGTAGGTGTTAGTCCAATAAAGACCAGGAGTAATAATGTAAACAACAATGAAGAAACCAACCATAATGTTGGCAATAGTATGGAAAGGGTTAGCAAGAGGAGTTCCCAAAAATCCAGCAATTGTTGACCAATCCAATCCCAAAGAACCAATGCCGAGACCATTTCTCCCTGAACCAATTTGTTGAGCTGTTACTGAATGCTTCCATATCCAGCAAACGAAGGACATGGCAGATAATGAAGGAAAAAGGTAGCTTGGAAGCGTGTAGTAAGCGAAGCTTGATACGAAAGCCATTGTGAAAAATTGCAGTCTGGTAAGTTCACCCCTTTTCCTTTTCTCTTCATCATGCAATGTCCTGTAAATTTTCCGTCCCATATTTTATTTGTACCATTATCGATGGATTTACTTGAGTAATCATGCATTATTATACTACCTACCTAAAGAGAGAGACTTGGATTAGGTTTGAAGGCCACCACATGTAAGGCGATTCCACTAGAATTTTTCTGAAAATGCCCGCCCATCCGTATCCAACCAGCTGAGTTTTATGAGGTCAGAAAACAGCTTAATAATCCACACATACTAAATGTCAAATTTTATGTACAGAATGTAATGACATACCTGAGTTGTCTGCACTAACAACATTGCTGCCACTGCATTCAATTTCCTCTTATAAAAAGCCATCACAATCGTAACAATTGACACTGCATAGGGTGTCCCTCCGCCACAATTAGCAAATATAGTGATCAACACATGTTCTTTAAGAGTGAAAGGGCCTGGATTCAATGAAAATGACCATTTGGTGAGTGGGACACGGATTTTCTTATTTGGCAGAGTTGCAGCCATCAATTTTCCAAGTGGAAGAGTCACAATCTGTGCTGAAATTGAAGTAACTGATAACTGATTTTGACGGTAACCAAAGAACTGATTCGCAAAAGAAAGTAGCACGCATGCTGTTATCCCCATAACCCATGTTCGAAACGTTAGGGCCGGCTGAGTAGGATCGTCGGTGATTGGAACTGTTAACCTCACTTGCTCGATTGGATTGTCATTTACTTCTTCTCCATCTCCTGAGCCAGTTTTTTCTTTTTGGTAGAAAAAAAAAAAAGAACACCATTATAAGTATATGTTACTGTATCAGTATAAAATTATATTTTCAGAGAAAAAAAATAGATGGTTTACCTGCAGGCTCCATGTTGAAGCTTGAGGCAGGAGCTGACATAGTTTTCTGTTGTTCTGATCTCTCTTGCTTTCAGTTTCAAACGCAAGATATATAAGCTAATCCTGTGGTTTGGTCAGTGCCAGCTACGTTCCCGCAAAAACAGGCCGCATTAACAAAATACTCTAACCGAAAATCTTATAGCATTCTGTAATTAATTATACGTGAACTCTTGCACATGAAATACCTTTTAAACTCATCCTAACAGTTTAGACAGGTCTACAATCATATCTATCTAAAAGCATCAGGAGTCAATCATCATTCATACTTCAAATCAGACAACGTGCCAAATTAAGACTCTTAACCAAATTAAAACTAATCCATTCGGGATCCAAATCTTTTATGCATCTTTTTAACTAATAAATTATAACTAATTTAACAAAATATGTTGTTTTAACAGAAAAACCAATTAAAGTTTGTATTAGTCATATATGTCTTCAAACAGCATTAAATTTGCACCGAAACCGAACAACATTTAATTAGATTAAATTACACTTTGTGCTGAAAGACTTGTCCTCGAATTTCTTGTTTGGGTAAATCTTTTACTAGGCACGAAAACAAGGATGCACACAATAGTAGCAGACTTGGGGCAAAAGACGTACTAAGTTTCCTCAACGTTTCATTTTGATTATATTTTGAAAAAATAGAACATGCCACAGTAACGCTTCCACCCGACATTTAGATCTGAAACACCTGCTCTTCCTCTCACTTGTCTCCTGATTCTGACAGTCTTCATCGACGACGTCAGTTTTTATTTTTTTGGCTTGCCTATGATAATCTATATATTAGTGTCCTACCAATTAAGAATTCTTCTCGAAGAGTTTTAAGATTCAACCAAATTACAATGGTCTGAGAAAAACAAGCTTTTAAATTAAAAGACTTTTATTTCATTAAAAAAACATAACAAAAATAACGGTTCAGCGAGAGAGATTGCTCTTGTTACCATTTAAAAAAGAAACAGAAGGTTAGAAGACTCAAATGCTTAAGTTGGAACATTCTATTCGATAATTCATTTGCATGTAACCTTAAAAAGTAAAGAAACAGTATATAACCAATATTATAAAATCATAGAAGAGTTTGTGTATGTGATATATTTCTTTAGAGTTAAACATAGCCTTTATCTTTTGGATATAACCTATATCTTTTAAGCTCTCAACAATCTATGCTTTGATGCAGATAATAGGGTTTTAAGTGTTATTTTAAACCAATAACGATTATTTTTTCTAGAAAGTAAAATCTCTAAATATATCATGAACAATGAAAGGAAGTTACAAAAGGATCACATTTTAGAAAGTACATCTCCAAGCTCTCCACCTCTACTCTACACATTCTACACTTCATATGAGAAAGAAGTTATATTGAGCTTAAAAAAAAAAATCAAAGTTTCTAAATTCTCATATAAAGACACAAATGTGCTATCACATTTCATTGCAAATAGGTTGAAGATAAATTGCTCCCTTATGCTTGCTAATGTTGAGGCAATCATTGTGCTTAAGTTCTTTTCCTTGCTTGTGAATCTTCTTGTGTTTCTTTCTTTCCATATCTCCCGAAAACAGGTAGACAATGCCAATAAATAGGCATTTTTATCTTCTTTGGGTATTGGATTTACCAGTATCCATTAAATAATGTAAGCTAAACTAGAAGATTCGATATCCTAATGGCATAGTTTAGTAATAGTAATCTTCTTCAGAATTTGTTTGGAGATTCTACATTAGAGGAATAGATGGTATCTATTTTCATCCTTTAGCTTACATAAAGCAAGGTTTTAGGTAAGGATCTTAGTTTATCCATTGTACTAAGCTTGTTCAATATTGCTAACCATAATAGAAAACTAACAATTGGCTTAAGATTGCTATTCTATATCAGTATGCTCCATTCTACCTTATATCCAATCCCTTGTACTAGTTCCTTGGTTTTCTTATTTGTTAAGCCAACCACAAGTATGTTATGCCAATAATAGATATCCTCATTTTCTGGATTTGAGAGATGGATTGTCATCCTTTTTCTCAGCACTTTTGGAAATTGTGCCCAGATTATATTTTCCAGTAGAACTTGGCCTTTGACTTTCTGAGGAAAAAGTGGAGAGAGTTGTCATTGCATATTGATTCTGTATAAGAGCACCATAACCATTCCAATTATCAAACCACTAAGAGACCTTGTCTCCTTTCCTTACTTTACAGGTTACATTTAGTTCCACTAAGCTTCTTAACTTGAGGAGTTGGGTAAAGAATCAAGAATGTGAAGCTTTGGAACCATGGCTTAATGGCTATTTCCCTAAGGTATATAGCTGTGAAACTAATTGATCCACAATGATTCCTTGTCTATTATAATTCTCCATAACATCTTTAAGATTATTATTCTCTTACTACAATTTATAGCTTCCAATCCAAGTCCACCGTCTCCTTATGTTATGCATACATCTTTCTAGCTTACTTGTTTAACTCATCCACTTTCTCCCACATTTCCCATAAAAATTGCTTCATCATCCTTTCCACAGTCTTAATGAGACCTTTTGAAAGAAAAATATGGGTGCACCAGTATATATATGTACTAAGGAGATAACATATTTTGGAAGTTGTAACTTGCCTCCATAAGTTAATGTTTTGTTCATCCATGCACCTAGTCTTTTCTAAATTTTCTCCATCAGTGGGAGATAATCCCTATATTTGAGTCTTTTGGTGGAGATTGAGAGTCCCAATTATAGTAGAAGGGTTGTGTTTGGTCATTCTAGTAATTCAAGCAATATTTTCTGTATGGTGTGAAGCACTCTCTGACAGAGAAAATGGCTCTCATGGATGTTAATCCCGAGATCGGATAGCTTATTGAATCTTTGTAAAGTATTCATCAATTTGAATAATTTACTTTACAAAATGAGATCATCTATAAAACATAAGTTTGTTTGTTAAACCAACTTGCATTTAGAGTGTTACTTAAAGAAATAGGCATTTGAGACATTATATTTTAATAGATGAGTGAACATTTCTTGTCGATGATGAATATGTAAGGGGAAAGGGGTCTCCCTATTTGAGACCTTTAGAGCCTCTAAAAATTTATGTTGGAATGCCATTCATTATAATACCAAAAGAGGTAGATGTAATGCATGCTCTGACATGGTTTATGAACTTTTGTGGGAAATTCAATATTTTAAGTGCCTACAGCCAGAAAGACTAGCTTACACTATAAAATTGTTTATAAAGACCTGCTTTAGTAGCATGATTTTGTGGAGAGTTTAATATCCAATCATAAGCTCCTATACTATTAAAATGTTGTCTACAATTTATTTACTGCTAAAAAAAGTTCCCTGGTTTCCACTAATTATAAAATTCAATATTAATTTCAATATATTAGCCAATAACTTTTCTATGATCATGTAAAGGAAGTTAGTACAAGCAATTGGCCTGAAATCACTAAAGGAAGATGGATTGGAAGATTTAAGACCTAAAAATGAGTACATTTGATTGATTTCTTTCAATAAAACTCTCATATTGAAGAATTCATTCACTACTTCCTTAATAATTTTTACTGTCTTTTCCAAGTTTTGTGATAGAAATTGTCATTAATTCCATATGGTCCTAAAGCTTGTATTCCATTCATTTTGAACAGTACTTTTTCAATTTACCTGTCATCCACTGGTTTGATTAAGTTAGTACCTTCTTCCATAGAGATCCTCGTAGGAATAAATAGCCTTAGAGTTTCCAAAGAGGAGTTTGTAGGCCTCCCAATTCCCAAAAGAATTTTAAAGAATTTCACTTCTTCCTTTTTGACATACTCTCATTTAAAAACTACTCCACTATTCTCATCAATTATGGAGCTTGTCCTATTATAGTTTCTTCTAGATGAGAGAGCATTAAATAAAATTTAGAGCATTTATCTCTCTCCTTTAACCAACTAACTCTAACTCTTTGTTGGATTACAGATTTATGATTATCAAGTACTTGCTAAATAATATCATCTTGATCAAGCAACTAATGGATAAAGTTTCAATTAAATCCAAGATTTCTTCTTCAAATCATCATAGATAGGGTAATGAACTAAACATAGGATAACATCTTACAATATATATAAATCATCCTATAAGGAGACAAAAATACAACTACTTTAACCCCCTAATAATATGTAAAATATAGATTTATTAATTTATTTAGGGCATTAAAGGTGAAAGTTTAACAAAGTGTATCGTTATTGTGCATGGTATTTGTTTTGAGTTTTAGAATTTGACCTCCCTTATATTTTAGAGAAAGATTGTAAGAAGGATTCCTCTTTACCAAAAAAAATTGTACAAAGGATGTTATTTGCCTTAAAAGAAGAATGATAGTGAAATTCCAATAAAAGTCTTGGGAGTGGATATAGGCAATGGTTATTTGTTGAACCATTATAAATTAATTTTCATTATCTCTTCCTCATCCTCTTCCAATTATTACTCAATTGTTTGATTAATTTATGTTAAATAATTTTCTCATCCTTATTTATATTGTTTGTTTTTAATTGAGTACATTAGTTGGAAAATTTTTTGAATATTTTAAACATTTAATTCACTCCCATCTTGGGTACCATTAGGAACTAAGAAATAGTATCAGAGCAGGTCTGTTAGGCTAGCATTTCTCAAAATCTTATAACAAAGATCATAATGGCATATTCAGAGCATCATCATCATCATTCAATCAAAAGGGACAAGTATCAGTAGACTTCCTTTCTTTCATGACAATGATTACCTTTATTGAAAAATTAGAATGAGATTCTTTTAAAAGGTCAAAAGTGTAGACCTTTGAAAAATAATGTTAAATGGTCTAGTTATTCCTACAATAGCAAAAGGATACCTAGATTATAAGGAGAATGAGAATCTCAAAATAAGAGAATAATTTCCTTAAATAACAGAGCCATACATATCCTTCTTTGTGTATAAGGAAGACATAAATTCAATATGGTATCTACATATGTAATGACTCATGAAATCTGGTGCTCTGAAAGATCTTAAACAGACCTATTCTAATGTTGAAATGGTAAAACAGTTACTTTGGTCACTTCCAAAGACATGAGAAGCTAAAGTGACAGTTGTACAAGAAGACAAGGATTTGACAACACTAGATGAGAGGAACTCACTAGATCTCTCCTCACATATAAAAAAGGTTCTAAGAGACACAAAAATAAATGACGCTCCTAAAGAAGAAGAAAGAGACATCAACTAGTAAAAACATTGAAGAAGACCTTGGTTCAATCACTAAAAAATTCAAGAACTTCTTGAAGAAGAAATTATCTAAAAGAAAGGACTTCAAGGAAGGTAAAAATAATTTAAAACATAAATCCTCTAATATTTTTTTCTTTAAATTTAGAAACTCGACCATATAAAGTCACAATATCCTCAACTCAAAAATGATAAAAAGAATAAGAGAAATATAAAAAAAAAGAGATGAAAGACAAGAAGGAAAGAAAAAAGAACTTAAACATCAATTTAGGATGACATAAGTAAATTTGAAACTGAGCATTTGGAAGAAGAAATAGCTCATATGTGCTTTACACTATGAAAATGATGAGGTAAAATCTAAACCTAACTTGTGTGATAGTGATATTAATTTGGCTTATAATGAATTAGTTGAAAGTTTAGAAATCATAAGTAAGAAAAGGAAGAAATTGTCTTTCAAACTCAAAGAAGTTCAAAAAGAGTTGGATATATGCATGAGTGAGAATAAAAAGATGAAAAGTGCATTGGATAACATTAAAGTATCTAAAAATGTGATAATTGATGACAATCATAACTTAGATGCATTAAGTTGTGAGAATGAAACAATGAAAAAGAATGTAGATTCTCTCAAAGACTCATTTCTAAGTTTGCAAAAGGGAGTGAAAAAATAGAAAACATGATAAGAGCTCAAAAGAATTATAATGATAGGCATAAAATAGGATATAACTATAGAAGTAAAGGTAATTCTAACATCACTTTTATCAAGGAAAAATATTTTCATAATGAAAAGCCATTGGCTAATATGACATATGAGTATGGAGCATTTAATCCCAAGGACATGCATGCACATTCCACATTCACTAGGGCTAATCCTAAAAGCAAGCATCCTACTTTTATATATAGCTCACAACTTAGGCATAGAGTTCAATACTATCAAGGGAATAATAAATAGGCATAACTTCTATAATAACATGTAAACTCACCCATACGCTTTCAGGCCTAAAAAAAGCATACATCGCGACACACATAAAATCATAGAGAATTTCAATATCCTTGAAGAATGTTCAAAACATTTAATGTCCAAAGAAATATTCCATATTATGCATACATACAAAGAAGTCCAAGAAATACATATATGGAATAAACCATACAACATGGTATGTTATTTTTCTAGTAAGTATGAACATGTTTATAGATTTTATTTTCTTAAACAAAGAACGTCAAGTAAACCCTTGAAAATGTGGGTTGAAAAGAAGAAAGAACTTAATAACCAAGGAACCAAGCTTATTTGGATTCCTAAAATACATTGATTATCTTCGTTTGTGGAGCTATTAAAAAAGAAAGAGTAAATCGTATATAATAGATATAGTAGTTATTGAATTAAGTATTATTCAGGTGTTTGTACATTTTGTCTTGATTAATCTAACCTTCATAACACTAAAAAAGTGTTGAAGATGTTGTTGTAGGATGTGAAGAATTTAATCACCAAAGACATTGTTGTACGATGTGGAGAATATTTATCTCCTTTTATTTTAAAAAAAAGAGCAAATATTGAACTAAGTGAGAGAGATGAGAAGGATGAGAAGCCTCCAATGGATTGTAAACTCAAAAAGAATCTCCATGCAAATCTATCATAAGTTGTGTTCAATGTGAGGTAATTATTAGTTCATAATTAAAAAATATGTAATATTTTGCGTTTATATATGTGTGTAAATCCTTGGTTATAATTTTTTGAGTTTGAATTATAAATAGGGTGTTTAATTTTTTTAAGTGTAAATTTTAGAATTAGAGACTATATGCAAAATGAGGTTATTAAGTTAGAATTTACATTAATTGGGAAATTATTTATCTAAACTCTTGAACAAGAATAATTTTTTCTCAGTCAGAAGCGGATTAGCTATGTTAGATGGAAATTCATTTCCTTACATTTTATTATTGACTTCGTATGTTTGTAGTGTCTTTTAAGGTTTATGATAATTATTGATTGATTTTACCATAAATCATTAAGTGTTTGATGTTTAAATTTGAGTTGTAAAGTTATCCAAAACACAGTAGTCGATCAATATCTTAAGTGTGGTCAATCAATGTAACTAAAAATCATATTTTTTTCCTTTCTAATAAGTTTGTTCTTTATTTGGATTCTTGTTTGGTCACCTAATTACTCACATTGATTGACCATTGTCTTCAAGTGGTCAATCAATGTTCTCTTTTCTAAGAAATTCTATAGTTCCAGTGAGTTTGTTCATGGTTTGGTTGCTTGGCTGATCGCCTAAACAATCATATTGATCGACCAATATTTTTTTGTGATCGACCAATATCACTCACTAGTTGACCAATATAGTTGAGTTTTAAAACCAAACCAATTTTTTCACCCCCCACCTTCACTATTCACTCATTCTTCTCTCTAACTGTTCAACTAGTCAAGTCATACGGTCGACCAATCCTATAGTTTTTATATCTTCTAAAACTTGAAACAAGTCACTCTTTCCCTGAAAATTATCATACCCCAATACATTAAAAAAACACATTAAAATGCATCAAATTGAAAATTTTTCATTCTTGAATTTCATAATTTGGATTTCACAAATTTTCTTAATTAAGAATTATTTTTTCAAATTAATGCCCGCATAGTTAAATTATAAAAGGAGTTAATGTTGTTTCCCTTTCAATTATATTGATACATCTTTAATTTTGTTCAATTTTAGTATTTTGATCACTTTTCATATTTTTATTTTTAAAATTTTGGGGCTTTTTAAATTATGCATTCTTTCATAACATTATTGGATATTGCAATTATGCTTTTATTTATTACAATGCAAATCACTAATTTTGTCAAAACTTACCCTTGGTATTTTAATTGAATTTTTCAACTTAGGCATCATATCAAAATTAGAGATTTTTGAAACTAGACATAATTAAGAATGTTTCTATCAAAATTGACCTTTTATTTTGACTCTTTAAATATTTAATAGCACTCTTTAAAGATGAAATTTTATCAATGTTAATCAAATATGTTTTTTTTTTACCAAATTAGCTTAATGCATGACAATTTACATTATGCTTTTTTGGTTAATTTATGTCTTTTTTTATGATTCCAAAAAAAGGGAGAAATAATATTAGATTTATGAGGTGTGATGAAATTTAGGGAGAGTGATTATTTTGTCATATTTTTATTTTCATGTATAGATATTATTTTGATTTTGAATACATCTTTTGTTCTTGATATTGAATTATTCTCTTTATATTGAATTATGTTTTATGCATAAATTAAGGGGGAGCTAATCACCTTTTTGATATTTGTTTTTGTGTTTAAGTTTATTAGTTTTCTCTAAATCACAAGTATTTTGTCATCATCAAACAAAGGTAGATTGTTAAAACAAGGGAGGTTCCGATCATTATTTAGATAATAACAAAATATTATTACTACTAATGAGTTTATTATTTTGATGAAAAGCAATATAAGAATAAATTGAAGACATAAACTAAAAAGGATAACTTACAAAGTTGATAAAGAGAAGTTTAAGTTTACAACCATCAAAATGAAGATTAAACCAAGGAAAAAAGAAGATCAAGGCTTATCAAGGTCATTATTTATTTTTTAATATTAATAGTAATATTACTTTATTAAGTTGATACTCGTAAAGGATTACTATTCATAAACATTTCATTAAATTCGTTACATAAGTCTTTACATTTATAAAAAGGCATTAAAGCTTTTTTTATAAAAAAAACTTTTGATCATTTAAACACTCTTTAGGAAACATTTGGGAAGTTTTTAAATCATAATTGGATTAAACAAACTAGTTTTGAGCCTTTAAAATTTTTTAAATCATATTTTTAAAGTGATTAGTTGACCTATATGGGTTAATGGTCGACCAATATAAGCAACAGTTGTTATTTGATATACCGTGAGTCTTCTGTAATATTAGTTGATGTATTCTATTATGTGTTATATTGGTCGACCAGTATGCATACTAATTAACCAATGTTCCAATAACTAGTGAATCTAAAACTTTAATTGTATACTGGTTGACTAGTATGCTATATTGGTCAACTAGTACACTGCATATAACCGTTGTAACCGCTAGTTCTTGGCTACAATGGCTGGTAGGTGTCCTAAAATACTATAAATAGGTATTTTCCTATTAGTTTTAGCATCAAGAGAGTTTTTAGTGTTGTATACACATTTCAAAGTATTATTCAATCATTGAAGCACCATTACCTCACATTTATGAGAGCGAGCCACTTTCGAGTTGTCAAGTAAATAAGTGAGATATTTTTGAATTGTAATACTTTGTTAGAGTGTTGAATATTGTACTTGGGAGTGTTTCAAGTGAATTAAGTCTTTTCTTCACGTTAGAAAAAATATTATAATAAGAGTTTACCAAGAAAGACTATATAAAGGTTATTCTTTGATTGGAAGATAAATTATAATGAAATTCTAAGAAGAATCTTGAGAGTAGATGTAAGCAAAGGTTGTTTACCAAACCATATAAAGTTTATATTCTTTATTCCCCATCCTCTTTAATTATTGCTTAATTATTTGATTAATTTATTTTAAACAATTTTCTCATTCTTATTGATATTAATTATTGTTAATTGAATACAATGGTTAGAAAATTTATTAAATATTTTTAAACACCCATTTCACCCTCTTTTTAGGTGTCATTAAGGAATATTAATATTATTTTAAGTAATATCAAATTCAAATTGTTATTAAAATTAAATAAGTAAATCATTTGTTAAATTTTATTTTAAATTAATGTTAAATTTGATTGTTTATAACTAAATGTCTATTTTTATTTAATAAATAATTAGTTTTGAAATATATTTATTAACCATAATATCATAACTCTGCTACCACTTAGGAAACCTAACTAGAGGGTTTTAGGGATAATAGGAAACCACCAGCGATATGGTATAGCATACCTCAACGAGAGCTCTAAGATAGACAAAGAAAACTCATAGTTAAGACCCTACATATGCTAGCTGAGACGTAAGGCCTTTCTCCTCAATGGGCGTCAACTCTCATGGCCTACCTTTTAGGGATCTAAGATGACTAATCCTCCTCGTATAACTTATAACTCAAATAGGATCATAGGTCCAATACTTTTTAATGCATAAGATCCTCATACAAAGGAAAGTGCAAAGCGTACTTGTATCTTTATGTGACAAAAGTAAACTTATTAAAAACTCAAGCTTTCAAAGGAGAGAGAGATTTTAGAGAGAAGCCATATAAAGACATAACTTCTACTGAATAGTAATCTTTTTCAAATACAATGAATCTTTCTTGCTTTGATTTAATGAAGCTTGAATACAATAGGAGAGATCATTTGCTTATATAGAGAAAGGAGATTACAAAAAGACAAAACATATTTGGATAATAACAAAGTCACATCACATCCTAAACGGATAAGAAGAACATCACATCAACTATTTTAAATAAGAATAACATCACATCTATTATTCTAGATAAGAATGATGTCACATCGCGTAGCAAATAGATAAAAATGATGTCACATCATAAAAGACACATCAAGATAAACTATTTTAAATGGAGGGACCCATAATTCTAATCATGATTCTTGTCGGATTCCATAATTGCAAATTTGACGAGGAAGCTCCAATCGTATTGTTAATATCATCACTATTGGGCTATACGGGATGTCAAATAACCACCACTATTGGGTTATCTAGGATGTCAAAAGTCCTGCATTTGTAGTTTTCCATGAATGAATTCTCCTAGCTAATGTCCAATGGATGTAAAGACAGCTGGCGGTGCATATTTAAGAAAATGATTCAGATCTTTAAAAAATGCCTAAGACTTTTAAGGATATTGTCCTTATATCTTGGCCGTTGGACTAAGGTATGGTGGAAATACACCTAATTCTCAGAGTAGATAAATCTATCATGTGTTGTCCTATATGGTCAACAAAGAACAAAGAAACATTGGGTGGATTGCTACTCTAATAGAGTCTCTAATAACCTAAAATCCTAAATAACTTGTGAGAGTTGCATTTTCCATCTTATCAATAGTTGATACCACTCAAGGAAAGTCCACAAGAGGAAACCTTCATTTTCTCTATCATATAAATGTTGATAAACTTGAATAGGAGGAAGAGAGATAGCACATACATATAGCGTAAAGAGTGCCCATAAGTACCAAAATGCATTTCTGAGAGTGGGTCATTGATGAAAAACACAGTGAGATATGGTACTAGTAACGTAATTTTTCTTGGTTAAGGAAGAAGTGAAGGTAATAGAAATGGCTTATAAGGGCAAAAAAATCTATTTCATCAACTGTAGTGTGCTTGCAATAAAAAGGAAGAATTTCTTTGTATTGGCAGTGTTAGACAAGTCAACAGTTGAAAGACTGAGAGAAATATTTCTAGAGGGCGTAATAAGGCTGATATGCTTTTGAGACCAATAGAGAAAATTAGCTAGGATGTTCTGGTGGCCTTTGATGTGGTGAATTGTGAATTTATAGTGGGAAAATCAATCTTTCTAACAAAGCAATTGAATCTTTGGTAGAAGTTTTTTTCTTTAATTCTAGTATTTTTAGAAAGGACGTATTGTCCATTTCAATTGTAAAGAGATAAGGGCTAAGGTGGAAATTAAACTTTTCCATACCTCTTTTGACTACCAGAATTTCTGTGTAGATTACGTGATAATGCTTTTCGAAGGTTTAAATCGTCCGCTAGCATATCTACAGTAAAACCTTTTTCCTTCTATCTCTTCTATTAAAATTGCTCATCAGAAATCTTCTCTAGCACCAATGTGCAAGATTTGTTTTCCTTTGTCAGGAATTTTTAATGGAGGTGGATGCTGACTGATTTTCTTTAATTGCTTGACTGCCTTTGTCTAGTTAGGGCTCCATGCTGGTGGCCTTTTCTTCAATAACTTTGATAACTGACATATTCTAACACATAAGAGATGAAATCCTTAATATAATTCACGATTTCCTAAAACCATTAGATCTATAATTAATAACTAACCTCTTTTTTCCTCTATTCTTCTTTCCACATAAAAGGTTGACATGCCCAATTTGATTTGATCAGCTCACTCGGTCCTTATTTTAGAAGTATAACATATTCTTTATGTACCATCTTTAAGTCATTTAGATTCATTCCCAGATAAGTTGCCTTTGTTTGATTAATGTCCTCTTTGTTTGATTAATGTCCTCATTCTTTCTGAAAGGTGATTGGACATAAAAGTCTGCATTTTGTCATAATGGATGTAGATGATTGAATTGGTCATAACTTTCCGGGCAATATTGTAAGAGTCATGATATTCTCATATCTAGAAGGAACTTCTTGTAGCTAGCAAGATTTGTAACTTTTCTATTTAGCAATGGACATTCATCTCAATAAGTATGTCAGGACCAGGAAGATTATTTCCTAGTATTTTTGTCCAAATGATACAACTTAGGAAGAACTTTATCTCAATCCTTCTCTTTTTGATAAAGTCTATCTTAAAGGATTTGCTATTAGCTGCAATGAAGCATTCTTAATATGGTTGTCATTCTTCTGTTGGAAGAACATGTGATTTCATTCATCATATACATCGATTCATCATCTTTGTCTTCAATAGAAGAGACTTCATCGTCAGTAGATTCATAGTCAGGTAATACAAACAATGTCTCTTCATCTTCACTAGACTATTGTTCAAAAATAAATTTGATGTCTTCGTCATCTCTTATGGGCATGATAGCTTCATGGAATGTAGGATTTTTCATATCCTTTTTAAACTTTTAGGCACTTTTTTGCATAATGACTTGGCTGTCCACAAATGTAACACTAGTCTGACTTTCTAGTTTCAGAAGCACACTGCTTGAAGAATTTGATTCTCTTTTTCTTCCTTCTATTGCAAGGATGAAATCTTAACAGTTTTCTTCTGAAATGTTTCTCATTCTTTGTGTTGCATGCACATTTCTTCGCGTATTTGCATTTAATCTTTAAATACGGATTCTTGCGTGCTTATTATAGTTTAGGTCTACCTTTTAGCATAGTTTTGAAGAACTTATGTTATTAACATAATTTGTCTAGTGTCACCAAAGCCAATTGGTAGATTTCTCCATAAGAGATTTTACATGTCTTTGTGAGGAAAATTAATTGTTCTTTGTAATTCAGGTTGCAGCTTATTAGGAAGGGAAGCAATGAATGTGTATCAAAGATTGACATCATTGAAGCCATTGAGCATATAATATTTTTCAGATATTCTTCAAAAATGCTTATATAAATCTTTCCTATTTATAGAGCATCACCTTATTTCGAAGTACTCATGTCTTCTTTGTCGATTAGTGAGCTATCAATCTCCAATGAATTCTTTATGGATCATTCCTAACAAGGAACTGATTTTTGACAATTGTAAGACTTGCAAGGCTTTGAACTCATTCTCTTAAAGTTCCCATCATTCTGGAGACAAATTCTATCAAGATACCTTTAAGAGACATATATGGCCTTGTCATTTGAAGATCTATCCAGATACTGAATTCATGTATCTATCTCTCCATTTTGTTGGTGGAAAATCTTCAAAAGTGAACCATAGACCTTAATTAGGTTTATAGACAGGAGTTAGTTGTGGTCTGACTGGTTCTGTCATTGACTCAAGATCTTCAACCTCAAGTTCAACTTTTGTGTGTGATCAAAAAGATTATGGAACATCCATCATCATTTTGAGATGTCTGAGTCAAATCTACAAGTTGTTACAAGCTTTCTAAGTTTTCTGTAAAAAAAATCAGAGTCTTGGCTATTAATGTGACTATTAGAGTTATCTGGTAATGTATAATTTTCAAAGTTATCTGAAACTAACCGAAGGGTAGCTATGAATTCTTGGTTGGGCAAGGATTCTTTTGTTAGTGTCTAAGGAAGGTCTTTCTTCTGGTGGAGAAGTTGGTGGTGTATAGATATGTAAAAGTTTATAAGTGAATAGCACGTCTTTTGTTGGCAGCTTTGGCTTAGAAGGCTATGATGGTTTTGCAAAGGTTTGTCTGAACAACGGATAAGACATTTTGAATACTTTTTGTAATCAGTAGCATTAAAATATGATGGAGTGTTGTAGGTTGGTTATATGACTGGAAATGTCAAGGGGTATGGTCATATATAGCTCTGGATTGTTCTTTAGTTATATCTGACCAATTCTTTTAAGCTCTTCTCGAACTTTTTCTATTTCCTTCTTAAAGAACTCAGGCTCACAATATTATTGGTCAATATATCTTCTTGGGTCCAAATCAAATTGGATAATTTGATTGAGTATTCGTAGATGCAATTGTTGCACTTTAATAGAAATAGCATCAACCTTTGAATTTAGTCCTTGTGTCTATTGGGATAAACCATTAAGCTTTGAATCAATTTTGTGGAGGACATTGTTTTGTATTACAACATGTCTATCAATTTAGTACTTCTTCTACTGGAGAAACTAATACATGATTGTCATGTAGATTGGTATATGTAGATCTTGAGTATGGCCTTATACATGCCTCAGTGGTTTTATTAATCTAGGCTTCCAAAAGTGAAAAATCTTCCTCATATAATTTCATCATCATACAAGGTAATAGTTTGGGAATCCTCTTAGAGATTGAAGAAATTATTAACATAAAGCATCTTGGTTAAATCAAATATTCTTTTCGAACTACTATAAATAGTTTAGAGAGATCATTTGGTCTAAGCTTAGGATTCCTAAGACCAATTTACGGTCTCGAGTCATCACTGTAGTCATGCTTGGGTTGGATCCTCTTTTATGGTTCACATTTAGATTTAGACTTTCTGTCGAGCTCTTCTCTTCGTCGAGGGACATAGACTTTGTCATCATTATCGAAATTGTCATACATCCAACAATCACAGTTTGAATCACGCATAGATGGATTTACATCCCAGATTAAATGTCAATTGACAGGGTTGAGATATACCACATGTCCATCAAGGTGGACATAATAGATTGAAAGGCCACTAACACCTTCTTCATAAGAAAATAATAGAGCAATCATCATTATTAGCCCAAAGGAGGTTCTGGATTATTTTGGGCATTCTTTTACAGGCTTGCTAAAAACATATTTTACCATTCCATCCTTCAATTGGAGGGTAATAGTATGAATAGAGCACCGATGAGAAGTATGAAATTCTTTTTAGTAACTCGTGATCCACTTCATAGTCATTAACTATGCCAGTTGTTGTGATGGCAATTATTTATGAAATCTGGGTCATTGTGGTCCACTTTATAGGCACTAACTCCATCCAATGAAGTTATTGTTGATAAAAGTAAGGAGAGGCCTAAATAAATACAAGTTTCAACATCATCAAATCCAATTCATTTCTCTTCATCTATTTCTTTAGAAAATTTCCTTCTCATCTTAAGAAAACTCTCTCCAATAAAATAAAAAACCTTGTACAATTTACCCACTTACCTGAAAAACACAAAAATCCATGATACTCAACTACCTTTATTAAGCCCATATAGTCTATATCATAGATCTAAATCATTTACAAAGAGTATTTGCTCCTTAAACTCCACACATCGACATCAACTTAAAAAATTGATCCAAGGATCCAACTTGGAACAAGGCGGTCTAAATTCCACTTCTATAGAACAATACGTAATTCTGGAGTTTCTCTCTGAGCTAACATCATTATGGTTAGATCAAAGTTACACACATCTCCATGTAGACACTATTCGAATGGTCTTAACATTACAAGGAAGAAAAGGAATTCCAGCAATAACTAGAATTTCTCTTCTTGATATGGCATAGACATCTTATCATAATGCCTTAATCGACACCTTCTTAACCACTCTCAACAATGGAAGTGTTATCATGACTATTGCTTCGAGCTTTAACATCAAACTTGATGGTCCAACTCTACCCATAAGATTAGAAGTTCAAATCCAAATTTTTGGAGCTGAACAGGGTCCTACTGCCATGATACCCATACTCCATCATTATATCATTTATACGACGATGTTGACTCCAGACCTAGCATTGGTCTTAGGAATCTTCAGCCTAGACCAAAAGATTTCTCTGAACTATTGAGAGCAGTTAGAAGAGAACACTTGATTCACAACCAAAATGCTCTATGCCAATAATTTCTTCAATCCTTAAGGAGATCTCCAAATCATTACATTGTATGATGATAAGATCATATGAAGAAGATTTTTCCACCTTTGGAAGCCCAAACTAATAAAACCACTGGAGTATATGTAAAGCTATACTCAAGATCCATTGGTATTCATCCACACGGCAATCATGTATCAGTTTCTCGAGCAAAAGAAATACTAAATTGGCAGACACAGAACATTATACCATAAAACAATGTCCTTCACAGAATTGATTCAAAGTTTGATAGTTTATCCCAACAAACACAAGGATTAAATTCAAAGGTTGATGTTATATCTCTCCAAGTGTGACAATTACATCAACAACTACTCAATCAAGCTGCCCAATTTGATTCAGACCAAAGAAGTTATATTGGCCAGCAGCACTGTAGACCAGAGTTCTCTAAGAAGGAAAGAAAACTACAAAGATTTCGAGAAGAGCTTAAAATAATTCAGGCAGATATGGCTAAAAAACAATCCAAAGTTATATATAAACTATACCCCTCGACATTTCTAGTTGTAAAACCTAACTATAACACTTTATCCTATCCTAACGCTACTAACTATAAAAAAGTCTTCCAAATGCCCTATTTGTTGTTCAGACAAACTCATGCAAAAACATCAAAATTTTCTAAGCCAAACCAGTCAGCAAAAGACATTCTATGAACTTCTAAACCTTTACAAATCAATACATCTCCAACTTTTCCTCCGAAAGAAAGACATTCCCTAGACACAACAAAAGAACCCATTCCTAACCAATGGTTTATAGCTACCCTTCAACCAGTTCCAGATAACTTTGAAAATCACATAGTACTAGATAACTTTAATAATCACACTGAAAGCCAAGAGTTTGAATCTTTTATAGAAAACCCAAAAAGCTCATAATAGCTTACATATCTTACTCAAATATATCAAATGATGATGACTGTTCCACGCTCTTCTCAACCACATATAGAAGTTGAACCTGAGGTTGAAGACATTGAATCAATGATATAACTAGTCAGACCATAAATATCTCCTGTCTATAAACCTACTTCAAGTCCATAGTTCACTTTTGACAATGTTTCACTAACAAAATGGAGAGATTGAATACATTAATTCAAGGCCTGGATAGATCTTCAAATGATAAGGTCAAATGTCTTTTAAAAACATATGGACATAATTTGTCTCTAGAATGATGGAAATTTTAAGAGAATAGATCCAAAGTCTTAGTGAATATAAGCACATGCAAGTCTTACAATTGTCAGAAGCTAGTTCCTTGTTAAAAATGATCCATAAAGAATTTATTGAAGATTTTCAACTCATTGATCGACAAAGCAAACATGAGTACTTTGAAATGAAGTGTTGCTATATGAATAAGGAAAATTTGCAGAAGCATTTTTTAAGAACGTTTGAAAAATATTATATGCTCAATGATTTCAATGATGTCAATCTTTGATACACATTCATTGCTACACTTCTTGATGAGTTACAACTTAAATTACAAAGAACAATTAATTCTCTTCACAGAGATATGTAGGAAATCTCTCTCGGGGAAATCTACTATGGTGATGCTAAACGAATTATGTGAACATAAGTTCTTCAAAGTTATGCTAAAAGGTAAACCTCAACTCAAACAAGCATGCAAGAAGTCATACTTAAAGAACAAATGCAAAGACATGGAGAAATTTGCATGTAACACGAAGAAGGAGAAACAATCGGTAAAAAACCATTAAGAATTCATCCTTTCAATAGAAGGAAGAGAAAGAGAATAAGATTCTTTAAACAGTGTTTTTGAAGCTAAAAAGCTAGCTCAGTGTTACTTTTATATACAACCAGGTTACTATACAAAAAGATGCCCAAAAATTCCAAAAAGGATATGAAAATCCTACAATCTGTTGAAGTTATGATGCCTACAAGAGACGACGAGAACATTGAGTCTCTTTTTGAAAAACAGTCTAGTGAAGATGAAGAGATATTGTTCATATTGCCTAATTACCAACCTACTAATGATGAATTCTCCCATCTCTTGAAGAAGAAGATGATGAACTGATGTATACGATGAAACAATCTTATTTCAAGCTCAAACTCAGGAAGTCAATAGTAATGCAACTATACATCAAGTTCCAATTTCTTCTAGAGAATTATCACAAACCAATCTCAACTATTAGTTACATAGATACAAGCTCTTGTAAAAATGTAATGAAAGAATGACAACCATATGAAGAATACTTTACTGCAACTGACGGCAAATCTTTCAAAATAGACCATATCATAAAGTGAAAGATTGGGATAAAGCTCTTCCCAAATAGTATCATTTGGACAAAAATATTAGGAAGTAGTATTTCTAGTTCTGACATACTTATTTAGATGGATGTCTATTGCCAAGCAGAAAAGTTACAAATCTTGCCAAAGGGAATTTATTACAAACAAGATTTTCATGAGTACATTGAAGACCACAACATCATTGAGCTCCAAGATGTTTCTTCTAGATATAAGGACATCAGAGACCAACTCTTACAATATTGTCAGAAAAGTCATGACCAATTCAATCATCCACATCCATTATGACAGAACGTCGACTTTTATGTCCAATTACCATTTAAGAAGAATGAGGACATTAATATAACAAAGGTAACTCATCTAAAAATGAATAAGATGACTTAAAGATGGTACAAGAAGAATGTGCTATGCTTCTGAAACAAGGACTGATCAAGTCGACCAAATCAAATTAGGCATGTCAAGCTATTTATGTGAAAAAAGAGCATAAAAGAACAGAGGAAAAAGATTTTAGTTATTGATTACAAGCCTCTAAATCATTTTCTTCAAGATGAATCCAGATTACTTAAAAATGGTACAAAAAGAATGTACTATGCTTCTGAAACAAGGACTGATCAAGTCGACCAAATCAAATTAGGCATGTGAAGCTATTTATGTGAATAAAGAGCAGAAAAGAACAGAGGAAAAAGATTTTAGATATTGATTACAAGCCTTTAAATCATTTTCTTCAAGATGACAAGTTTCTATGCTCAAGATCAATCGCAAGTGTTATTTCTTAAAGAGGCCAAAATATTCTCAAAGTTTGATTTAAAGCTAGATTTTAGCAATTGAGTATTGACCCAAAAGATATGCATAAAATAGCATTCCGCATTCCTAATGCCTAGTACCAATGAACAGTCATGTCATTTGAGCTAAAAGTCACCCTATTATATAAGAGTTATGACAAGTATCTATAACAATATCCTATCAAGTGCTTTAATATACATTGACGATATTCTACTTTACTCTCAGATCTAACACGCACATCAGGCCTTATTACGACTATTTTTGAATCTAACAAAAAATTATGGGATCAAGCTCTCAACCTGTAAAAGCCAAACGAGTTCAGCCCATATAGAATTTTTAGACATGAAATTTCATGACGGTTTCTACTATCGCTGCCCATATATAGCTGGTGAACTACTAAACTTCCCAGACACGAACCTTACTGTTAAACAGATCCACTAATTTTTTAAAATCATGAATTATATTAGAAATTTGTATCTTATAATATGTCAGCTAGCTATCAAAGCTATTAAAGAAAAAGCCATCACCATAGGGGCCTGACCAAACAAAAGCAGTCAAGCAATTAAAGGAGATTAGTCAGCATCCACCTCCACTAAAGATTCCTAACAAACGGAAGTGAAACTTGCAGGGTGATACTAATGAAGATTTTTGGGGAACAATTTTAATAAGAGAGATAGAAGGGAAAATGTTTTACTGTGGACATTCTAGCAGATAAGTTAAACCCTCAGAAAGGCATTATCACGCAATCTTCAAAAAGATTCTAGCAGTCAAAAGAAGTATAAAAAAGTTTAATTTCCACCTCAACCATTATTTCTTTATGGTAAAAACAGACAGTACGTCCTTTCCAAAGATACTGGATTCAAACAAAAAACTTTTGCCATTGAGCCAATTGCTTCGTTGGAAAGATTGGTTCCTGTTATAAATTCACAGTCCACTACATCAAAGGCTATCAAAATATCTTAGCTGACCTCCTCTCTTGACCTCAAAAGCATATTAGACTTATCACTCCCTTCAGAACTATACATCTCATCTTTTTAATGGCTGACCCACCTAGCACTGCTAAGATGAAGAAATTGTTCCCTCCCGCTCCCACTACTGTTGATGAAATAGCTTCTCTTACTAGGATAAGCCTTTTCTATTACCTTCACCTCTTTCTCAACCAAGCAAAATTACATTGTTACCTATCCCTATTTAACATTCAAGCACCATATCTCGTTGTGTTTTTCATCAATGGCCCGCTCATAGAAAATGCATTATGGTATTTATAGGCACTCTCATCACTCAATGCATGTGATATCTCTCTTTCTCCCTTACGAGTCTATCAACATTTATGTGATAGAGAATGAAAATTCCTTCTTTTTGAGTTTCCTTGAGTGGTATCAACCACTGATGAGGTAGAAAACTCAACTCTCACAAGTTATTAAGGATCTAAGGTTGTAGAAGACTCCATTAGAGAAGCCATCCAACCAATGCTTCTTTGTTCTTCATCGACCATATAGCACAATGCATATGGATTTATCTACTATAAGAATCGGGTATATTTCCAAAACACCTCAGTCAAATGGCCAAGATATAAGGAAAAAGTCCTTAAAAGCCTTAAGCATTTTTTAAGTATCTAAACCATTTTTCTAAATATGCGTCGCTAGCTGCCTCAACATGCATTAGACCTTATCCAGGAGAATTTGTACCTGATGAACCCCCAATGTCAGACTTTGACATCCCAAACAACCCAATAGATTTCGGCTTTGATAATGCGGGACCATCTCAAACCCTAGCTTCCTCCTTCTAGGATGCCCAAGATCCAGATAATGATATTTCTATCATCAATGAAGAGGAGTTAAATAAATTTTTGAAAAATTTATGCATACAGGAAGCAAGCCCCAGTAAAAGACAGAGAACAACCAGTGATGATACTAACAGCACGAGTGGAGCTTCTCCGTCAAATCTGCAATCATGGAAAGAACCTATTCGACAAGGATGATGATTAGGATTATGGGTCATCTATTTAAAGTAGTTTACCTTTATGTGTCTTTTATGATGTAACATCATTCTTATCTATTTGCTATGCGATGTGACGTCCTTTTCTTATATGATTGAGCTAGGTCTTCTCGTTGAGAACTTACTTGCCTTCTTATCTAAAATAGTAGATGTCACGTTCTTTTCTAGAATAGTTGATGTGATGTTCTTCTTATTACTTTAGGGTGTGAAGTAACTTTGTTCTTATTCAAATATGTTGTCTTTTTATAATCTCCTCTGCCTATATCAGCAAAAGACCCCTCCTATTGTATTCAAGCTTCATTAGATCGAAGCAAGAGAGTTTCATTGTATCTGACAAATTGCTATTCAATAAAAGTTGCATCTCTATACGACTTCTCTCTAAAATCTCATTTCTAAAAATTTGACTCTTCAATAAGTTTAATTCAGTCAAACATAAATACAAGTATACTCTATACTTACCTTTGTATAAAGATCATTTGCATCAGAAAGTATCAAACTTATGATACTATTTGAATTGTAAGTTATACGGGAAGAATTTGTCAACTTAGATCCCTAAAAGGCAGGCTTTGAGAGTTCAAGCTCATTAAGAAGAAATGACTTAATGCCTCAACCAGCATACCTAAGGTTTTAGCTATCAGTTTTCTTTGTGTAACTTGGAGCTCTTATAGAAGTCTGCTCTCTCATATTACTACTGTTTCCTATTATCCCCATAACCCTCTAACTAGGGTTCCAACTAGTCAACCTGAATGAAGGCCGAGGACGAAGGCAGGTTTTCAAGGTCTTAGCTTTTTCAGGTAAGTTTTGATGGCCTTAGCACTTCAAAGTTACACGTGAAGCAACAGCTGGTAATCAGCCATAAATATGAAATTTGATGAAGATGGGAAACCAAACGTCATGTTTAAACATTGTTGCACAATCAAATTATAAGCTTGCATTCTAATGGATTTTGATGCTTTTGCCAACAGAACAAATTAATAATTGGACGAAGAAAAGAATGTTCATTTATTACTCGTATATGCAGCAAAAATTGATCATGCTTCATCTTTTCCATGCTATGACGCTGCTGCTATGTCGCCTCATCATTTGAAGAAATTTTTCACGGAGCTATTTCGACATTGGGTGTGCCTCCAAGCATCAGTAAATAATTCAAACCAGCTTTGTTCTCGTTCTTATAACAGCTTTGATTAGCATGGTTTAGAATTGCATACACAATGAAATTTGTCGGCTCCTGTGTGAAGTGTGAACCTCCTTGCTGGCTGCCAAGTGAATTACATCACACAAGGAAAAAGACAAAACGATCATCTTAAGCTGCCAACATAACTGTAAGAACCTATATATATGACGAATTGTTTCCTTGCAAATAAGAACAATAACCCAAGACCGACCTTGAGCCAAGTGATAAATACTACTGGCATACCCAGACAAATTGGAAAAACATGGCTTGAAAATAAGTAATCAGAAGCTTCTTTTGTTTTGGCATTAAATGGAAGTAAAAGCAGAATCTGCATACCCATCTGCAAAGCCGTTCACTGTACAACGCTACAACAAATCGTGGGATGGTCAGAGGAAATATTACTCGCTTAGTAATTTCAAATGAACAGTTCTTCACAAGGCCCGAACCAAGCGAGCAGCAAAGGCCCCATCCATGGAATGTCTTACTGGATCAGAATAATAATATCCCCGCTTCGTCACAAAATCAGATGGTACATATTTGTCCACAAAATCTACGTGAAATTCCTGGAACAAACATTAAAAGAAAGAGCAATCATGTAAGTTCAATGCTGAAAGTCATTGTTGATGTCCTTTGCTTTGAAATTAGTCCAAAAAAAAAGAAAAAGGGGCTTCTTTAACTGAACCTATACTTGAAATATAAAATAAAAATTGTTGGCTTTACTAACAGCTTAAAATACATATTCATAGACTGGAGTCTTACAGGATGCCTCACAAGAAATGCTTCCACCCTCTCTTCATTCTCCTCAGGATCTATGGAGCAGGTACTGTACACCAAAACCCCACCAGGTTTTACCAATCTATAATAAGTACACAATATACTTTGTGAGGAACCATAAACAGAGCAACAAACTTGATCAGCAAATCAACTACCAGCCTCCAAGTTATTTATCAGTTACAAAAGTAGGGAGAATAAACAACATTCAGATCTTACGAAGAAGCTGCATCAAGGAGCTCATCCTGCAAATTTTTAAGTTCTTCCATATCCTCCAACTTCCTATTCCACCGCAAGTCTGCCCTCTTCAAATGGGTATAAACAAACAAAATGCACTTATTTAATTTATATGATATAAAGGATTCATTGACGTGTATTAGAAAAGATAAGGAAAAACAAAAAATGGTTGCAACTGAATATTTGTTCAGTACACTATCTTTACAACCATACCTTAGAGAGAACACCAAGCCCGGAACAAGGCGCGTCAAGTAAAACTTTGTCGGATTTCATTGGATAATTTTCCTAAGAAATTTTCTCAAAATCAAATCGGAATTAGGACTCTATCTTAGAAGAGTTTAGGTGTTTCAGGGTGGCACTAACTTACAGCCAAATTACGAAGATCTGAAGGGATAGTAGTAATCACACTATCAACTTGCTGCAGCTTTGCTGCCTCTTTAAGGATTCTCAACCTCCCTTTGTTTATGTCAATTGCATACACGATGCCTATAATTTAATAAGGATTATGACACTGTTCAAAATTTGTTGAACTACAGACCAAAATATTAATTACAGAATCCGAAAAGAAAAAAAGAATCTAACCAAAAAAGAACAAGTTAATAATCAAGACTCGCAACTCCTATACTACAAACAGAAAAGAAGTAAATAAAGCAAGGCTGGAAGACAAAGATATACACCAACAAGACAGTCCACTCATAAAAGATATGTAAATAATAAAGAGGCATAGTCAACAATCTGCAGCCAAGGTGCAATTATTAAGTCATGAGAAGGGCAAGAAATTGATAGGTTCAAGTACTGAATGAATTTCTTATGTGTACCATAGGACAGATATCACCGACCTTATAAGTCCGGAGCTGGAGATTTTATGGAATGAAAATACCTTGGCCATTCATTTGAGAAGCCATGTACAATGTCTTTCCTCCAGGAGCAGCACAACAGTCAATAATAACTTCACCAGGTTGAGGATCCACAATGGAAACTACCAAACCTGCAACATAAAATGCAATCAACACCAATAAAGTCTGGCCTAGGGATAATAGGATATGTCAGTATTATCAATTTATTTTAGAATTTGAGAATTGAAGCAAAACTATATATGAATGACGAGTCTATAAACATGGATGCAGCTATTTTTTATCCTTTTACTTTCTCCTTTCCGGTGTTGACCTGGGAAGATGGATCAGCAATTCACCTTGGCTACGCTGTGGCCATAGGACTAGTTAATAAAGTAGGAGTCATACAGATCTTTGGATCTTCTATTCAAACGCCTGTATTTCCAATAAAAGTTCAATATGGTCTTCTTGCAGCATATATTTTTCTTCTCCTCTTATTGGTTTTTTGTTTTTGTTTGAATTATTCTCCCTTGGACTGTTTTGCTTTTAAATTTCTGGTGAATATTTTAGCTTTTGTCAAGCAATCTACAGGGGAGGAGGGAACACCAACCTGCACTCTCATCCTGGACTGCGCACAGACCTTGTTTTAACAATCCTGCTTGTATGACAATCTGAAATGAGGAAAGATATCAAGACCCTGAACAATGATAAGTTCAAAGTATAAGCTACTTTCGACATAAAAAAGATGCAATTTGTGACATGCAGTATAAACAGGTAACTATGTGCTCTGAGTTTCTTAAGGTCAACTAAAATAGAAGGGAAAATGAATTGTCTTCTTTTAATTGATTTAGAATTACATTGTTATATATATCTCAGTATAGGAGAAAAAATAGGAATCAATCTCTTAGGATACTACACTCTCCTGAGAAAAGAAAAGTGTCTCCTAAGATCCCGGACTTTCCTAGAAAAGGAAAAACAAGCTCACGTTCCTAAAAAGGTGTATTGCTAATATAAAACTCGATAATGTCCCTCAACCTGAGGAATAGATGTGTTCAATTCTCAGCTTGATATTATGAAAACTTGAAATTTTCAACACCTTTGACAAAAAATCTGCTAGTTGACTTCCTGATGGAACATATGACACGCATACAAGTCCTTCCTCCAATTTCTCCTTGATGAATTGTTTATCGATCCCAGTGCTTTGTTATCATGTTGAATAGGTATATGAGCAATATTAATAGCTGATTTTTTTGTCACAATAGAGCTTCATAGGACATTCCCACTTAATTTTCAAGTCATTTAGAATAATCTTCAACCATAACAACTCACACAAATCCTGAATAATTGCTCTAAACTCTGATTCTGCTAATGATCTATTTCTTGCTCCTCCAAGTCACCAAATTGCCTTATGAGGAAAGTACAATAACCTATAGTTGAACTTTGATCCACTATAAATCATGCATAGTCTACATTAATATCGACTTCTAAGGCGAGATGATTATTCCTCTTAAAAAGAAATCCTTTCCCCAGTTTATCTTTTAAGTAATGTGGTATCTTATACTTAAGCTTGTAAATGCAACTCCCTTGGATCATGCATGAATTGACTAATTATGATTAGTGAGTATGCTATGTCGAATTGAGTATGAGCAAGTTATATAAGCCTACCTATTAGCCTCTTGTACATCTTTCTATTAGCAATTAGTTCTTCTTTCGCTTCTCCAAACTTGTGATTCGGGTCCATTAGGGTAGAGAGAGGATTGCATCCAATCTTTGCCACCTTCTTAAAGAGGTCACATACTTTTGTTGAGATATGAAAATTCCTTATATGGAATATGCGACATTGATATCAAGGAAGTGTTGTAAGTTTTCAAGCTCCTTTATCTCAATTTCCTTGATCAGTCATTGCTCCAATTCCTTTTTTCCTTTTTCATCATTTCCAATTACAATAATATTATCAACATACACTAGAAGCGCAATCAATTCCCCCACAATTGTGTGCTTGATAAAGAGTGTGTCATCACTCTGAGTTTGTATATATCCAAAACTTTCATAAGTTTAGCAAATCGATCAAAGTATCCTCTTAGGGATTGTTTCAACCCATATAGAGTCTTTCTTAAACTACACACTTTATTACCCATGTTCTTTTCAAATGCGAGTAAAATGTTCATGTAGATTTCTTCATCTAGATCTCCACAAAAGAAAGCATTCTTCACATCATACTACAACATTTGGTATTCAAAGTGAGCTACCAAGGATAACAAAATCCTCATAGTATTCATTTTTGCCACTAGGTCAAATGTTTCCTAGTAATCGATCCTATAAGTTTAAGTAAACCCTTTAGCAACTAAATGTGCTTTATATCTCTATAATGATCCGTTCTTTATATTTTAATATGAAGATCCATTTACAGTAAACTATGTTCTTCCCCTTTGGTTTATCAACAATCTCCCATGCCCTACTTTTCTCTAACACGTCCATTTTCTCTCTCATAGCATTTCCTCTATTCCATTTTTGACAATGCTTCACAAACAATATTAGAAATAGAAATGATATTTAGACTAACCATAATTTTTTTTAGGCTAAAGACAAGTGTTTAAGTGATGTATAATGGAACGATGGGTATAGTGGTTGGTCTCTTGGTACACTCTCTAGTACCTTTCTAACAATAATAGGAAGGTGGAAGTCATCTATGGGTGTTTCAAGTGCTTGCATATATAAAAGAGGATTAGATCTTACCGGGACTCCAGAGTTTGCATTGGAATCTTAAACTTGTTTCGAGTCTGAAATAGTTGCTCTTCTAGAATATACTTGTGAATATCTTGGAAATCTTAAGTAATACAGATGGACACAAGATATAATTCTATATTTTCTGGGACAGACATAGAAATAGAGGTCAAAGATGAGTTTTTGACAAACACAAGAAGGCCAAGTAACACAAAAGATTTAAAAACACTATCTTGCATCATTGATGTTGTTGGATATTTTCTAGGACAGATATAGAAATAGAGGTCAAAGATAAGTTTATGACAAACATAGGAAGGCCAAGTAACAGAAAAGATTTAAAAACACTATCTTGCATCATTGATGTTGTTGGAAGAATATTTTCAGTTTTATTACTTTATTTGTTTCCTTATTTGCTCAATAGTTTATTTCCTAAAATATCGTTTTATCCTTTCCACTTCTGGTCCCTATTTTCATGGGATCTTATTTACTTCTTTCTAGGCAACAATCAAAGGATTGAATCGCAGAACTATTGCTTATCTTCCCTACATGCATTTCTATCATTTTTGAGAAATAATACACAAAAATTATCCTCCAATTTGTCCATGGTATCAGAGCTTGGAACACAGAGGAGGATGGTTTCATTCGGGATGATAGAAGCGTAGCATATCAAGTCAAGGGAAAATTTTGCCACTGGCCCATCAGGCATCGCTCCACTAGGATCGATCCCAAAAACAGCAAATACCATTATCGGCACAGGAAACTCGTCCTCTTCCAGAACAACATTGACATGCAGTTGTCGGTGGTAACCAACCATTGGCTGAATGGGAACAACTATTTATGGTGGTCCCACAACATGCTTATGTTCGTAAGAGGGAGAGGGAAGGAGAAATATATGACAATCGGACCATCAACTGCGTCTGACTCAAAATATGAAACAACCAAGTAATAAGCTGGGTGGTTAATTCCATGACTCTCGAAGTTGGTGAGTAGTTTGTCCTTGCAACCTCTGCAAAAGAGATATGGGAGAATGCTAAAGTGACGTATGCCACTATAGAAAATACCATTACTCTGTTTCAAATCAAAGGAATTCTGAGAGAAACTAAGCAAAGTGAGAAATCAGTCATTGGTTATTACACCATGTTGGTAAAAATGTCGCAACAGCTGGACCTCTATGACCCACACCAATGGGCTTGGAGTGAAGATATGGCGTGCAACAAGAAAATTGTGGAAAGAGACGGGTGTATGAATTTCTTTTGGGACCAAACTCTATTTACAAGGAGGTTCGTGGAACAATCATGGCAACCTGACCACTACCAACCATTATGGAGGCTATCAATTTGGTTAAATGTGAAGAGAGTAGAAAGATGTTGATGCAAGGCACTCCAAGCAATAAAAATCCCTCTGAATCTTCAATCATGGCTAGGTGCAGAAGGCAGAATTTCTTGATGCAGTGTGTCTGATGAGCCATCACTTCTTAAAAAACAACCAGTTGTTGCCAGAAGCAGTGCAGAGGCTTGGGTATAGAGCACTAGCATTGGGAATTTGTGAAGAAATATGGATTAAAAGACTCTTGGCAAAATTTCATATCAAAGCAGAGCCTCAGATGAGGGTGTGGTGTGACAAACTAGCAACTATTGGGATTGCAAAGAATCCTATCTATCATGATAGAACTAAACATGTGGAGATAAATCATCATTTCACAAAGGAGAAAGTAGATTCTGGTTTGACTGATCTAGCTCACATTCCCACTAGCAAACAAGTTGTAGATGTTCTCACAAAAGCACTTTAGAGATCTAAAGAGTTAAGCAGCAAGCTGGGAATAATCAAAATCTATTTACCAGCTTGAGGGGGAGTGTTGGAAGAATATTTTCAGTTTTATTACTTTATTTGTTTCCTTATTTGCTCAATAGTTTATTTCCTAAAATAAAGTTTTATCTTTTCCATTTCTGGTCCCTATTTTCATGAGATCTTCTTTACTTCTTTCTAGGAAATAATCAAGGGTTTGAATAGCAGAACTATTGCTTATCTTCCCTATATGTATTTCTGTCATTTATGAGAAATAATATACAAAAATTATCCTCCAAGTTGTTCAGATGTCTCCCCATAAAGATAGAACTTGACAAAATATGGTTTGTTTTCAAAGAAAGTGACATCAACTGAGGAACTTTCATGATGAAAGGGTTATAGCACTTGGCAATTGGAATTGCTTCCCCCATCAAGATTTAGGAACATTCTCTTGAAAGAGTAGGGCATGAGTTACATTAAGTAAATACCCATTTTTTTTCTCTCAGCTCCCCTATTTTGTTAAGGTGTGTAAACATATAATGAGTAATGAATAATTCCATTTTTTGAAAGTAGGGTGACAAAATATGCTAAGTAATCTCCAGCATTATCTAAACTACAACTTTTAATCTTAACCATAAATTGTTTTTGAATCATGAAATAAAGATTAGGAATAATAGTGCTAACATCATACTTTTGTTGGAGTAAGAAAAATCATATAACTTGAGTACAATCATCAATCAAGAAGACAAACCAACAAGCTCCAAAAATATTAGGAACAATAGAGAAATCCTAAAAATCACTATAAATTAAACGAAAAGGATGAAGCCTTATATGAATATATTTTTCTAATTCACAAATTTCATAATGGAAAACTGAGATATATAATCATTTGAACAAATGTGGATACATGACTTGTAAAACTCTAAAAGATGGATGACTAATTTGTAAATAGGAAAGACAAATGACATCTTCATTGTACGTATCAAGAAATGACATGGACAAATTGTTTATAATTTTTTGAGAAGACCAAGATGACAAAGACCATTCCTTTCCTTAGCAAGACCGATCATCCTCCCCAAAATCCAGTGTTAAATAACACAATAAGAAGAAACAAAATTGCATAACATTTAGGCCTTATTTGGGGGAGCGGTAACAGTTGATAACCTGCTGAAATGATAAGTACTTATTCTCAATAAGTACTTACGTATTTAGGATTACTTTTTTGGTAACTGCTAAAACGTGAAAATAGGTGTTTGATAAGTGCGGTTGCGATTGCTGAAAAGAAATAAAATGACTAAAAAGCCCATTGATTTAATAAACTATTGATTTTTGTATAAATAATTAAAAAATATATTATTAGTCATATAAATTTAAAATTATAAATAATAAAATATTAAATTAAAATAAGAAAATATAAATAAAACAAATTTATTAAATAAAATATTTCATAAAAAACATATTATTAGTCATTTAAATTTAAAATTATAAATAATAAAATATTAAATTAAAATAAGAAAAATATAAATAAAATATTTCATAAAAATACATTATTAGACATATAAATTCAAATTATAAATAAGAAAATATTAAATTAAAATAAGAAAGTAAAAATAAAATAAATTTAGTAAATTAAATATTTCATAAAAAATATATTATTAGTCATATAAATTCAAATTATAAATATTAAATTTTTAAATTAAAATATAAATAAAAATATATAAATAAAATAAATTTAGTAAATAAAATATTTCATAAAAAATATATTATTAGTCATATAAATTTAAATTATAAATATTAAATTATCAAATTAAAATAAGAAAAATATAAATAAAATAAATTTAGTAAATAAAATATTTCACCTTACTTAGATACTATTGGTAGGGGATATGTTTGGAGGAACATATAACATATCCATCGTTATCTTTTTCTTGATATGTGCTTATTTATATTATTGAAAAATGATAATTTAAATTACAATTTCGTGGTAACAAGATGTCATTGGGATATTTCATAAGTTTAGGTACCTTTAATATTATATAATTAAAATTATAAATAGTAAAATATTAAATTAAAATAAAGAAAATAAAAATTGGGAATAAACTATTTGATAAAGTAATAATGGAAAATAATAATTATCAAAAGGTTATTATTAGAAAGTAAAATTTCTACCGCAGAAGCACTTTCCTACCGCAACTCTCTTTCTACTTATAGCACCGCACTTTCCTCCAACCTTCGATTATTTGCCCGCAGATCCAAACATATGACTACGTTTAGAAATTGCGGTGAATAAGTACTTATCCTCACTGCACTGCAAATCTAAATGCAGCCTTAGACTCATAAGTTTTTGAATATACACAAGGTTGACTGATAGTTTTGACACATGAAGAACATTTTAGATAGAGAAAAGGTGTAATATATACATATCCTACACTTACAACAATAGCTAACAAACCATTGACCAATATAATCTTCCTATTACTAGGAATGGGGTACAAGTATGAAATAAATGTAAGAAGGGAGTCAGTTTGTGGCACTGGAGTCAATTATCCAAATATTGACATGATACTTGGTTTAAGGCATTCATAAAAAAAGAAAAAAAAAAGTTTACCTAAGATAAGAAGGCTTCTCGAGAGGTCCCAATAAGTCCCTCAGTTTCTCAATCTCCTCACTGTTAAAACCTCTTTTATTTGAAATTGGGACAACCTTAGATGTAGACTTATTCGGCACAAGTGAAAAAGAGAAGAATAAAGTCCCAAGAAAAACGCAACATTGAAGGTTGCTCGAAGAACTCCCAAGAAAAAACTCTAGGACTCCGATACCATGTAAAAAATGGAAAGGAAAATTAATTGTCTTCTTTTAATTGATTTAGAATTACATAGTTATATACATCTTAGTGTAGGAAGAAAAATAGGAATCAATCTACTATGATTCTACATTCCAATAAAAAAAAAGAAATAGTCTCCTAAAAAAAGTCTTTTAAGATTCCCTAGTTTCTTAGGAAAGCAAAAACAGCCTCTTAGGATCTCAGTCTTTGATACCAAGAAATTGGTTATCCTAAAAAGGTATACAACAAAAAGAATCAAAGCAAAATCAGCCTATTAGGATCTCAATCTTTGATACCAAGAAATTGGTTATCCTAAAAAGGCATACAACAAAAAGAATCATTCTTAAACTAGCTTTTTGTTTTTTTCTTGAAAAAGCTAATAATAATAGTACCTGCATCCCTGTTTTAATGCAGACAAACTGCTCCAAATTCAAAGAAATTTCGTAGGCAACCTGGAGTTCATGGGTAGAGAATTAATATATCTAAATCAATTATCTCCACTTAAAATTTCATCGATGATACTATTTAAGTATAAAATAATCAAAAAAGGTATAGTTAATAAGCACCTTCAACAAATCAAGCCTCATCACAAGGTCAGCTCTTGTAAAACCTTTTGCGTTGTTTGCCCTGAAAGAGTAATAGGATGGTATAATCATACAAAAGAAGGGCAAAAAGAGAAAGAAGAATCAGATAGAAACCTCAAGCTAAAAGTCGGATTGCTATTATTCCACATCATCATACGAATAGCTTCTTCTTGTCCTAGATACTTTGTCCAACGCCTTACCATCCACTACATCAAAATAAATGAAGCGAAATCATAGGCATGAAAACAATTTATCCTAATCTTCTAGATATCATCATACAATTTCATTGTAGTTGTTCATAAAAGAAAAAGTTGTAGCACGAACTATAAACATGCAGCATGGTTTTTATCCCAACCAAGCTCAGACATGTGATTACCGTTCAAGTATGTGAAGTGTGAAAAACTTATCTTACATATGCAATCAACTTTTTGTATGGAAAAAGAGATAATAGATTTGTAACAAAAAGATGGAACGTTTGTGATTTTTCTTAACGCTTTGTAAGGAGTAGGGTTATTATCAAAATTTAGGGTTTTAAGTTGTTCTTTATTGAACCACTTAATGGACAATATATATATAAAGAGCACAACACAAATCAGGAAACTAATCCAACTAAACTAGGAAACTAACTCTACCTTAAAATCCCTGAAATTTTGGGATCCTAACAATACATATCTTACACGCAATATTTACCTAAAACAAAATTATGAATTCTCACACTCCCCCTAAAGCTCGTGAATAGGAATTTTCCATTCCTAGCTTGGATACGATACCCTCAAACATTGTGCTACTCAATCCTTTAGTGAGAATATCAGCAAGTTACCCCTATGTTGACACATATGGAGTGCATATCAAGCCACTATCTAGCTTCCCCTTGATGAAATGTCTATCCACCTCGATGTGCTTCGTCTTATCTCAGCACTAAAAAGAACTTGAAACTTAGCAATCTCAAACTGAGAGTTAAAACCAGCCAAAAATCACATTATTACCATTTGCTCTCGTTAAGCTTGCTAAACTTTAATGTCAAGACTAAAAGGTAGCAAGACATTCAATTCCTCGAAGGTTTTTATCAAATTCATAAAGAATGTATTAAGGGATTGATCCTGTTGTTCAACTCGATAAAAACCCTTACACACTTCATAAATGCAAGAAACATTCTCTTTTTTATGAATATAAGGAGTTTAAATATTCCATCTATTCTTTGGCTTACTCACAACGATTGATCAAGCTGACGACCTCAATATCAATAGAATTCCTTATTTGCAAGAATATTTGGGCATTATCCCACAACCACTCCTTACAATTATGATTCGATGGAGGATCATCAATGAGGTAATGATCCATAGAAATTCGAACTATCTTACACCAATCTAAATAATTGGGACCAATTAATCTATGTTCTGTAATCTTAGGCATCCCAAGAATAACATCTGTCACAACCAAACCTTTTTGTTCGTTAGCCAAAAAAATAAAATAGATAAACAAACTGAAGAATAACCATTAAAATAATGAATCTGAATCTAAATCAGTAATTACGTTAGAACCAACTCTTTTAAGATAACACAATTGACCTTCCTAATAGTCAGTTAATGTGTCAACCATACATAGGCAGAAGACAAACCAATTCTACAAAGGTTATTGGTATACCAATGGTGACGAACTGATGGATAGCATGCCTATTGAGGGACAGCAAGCAGTCAATTAGCCTCACACTTCAGTTATGTCAATTGCAACTATGGAGAGAGAGAATTTGGCTAGAGAGAGTGGCGGTACAAGGTAGCTAGTATGCCTATTAAGATGTTGAGAGGAACAAACCTTCAAAAGCACCAATAAGGAGTTCACATCAAAGAACCTGAACGAAGGTTTAAGCGTAGTTCCACAGGTTGCGATGCACCAGCATGCAAGTGGGAGACCACAATCTTTGGTCAACGTGTGGGACTCATGCATAGAGTTTCTAAGGTCCAGACTTCAGGGGTGGCTCACCAACAAGTAACAGTCTTATTAGTGTCAACAGTGAGTTCAGATGGTTACCTGAAATTGGTAACCCAAAAAAATGCAGCGTTCTACTCTTCTAGGTAGAACTTCAAGCAGAAGAAGATGAAAAAGAGACAAAAACAAGAGTTTTATTCACTGGACAGAACCTTCTCTAACAATATGTAACAAAAGGAGGAAGGAATTTGATTTTTCTCAATGCTTTCTACAAATTAAGGTTACATATACAAAACTAGAACAACATTAATTAGAGAAAGTAATCCCTATAATTAGGCCTTGGAATATCCTATCAATTATATATCCTGTCAGTTACCTACCTTTACAATCTATAATAATATCTTTTAAATCTATAACAAGATCAGTAGAAAACCAAGTAGAATTGGGACCCTAAGTAGAATAGCATATATTAGGGATAATCTTACCAGAGACATCAATGACTCATTGAAGAATAAGTTGAGATCATAAAAACTTGTTCACGTTTGAAATGATAATGAAGTATGCTACAAAAGCTTATTTACTTTGCAGAAACTTTAACTTCTTGGAATTTTCTTTAGAACTATGTTCATAAAAAGTCCACTTATTATTGTAAATTTATATGCTAAATGTTCATATTGTATCAATTATGCTAAATCAACAAAGAACTTTATAATCAATGTGACATAGGGAGTTAAATAGCTATAACCACAAACTGACCACAGGATGAGAATAAAGAGTTGCAAGAGCACGTGCTTGGACTCGATCATCACCGTCCAATTGAGGAAGGGGAAGGGAATTATTTTCCTGCAGATACAACAATTCAGTAGCTTCTAAGAACTACCACTCAACTTGCTCAAAATTGATTAGAACTAAAGTATCAAACCTTAAGAGACACTAGCCTCCGTAGAATACCATTCACCAAGTTACCAGCACCAACTCTCAGTGCAACTTTTGCGAGTCTCACGTTCTGAAGTTACAAAACCAGAACCACTAGATAAAACACATTGGTACACATTTTCAAGAAACACTTTTGCAATATTTTAAAACTATTTAACATCTGGACTGGTTTGGATAAAGTATATGTATAAAAAATTTAAAAAAAAATGCTCCAAGGGATATACCTCATCTACCACAGCATAAGGAGGCATATTTAGCTTGACAATCTCATAAAAACCTATTCGAAGAATCTGTTTAAAAGGGAGAAAAAGGCAAGTCCTGGTCTCAATAATTAAATGGTCATAGACAAATAATCAACTAAAATCACTGGAGAAAACTTCATCATATGTCAGAAGAAGAAAAGAAGAAACATCAACCAATAGAGACTATGCACAATGAACAAAATAGAGTAAACCCAATTGCAGCAAACATGAAAATCTAGTTTAGTGCACTAGAAGGCTAGAAACCATTTAAGAGGTCCCAACCAAAGAGTTATAAGAATCCCTCAAGTCAGATGACAAAAACAATTTGAATGGACCACATTCTACTTCTATACAAGCATACTTGGGTGTACAAACCGGATAGAACGAAGTGAATTCAAACAAACGCATGTGAGACATGCAACTAATACCTGCAAAAGAAGGGGTTCCATGTTCCTAAATGTGCTCTGATCATGGCATATGGAGCCAATCAAATGATCTAGATACCTTCTCCAGCGAATCGTTCCTCCAACAATATCTGTTACCTGGGGGGTTACACTGAATTAATAACATAGCTGAAAATATAAAGTATAAAGCAATCAAGCAGATGAATTAACTGCAAGGTGCTATAAGCAAGTTTTATAATACGTATGTATGATTCTTGCATGGTTTCAATGAATCAGAAAAAGATATACCCAAAAACTTAGAATGAGGGCCTTCAGGAAAAAGTTTCGTTGCTTGAATTACGAAGTTTTTACCAGTCTAAGATCACGATCATCCAGATCCTTAGTTCGAAAGCCAAGAGTTCTTTCAACATATCCCATTTCATTATCACCAGAACCTTTTCCTTTTTCATTCAAGAGATCAGCAAAAGCACCGCCCATTTCGATTCTCATCAACCTGACCGCAGACACTGCATATGCCATACAAAAATTCACTTAAGCTACTAATATAAAGCAAAATAGAAACATTTTAAGAACATCCTATGGTCACACCCGATTGTAACAAAGAAAGCCATGAAGTTACCAGCTCTGTGAGGAGAAACCTCCAAATTCAACTTGTGGATTTTCTTCACAGGACCAGGAGGACCTGAGCATAACAACAACCATCAAGATCAACGGAAAGGTTTGAACTATGAACCGGAGCTTCAACTTTTTATGCAAACTTGTGAGCTGAAAAACAGACAATTCACCTTTCGTATGAGTAGAAATGGAGGTGAACTTGCGGGTTCTCTTATGGGACTTTAGTGGCTTAGTAGGAGCAGCACCGGAGAGAAATAATTGAAAGGAAAGAACTTGTGCCATTGTTGGAGTCCTTAAGCTACTGATGGTAAACCCAGAACTCGGTGTGCCTTAGACTAAATACCGATGGTAGCAAATCACGAAGGATATATCATTTTGAAGACTAAATACGGATGGTTGCAAATCGTCAGTCTTGTGGCTGATCCAGCATAAATGCTCGCGGCAGGGGTCTATTTTGACCGGAGCACATTTTTATTGTTTAACTGAGAGAATTATAGTAAAGGGTCTTTAATTACATTTATTTTATTTTATTTTAAATAGTAAAAATAAAAAAATTTTAGCTAGAAAGATTTAGGATAAAATATAAACTAATAAATACATATTATTTAATATACTCTTAATAATTTGTTATAATATCAATTTTTTTAACTATAACATTCTTATATATAATTAATAATATTTTTATATTATTTCTCCTTACTCTAATAATAATAATTTTATATTATTAATAAAAAATTATATATAGTCAACAATAAAAAAAAAATTTAATATTTATATATATATATATATTATTCTTTAATTGTTTGTATATATTTTTATATAAATAAATAATTTTTAAATATAAATTACATATAATGAAATAAAACTTTTTAAATATTAATAATAATATTTTTATATAATTAATAATAAATTAAATATAATTAATAATCAAATATTAAAAATTTTAATAAATTTTTATTATTTTAAAATAAATATATATATATAATTATTTGTCACAGTTATACGTAACTTTTTAATTGAACATAATTTCTGTTTTAAAATCATAGCATTAAAACTCTTGCAAAAATTATTTTAATATCAGATATATAATAGTCATTTATTATACATTTCATTTCATTTCATCTATCTTCCAAACAATGTTTCATTATATTATATTATGAATCCTTCCATCCTTCCAAATAATTTTTCACTATATTACATTTCATTCCATTATAAACTGTTCCTTTCTGTTTCATTTCGTTCCCTTCCTTTTCATCAATTAATATCCAACTAAACAAGCTCTGTGCCTCTGTTGCAAATTTTTCCAGTGGGCTTTTCACGGAGGTGATGTATTTGTCGTTGAGTCAAAGGCTAATTTATCGATCTACCATAAATGCAATCAATTTTTATTTTATTTTATTTCTTCCTAATAAATGTAATTTAAATATTTTTATATTCAAATTATTTCATTTATATTTATTTTCTCTTTTTAATTATGTTGACTTGCATTACATTTCATTAAGGTTATTTCTGTTTGTACCTTTTTCAATTTTATTTATTTTAGGTCTTAACTAATTTAAAATAAATTTTAATTGTAGATTTTAAATTAATTTAATTAGTAAATATTTTCTTTTAATTGGAGCATCTAAGTTTATTAAATTATTTTTATTAATTTTGAGGAAATGAGATTAAGAAAAAGAAAGGATTCATAGGTATAATTATTTTTCAAACATTTGGGTAATTTTATGGGATTTTCTTCATTAAAAGAGAAGAAAAATGTTATGTTTTCAAGGAATAAAAAACTAAATTTAATTAAAATGAAAAAAGGAGAAGATGGATGAAAAAAAAGTTATCCTTTAGATCGAAGAGAAGGATCAAAAGTTATCCTTTAGATTTAAGAAAATGATCAAAAGTCTTTTGTTTCTTCCCTTACCTTTATGAACCGTCAGTTTTATACATTTTTAAAGAAATGGTCGTTTAGAAGAGGAGAGCTCTATGGCTTCAGACAAAAAATTCTTCTCTTTTTGATCTTTTCAGCTAACGATAGGATTGCTATTAATATTTTATAGGCCTTGAATAAACTATAAAAAATCTTATTTTTATCATTTTTAGCCTTTATAAAGAATAAAAATAAATAAAATATAAATTCTTTTTATTGTTTTTTATTATTTATAAAGATAAGCTCTACTCTGCCCTTAGTTAGGGCCGGCCTTAACTAGCAGCTGCGGCTTCTCTATATTTACTCTTTGCCTTATGTAAGTTCTCCGTGTTTTTTCTTTCCTTTATATTGTTCACTCTTATTCTTCCAAACTTCTCCAAAGGTCACCATTATCAAATCATCCTTTAGTTTCAACTATAATTCTCGTCTTTAGGCTCGCCATCTTCATCAAATGAAGTCAACAATTCCCCAACTTCAAAGCTCGTAAGGGAGACCATAGCCAGAGGAGCTAGGGAACTGGGGACTACAAAATTTACCATATGCACACTTAAATTTGAGATTTGGGGGCTTCCATCGCAACTAAGAATTGATAAAAACGCATAAGACATGAAAATGACTTTTTGCCCACCATCATCAATGCCACTCTTGGTGTAATTGTTATTTTATCTTAGATTCTTTTACAACTATTATTTCAAAAGGAAAGGTCCTCAATGTTTAAAAGTAGATAAGGAATTTTGTTAACACCATTCTTAGGTAACTTTAATTCTCAACAAAAGTCCCTTTCGAATGTTACATTTACTAACATATATGTCATACTTTGATTTTTAGAAGTGTACAAAAACAGATATCAAAAACTCTCCAATAACTCTACTTCAACCTTGTTTCGCGTATTACAAAATAACGTCAAATTGGACACAAAATAGGGTTAGAATAGAATAACAGAAATAGAGGATTTGATCCCACAAAAAGAACTTAACATTTTTAAATATCTTCAACTAACAAAATCTTTAACATAGTCATCATTCCATCATTTAAATTTCATATCAATATTAATATGGAATTTTTAAAATTTTCCTATTGTATAGGACCTATTAATGCTAACACAAAATTTAGGTGACACCGGTGGATCTCACACAATCTTCCGTAATCCTTCATCATTTACTCTTCTTTTCTCTTTTTCAACCCTCTAATTCGTCATAATGTGGGCATTTCAGTTAAATAAGAGCTTTTTGTTGTTGTTTCTATGAGTATATTTAAAAATCTTATTAAACTTTTTATAATTTAATTCATAAAACTTTTCAACATCCATAGCTAAAATTTTGTAATTTTGGGTTAGAATAGAAAAATAATCCTTTCAATTAAACACCTATTAGATGATGTTGATGTGGATCATGCTCCTAGCGATGAATTCTCTCCTAAAACACTCTTTAATTTCATAAAGAAGCTACCAAGTTTTTTGTTCTTGTAAGATTTTTATAATCATTTCCTAGTCCAATTAATTTTAGAAGCAAAACTAGAATAAGAGATTTTTTAGTAGTAGTAAAACTCCCTTGTAAGGGGTTAATTTTTTCTTTATTCTTACTACTTGAACAATAAGGGACTCAAATTTTCTAAGACATGATATGAGGGTAGCAATTACCTCTTCATAACATATGGGTCCTGTTTGGCAATCAACTGATTGCATTAGCTACTAGCTGATAGCCGATTATATCAATTGATTTGAATAGCAGATTGCATTAGCTGTTTGTTATAGATGTTTAGTAAAATTAGTTGTTTAGTATTAGTTGTTTATATGTAAAATGATTTATGAGGACATGACTTTAAAACAAATTACAAGGTTATGAATGTTATATATCTTAGTATTTCATTAAATATTCTTATAAGAATTTAGATATTTAATTCTACAAAACTTGAGTTTATAACTCTAATAAAAAGCATAGAACATATAATAATAATAATAATAATAATAATAATAATAATAATAATAATAATAATAATAATA
>JANZXR010000005.1:21532002-21581890 GCA_027575705.1 Erythroxylum echinodendron
TAATAATAATAATAATAATAATAATAATCATCATCATCATCATCATCATCATCATCATCATCATCATCATCATCATCTTCGTCGTCGTCGTCGTCGTCGTCGTCGTCGTCGTCGTCGTCGTCATCATGATAATACATCTAAACATAAAAATATAACAATCCAAATGAAGTTTAACAACACAATTCAAATATAGCAAAAAAAATGAATACCATCATTTAAAGCAAAGGTTTATGGAAATTTAAGAACGACATCTAACTGCCGTTAAACTAGAAACAATATTATCACAAATAGTTGTCATCTCCTAAGTCTCTGTTCTTCAATGTCTTCTTATGTAGAGTCAACTTCAACATCTTAAAATATATCTGGAGGTATAATTCAGGATCTTGATCGATGAAGCTAAAAGTCAGGTTACCAATTGTACTTCTTCTAATATAATTATACAATGCAAAAGCTGTACAAATTATTCTATTTTGTTCCATCAATGAATACTTAGGGATTTTCTTCAATATCTTCCATCGAGGCTTAAGAATACCGAGAGGGCGCTTAAGAATACGGAAAGCCCTCTCAATACAACTTCTTAATGATGAATGAGCTCGATTATCATTCGCTGAAGATGAATGAGCTCGATTATCATTCTCTTTCCAGATAGCCTTTGTCAACTAAGTAATATTTACCTGAGTGACCATAGAGGAAATATATTTATTGTAGGTGATATCATAAAAAGTTTAAATCATGAATAGCAACTCCTACAAATTTTAAAATTACCTATCGGTGGTTTTGGAAATTTAAGTCTCGGATTACCAATTGTATTAAGGAAAATATAAGAATCGTGTGCTGATCCCTCCCAACCCTCTAAAACATACGTAAATAATAAGTCAAAGTCATATGCTGCCAATACATTTGTAGTTGTTATTCCTTTTCGTCCTTTATATCTCATTTTAATCCTCCTCTGCAACAGTTACCGCTATATGTGTACCATCAATAGCTCCAATGCAATCCTAATATAAAAAAATGATCATAAGATGATAAAACAACCTTTTCAATGAAAAATATAATGAAGGGGGAGTAAGAACATATTCAATTACCTTAAAATGTGGCATATATCTATCATCATTGGCAATTTGTTATGGAATCTCCTTAAATTCGGGATCTTTTGGTACGAGTATATCTCTTGAAAATTCATCTATGGCACTCAAAACTTCTTTAAAAACCTCTACTCACAATTTCACCTGAATGTTGAAAGTGCTATTGGGTATCTTTATTAAGGGAACCTTTACTATAACATATACGAATAAACTGACTTTCTCCAAAATAGACATCCTATCGGAAGGTCTAAAAATTTTCCAAAATCATACATAATTGAAGAAATGTATTTTGATTGATCCTAAATGTATTAAAACATCGTTTCATGACCATTCAATAATTCATTCATCTATAGTTATCTTATTTGATAAGAAGTCATGAATGGTTTCTTTTATATGTGGTTAAAAATATACACACCTATGTAACCCCCTACACAAGCCACCGAATCCCAAAACTCAATCTCATTGTCCAAAAATTGCTTAATTTGTAGAAGTTGCATAATTTGCATAACATTATCATCCATACCTACAAATCAACAAATAAAATTATATTCTAAATAAACATAATACTTTATGTCTAAATTTAAAGAAATAAATAATATAATACGTAATAAAATTATAGATTACCAACAAGATAACATAATATAATAAAATAAGCTAACCAAGTTCATGATGTCTTAAAACGTATCATGCCAACATAAGTGCACAAATAATAAAAACAATAAGCTAAACATAGTAATGCATAGATAAAAACTATGTTTAATGTTTTTCATATTAGTCTCATGTTAGTCATACTTATAAACTTATGTATTCAACTCTCTTTGTATCATCTGGTAAACCAAAAAAAAAGGTCCTTTCTTGCAGATTTTCAATCAACAAGCAAGCAAAGTAAAATTCAGGAATACCAGTCTCTAAACCAGGCAAAGTACATAGTTTTTTCAAAGCATTCGTAACATCATGATGTGACGAACCTGCATCAATACTTTGTGATGCATCAATATTCACCATGTTCAAAATTTTTGTAATAGAAGTATTCATCTCCATTGTTGCATTCTGTCTCTCTTGAATCAATTACATCATATCGTCAAGCCTCTCATACATTAGTACAGATCTTCCAACCCTTTTAGTAGAATCAGTTCTTGCACTCTTGTTGCTTTGTAAACTATCATTCTCCAAAACCCTTTTTCATCTTCTTCTCTCACTTCCTTCATCATGTGAAGCTTGAGGGGTGGCAATAGGAGTAGATACAAGGGTCAGGGTGGTTTCTCTCCACACCTCTTCCTAGTCACCAATCACATTATAATTGTTTAGACCACTAATCTCATCTATATTCTCATTATCACGATAGCCTGACAATTGATGATGAGCATTATGACTATCAGGTGGAGAAGGAACATATACTTCCTCAACTTCTCATTGTTCTTATGGAGGGTCAGCCATAGGACAAAATGTAATCTCTCCTCAGGCCAAACATAAAAAAAAAGTTGATCCAATTTACAATCAAGCTCAGGTTCAAGCCCTTCCTCTTTAAATGCTTTAAAATTGTAGTTCTTCTACAAAAAAATAATTAACTTATTATAACTATCTATTTAGCATTAAAGTAAAGGAAAATAACTTAAAATAGGCTAACCTTAATCTTTAAAGTATACCACTCCTCACTAGCAGTAATTGTTCCTTTACCATAGTCTCATCCTAATCCTGTTTATTTCCCTTTCAACTGTTTCCAAAAACTCTATCTAGTTCTCATCCAATAAAACTTATTTTTAAGATTACTTTTATCTCATTGTAAGTTGGGTGCTTTGTGAAACTCTTCTTCCATCTTCTTCCACAGTATCCTTTGACAAATAATTCTACCATGTTTTCCCTTACTCCTTTAAATATATTGGTTACAAATGTCACAAAAGAGAAGAAGTGTTTCTTTTGGCCAACGAACCTTAGTTATATCATTTTCCCCTTGACTTTCTCCTTTATTTCTTTTTTAAGATGATGTCATCTAATCATACAAGATGAGAGAAGATTATACACTTGTTAATCAATTTGCAATTGGTTTCACTAGTGAGTTACTTTAATTGGTTACAATTAGAATATTCCAACAAAATAATTATATAAATACTTTTTATCATCGATATATTTTGATTAATTACGTAATTTAAAATTATTTGATCTCCTAATTTAAAATGAATAATATAATTAACTTGTTAATATTATTTGGTCTTGCACATTCATTGGATGCTGTAAATTATGATACAGAATGAAACGAACCATACATGACAAAATAAAATAACATTGAAATTATCAGAAACCAACAAATATGACCCATCTATCTCAACAAGGAATTTTAATTGTCCACGACAAGTTACACTCTTACTTCCGAAAAATATGGTAGCTATCTAACTCTCTCTTTCTTTTCTCTTTTTTATGTATAGATATATGTGTGTATATATATATATAAATGAATATTAACATTTAACGTACCAAACTTACTTATCTGTACAAATAAAAATAGTTAATTTATATGTCTAAATTAGGACTAAATAAAAACTACACTAAGAGCATGGAGAAATAATGATTTAGCGGTAACCAAGATAATATTAATTCAAGACTTCCATTTTCCTCACATTGGAAAAAGTGTAGCATTGGATGGTAGGTAAATACGTTGAATAGCTTTCTAATTTTCATTGGATTCCAGAAGATATGTAAATAATTAAATAATATTAGAAAAAGATAAATATAAAATTGTAAATATTAAATAATCAAGTTTTAATGCATAATTACCAAACTATATGATTAGGAGAATAAAACAATCACACCTTCTAGGATTGTATATTTACTGTAAAGAAGAAATTTTTAGAGATGCGACATTTCAGAAACATGTGTTTGGAAGACTAATCTCTATATAAATAGGAATATCAAAACTACTAAAACACAATGGTTATGATTACAAACATTATAAAACTATTAAAACTAAACACATAAGCACTTTTTTCTTCTTTGCTTTTTATTTCTTCTTTCAATCTCCTATAGCCACTATAGAATCAAAATTCTCCAGCCCACTCCGTTCAGCTTCATTCATTTTATCAACATACCAAATAATATAAGCCACACAACCTATTGAAAACTGTTGGCAGGGAGCAACTAATGATGATGAAAGAGAACAACTAACAATGGTAACTAACGAGTGTTCAGGGAAGAAGAGAGAGAATCAACTTACTAAAGAAGACGTCACTACTCAAAATCCGTTCGACGAACTATTGTAACATTCTTCACTCTACATATCAATGAAATATAGGAGAGTTTAGCAGATAAACATGTTGTGATGTAAGATTGTGTTAGCTTTTCCATTTTAAAGGTGAAAAGAGACAGTAGAGTAGTTGTGAGGAATCAATGAAGTTAAATGCAATAAATACAAAGAGTAGCTACTACCTCCATGACATTAATGCAACTTTCTACTAACACCTACAATATACTTCGGTTGATACAGTAATATTGTAGCAAATCCATATTTATCTCAACTACTATCAGACTTCATTTAATGAAACTAAATCTATCTCAGATTTCATTCATTAAATCTCATATTGCAGGCACCGGTATTCCATTAAATCAATTAGAGCTAAAAACCTAGTCTATCGAAGGAACATCGAGTTAAATAAGACAGAAGCTTCTTTCAACAAAGTAGAGTGATTGAACCGTGTACTTGGCTGAGCTACAGATCATCTAGATTTAAGAGATTCAGAGAGGGACAGACAGTCAGACACGCGGGGACTATGGTTTGATGATTGTGTGAACGGAGCACTGAAAATGAACCATCAAAAAATAGTATAGTGACTTCTTTAAGTAGAGTGATTAAAGCAACCAACATTATATGATAGGTACATAATATAAGTAGCTTCAACAAACAAAATATTAAACTCAATTTAATGTTTCAGCGAACAATATGTCACATGAAGAAACTGGGTTATGAAACCATATCTAGGCATAATAGGGATATCTCTATCCATAAAATGAGCAGAGGTTGTTTCCCTATATGAAAATGGAAGGCTAGGAGCTGAAGCTTTATTAGGAGTTAGTGAATTCCCACCTGATGATCCCGAACTTAGACTTAGTCCATCTCCTGAGGTAAATACATAGAACTCTGGAGAACTAAGTACAAAGGATCTTTGTCTCTCCCTTATAAACGAAGCTCTAGTTACAATAGCAACTTGATGCCAGGAAAAAGTTCATCAACATCAGAGTCATCTGAATAAGAATCCTGATAGTTTCCAAGTCACCCAAAAGAAATAAGTATACAAGCAGCAAGATAAATTTGTATTTAGAGTTTCAAATCAAGAAAACGAGCACCTATTCCTCATAATGATCCTCATGGAAATGAGAAACGTTCATTGCCACAGCGGCTCAAATCTTGTTCTTTGTCCTTAAATGTATCTTAGTTTCAATAGCATCGAGCAACTCTTAAGTACAAAAGTAAAATCATCAATCAACATGAATTAAAAAAGAAACACCATTTTGGAGTCTCAGGATTAATGGGAAAGTCAGGTTCTTCCACATCGTCTGTGGTTGTCAAAGATAAATTTTTTATGCAGCAATTTATTTACCTAGCAGGGACTTTCAGAGATATTAACTGCCAACAAATTGGGCACTCTTTACTTCTTTGGCACCTACAAATGTGTGAATCACAGTGTAAAGCTCAACCTTAATTCTTATGTTAAACTGGTGTAGGGAGATAGAAAATGGTGATTCTCAATCTGTAAAGCGAAGTTCTATAAACTTACCATTCCAAGATGCGTTAAAGATGATATTCATGTTTGTAATTTGTTATATGAAAAAAGAAAACAAAATCCTGATCATGATTCTCAATTCATAACAGCTTCAAAGTAAATATCAATGCAATCCTATACTTTTTGTGTATTTAAGATAAATAAAATCCAAGTTAAAAAACTGAATCTCTGTTTTTTCTTCTCTCACTAACTCACTTACTGAAAAGATTTGTAAAGAGAACAAAGCAAGTTCCTTTAAACTTAAACAAAAAGAATGAGTTTTAGTAAGCAATATTGGGCATCCCTGCATTCCATAGGGATCTGCAAATACACATAGACACACAGATATTTATTGTATATATCAAACACCTTAAAAATGATATCTACAATGAAAACCAAGAAGCATTAAAATTTAGAAGGACAATATCATCTTTTTGATGATCACATTCTAATTTTAATAGAGAAATTACTTTTTAACTCAATTATAAACCTATATTTAGTGTCAATTGAGTGATGAGATCACACTCTCTAGTAATAGTTGAAGAGAACATATCCAAAAGAAAGGGAAAAAGCAAGAAAATGAAAGAACAATGCTTTAACAAACACAGAAACACAACAAATCACCATCATAAATCCTCGAAATGAAAGGATTCAAATAGCACCAATGCAAAAAAAAGCCTCACTACAATTAAAAAATGTAGTGATACAGTGACATGGTCTTGAGAAGAGAGATAATGAAAGTGAAGAAGTGATACAGTGGTAGGGTCTTCAGAAGTGAAAGGCTCCAGACAAATACTGCAAGCATCCTCGAGATCCTCATCAACAACACCTCCCGCCAGTGAAACAACAAATGTAAGTATTCGTTTCTCCGTCACTGAGTAAGAAGAAAAAAAAGAAGATGGAAAAGAATCGAAACAATTAATGGTACCATGACTTCCGCAAAATCACCGTCAAGTCAACTTTTCGTCTAGTCCTCGACAATGGCCTCTGTAGTCGAGACTCCATATTTGATGAATTATGCTAGTGAAGAGTTGTGTGTCATATGATGTTTTGTGGGCTAACCCCAATAAAGGTAAGCAAGAGTTCGGTAGAGAGAACCCAAGTTAGACAAACCGAAGAAAAGAAGCAAAATTTGTTTAAGCAAAGCAAAGATCTAAGATACCCACTAAAGTTTGACAAAGAAGAAAAACCAAGTTAGACAAACCAAAGCAAGGCCTCAATAAGAACGTCCTCTATGGCAAGAACTTGACTGATAACGATCGATGACTGGCGATCCTCTTTGGGCTACTCTCTCCATTCCTCTTTTGCAAAACAACAATCGGTGACTAGTGATCTTGTGGAGACGTGAGAGCTACATAGATGTGAGAGCCAAGAACATTTTGGACAACCTAATGAGAAATGAGACAGAGAGTAGAGAGAAGAGAATAAAGTGGGGCAATGCCGTCATAATTCAATAAGCTAACTCCAACGTTGCAATAAAGGAGCTTGTGAAAAATTAACTGGTTGGGTTGAATCAGCCAACCCAACTAGCTCATAACCAAACAAATAATAGTTTTTTAATATTGAGTCAAATGATTAATTTGAGTCAAACACCTAAAAACAGCTGATAAGTTGTTTACCAAACATGGCCATGCTCTCTTTTATAGCTTAAACTACTACTACTAAGGAGACATTTTTCTTTTGTAATCATTAGTGCTTATTTGTATTGAATCTAGGCTTATCTTCATCATTCAATTATGATTACTGCCCAGGTTTTGCATAGCATATAAGAAAGCATGTTTTTGCATATTGTTGAGGATGATGTTAGATTTATGGTGGGAATAAGCCACCATTAGGGATTTATAGTAAAGGAAGATAATGAAGGGAAATGTTAGGGATATATATATATATATATATATACACGTAAATGATAGAATTCTAACGGAGTTAAAGATTATGTTAATTATCGGTTTATATATATATATAAAACAACATGACACTTAAATAATAGCATTCTAACGGAGTTAAAGATTATGTTAATTAGTTGTTTAACGCACATGTTTTAAAAAATTATTGCTTTTTTAAATACTTTGAAACATTAATGTCTAACAGATATCTTAGTGTAAAAATTATCAAAGGAACTGTTTGCTTTTAATTCTGTAAAGACTCTTAGAAAATAATATCATGATTTTACATTGTATAGTGTTCAATGTTCCTTTGAACTATCAGATCAGACGTTCGTCTAGTTATAAATGTTCCCTATGGTTAGTAACAAAGGAAATGTCTTATTGATTAATTACAAGTTAATAGAGAATGGCGTAAATTAATAGGTAAAGATAAGTTTAGACTTGTTTATGAGGCCTTGTTAGAAGTTGACCAAGTTGTAGTCAAGGATTTAGAATAAGTAACTTGGGATGCATAAAGAGAATTGTGAGAATGAGAAGAGTATTAAGCGATCAATTTTAAGTTTCAAAATTAAAGGGCCCATTTTTCTTCTTGTCTATATTATTTTGACTCCTTACTTTGGCCTCTTATTTGTTTTACTAGTGGGTTGAGAGGACTTTCAAGAAAATCAATAACCCAAATCATTTAGGCTCATTTTAACGTTAACTCAGTAAAAGTAGAAGTTCTAAAGTTTTATCAATAATCTCAAAAGGCCCTTCATTTTTTTGTTTATATGTGTTTTATTATAATGTTTGTATAAAAATTTGTTTAGACTTAATTAATGTAGACCATGTTTTCTTATAGTGCATATTAAGAAATAAATATCACCCAGGCCGCACCTCAATAGGAATACAGTCAAAGTGGTATTTATAAAATTAAATTGGGCAATAGGTGGATCGGTAGGTCCACACCCAAAGCTTAAAACTAAAGTAAATCCAAATAATAAAAAAAAGTATGACCTCTTTTTTATGTGTTGTGATTGCTTGACTCAATAAAAAGGAATGAGTGGAGTGAGAGGATTCGATAAAGGGTTTAATAAAAATGTTCTTTCAAAAGCAAGAATTTCCTTTTTCAAGCCAAATTTTAATAAAAAATAGTTAAGAATCATATTTAGTTAATCCAGCAGGCACATTAGGAATAAAGATCTATTATTTGCTTAATTTTAAGAAGGGTTCTTAAATCTAGTAGTTTAGTTTTACTTAAATCTTTTAGGTCTTTAAGACCTTTAAACCACTTTTAAACAAATAAACAATTATTCCCATTTCCCTTTCCTTTACACACTTTAATCAAAAAAGCTTTTAGTTAATAAAACCTAATCCTTTTTCTATTTTCAATTTAAACAGCCTAGCTAATCAAATTCTCCTTTAAAATTTCAATCCTTATTTAATTGACTCTTTTATCCTTTCAAATAATTTTTTATTTCCATACTTAAAGAATCTCATTTCATTTTTTGTCATCATTTTCTATTCAAAACTGCATTTTCACACTAACAAAATTGATTCTTTCTAAAACAAAATTTAAGTTTGTTTATATTCAAAATCTGATAACATAGTTTAGGCACATTTAGGTATTTTATTTTAAACCCTAGGTCAAACTATAAAATTGTAGACCCTTGACCTATATGTTTTTTTAATGTTTCGTTTCAAAATGTAAGTATCAATTCAATTGTTTAATTTTAAACCCTAGGTAAAACCGTAAACTTCTTTCAACCACATGTTTTTTTACCCTAAATTTATTCACTTTATACCCAAGTTTGTTTTCTTTTAAAAATCTTCCTAATTTTGTAAAATCTTTTTCTAAACCTAGGTAAGAACTTAGATAGGTAAGTTAGGAAGTTTAACACCTTTCTTGTTTTATAATTTGACCTAAACTCACATTCTGATTATGACCCTTTTAATTCCTTTCCTTTAATTTTTCTCTATTTTTCTTTAAAAAGACAAATTGATAACTCCGTTGAAAATTTATTTGATATTTATTCCCATCTCTATTTGAAAATTTCAAAGTTTCAAAGACAACTATGTCAACTCCACTACGGAATTTATTTAATATTCGATCTCATCTTTATTTAAGACATCAAAATAAATATTAGCAATAACTATGGTGACTCCAGTGGGGACTAAAGGTCTAATAATATTTAGGTCTTAGGTTTTGGTCTTTTGGGAGTATTTTATTAATCTCATAGCTTTATATTTACATTTATTTACAATTTACCGCTCTCTTTCTTCTTTTTTTATTTTCTATTCATCTTTCTATCTTGTAGAGTATGTGAGGTAGTATATGTATAAAATATAGGTAAAGTTTTAGGAAAGATGTTTAATTCCTTTTGAAGACATATAAGCATATAATTATATGAATATCTTTGTTTAATATTTTTTACCATATTGTGCTAAAACCTTACCATGGATACCCCCATAGCTTTAAGTTTAGGATGATACCTGGTGGATTGAATCCCTTTGTCAACATCCATTCATTCCTCCCTTTAAGATTAATACCACGAAAAGATGGAAGGAATAATCCAATTCATATTGATCACTTCAAACCCATCCCTTCTTTAAGGCTACTGTTAGTTGGGTGGCTATTAATGGAGTGGAATGGAATGTAATAGCATTCTACCATTTAGGAGGAGGGTTATAATGGAATGGAATAGGATGGAAGAGCAAGGTTTCACATTACATCCCATTCCATTATAAATAGTAAAATAAATAACCTCCGATTTGAGGGATTTTGGATGGAATGTAAAATGATAAACAATATTTCATTATATTACATTATAAACCATTCTTACAAACATCATTTCACTATATTACATTATAAACCCTTCCATTTCTCCCAAACAACAATTTTCTAATATTACATTCATTTACATTCCATTCCATTATAAATCATTCCATTCTATTCCATTTTATTCCATTAAAAACCTTACATCTAACCAAACATAACCTAAGGTTCTCATTCTTTAGTGATAAGATCTTACTCCTTAAAACAAGTGCACTAGTCTACCTAGAACTCCCTTTAATGTTAATCATTAGGGGATGTCAAACCTTAAGGTAAATTAAAAGGAATCAACATCTTTTTTTAACCTTTCAGTAATTTATTTTTGTCGTCATGCATATTTCCAATAATTAGAAGGCGTTTCCTTTTGACCATTTCTTTTAAATGTTATGGCGTCTTTAGATTCATAAGATTTTTGTTTTTTAAAAAAGATTTCATTTCACTCTTTTAATTTTCAATATTCCTGAGGTTTAGAAATTTGGATAAAGTTCTTTTTTTAAAATCACAATTTTATTCCACGCATTTGCATGGCTAACTTCTTTTGAACTTTTTTCTAAACAAACTAAATCTCTTATTATATATAAACCTAAGGGGTTATAGTTTGCCACGACCCTAGGAGTGTATAGGATGTTAAATATAAAAATCCCTATCTAGAATTTGTATCAATAAAGTAAGCTACAATGCAAATGATAATATCTAAATTGATCATTTAATCTTTTATTTATGATGAAGGATCTAATTTATATAATGACATATGCAAATGTATCTTTGAAATTCATTTTAAAAAATATTCATTTGACATAGCCATATATTCATAAAATTTTATTATTCTTACAGGTGACTGGTTATGTTAGAAATAGCTTAAAAGAGGAAGGTTAAAAAGGCAAACAAAGGTAATTCTTATCTCACGAGATCTAAAGTTAAAATAATGGAACTACCACAAGCTGAAAATTTTAGGGTGGAAAAGCTAATGGAAAAATTAGCCTAGATAACAAGGGAGCTCAAGCTTGAAAGGATGACAAAAGGGAAGTCTTATGTTAAAAACGAGACTGGTCATAACATACTTGCAGTACTTGTTCTCTTTGTTTCACCACCTCTTCCATTTGATTTATATGTTATGTTAATGTCACCTCTTACATTGGCTCCTCAATTCCCATTATTGTTAGTAATTTCCACTATTTAATTAATTCTTTCCTGCATCAACCTGTTAATTTTCTCTAGAATCTACCAATTAGTTTACTCCTATATTTGCCTACTTTGATCCACTAATGTCTGCATACTCAGTGTTGCCACTTTTCAAACATCCTATGCTAAAAATGGGGAAATCATAACTAAACTATTCCATACTAATTCCCTCAAAAACAATATTCGCAAAGTTGCACCATTGCATGAACCTTCTCATTATAACCATATGAACATCAAAGTGATAAAGAAAGCTAATGAAGGGATAATAAAGGAAAAGGTGACCATCAAAAGGGCATGAACCTTCACCTTTGGAGTTTTGTTTAATATTAAGCATCCAACTACCTCCCAAGTTTAATATGCTAGAATTAGGGAAGTATAATGAAAATTCAAACCTAAAGGATTATATGAGAATTTTACAATAAGATTAAAGGGAAATTTTAACAATGATGACTTATTGGTCTATTGCTTTTTATGGAGTCTTAATGAAGTAGCGTTGTAATGGCTTTTGAATCTAGATAAATCATCTAAGAAATGCTAGAGGGACTTGGTGGATTTACTCTTGACCTAATATAATTTCAATTATGACATAATGGTGACGCGTGAGGATCTCCAATAGATGGATAAGAAATTTACTGAGAGTCTAAATCAGCATGAAGGAAGGTATTAATATTAATAAGATATGAATATCTTATTAATATTACATCTAGACAAGGGGAAAAAAGTGTTAAATGTGAACTTTGCCTCCTCTACAGTGATACCAAAGATATAGAGATGGAAACTTATATGCTTACAAATGTATGCTTTCATAGTCCTAAAGCTTTTTCATTGTCAAAGGGAATTACATCAGTTGAATACGTTGTCACCTAGCAAGTCAGCCTTTCAAATCACCAAAGTTAGAGAGCTAATGGATAAGGACTCATATGATCGGTATGAAGAACATAAGCGAGTTAAGGTTAGTAGATGACATATAAGCAGAAATAATATATAAGGACCAACGGAATAAAGTAGGTGACACAAGTATTTATAGTAGTTCGACCCAATATGGATCTACATCCACTTCTTAAAGTGATCTAGAAGTGCTTATTATTCTCATAAAGCATTACAACAAGGAGAGTGATCCCCACTGTATATTCAAATAGACCAATTACTCCTAAACATAAGGATAAAGACAATAGCATCACACCCCCTAAATTTCCACATGAAGAAATATGAGATCTTCACCTAATTTCATTAAATATTGAGGTTTAACTCTTAGGCCATTACATATTTACTTTTTAAATTCCTCATTTTGACAATTATAAAAAAATTTAACTTAGTCCATACACACACACACATACAAAAAGAAATAATGCAATAATAACCCTCTTTGCTATTGTAATACATCTAAAATCCAGAAAACTTCAAACTTATTATATGAAACGTATTATACAACTCAAATGTTTCATTATATTTTGGTTATTATAAGACTAATGTATTTGAAAAGAGAACAATTTTCTCGAATACAAATACATTTTCATTCACCTAAACTGTAGCAACCCACTCTCGCAAAATACGTACCCGACATCCTGAATAATATCTAACTGCATACCCTGCAAGGGTGGCATGCCAGAACAATTAGTTAGTCAAACACTCGAAACTCAGCATAAATTTTTTAAAAAAAATTACTCACTCGCGTGTGATGAAATCAATATTCAAAATCGGGATCATACTTTTATTTCATAAACATCAAAATCACAATTATTATTACACTTTGACCACTCTGATTCAAAACATTTCCAATTTCAGAAGTTATTACATACAGAAAATTGTACAGAAATCATGGAATACACAAATTGATACAAAAATAAGAAAATACAGATGTAGACGATAACTGATCCTGACCTCTATCTGTTACTTCAATGCCGTGACTATACTCCCGTTTGCCTAGCAAGGTAACTCTTCTGAGCTTGAAAAATATTGCAAATTTTAGTTGAGTTTTGCGAACTCATATGAGGTAACCATCATCGATGATTTACTTAATTCATGCAACATATCATTTCACATAACATATATTTCACGTCATTGCATTTTTGCATATATTTTCACATATCACAATCTCATTTAAGAGTAAGACAGCTGCATTTCAATCAATTAAACATACTTAATAAAAAGTATATGGAATGCACATGCGACTCTTTTCCAGTTATTACGTTATTGTGACCGACTGCCTAACTGTTCTATATCTATTGTGGATATCGGGCTCATTTATATTGTCCCTTATCTGTTGGGGATACATGGGTTATTTTACATAGTAAGCCTTTGGCTCTTATACACTTTCTGAGCTTTAAGCTCTTTTTCACAATATGAGCTTTGAGCTCTTTTTTATAATCTGAGCTTTAAGCTCTTTTTCGGTGGCTACTCAGGTCACAACTCTCATTATCTAATCATGCATTCATGTATGGAATCCATCTCTCATAATCAATCAATCATGTTATGAAGCATTTAGTTCTTCACATTCACATATAAGTAGCACTTTAATATCACATTCATTCATCATAATCATCAGACCTTCATTGTTCGGAATCAACAAAATCAAATCACATTCATTCAATAATTCAAACATAATATAAAACAAACAATTAATTGAGTGAGACTGTCTAGGTTACTCACAGTACGCTCCAGATTAGCATTTGCTTCCAAGATCTGGAAACATCTGGATGTGGACATTTTATCCTGCACACCATGTTATGCAATACACACATTGTACACACATTAATAATTGCACAATCTTAAGTATTCATTTATGCACAAATGTGTATATGGACTACATACAATGCATCCTCAATGACAATCTCAGGTATCTTTCCCTAATTCACATCTTAAGATCATTCATACATCAAAGCTTATATAAGTCTAAATCAAACTTAGGTTAACACTTCATTTGTACAAAGTTATTCTAAGTTCATCATTCAATCATTCGTCAAGGTTATTCAAGCATTAAAGATCACAAAACATCCAATTCATCATTCATCTTTACTTAATACTCATTATTCATCTTAATCGAATCACCTTAATCATCATAGGTTCACCTTCATTCCTATATCGTCTCAAAATTTCAGATTTAAACACTCAATACATAACAATTCATCCTTAAGTTCTATCCCCAATCATCACCCTAACCACATCACTCATTTAATTACTTGTTCAAGCATCATACTAAGCTCATTTCAAGCTTCATTCAAGCCTAGAAGCATCACATGAAAGTCCCAAACCAATTGCAACTTCAATCCAAAATTAAAAAAAAAAACATATGTGATGTTTAACTAATTCCCACGTTTGTGGAAAATTTCCATTTTCCCATGGACGTGAGATTTGTTGGCAGAAACTTTCCCAGCCAAATCCTTCTAAATTCTCAGCTTTTCCAACTCTATTTTTCAGGTCAGTTTCATATGACCATTATGAACTAGAAAATAAGGTTTTTTGACAATACCTACTTCTAAACAATTGTTCCTATATGTATTAATTTTCTAATGAAACTAAGTTCATACAATTTGGTTCAGTATTCTGAAAGTTATACACAATTTACTACATACTGATTAGAAACAGAGACATAATCCAAAACTCAACTTCAAGCCAAAATTCAAGACCTTTAGAGATAGAATTCAAACTTGATTCCTTCATGAAAAATGTAGCCATATGTCTCTAGTTTAATCTTACTTAAAAATAGTCCCATTTGGATATCTACGCATCAAGATATATCCAAAATACATATGCATATTTAGTGAAATCACTCCATCTAACATATTCCAACACACATTTAACTTCATTTTCATCCTAGTTCATCTCTTTTACTCAGTCTATCATTTCTAGCTTATGTCCTCATTATTTCCTCTTCATTTCCACTTCCATTTCAACTCAATATCATACACAACAATTCATGATCTATGTTTGATTATTAACCCAAAAACAGAACATTTAACATTCATTCATAAATCAATTTTTCTGCACTTCTTTCAACCCCATTTTAGAACTCATTCTAACTCTAAATCATCTCTACATCAATTTATGAATCGTTAATCATCAAATATACAAAAACAAGACATTAAGGAGTTCATTTCATCAACCATGTTCCCACATATTTTCATCACCATTTCATGATCTTTCAACCCTAACTATCATCCTATATGCTTCATTAATAAAGCTATGAAGATCAATAATAATACACTTACTTGATTAGCTCAAAGCTTCGTCAATCACCATTAAACCCTAGCTTCTCCATGATTCATGATCATCAACATTTTAGGTGGAATAGAATGGGTCTTTTAGTGACAAATTAAAGAAGATAACAAAATAGAAGTAGCAAGTGAAAAATGAGAAGAAGGTTTAAGGTTGATGGAGTTGGGTAAGTGTCGTGGAAAAGAAGAAAAGAAGACGAAAGAATAGATGGAGAAGAAAGCAATGAAAATGAAATGAAGTAACAAGTGAAAGACCAAAATAATTGGTCTTTCAATGAGATAAATCGTGGGTTAACAAGTGGTGCCACATGTCACTTTTTCCATGGTCCCTACTTAGTCCTTTTAATAATTAGTCCATTTGTAATCCAATTAACTCCTAATTTTTAATGACATATTTCATTAAATCTTAATTCCACTCATAAAAATTTCTATTACCATCTGACATTTATTTCTGCTACTATTCATCGATTGTCTAGCCACTTGACATTTTTCCTAGTCCAAAATTCTAGAAAATTCTCAAATTTCACTAAAAATTCTAAATCACTAATAAAACACACCCACTCAATTTTCAGAACAAAATATTCACTATCCACATCATAATCGCATTAAATCAATCATTTATACGTGGAAATGTCGATTGAGTGTATGAACAAATTTTTGTACTGTGTGCAATGATCAATGTCATATACATGATGCTATTTTATACATAAGTATGACATGCATTTTTCTAATCCCTCATTGTTATCTCTCATGTACGGTATTCCCGAGCTCTAACCCTTAATATGAGAACGGGATGTTACATAAATGTAGAGAAATAGTACCAGCCAAAATATCTCAATTTGTGGAGACCATAACAAGATCAACTACCAAAGTTGTCCTGAAGTGTATGACATGTTAAAAGCTACCATAGTTTCAATCCTTGAAATCCTCAGGAAATAACGGTCATTATGGCTAATTTAACAAGAAATTCTCTCCCTATTATGGATAAGGAGTTTGAACACTAGCATGTTAGCCTATTTTCGGACTTACCCACTAGCTCTTTTTAGGATGCTTTAATAAATCTTATGTTTAGTTTAGTGCTCAAAAGGTTCTTTGTTTATCTAGGAAGATTAGGAGAGAACCAACATTTAAATTTCTCAAAATTGACTTTTAGGATTAAATTAATGCAAAAATACCTGGAAGCAATCTAAGAAGATCTTTACCTATTCATTTATTGCTTCCTTAAATAAAATGAGATCATAAAAAAGAAAAGGTGTGAATAAGTTGTATTTTGTTTCACTAGCCTGAAAGGTCTCCATCTCTTTTTTCTCTAAAACTTCATGAAGAATAGGCGTACTTAGTTTTTCCATACATGACACAAACAAATATGATAAGAGTGGATCTCGCTGGGACAAACCTTTGAAAAGTTTGAACTTTTCTTATTTGTCTCCTCTTTAAAGTAGATTAGAAGTTATTGTGGAAAGGAGTTGGGAAATTAACCTTCTAATTTTTTGAGACTCTTAGCTCCAAGAAAATATTCAATATAACTCTATTTTACTCTATCATAAGCATATTCCAAATTAGTCTTCAATAATACGTGTCCAATTTTTCCTTTCTTTTTATAAAGGATATAGATAATTTACTGTGTGATCACAATATTATCAATGCCTAATATACCAAAAATCAATTATATTGATTTGGTATAATTATCCAAAAGGGTTTAGTTATGTTAACTAAATTTTTGTACCCCGCTTTTAAAGCCATATTAACTAGAATTTTTTACACCACTTTTAAAGCCATATTAGTGGAGATCCCTGAAAGTCATTAGGTGAGAAACTTATAGTATGAGAGTTATCAAGGTCTCATTACAACCTTCAGGAATGTTACCCCTAGTGTAAGCTTTCTAAACTAGTAAAAATAATTTTGGACTAATCGAGCACCAGTTCTTTTGGTTGTAGAGAAGGGTAAAGAGTTTATAACAACAACAACAACAACGTTGAGCACTTCAACCTACTCCATATCGGCTTCTAATATAGTTGATAGATCCTGCAATAGTTTAGAGAATTATGGCAAGTTAGGAGAACTATAATAATGGTCTTCCCACTGGAAAAGTTAAGAAAAGTAGGTTTGTACCCCCAATCATAAAAACTCACCATATAACATTTCACCATTGTATTATAAATATAAATAGTGCTTCTCCTTTTTTCCCAAATCTTATTGGTAATAGAATATGGTTTTTCATCTCTTGATTTGGTCCATATTTCTTTAGCCATCTAAAACTGAAAGAGTTCTTATACCAATGTTAAGTTGTACTCATATTGCAGCTTTTTCTTAAGTTGTTATAATAAACTACTCTTACCTTGGTTAAAAACAATGTTGATACCTTTTAGGTTAGCTAAAATTCTTTTTCCCTTCTAACAATATTTTTGAATATGTCTCTACTCCAAATAATAAAATCTCATTCATTTTTTTCATTGGATTTTGAAGCTCATCGAGGGATCACTCTATATGTTTGTGATAATATTTTTGCAACTTGCTAATGTTAGCCAATAAGCTTCAAAGTCTAAAGTACTATGTCTTATTATCAACCCCTTCTTGTCCATAACTAATAAAATGGGACAATGGTTTAAATATATGTGGAGAAGTTGTTGAGTTATCCTTTAGAAAAATAATTCTTACCATTTGGGGTTGCTAAATGTCTATTTAACCATTCCTAGCTCATCTTGAACCCTCTCTTTAGTTTGACCAAGTGAATGGACTTTGAAAACAACGTAAATCTAACAAATTACATCAACTAATCATATTATCTAAGTTGCAACAATTCATATTTTTGGTCAATCCTCCCCTCTTCTCATATGAATGTAGATTTTCATTAAAATCATCTACCATAACCTAAAGGCCACAACTGTGAGAATAAGTAGAGCTTAAGAAATTTCAAAGAGTCTCATGGTTACTATAACTCAGTCTCCGTATTAAAAGAAGTTGCTTGAAAATTTCTTAAACTATTTTCACTATATTAACATTTTAAGTTGAAATAATATAAAACATTAGATTACTAAAATATAAATTTCTCAAAGTGAAAATGATTTAAAAAATTCATTTCAATGTGACTCTTCAAATAATATTAATGTACCTTATGAATAGTTATTATTGTAATTATTCACAAATTTTTTTATTCATTGAAATGTGAAAATAGGCTAATTAAATAATGTTTATTGTTTCAATACAATTTTTTATTATAATCATTAGTTAAAAGTTTGCACTAATCTATTCGCCCCTTTTCAATAAATATATGCTAATAAACCTTCTTATCATATTTAAATTGAAAATTTGTTAAGTTTTGACAATCTTTCTTGCAAAATACATTTTTGTCATTCATAAGGTTTTTTCCTTAAAATTTAGTGCGTGCCATATATATATAGGAGAAAATAGAAATTGGTATTCTTGAAATTTTAAATTCACTTTGAAAGGTATAATGTATCCTTGACTATAATTCATCACAAATATAAACCTTAGAAAATTTTGTAATTAATAATTGTCCTTTAGCTTCATATAAATTATTTTAAAAATTTATTCATATTATTAAATAAGAATTAATAATTTTGATCTTATATGTAAAATTCACTTAAGCTCTTTTAAATGTTGATTTTGAGATTTTAAATTCTTCTGAGTGAAGTGACTTTGGACTTGGAATTGGAATTTAATGCCCATAGAATAAAGTTAACCCCTTAGCAACTTTTTGATGTATACTTCATTACTAAGAAAGGTCCAACACGGCCTCCTTTGTTTGTTTTTATCACTTTTCATTGTCCCTTGCATCAAACTTCTACCTGGAAATAAAATTCAGAGAAGAAAGTTCCTTCGCCTTTCTAAAACCAGAGAGGTTAGAATAACCGAATACTTTCTCACTAGAAAATATTAAATACTCGATTCGAGATTCAGTGGCAATTTAGATAATCCACAAGTAGCTTGTTTATGTAATGTATTGTAATTTGTTTCATGTCGGCTTTAGTATTCCCGTTGTTTTTAATTATTATTGTTGCCAAAAATTAATAAACTTAATTATCTATATATTTTTTTACTATAATGTAAGTAAACACATTGTAGGAGGTCGTACAAAAAATTAATTCATCTTATTTACTTTTTATCACCTATTTTCATTTTTCAGTTCTCCTTGGTCTATAAAAACGCCAAGCACGCCCTTGAGGCTTGTTTCTATTCCACCAGAGTATTACGATTCTTCACAACTTCTCTCTCTTCCCTATTTTCTCTCTCTACATGTAAATTTTGATGATATTTAGCAAAACCTATGCTTACACCGCATGTATTCATAGTTTATCGATCCTTTTAAACCCCTGATTTTCCATTCCCTACTCAATTTTATTAGAAAATTTTGTGTCCGATCACTGCCAAAACCCTACTTGACACACGATTCACTGAGCGTGTGCTTTAGGCTTTCGAATTTGGCGGAGCCTTTTGATCGGTTCTAGATTTTGAAGAATTAATCGTTATACTCCATCGATTTTGATTGTTCGTGTAATGCTCTCTGATTCGCCATGAAGATTAAGCGGCGGAGGTCTCCAGAAGCGGTTAGTAAATTCCCTTTTTGCTTTCACTCCTTTTTTTCTGTGGAAGTGTTTGGGTGTGTGTAAGCTGTGGATGGTGTTGAGTTTGACGGTTGAGTGTTGTTTGAAGTACGATTGTTATGGATAGTTGAAATTCAATTGATAACCTTTTGTTTTTGTATTTGTGTGCTGTTAGCGGTTGTTAATTGAATGATGTTTTTTAGGCTGTGTGAATGTGGTCATATATGTGAAAAGTTGCTCCATTTCTTGATATGTTTACACGTCTTGCTTCTTCCTGGAAATTTACCTTGCGGTCGTCAATTAAATTATAGTTCATCATCATCAGTGGTCTTACGTTGATGGTTCTTTTCTGATTTTTTTTTTAAATGAGTTCTTATCTTTCTTCTTCTTCCTGGTTACTTATAATTATTGTCAGATTACGACCGCATCAACTCATTTTTTCAGTAGTTGTGATTGTGAGTTGCTGTTTTGAGCATCTTGTGTAGGGATTCAAAATCTGAAAAGAGTTTTTATTTAGTGATGAACTTGTATTTTTTGGGTGTGATTTATGGATTGCTCTTGTAGTCTGTGTTGCTAGTTATCAACTTAGAAGGATTTGTTTGCTGGGTGATCTTTTATTTATATCATAATCCAGGTGCTTTTTTCTTCTTGAAGCTCCTAAGTTGTTTTAGTATGTTGATGAAATTGTTTCTTCATTTATGCGTTTTGGTGGTCTGTCTTTTTCTCATTCGGTGATTTATCGATTTCATAAAAAATTTGCTTGAACCTTAAAACGGGATTGACAACTTATGCCCGTGTCTCCCTTTTCTAACCCACTTTGAATGTATATACTTCAGGGAATGCTTTGAAATGAAAGAAACTCTGGTCAAGGTTTCTAACCTAATTTTGTTTCTTGGTTGAAAAGGAAATTTTAGAGAAAAAGGAGCAAAAAACTGAGTTTTTTAAATCTTATATTCAGGTTCAAATTAAGAAAATTTGAATTTACACTAGACAACTGCATGAAGGTGATTGATGATAGTGCATGCCATTGGGTTATTATGTTGGAACTTGTTTGAGTTTTTATTCCTCTTTGTCAAATGACTAGTTGAATCTATTCTTAATTGCACTACTAGACATCCTAAGGTAATTGATTAATTATGTTGAAACTCACTTCTAGTTTGTACTTTCTTTGGTTAGGGGCTTGTTGAATTCATTATTGTTAGTCTCTGATGATATATTATGGGGATGTACGTTCTCTAATGGATATATGACACTTTAACATATCTTGGAAAGCTTACCCTACAAAATAATAAGAGAGATATCATCATGTTACCTTAGAATATACTACTATTTGCAAGAGCTAGATTTTTTATTTCCTGTTACAGTTGGCTTGTTTTCTTTTGCAATTGATACCCAGAAATTTAAGAGGCCTTGCTGACATTTTCACCTTATATTTTATATCAGCCTCCCAAAGTCAAATCATTCATCAACAGTGTCATTAGCACTCCTCTTGAGAATATAGAAGAATCCCTTAAAGGTTTTGTTTGGGATTTTGATAAGGTGAGGAACCTTGTGTTTCTAGTCTTTAAAACCTTATTTGATTACTTGTGGATGCTTATATACTTTTTTATTTGTTTTAAGCTCCATTGACCCAACCGTTACTGGTGCAGGGAGATTTTCATCACTGGGTTGATCTTTTTAACCATTTTGATTCATTTTTTGAGAAGCACATAAAGCCAAGAAAAGATTTGCAGGTTGAGGATAGTTTTTTGGAATCTGATCCTCCCTTTCCAAAGGAAGCTGTTCTTCAAATTCTCCGTGTTATCAGGATAATTTTGGAGAACTGTACGAATAAGCACTTCTATAGTTCTTATGAGGTATCTCTTTCTTTAAGAAGTTCATTTTCATTCGGTTAATGGATATTCCCTTATATTTTATCTATTGGCCCTGTAGTGACCACATTCTTTCTTCCATATTTTAGTTGACGTCTTTCCTGAGCGTCTATGAACAATTCTTATTTATTCTTTGTCTCCCCTAATTTCTCCTCAAGTATTGATTCTTCCCCGTTCGTTTTTTGCAGCAGCATCTTTCGTCCCTTCTTGCCTCTACTGATGCAGATGTGATTGAGGCTTGCCTTCAAACTTTAGCTTCCTTTTTGAAGAAAACAATCGGCAAGTATACTATTAGAGATACTTCTCTTAATGCAAAGCTATTTTCTCTTGCACAAGGCTGGGGTGGAAAAGAAGAGGGTCTTGGATTAATTGCATGCACTGTACCTAATTGGTGCGACCCTATTGCTTATGAATTGGGTTGCACCCTCCATTTTGAGTATTATGCATTGAATGAGTCATCTAGTGAGTTAAGTGCAACAGAACAGTCAACACAAGGTTTGCAAATTATTCACCTGCTAGGTATCAACAATGTTTCAGAGACTGATTTAGAACTTTTAAGTAAGTTGGTGGCCGAGTATAATGTACCACCCAAGTTAAGATTTTCACTGTTGACAAGACTGCGGTTTGCTAGGGCATTTGGTTCATTGGCTTCTCGACAACAATACACTTGTATTCGTCTATATGCCTTCATAGTTCTTGTTCAGGCAAGCAGTGATGCTGATGATTTAGTTTCTTTCTTTAATTCTGAGCCTGAATTTGTGAATGAATTAGTTTCCTTACTGAGCTACGAAGATGCCGTGCCTGAGAAAATTAGAATTTTGTGCTTGCTATCATTGGTTGCTCTTGCTCAAGATCGGTCCCGGCAACCTACTGTATTGGCTGCTGTTACATCTGGTGGGCACCGTGGCATACTCTCCAGCCTTATGCAGAAAGCCATTGATTCTGTTGTCAGTGACACTTCTAAGTGGTCTGTGGTTTTTGCTGAGGCTTTGTTATCTCTTGTTACTGTTTTGGTCTCATCTTCATCAGGTTGTTCAGCAATGCGAGAAGCAGGGTTTATTCCTACTCTTCTACCCCTGCTCAAAGATACAGATCCTCAGCACTTGCATTTGGTTGGAACTGCTGTGCAGATCCTTGAGGCATTCATGGATTACAGTAATCCTGCTGCTGCATTGTTTAGAGAGTTGGGTGGTTTAGATAATACTATCTCTCGCCTAAAACAAGAAGTGTCTTATGTTGAAAATAGTTCAAAGCAGCAAGTTGAAGATTCAGATTTTGTGGAGAGGAACTTGCAAGTCACCAGTAGTGCTTCCTCAGAATTAGATAATATACATCCTCTGTATTCTGAAGCTTTAGTTTCATATCACAGGCGTTTATTGATGAAAGCTTTATTACGGGCTATATCCCTTGGCATGTACGCCCCTGGGAACACTTCCCGTGTATATGGATCTGAGGAGAATATGTTGCCACAATGCTTATGTATCATCTTTAGAAGAGCAAAAGATTTTGGCGGAGGTGTATTTTCACTTGCAGCTACTGTCATGAGTGATCTGATTCACAAAGATCCTACCTGTTTTCCAGTTTTAGATGCAGTTGGTCTTCCATCTGCTTTCTTGGATGCCATAATGGATGGCATCTTTTGCTCTGCAGAAGCAATAATGTGCATTCCTCAATGTTTGGATGCTTTATGCCTAAACAACAATGGTCTTCAGGCTGTAAAAGACCGAAATGCTTTAAGATGTTTTGTGAAAATATTTACTTCTAGAACATATTTGCGTGCCCTTGCTGGTGAGATATCAGGAGCCTTGTCTAGTGGACTGGATGAACTTATGCGTCACGCTTCTTCTCTACGTGGACCTGGAGTGGATATGCTGATTGAGATCTTGAATACAATTGCAAAAATTGGATCTAGTGTCGATGCTTCTTGCACATCTACTGATGTGCCATCCTGCTCTACTTCAGTTCCCATGGAAACTGATGCTGTAGAAAAGAGTCTGGTTCCATCAGATGAAAGGGAATCTTCCAAGACTGATAGTTTAGTGCAGACTACCGAGCAGTTTTCTGATGCTTCAACAGTTAACATTGAGGCATTTCTACCTGATTGTGTAAGCAATGCAGCTCGTCTTCTTGAAACTATTCTTCAGAATGGTGATACCTGCCGTATCTTTGTTGAGAAGAAGGGGATTGAAGCTGTTCTGCAATTATTTTCTTTGCCTTTGATGCCTTTATGTACGACAATTGGCCAAAGTATGTCTGTTGCCTTTAAGAATTTTTCACAACAGCATTCTGCTTCTTTGGCACGCGCAGTGTGCTCATTCATGAGAGAACATCTCAAATCAACAAATGAACTCTTAGCTTCAATTGGAGGAACTCAGCTTGCTGTCGTTGATACTATTGAGCAGATGAAGGTTCTGAGATGTCTTTCTAGCTTGGAGGCTGTAGTCTCTCTGTCGAATTTCTTGCTGAAGGGAACTTCTACTGTTGTCTCAGAATTGGGTGCTGCAGATGCAGATGTGTTAAAGGATATTGGGAGGATGTATCGAGAAGTAATTTGGCAGATTTCTTTGTTTAACGACTCCAAAGTGGATGAGAAGAAGCATACAGAGCAGGAAGTTGAGAGTAATGATGCATCTTCATCCAATGCTGTTGGAAGAGAGAGTGACGATGATGCAAATATTCCTGTTGTGAGATACATGAACCCAATTTCGGTACGGAATGGTTCTCAGTCACTTTGGGGTGGCGAACGTGAGTTTTTGTCAGTACTTCGTTCAGGTGAAGGCTTACATCGTCGTAGTCGACATGGTTTGGCTCGCATACGTGGTGGGAGGACCGGCCGGCACTTGGATGCTCTAAGTATTGAATCTGAAGTTCCATCAAATGTACCTGAGACATCTATGCAGGATGTGAAAAAGAAAAGTCCTGATGTTCTTGTCCAGGAAATTCTTAACAGGTTGGCTTCTACACTGCGCTCTTTCTTCACAGCATTGGTTAAGGGTTTTACATCACCAAACCGCCGTAGAGCTGATGTAGGATTATTGAGTTCAGCTTCAAAGACACTTGGAACTGCTTTGGCCAAAATATTTCTTGAGGCTTTGAGTTTCTCTGGATATTCTACTGCTGGGCTTGATATGTCACTCTCTGTAAAGTGTCGATATCTCGGAAAAATTGTGGATGACATGGCTGCCCTATTGTTTGATAGCAGACGTCGTACTTGTTACACAGCAATGGTTAATAATTTCTATGTCCAAGGAACCTTTAAGGAGCTGCTCACTACATTTGAAGCCACAAGCCAATTGTTGTGGACATTACCTTACCCATTTCCATCACATGGTGTTGATCATGAGAAGACAAGTGAAGGACATAAACTGTCCCACAGTTCATGGTTGCTTGACACTTTACAAAGCTACTGTCGTGTGCTTGAGTATTTTGTTAATTCCTCTTTGCTTTTATCTCCAACCTCTGCATCCCAGGCTCAGTTACTTGTTCAACCAGTTGCAGTTGGTTTATCTATTGGGCTGTTTCCTATTCCTAGAGATCCTGAAGTCTTTGTACGCATGCTGCAATCACAGGTTCTGGATGTGGTACTAACTGTTTGGAATCATCCCATGTTCCCGAGTTGTAACCCAGGTTTTGTTGCTTCCATTGTTTCTCTTGTTACATATATTTATTCTGGTGTTGGAGATATCAAAAGAAACCGCAGTGGTGTTGGGGGAAGTACAAACCAAAGGTTTGTCCCCCCACCTCCTGATGAAGCTGCTATTGCAACAATTGTTGAGATGGGTTTTACAAGAGCACGAGCAGAGGAAGCTTTGAGAAGGGTAGAAACTAATAGTGTTGAAATGGCCATGGAATGGTTGTTTAGTCATGCTGATGATCCTGTGCAGGAGGATGATGAACTGGCTCGGGCTCTTGCTTTGTCACTGGGAAATTCATCAGAAGGCTCTAAGGTTGATAATGTGGATAAGTCAGTAGATTCCCAGACTGAAGAAGGGAAACTGAAAGCACCACCTGTTGAAGATATTCTTACCGCATCTGTGAAGTTGCTCCAAAGTAATGATGCAATGACTTTCTCATTGACAGATTTGCTCATGACACTTTGCAATCGTAGCAAAGGGGAAGATCGGTTGAAGGTGGTATCCTATCTTATTCAGCAGCTGAAGCTTTGCCAATTGGATTTTTGTACAGACTCCAGTGCACTTAGTATCACATCACGTATTATAGCTTTGCTTCTTTGTGAGGATGGAGCTGTGAGAGAAATTGCTGCTCAGAATGGTATCATATCTGTTGTATTAGATACTTTGATGAATTTCAAGGACAGAAATGTTCCAAAAAATGAGATAGCTGTACCAAAATGCATTAGTTGTTTGCTGTTGATCTTAGATATCATGTTGCAGTCTAGGCCTAAAATCCCTTCCGTCACTGAAGAAGGAAGTCAAACAGATTCTCTTCCGGTTTCATCAGCCCCAGAATCTGTTGCGGAGGAAAAAATTGCACCTGATATCCCTGAAAAAGAATATTGCAATGCATTTGAAAAAATGTTGGGGAAGTCCACTGGTTACCTGACTATTGAGGAGAGCCATCAGGTCCTGCAAGTCGCTTGTCACTTGATGAAAGAGCATGTTCCAGCTGTGATTATGCAGGCTGTTCTACAATTATGTGCCCGTTTGACAAAAACTCATGCTCTAGCATTGCAATTCCTTGAATGGGGAGGCTTAGCTACTCTTTTCAATCTTCCAAGAGCTTGTTTCTTCCCTGGATATGATACTGTTGTATCTGCTATCATTCGTCATCTTCTTGAAGATCCTCAGACCTTGCAAACTGCCATGGAGTTGGAGATACGGCAAACTTTAAGTGGAAATAGGCATGGTGGGCGTATCTCCCCGCGAACATTCTTGACATCCATGGCACCTGTTATCTCTAGAGATCCTGTGGTTTTCATGAAAGCTGCAACTGCAGTTTGTCAGTTGGAATCATCAGGAGGCAGGACATTGGTGGTCTTATCTAAGGAAAAAGATAAGGAAAAGGACAAATCCAAAGTATCAGGTGCTGACGAATCTGTCCGAATTTCTGAGAATAAGATACATGATGGTTCAGGTAAATGTACCAAGGCTCATAAGAAGATTCCACCTAACCTTACTCAAGTACTCGATCAGCTACTTGACATTGTCTTGAAATACCCGTTACCAAAAAGTCAGGAAGGATGTGATAGTGACTTGACCTCCATGGAGGTGGATGAACCTGCTATGAAGATGAAGGGAAAATCCAAGGTTGATGAAACAAGGAAAAAAGAATCTGAGTCAGAAAGATCTGCTGCACTTGCTAAGGTCACTTTTATTCTGAAATTATTGAGTGATATTCTTCTTACATATGTACATGCAGTTGGTGTTATCCTGAGACGGGATTTGGAGCTGTGTCAACTACGGGGATCTAACCAGATTGATAATCCTGGGCATGCTGGGATAATTCATCATGTTTTACATCGACTGCTTCCAATATCAACCGATAAGTCTGTTGGTCCTGATGAATGGAGAGATAAGTTATCTGAAAAGGCTTCATGGTTCTTGGTGGTTCTGTGTGGACGATCTGGTGAAGGTCGGAGGAGGGTGATTAATGAACTTGTGAAAGCCATGTCTTCATTTTCAAACATGGAAAGCAATTCAAGTAAAAGCATTTTGTCGCCTGATAAAAAGGTTTTTGCATTTGCTGATTTGGTCTATTCGATATTGTCAAAAAATGCTTCCTCTACCAACTTACCTGGTTCTGGATGCTCACCTGATATAGCAAAAAGCATGATTGATGCAGGCATCGTACGTTGTCTGACTGGCATTCTTCAAGTGATTGATTTAGACCATCCTGACACTCCTAGGATTGTTAATCTTCTACTTAAGGCTTTAGAATGTCTGACAAGAGCTGCTAATGCTAGTGATCAGATTCTCAAGTCTGAGAAGAAGAAAAGCATAGTGCCAAGTGGTAGAACTGATGATCAGACAACCACAGCTGCTGAGACAGTAGAGCATAATGAGAACAATGGTGGCACACAACAGCACACTGATCGTGAGCAGATGGAAGAGCAGCGGCACCAAGGAAATTCTCTGTTTGCGGGTAGTCATGATGCACGTCCAAATCAAACTTCAGAGCAAGATATGAGGATAGAAGTAGAGGAGACAATGCCAACTAACCCTGGGATGGAGATTGGGATGGATTTCATGCGTGAAGAAATGGACGAAGGTGGTGTCCTACACAACACTGACCAAATTGAGATGACTTTCCGGGTTGAAAATAGGGTCAATGATGATATGGGTGATGAAGACGATGACATGGGAGATGAGGGTGAGGATGATGAGGACGATGATGAAGGGGAGGATGAAGATGAGGATATTGCTGAAGATGGTGCCGGAATGATGTCTCTAGCTGATACAGATGCGGATGACCATGATGATACTGGTCTGGGGGATGACTACAATGATGACATGATCGATGAAGAGGATGATGATTTTCATGAGAATCGTGTCATAGAGGTACGGTGGAGGGAAGCCCTTGATGGGTTAGACCACTTGCAGGTACTTGGACAGCCTGGAGCTGCAAGTGGGCTAATAGATGTGGCAGCTGAGCCTTTTGAAGGGGTGAATGTAGATGACCTCTTTGGTCTACGTAGGCCTTTGGGTCTTGAACGTCGCCGTCAAAGTGGTAGGTCTTCTTTTGACCGATCAGTGATGGAAGTAAATGGATTTCAGCATCCTTTGTTATTAAGACCATCCCAATCAGTCGATCTGGTGTCCATGTGGTCAACAGGAGGGCAATCCTCAAGAGATTTAGATGCTGTTTCAGCTGGGAGCTTCGATGTAGCTCACTTCTACATGTTTGATGCTCCTATTCTTCCATATGATCATGTCCCAAGCAGCCTTTTTGGAGATAGGTTAGGTGGTGCAGCACCTCCTCCTTTGACCGATTATTCTTTAGGTATGGATTCATTACAGATACAGGGGAGAAGAGGTGATGGGCGGTGGACTGATGATGGTCAGCCACAAGCAGGAGCCCAAGCTTCTGTGATTGCTCAAGCAGTGGAGGAACAGTTTTTGTCTCAGTTGCGAGGCATATCTTCAGGCAGTTCTCCTGCTGAAATACAGTTGCAGAATTCTGATCTACAGGGGAATCAACCATCCAATGATGGCCAACTAGTGGTAGAAGGTGATAACATCAGCAGTCACCAAACTCAGGTTCAACAACAAGAGAATGGTAATGAAGTTATGGATCAGCAGCTTAATCCAACAACCGAAATTGTTCCTTGCCTGGGGCAAGTCAACCATCAATCTATGGAGGATGATGCAGGTGGTTGTTTACAGGTAGATGAGCCTATGTTGATTCAGCCAATTTCTTTGAGTGGTACATCAAATGGGCATGATAGCATGGAAGTTGTGGAAGGTGAGGGCATCCCAGGTGATCAAGTAGACACAATGGTAGAACATATCAACACATCAGCAGCATGTGATGGACGTTCTGAAGTCCCTGCTAGTACCAATGATCTGCCTGTTGAAGATGTGGGTTGTAGTGAATCTTCAAAAACAGATGGACATTCTGGTACTCCTGGTGGTCCTGGTCTGGAGATACCCAATCTGGATTGTGCAAGCACTGATGTTGACATGAATGGCGTCGATGCTCAGGTAAACTCATCTGAGCAACCCATTCCTGTTTCTGAACATGGCGAGGATGAAGGCTCGTCCAGGGAAGAAGAGGCTGCTGCTCAGGGTGCTAATCTGACATACCAAACAAGCATCAATAACGAGGCTACTGGTGCTAATTCAATTGATCCAACTTTCCTGGAGGCTTTACCTGAAGATTTGCGAGCAGAAGTTTTGGCTTCCCAGCAAGCTCAATCTGTCCAACCTCCAACTTATATGCCACCTTCCGTTGATGATATTGATCCTGAATTTTTGGCTGCTCTTCCTCCAGATATCCAAGCAGAAGTTTTGGCACAACAAAGAGCGCAGAGGATTGCACAGCAGGCTGAAGGACAGCCTGTTGACATGGATAATGCTTCAATAATTGCTACTTTCCCTGCTGATTTGCGAGAGGAGGTTTGTAATTTGAACTTCACCTGATGCTTTATAGTGGGCTGTGATAACAGGTTTGCGTTTGCTTCAGGTGCTGTTGACTTCTTCAGAAGCAGTGTTATCAGCACTACCGTCACCATTACTTGCTGAAGCACAAATGCTAAGGGATAGAGCAATGAGTCATTATCAGGCTCGAAGCCTATTTGGTGGCAGCCACAGATTGACTCGTAGAAATGGTTTGGGTCTTGATAGACAGACAGCTATGGACCGAGGGGTTGGAGTTAGTATAGGTAGAAGGGCAGCTTCTGTAATTGCAGATAGCATAAAGGTGAAGGAAATAGAAGGGGAACCACTGTTGGATGCCAAGGCATTAAAAGCTTTAATCAACCTTCTACGATTAGCGCAGGTAAGTGATTCTTTCTTATAGTGGTTACCTAGTTTGGATGCTGGGAGTTGTGCATTCTTTTTGCTTTTTAATCTTTAGTAGCTATCTTGCATTGTCTTTTCATATATTGGATTAATTTACATTATAATACTGTAATACTCTTCGAATTTTCTGAAATTTGATAAGGGGAGTCTTCCTATTGCTCAGTGTTTACTTTTATATCTCTAATCCGGTATCAAATAAAGCTTACTTTTATTTCTGTGGTTGTAGCCCCTTGGGAAAGGCCTTCTTCAGCGGCTTCTCCTAAACCTTTGTGCACATAGTGTTACAAGGGCAACTCTAGTCCGCCTTTTGCTGGATATGGTCAAACCAGAGGTGGAGGGGTCAGTGAGTGGATTGGCAACAATCAATTCTCAACGGCTTTATGGCTGTCAATCAAATGTTGTTTATTGTAGATCACAGTTGTTGGATGGTAGTTCTTTATTCTTCTCTGGTCACATTTACCTCTATTCATTTGTGGGTCAATTTAGTAATACATGATTTGTTGACCAACAGGTCTTCCCCCATTGGTATTGCATCGGATTCTTGAGATTTTGACATATTTGGCAACAAAACATTCAGCTATCGCAAATATGCTGTTTCACATGGATCCTTCACTTGTAGAGTCGTTCAGTACAAAATTAGAAGCTAAGATGGACAAAGGCAAGGAGAAACTAGAGGATAGAGTTGATTTGGAAAAATCTTTGGAAGAAACAAATGATGTTCCTTTAATATTGTTCTTGAAGCTCTTGAATCGACCACTTTTTTTGCGCAGCACTGCCCATCTTGAACAGGTAGAAGGGATCTCCTCTTTAACTGATTTTAGAAACTGTCTCCATTTATCCTTTTCGAGTTGAACATATGGTTGATAGGAGGGTTCATTTTTTGTTGCAAGAGTTTGGTAGCCTGTTCCATTTTCTTGCTCAGTTATCTTTTTAAGCCTGATGATGATGTGTTTTATCATGCAGGTCATGGGGTTACTCCAAGAAGTAGTTAATACGGCAGCATCTAAGGTAGAGTCCTCGGTTCAATCTGTACAGGCTGAAAATTCCCAAAAACCAACTACAAGTGAAGGTTCGGAGAATGTCTGCAATGATCCTTCTTCTCTTGGACCCAATTCAAGTCGAGAGGATAAGCCTACTGATGCTCACTTATGTTCCTCTGATGGAAAGCCGAGCATTGATACATATAGTATCTTCTTGAAGCTGCCACAATCTGATTTACGGAATCTGTGCAGCCTTCTTGGTCGCGATGGGTATTGTTTCAGCACTTGTGAACTTTTAACTGTTTTGCTGTATTTTTTTTCCTTTGTTTACCCGGCGTACTAAATGGACAATTCCCCCATTGTTGATCCTACATTTTTTTCTATTATGCAATTATTCCTTTTCTGTGCCGTATCGTTTTCTTCTTCAGTTTTCTCTTGCTGAAGTAGACTGTCGGTTTCTTAGCTTCCCAATATATTGTCCAGGTTATCCGATAAAGTGTATACACAAACTGGAGAAGTACTAAAGAAACTTGCCTCAGTTGCTGCAACTCACCGTATCTTCTTTATTGGGGAGCTCTCTGAATTGGCTAATGGTTTGAGCTGTTCAGCTGTCAATGAACTTGTTACGCTTAGAAATACGCAGATGCTAGGTCTTAGTGCTGGTTCCATGGCGGGGGCAGCAATCCTACGTGTGTTACAGGCACTTAGCTCACTCATTTCATCTTGTCTAAATGAGAATAAAGGCACTGAGAGCAACGAGGAACCAGGAGAGCAAGATAACATGTGGAGCCTAAACATTGCACTTGAGCCATTATGGCGAGAATTGAGTGAATGTATAGGCTTGACTGAGACACAACTGGGTCAGAATGCTTTGAGTCAAACTACATCTATAAATGTTGTTGAACATGTTCAAGGGACATCATTATCTCCTCTTCCTCCTGGAACCCAGAGACTCCTTCCGTTCATTGAAGCTTTCTTTGTTTTATGTGAAAAGTTACAAGCAAATCAGTCAGTTATACAGCAAGATCATGCCAATGTCACCGCAACAGAAGTCAAAGAGTCTGCTGGAAGTTCTGACTCCTTGATCATGGGAGGTGGTGATTCTCAGCGAAAACTGGATGGTGCTGTCACATTTGCCAGGTTTGCTGAGAAACACCGTCGACTTTTGAATACTTTCATAAGACAGAATCCTGGTTTGTTGGAGAAATCACTTTGTATGATGCTTAAGGCACCAAGGCTCATTGATTTTGATAACAAGAGAGCATACTTCCGCACAAGAATAAGGCAACAGCATGAACAACAGCTCTCTGGTCCTTTGCGGATAAGTATTAGAAGGGCATATGTTTTGGAGGATTCCTATAATCAGTTGAGAATGCGATCTAGTCAGGATCTCAAAGGAAGGCTAAATGTACAATTTCAAGGTGAAGAGGGTATTGATGCTGGGGGTCTAACCAGAGAGTGGTATCAATTACTTTCAAGGGTTATATTTGACAAGGGAGCACTGCTTTTCACCACTGTGGGGAATAATGCAACTTTCCAGCCAAACCCTAATTCCGTCTACCAGACTGAACATCTTTCTTATTTCAAGTTTGTGGGCCGAGTGGTAAATCTCTCAGCTACACTTTTTGGGCTCTGTTTATTATTGTGTGGTGTTGGTCAATTGATCAACATGACATTGTCTTGTTCACAGGTGGCTAAAGCACTGTATGATGGACAACTGTTGGATGTTTATTTTACTCGGTCTTTCTACAAGCATATTCTTGGTGTAAAGGTTACATATCACGACATAGAGGCCGTTGATCCAGATTATTACAAGAATTTGAAATGGATGTTGGAGGTCAGAGACTCTTGATAAATTCTAAAACTTAATTGTTTTTTTGTTCTTTAGCACACTTCCACATGTGTTTTGATTCAGGTTATAACAAATTTTGTTTGTCTTTGTATTTTGCAGAATGACGTAAGTGATGTACCTGACTTGACTTTCAGTATGGATGCTGACGAGGAGAAGCACATCCTATATGAGAAAACTGAGGTACTTCTATTCCTAGAATGTATTATGGTTATCTTTAACTGTTTAACTCAATTGAGAGATTTCAGCTTTCTGCCTCCTTCCATTTATACTTTTTGACCTTAATTTTTTACAATGTTTTGCTTGACAAAGGTTACTGATTATGAACTTAAACCTGGAGGAAGAAATATAAGGGTTACTGAAGAAACAAAGCACGAGTATGTGGATCTTGTTGCAGATCACATTCTGACAAATGCAATCCGCCCTCAAATCAATTCCTTCCTTGAAGGTTTTGAGGAATTGGTTCCACGACAACTTATATCCATTTTCAATGATAAAGAGCTTGAGCTTCTAATTAGTGGACTTCCAGAAATAGACTGTGAGTTGGCTTTCTGGTAAATTTGTTTGAAAATTTACTTGGCTTGATTTCTTGTTAAGAGTTTGTCTTTTTCTGGTCTTTGCAGTGGATGATCTAAAGGCCAACACCGAGTACACAGGCTATACTGCAGCATCTGGTGTTGTTCAATGGTTTTGGGAGGCTGTTAAAGGTTTCAGCAAGGAAGACATGGCAAGGTTGCTGCAGTTTGTAACTGGGACATCAAAGGTATATGTCAAATTTCCATATTCCTTTGCTACTCGTGGAATATAGTTAACATGATTCATCAAAGTTGCTTTATGCAATATTTCCACCATGGAAAAGGCCCTAGATGACTATATTTAATACATCAATTGCCAATATGTTGGTGGTTCAGGTTCCACTGGAGGGTTTCAAAGCCCTGCAAGGCATCTCTGGTCCTCAAAGATTTCAGATTCACAAGGCGTATGGATCTCCTGAACGGTTGCCCTCAGCTCACACATGGTTAGTTTAGAACAGAAGATGTTTAGGGCGTTGGACAAATGCTCTTCTGCTTGTGTGATCTAATTTATCTTCTTTTTGGTTTTCAGCTTCAATCAGCTGGACCTTCCTGAGTATACCTCTAAGCAGCAGCTTCGGGAACGGTTACTGCTGGCCATACATGAAGCGAGTGAAGGCTTTGGTTTTGGTTAACGAGAGAGTTTAGCTTGATGATGTTTTTCGAGTGATCGCCGACAATCTGCATTCAGGCTATTGTACATGTGAGTTCCTATTTTTCCATAATTTTTAGCCTTGCATATATCAAAGTCTGATCACTAACTAAAATTTATGCAGATAGTGGATAATTGATTTTGGTGGGAACAGGAATTAGAATAATTGGAGGAAATTTGGGAAGCAAGCATTTGTTTCTGTGAGGTTGGCAACGTTCTGCAAGAATATTTCAACGGGCTAGGAAATGTACATGAATTTTGGTTTTTCTTCCAAAAATGAAGCTTGTATTTTAAGGAAAACCGACCAACCGCCATTTGCTACAATGTTAATATCTAAACATCATTTTCATTTGTCTTATATATATGATGTGTGTCCTTCAAGGCCCAGTCGATCTGTTTATTTTTTTGCAGTGCACTGCATTGAAGTTAAGATCCGAAGTATCCAAAACTTTTACCACGAGGGAGGGGTTACTTGTATCTTTTAAGAAAACAGAAGACAAAATGGAGGGGCTGTGGTTTTTTTGGGTAGTCTAAACTTGTCCTTTGGAACATATCCAAATTATAAATAAATTAGAACCAAGCCTGGATAATTGGGTCCTTTTTCATTTTGTCCTTTTCTTAAAACCACACCTGGATGATTGGGCCCTTTTCCATTTACATATATAAATATTTTAAGACGAACAGAGCAACAGCTATCTTCTAATCACGCCGTCTGCCAGCTGATTCCCCCTAAGCACTTGCCACGTCATCGGCGATTATGGACATCTTTCCGTCACCGTTTTAGATTATTCTATTTCTATACGTTTAGTTTCCAACACACAAAGGCCCATTTTTGGCCCAGTCACTCCGCTCCCTCTCTCTCTCTCTCTCTCTCTCTCTCTCTCTCCCCCCTCCCATTTACAAGTATCTCCTCCTCTCTCTAGAATTCATGTCGGTATGTTAGTGCTCTCCTTTTGTCTGTGTTTTTGATGTGTATCTGTTGGGCTTTGATAAATTCTTTTAGCTTGTCATGTGATATGTTTTTGAGTGTTTTTCGGTGCTTTCTTTCTTTATTGATTTGTTGTTTTGATGATTCTCCTAATGTGATTTTCTTTTGTCTTGTATTTCATTGATTTCATCTTCGGGTTGTTCACGTCTATCTTTTACTGGGTATAGTTTGATCAGCGTTGCTTACCACTAGTTCTGTCTGATTCTTGTGTTGTCTTCATTCTCCTTTTTTCTCGTTGTTGTTACTGCTTAAATTTTCTTATTAGAGCATCCCTTCAGAATTATATCAGATCTTAAGGAAGTCTGGGACTGTATGAATACAAATACATCTTTTGGAAAGAATTTGAAAGCAGAAAAAAAAAAAAAGTAGCCGCTTGTTGGGATGCCAGGGAGCTTTGGAACTGCTTTGTGTTTATGTTAATATTCTGTTAAAAGGAGGACGTTTTTGTTTTTTAAGGGAACGCTGCAAGAGTTGTGGAGAACATATAGGAGGATAATGAATGTAGATTGTTCCTAACATATGTGAAGTTTTGGGTTGTCTTTATGACGTTGGCTGTTAAAATTGTTTTGTATGTTTATGTTTATTCCCTGCAGTTCCTGATGATTCCTAGATTATCAGCCATCTTTCCTTTTGGGTTGAGATTTTCTTTTTCTTTTTTAGCTCAATGGGGGCAGTTGGCGTGCTAAAGTGATCTTTTAGTTGTTATTCCAGAGCTCTGCGTGTACTTTATTAAGTTCTGGGCGGTTTCTGTTAAGTTCTTGTTTGCAAGTTTAATCATAAGCTTGTACTTAAACATGAGATTGTTTACTATTTCAATATGTGGCTTCTGTTGGCTATACATACGTCAGGGTTTCTCAAGGGGAGCTCTTATTTATATTCCTAACAGGACACAGGCAGGCCTTTGCCGAAATTTGGTGAATGGGATGTTAATGATCCTGCTTCAGCTGAGGGATTTACTGTGATATTCAACAAGGCAAGAGACGAGAAAAAGACGGGTGGCAAGCCAGAGTCACCAGGGAAAGCTGATCATCATATGAAATCTGCAGCAGATGCTGGCAAGCCTCAGACTGTAAGTTCACACTATTTTCTTGTTCTTTATTATTTTCGTGAAAATAGGACTCATTCACTTACAGGCATTTCAAAGCAAATCTGATTAGATTTTGTTTCCATTTAGTTAAAGTAGCTTGCTTCTTGTGTTTAATTCTTCATATGTTTTTGTACACTGTCCCGGTGAAGATATTGGACAATTTAGAGTATGAGTGACAAGCACTAAAATCTGCATGTCATGTTAGTAGTTCTGGTGAGGACCTTGAAGAATGAGATCTTTACATTGACAATGATGTTTGAATGTAATCTTTACATTCAAAATGGTGTGCAAGCTGTCTGATGATCTATTTGATTGGTATTATATTCCTTTTGTATTAATTTGTCTTGTAATCCTAACAAGGCTTTAGATTTAGAATTTCCTGTAATATTCATGCAATGATAAGCTACCAATTTTATGTTTACCATCTGATGAATAATAAGGAATTGTGTTGGACCTGATTGGGACATGAAAATCTATAGTATGTTATCTTCTCTGACTTGGTCATGATTGTTCTACAGAAAAAATGGTTCTGCTGCATTCAAACTCCACATGCAGAATCTTGATAAGGTCCTTGTCCGATTCAATGGGGAGCGTATGTTCAACTGTCCGTTACTCAGCCATGATTGTGACCTGCTGAAGTTTGCTTTTTGGTTTTTTGTATTGTAAAACTGAGCTGTGGTGAGAAAAGAGCAAATACACATTGTATCTATCAAGAATCCTTGATCTGTTCTTGTTTTTGCTTTGTATGGTATTGCTTTGTATGGTATAAACTGTAGAGCTTTTGTGACATTCTTTTCTTTCGTACTGCACTTTTTAATGGGCATTTCTTGTGGAATATATTTCATCTTCATGGTAATACTAGAAAAATTGTAACGAGTGCCAATTGATCTAAAGGCTAGGTTTTCCTTGCGCCTTTGCTTGTCTTAAGCTTATGGTTTGTGATTGATGTTAGAAAAAGCACATTTCATTGCTGTTACGTGGCTACTATTGATTTTAACCTAGTTTCATATGCCAGATTATAGGCCACACGGACGGGGATTTTCTGTGGAAGCAAGAACACGGTTAAATTCGACTGAAATTTCTGTATGATTGAATGCTCTAAACTTGCACGTGTACATATTCCTTTTACACAGCTACCAAACAGAGACGAGTCTAACAAAAAATTTGATTCGTCAAACAGGTATTACACAGCAGTCACCTAACTAAACTCTGGAAATCCCAAGCTTACGCTCAAATAGGCGACGCAGAAGGTAAACTTGGAGAACGCTAGCACCTATGAGTGCTGCGGATTCATAGGCGGCCTTGTGCATTGCCCTACGGCTCATCGCTTCATTCACTGCATTAACAATAAAAACTATTACAAAATAACAGCTTGGATACAGAGAGTGGATTGATGCTCATTCGTGTACAAACAAAAACAGTGGCTCATGTAATGCTAAGGAGCTGAGTTTCTACTATTGATTAAACAAAATGAAATGGAAGGCAGCATTTGGCTTTTATGATAGAAAGGGAATGAGGCCATTGTCATTCTAGTTAACTGTCTCAGAAACTCGATACAGCATAGGCCAGCAAGTAACCTCTTTATTATGAATCCACGAGTCCAGGACATATACTCAATGATGAAATATTACGTGTACATGTGATGCCACACGGAAAAGTACTGCAGTGCAACGATGGCAGACCAAAAAAGTTCTTCAGGGACAACATGTATCATTTAGGTCAGAGTTAGGTGGTATTTGTAAACCGCAAATGTTAAGGACGAGGGGTTATTGTGAAATCTAGGAACAAAAAAGTCCATGATGAAATGTTGGAGATACAATCTTCCGAAACATACCTAATGCCTGGCGTTCAGTCTGAGCCTCTAGCCAATGCTGTTCAAATTGGACATTGTAGAGAGCCTGCTCTAGCTTCAATATCTGGTCTAACACAGGTTTGAAATGCTCTGTAAATGCACAAGACAAGTGCATCAATTCCCAGTTCTCTAGAACTGAGGCACAACAGAATATCCGAAGCATAAACGTCACACTTACCATCTTTTGCATGCTCATCATAGTATGTGAAATGCTTGACTTGTACATCAAAGTCAATTGTTTCGTGATAAGGAGATTTGTTAGTGAAACAAAAACGATGAACTCCTTTCTGATGAGCTACAAATTCGAATTTTTCACTGATCTTGTCACGGAAATCATGGATCTGAGCACCAGAAGGTCCCTTTATCTGACAATATTATTGAAACATGAACTAAATACATGTCAACAAGTCATGCTTCTAAATCCCCATTAGAACATACATTTTTAAGTAATAAATGACTACAAAAGAATAAAGATTCAAAACTTAATACCTTTTACTATTAAAATAACCTGAATGCAATATATTAGTTCACAAAATCCTCCTCCAAATGTTGCATGACTATTGTTCATGTTATAGAATGCTCCATAATGTATAGCTCATAATATGGCCTACGGGCAATTCTTTCTATCTCATGGTTAAAAATTACTGCGTATTTTAATGTGGAAGCCCCTTGCGACTCAAGGATAGTAAATGAAAATTGAATGCAAAGCAGCATAGCTAAATGCATATTTGCGAAAGAGAAGTACAATAAGGAATACAAAAGGTCTCAATCTAAAACCGCTGCCAGCCTCCCATCATTGTGCCATATGATTACTTAATTTACGGCAAAACTATTTCTGAAACCATTTTCATAATGTTCTGAAGGCTTAAAAGAGAAGCAAACAATAACAACTAGGCTAAAGGAGTGAGTGAGTATTCTGTGGTCAAGATCTAGTCAATTGCAACACAAGAAATAGCTCCAATAGTTATCTATCTCAGTTCTATAGAAATGCAAGGGTAAATGCCATCAGAGTAAAAAGAGTACTTCTAATAAACTACAATGAATTAAGGAACATAAACTTACCACAAGATCAACACCTTCATGGATATACTGCCAAGATGAGTCAACCTTAATTAAAACAAAGGAAACATGAACAGTGTCTCCTTCATATTTAACTTCATGAGAGAGACACTCTTCCCTATCAATCACAAATCTAATCCCAAACACCGCATTTGGGGTCAAACAAAAGGCCAGCAACACAAGAATAACTCCTTTTAGTCCGATTCCCATCTGTGGATACAAAATTCAGATCCATTAGTTCCAATATCAAATTATCAATGAAACACAACGAAGATTTTTTTTTTCAACACTGCAGTTTTAAAGAATTCCCAACAAATGAAAATAAATGAAAAAAACAAGGGCACGAAAGTCCGACCTATTAAAACTGTCCAAAAACTTCACAACCATAATCAGGTTATGTTTGAAAACTAAGAAACGCCACAAAAGACAGGGGATCGTCAATTTCAACCCATCAACCTTCCATCATATCCAAAGGGTTCTCTCTTCCATACGTCAAATCACAATAACCATAGAAAGCATCCGATCTTTCGAACAGATTGTTTATAGGGACACTACCAATAATTGAATCCACGAAACTATATGAAGGCCAAAAAAGATGGATCCATGTAGCACAGATAAATTTGGTAAAAGGAAGAAAGAAACTACCTTTAGAAGGTGGATTTGAAAGATCTGTTATTCTTAGCTTCTTCCTTCAAAGCCTCAATAAAGTAATAGAGAACTGCAACCCAAGAAGACTTGCGAAGAACTCAGTACTTGACAATACCGTAATACAGGTTTTGTGTCCTGTCGTGATGATCTGGGTCACTAAATATTTTACACCTAAAATAAAGTCTTTATTTAGTGGGGCCAAGTTACATTAAGTTTTGTAAAGACTCAAATTCGAGACTCGCAGTTTGCGCCCGAACTCATTATCATCTTTGATTGTAATGAAAAATATTTAATGATATGATAAACGAAAAGAAAATTGTTTTTATCAATAGTCTATAGCATTAAACAAAAATTTCCTATGGTGCTTCACAGTAAAGAAAATATTTAATCGATTTAAAACATGAAAGAATAATAACATTGATATAGTCAATTGAAAATTCTGCATGTGCACAAAGTATCACAGTGCATATGATACTTTGTAATTGAGATCACTAGTTCGCACTATTTTAGAAAATTATTACATAAATTATACCCGACTATGCAATATTATACCCGACTATGCAATAATTTTATTAAATTAATATTCAACACATGATAATCAAAAAATAAATATATGGTAAGAAATTTTTAGTCAAAAAAATGCTCTTCGTATTTGAAAAGACAATTTAAAATTATTAAGGTAAACAAAAACTAACATATCATAAATAATATACTAAATACTTATCACCAAAGGTTTTCACGTTATTAGTATTAGAATAAATTCGAGCATGATGAGAACTAACTAACCAATCTTCAATGCCAAAAGTAAACTCCAAAGTAATAATAGATACTAGAATTCCTAAGAGGTCTCTTGTAATTGCTTGCATGATTTGATAAGTACCTTCATGTGCCTTCTACCATGATTATACATTGAATTGCATCTTTCAACTGAAACCCAATCAAAATATTTCATGGAATCTGAGGTAGATATTGGGAAATAGGCATTGGATGCAGAACTTGGGAACCCACAAAATTGGGAATGGAGATTCAATTTGTTATGGTGTCCTTTATACAAAATTGAAGAGATTCATCACTTAAAACTTTTTATCAATCCAAGCACAAAGGTTAGTAAGCTTATTAGCAATAATCAATAGAGATGGCATTACCACAGTAGCAGAGGTGTGGAAATAATCATGAACAATCTGCCATCCTACCAATAATCAAAACAGGATGAAATTCACTTAAATGCCAACGGAGAAAAGACATGTAACTTAAAAGCGTATAGAACCTTTCTTTAAAAGGAACTAGTTAACAGAGTAAAGTGGAGAAAACTAGTATGGGATAATGATGCCAACCCCTCACATGCATTGACACTTTGGCTGGGGATAGTTGGGAGACTTTTAACAAAGGACATAATCAAGTTTACCATTCCATCAATATATTGTGAGCTTTACAACAACCAACTTGAATCAGTGGACCATATCATGGTCAAATGCTGATATACTCAAAGCATTTGAAGAAGAATACAAGGAATACTCAACACCAAAAAAAAACATTTGAAGAAGAATACAAGGAATACTCAACACCAAAAAAAAGTCCACTTATAGAATGAATTGATAAAATGGGCATCTACCACAAGGATGGCAAATAAAGTAGACCATAAAGCTCTAACTGCTATAGTGGTTTATGATATCTAGCAAGAGAGGAATAATAGACTCTTCAGGAAGGAGGCAAAAAGTAAGAAACAAATCTACTAGAACATCATTCTCCAGTGCAGACTCAACCTGGTAGCCAGAGGAATAGCAAAACAATTCTTCATAAATATGAAGAAAAGATAGTTACTAGAGTAAAGCCATAATTCTAGCTTGTAACTAGAAATCTTTGATACTTTATTTTTTTGTTCCTATTGTACTCTTGGCCCTTGTGAAGGTTGTACATACCTATTAATTAATGAATTACTATTAATTTTTAAAAAAACTAAGGTCACAACCCCTGCCTCAAAATATTTGTCTATCTCTACCTATTATAAGAAGGTTAAACTTATTTCCTTGATGAATTCTTTAAATTTGAGACTTAAAAGAGTTATATCAACAATAAATGAAGATGAAGATGAAGCTAGTACTAAAATTAAACTAATGTGGTCCTAATCTTTGTCCTTTCTTAGTTGATAATCATTAAACAAATCATGCCAAAATTATTTAGTAATATCAACATATGCTTGAGCTTGATTACCATTTAACTTTTGATAATAAAATGTAACCTCTTCCATCTTATATCTTCTATCTAATATGGAAATGACTACCATGGTTTATCTTATTATAGATCAATAAGAATCGAGTTTCTTTATCTTATGCTCTTTCGTGACTTCAATCACCTTATTGGAATGAAAAATACAACCAAATAAAGATCGTATGATCTCACACATAAACTAAAGCAATTGTGCAAAGTTGGATATTTTGTTTTTGAGAACAACTTAATAGCATTATAAAATATTTCCAACTTAGTACAAAATGTTTTAGTCAACTCTCATTACTCTTTTGCTGGCAAGCATATTGAGAATCTCTTCTCAATGTCTCAACTTGCTGTGCATCTCAATATATTTGGTTGTCAACTCGAACATATTGAACGTTGAATTCCATTTGGTTGAACAATCCAAAACTAACTTCTTTTTGTATGGAATGCATAGTTTTTGTGCAATTTCTTCAAATTCTTCATCTCTTCTTGGTTTCACACTCCAATACCATACATTACTTCACACTGACTTTACCACTTCCTTTGTAAACTCCAAGCCATCGCTTACAATCATATTGATGATATGCATGAAATGATGCTGGCTGACTTTTTTTTTAGTTAGTCAAGTACGAATTAACCGCATATGCACAGTGTAGCTATAGCTAGTACCGGCAAGTACGAGCCTATCCTACCAAAAATATGAGTACTAGTAATTACCATTATCCTATTATCCAGTATACAGAATTGGTTTTGATTTTTAACTTAAAAGTAATTAAAACTAAAACAAGTAAGATAAATGGGCATAATGATTGAATCAGAGAATTAAAGAAGCATTTATTAAACTATTGATACCAAAACATTAGTACCTAGGTTTCAAATTCCCCTAAAATCTTGAACATATTAAACTTTTATTACGCAATTGTTTTATTGATTGATTGGACCGTGGAGATTCCAATGGCATGCTAATAACTAACCTTGAGTCTAATACCAACTAATTCTAAGTTTTTCAACTAAATTACTTATGTTAAAGTTTATAGGATTGATTTACCGATTAGTGAATCCCTCTACTAAGATTGACCATAATATGAAAGATTTATGTCATCCTATCTTTAGGGTTGCAATCAACTCCTTCTAATTACAGTAGATCTATTCAAACAAGAATTTCTCAATCTCTATATTATGAAACCAAGTTATAATCTAATATTCTGGATCTATTAGAACATAAATAAAACACGTACTCAGATCACAATATATCAATTAAAGTAATTGCATTAGTAAAAGAATCAAAACATATTAAAGTATCAACATAGGTTTCATCTAACCTAAACGCTAAAAGAATTTCGTTACACATGATTGGAAACTAAATTAAACGTAAATAGAAAGAAAAACAAATAGAAAACAACGAGTTCATAATTCTAAATCTCCTTATTTGTCTCCTCTTGAAAATTTTGTAAGCTATAAGGTTGATCTTGTGTTTTGATGTATCTTTCGATGATTTCTTTGCGTTTTCCACTTCTCTAGATCAAAGTCACTCCTTGAGTTGCCTCTTAGAGTCTCTGAACATCTCCAAAAGTTTACCACCTCTAATTAACTACAAAAATGTTCTTTTATAGTAAATTTTAGGTTTATGGGGAGATGCACGGGGATGCATCAAATAATACATAACCCAAACTCTCCAGAATTCACGAATCTACAGGGCTTGAGATAAGTGCACGGGCTGTTGCACCCCTGTGTATCCCTTCTATGCTTCGAATATTCCTTTTATGTCATCTTTTCATCTGAATTCTTCTCCGCTAAGTCCATGAATGCAATTATATTCTATAAACACACTTGGAGCAAATATAATACCTATACAATAGAAGTATAAAATATCGAGCAAAAATACACTAAGGTATAAATATAGTTAATTATGTATTTATCAAATATATATGGAATAACTTTCACCAATCAGCAAGCTCCCAACCCATAACTTTGACAAAAAATTGGTTGTGAAATGTAGAATAAGAATGAAACATAAGTTATTTATGTTTATGATAAAATAAAAGAATTAAAAAATAAAAGATAATCAATTAGTTAGTCCAAAGAAAAGGAGGAAGAGCTCTAAATGGTTAGTAGATACCGTTAATGCTTACCAACAACAAAGTGTACTTTATTTACATATTTATTTATATCACTATTTGCTAATGTACATTTAAAAAATATGTAAAATTTCTTTATTTACTAATGGGTATTCAAAAGATGCCTAGTAAAGTCACCCACCATTTTTTATTTAAGAAATAAAAATTTCTAATATAATTTCCAAAGGAAAAAACACATGATACAATGAATGTTGCTCTAAAAAATTTTAAGCGAATTTAAGTTCTGATCAGTTAGCTCCAATAGACATAGAAGTGTCATATATATATACATGAAGGTACAAATAGTTTTTGTCTTTTAAAATTCCCTCCCTTTTTTTAGATGGAACGTAATCCTAAAATTTTCTCTAGTTCTCTTTTCTAAGTACTTCACACCTTCTTAGTTTTCTTGGTAAGTCATTGAAATTTTACTTTAATCATATTATTTGCCTACATTACGAGGCTGGAGATTTGATCTTTGCTTTAATTAGAATCATTGGTCATCTAGATTTTATTGAGGTCTATATCTCCTATGACTCTTCTGAAAATGAGAGGTTATATTATTCTTACTATGTGGGACGTTGGATGGGAGTAAGTGAGCAAGAGGGAGAGATAGACACATATATTGCGTTGTAAGTTAGATCTAGTTGGTTTAGGTTAAAGATCGGTATATAATAAAGGAAAAGTAACCTCGAGCCTTGAGGAAAAGACTCCTATAGTAGGGCTAGTTGCAATTTCTCCGTGTATTAGTACTTCGTAGTTTAGTTTTTATTACACCATTATATGTTAGTTTTGTCATTTGTTTTGCTTTCTCTTTATGTCCATTTTATGTGAGATCCCTGGAATTGCTTCTTTATTGGTTATAGCCCTAGTTAATCACTAGTCCAAGTTTATTTAAAGTAAAAGTCCTACTTGTAGGCCTTTATAATGCTAGTTTTGTTATAGTTCAATATGTATATGATACTTGTTTTAATTGCAAAACACCTAATACTATAGTATTTTTTGGTACTCCCTGGTATTTATTTAGGTTTTTATGGTACTCCTTATATTTGATTTATGTACTAGATCATGTTTATGTACCTTTTCCAAATTTATCTCTTGTGAATGAACTAGTTACATAATGATTTTAACATGTTTTGACATGAAAATTAATGATCGTTTTCATTATTCTTGGAGTTGCTTCATTGAGACATACCATCAACTTACTAGTAAAATAAACTATTACTGTTGGAACGAGTTATCTAGAAATATTGAAATAGAAAGCAAGATTTGGGTTCATGGTTTTAGTTTCCATCCTTATCTCAAGTTTTATTTTAAAGAACAAGTTTATATTATTGTAACTGTGGTCATTGTAATAATCTTAAATAATCAAATGGATTTAGATAGTAATAATAAATTTGGAAAAAGATACAAATTGCCCAATAACATTTCCTAAAATTTTGAGTCAGTTTTTATTGTTATCTATGTTATCACGTTACACCTTAATATTTTCAACATAGTACTGATAACACCCTAAATCTTAAAAAAGTTAAAATTTTGGTGGTTTATGGTATATGAGTATCAATTTAGCCTATGTGATGTCATAACTAGGTATTATGGACTAACTAAATGTTGATGTGATCTTAAAAATGATTTCTTTAAACATTGGTCAAAAGGTGTGATTTTCACCTTAACATTTTTAAAAAGGTCTAACTAAGCCTATATTGTTATCTCTATTACCACTTTTTCCCTTATTTAGGGTGCAATAAGTACTATTTTAGTAATATTATGATCCAAAGTAGTACTAGAGATAACTATAGGGGTTTACTTAGATCTTTTATGAAACGTTATAGTGCAAATTATACCTTTATCTATTTGTACTCTATAATGTAGACAAATGAATTATGTATGCAAAAATTTCAAGATACTTTGGTTACAGGATAAGACAGAATCAATTCAAGGTTAATCTCATTAAAATCCTTCTTTTTCCTTTGGTAAAAAATTGCTAGATTTTATATGATATGTTTATTACCTAATAGAACTGATTGCAAAAACTCTTTCAATTATAGTTCTATCTAAAATAGAATTCAATATAAGTTTATTGGATGACCTCCTAATTTTATTTAAACAAAGACAAATTTATTTTCTACATGTGCTTTACAAACCAAAGATTAATCCTATATGTACTTCAAATTATTTTAGGTTTAAAAATTCTCCAAATTTCGTTTATTACTTATGCTCTTAAAAGCACAAATAAAAGTCATACATATAATTAGATTTTTAAAATAAAGAATTGATAAGTGCAAACTTCCTCAACTATTTCATAAGATGTTTCTTTGTGGTTTAAGTTATCTAGTAATCAACATCAAATTATAAAAGTTAATTAAGGCATCGTAATATTTTAAAATTCACTTTGAGGAATTTGTTGTCTAGAAACTATTGAAGAGTAAGGAAATGTAGTTGATCCATACCCTTAGGAGAGGAATCTCCCTCGGGGCTTATCATGTAACTTACCAGATAAGGAAAGTTACCAACCCTTAGCTATAGCTTGCCTGAAATAGGAAGTAGTTATTGTTCTGAAGAGGGATTTACTGTTCATCCAAGAAAGAACTAGGGAGAACAGACAATTTTTTTCAATTATGCCTAACTTAATCAACTACCAATGTTATATTACTTTTATTGTTACTATTTGATGATATTTATATAGGGAACGTTGGACATTTTGAATTAATAATGTTTCTCAACGATTTAATTTGATAATAATAACCAAATACTTCATATTAAAAAAACATGTTGATACATTATATACAAAACATCATAAATTGTTTAATATTATGGATTATGTAAAAAGTTACAGAAAATGTTTGGCAACATTTTCATACATTCTTAATTAAAAGACTTTACTTATGAAATTACAAAGGTGTAGTCTGATTGGTTTATTTCTAAACCTATATTAAATTTACCGCAAGTGCACGCCAAAGCTATAGCTAGTATTGAGAAGTACAAGTCAATCCTACGAAGACAATGATTACTAGTAATTACCTTTCTCCTATTATCTAGCCTACAAATTAGATTTAGATGTTTACTTAAAAAATAAAAATTAATAATTAAAATAAAATAGGTAGCAATATTGAACATAGGAATGAAAGAAATCACTTAGAAAACAATCAATATCAGGAATTAATGTCCAAGTAATGAATCCCCATAAAACCATTAAATAATTAACCTTTTATATGTAATTGTTTAATTGACTATTAGATCGTGAAAATTCATATCGTATGCTAATAACTCTCTTAAGTCCATAATAGGTAATCCTAAGTTTATCAACCAAATTACTCAGGCTAAAGTTTATAAGATTGCTTTACTGATTTGTGAATTCCACTATTAGGTTTGACCCTAATCTAGAGGATTTATGTTGACCTATCTCTAGATTTCCAATCAACACCTTTCAATTATGGTGGATCCATTTATACATAGGATTTCTCAATCTCTATGATATGAAATTATATTATGAAATAATATTTTAGATCTATTAGAACATATATTAAACATGTAATTGAATCACAACAGATCAGTCAAAACCATTGTATTAAATAAAAGAACTAAAACATATTTTTATCTACAATAACGTTCATCATATGTCGACACTAAAAAGCGTTTAGTTAAACATAAAAAAAAATCAAACATAAACTGGAAGAAAAACAAATAGAAAATGAAGAGTTCATAATTCTAAAAATGAAGAGTTCATAATTCTAAATCTCACTTTCTCTTCTATCGAATGTTCTTATTGGGTAGAGGTTTGATGCTGTATTATATTGGATCTTTAGATAATTTCTTCATCTTCTTCATGTTTCTGGATCAATATTATCCCTTCTAGATGTTCTCCATGTTTATAATCGTCTCCAAAAGTCTGTTTTTCTTGTTTGCCTCTATTCACATCCTTATATAGCAAAATTTAGGTACCAAATATAAAATAAAAGTATAAAATATCAAACACAAATACATCAAATATAAGGTATAAATATGGTTAATTATGCATTTATCCAACACCCCCCATACTTAAGCTTTTGCTTGTGCTTAAGCAAACCACGACCAAAATTATAAATCTTACAACATCTATCCATCATTAATCTTAATATGTCTATTCATACTATAAATCATCATGTCATATTAATCAAATTAGCATAAAATTAGAATCAAATTATCCTAAAATTAACTTCATAAGTCAATATTAATAGTAGTTACATCAATAATCGCCCTGAACATAAAAACATAAACCTTTACACCCTCACCAAGATTTCACTTAATTCGCTCAAGTGTTCAGGGTGAAAAGTAACTCTGAATCAATGCATAGTATAACTCTTACTATATGCTTGCAATATTATCACATCTTCACCATTTATGTAAACTAGAAACAAAAATCAAAAGGTTTTTATATGGGTTGTAATGGGGCTTAGGTACAGTATGATTGGGGGTAATAAAAGTGTGATAAAATTGAAGGATATTTACTAAAAATGCATTGCAAGAAATTTGTTTACAATGTTCATAAGTCCTTTTATTATAAAACAATGGTATTGTATATTTTTCTTCTTTTATTTTCTATGCTTGTTTTTCTTGTTTTAATCAATCTAAAACAATTTTTTGGGCATTCAATACCACAATTAATGAAATAATGGATCTTTCAAGATTTTCAAGTTTTCAAACAAGCAAATAATGTAAATAACCTTCAGGGTTCAAAACAATAAAAAAGCTTCAAAGAAAAATATGATAATAGTTAATATTTGGATTATAGTCAATGAGAAAGACTAAAGCTGAACTTGGTTATTCCTAAAGGTAAATTATGGGTAACGTAATTATCAAAGAAGTATGCTAAAACAAATTGTTGAAGCTAAGTGCCTTTGTCACTTCAATGCTTCTAATTTAACAAATATGATCTCAATATGTATTGTTGGACCCCACACCCGCCCTTAGGTTGGCGGTGTGTGTTTGCGGGACATACCGCGGCATCCAACCTTACTCAGTATTGTCCTCTTTGGTCAAGGGTGAGTCCA
>JANZXR010000005.1:21595808-21626395 GCA_027575705.1 Erythroxylum echinodendron
ATTTTGGTGTATTCGAGGAGCAGACAGGAGCATGCGGAGCATCTGAGGATTATTTTGCAGATTATGAGGGAAAAGCAACTGTATGCCAAATTCACTAAGTGTAAATTTTGGTTGACTGAGGTAGTGTTTTTGGGCCATATAGTGACTGGAGATGGTATACAGGTTGATCCGAAGAAGATAGAGGCAGTGATGAAGTGGGAAGCTCCAAGAAATGTGTCGGAGATCCGGAGCTTCCTAAGATTGGCCGAATATTACTAGAGGATTGTCGAGGGGTTTTCTCTGATGTCAGCCCCTCTGACAAAACTTCTGAGGAAGAATGCAGTGTTCAGATGGACTGAGGAGTATCAGAAGAGCTTTGAGGAGCTGAAACATCGGTTGACTACTGCACCGGTGTTGACTATTCCATCAGGAACTGGAGGTTATATGGTGTATAGCGATGCATCGCATCAAGGATTAGGGTTTATCCTGATGCAGCATGGCAGGGTGATCGCCTATGCATCGAGACAACTAAGGTCTCATGAGGTAAATTATCCAGTACATGATTTAAAGCTAGCTGCAGTAGTCTTTGCTCTAAAGATTTGGAGACATTATTTGTATGGCGAGACTGTCCAATGGAACTGAAATTTAGATACATGAATTTAGGAATTATTAATTTGAGCCATTGAAAATTTGGGGAGAAATTGGAGTAGAAATTGGAATTGTATTGGAAAGAACCTAAGTAAGGGCTTTAGAGTGTGACATGTGGCTAGTGACACATGTCACTTGCCTAGCATGCCACCATATACGTTGGTTAATAAAAATCATCCAACTTGTGGTCTTTCACGATGCTTCTTCTTGTCTAAGGCGTTTAGTGATTTAAGAGACATTTTCTTAATCCATGTCCGTTGCTTCTCCTCTTCCTTGTATTTCTTGAAGTTGTGATCATCTTTTCCACTCTCTATCACCTTACTTTCTCTTCTTTTGGTTCACTAAAAACCTAAACCTTCTACCCCCCTTAAGATGATGATGGTCGTGTATAGTAGTGAAGGTTAGAGAATTTGTGAGATTGTGACGAGTGGAAGAAGTGGAAGCTTAATAGGTAAGAAAAATGTTTTATCTCATGGTTTTGTAGTTAATTAAATTATATGTGATATTTGTACTTGCTTGTTTTGATTTAGGATTGATGAGGTAGAATTCTGCCATTTTTGAGGATAAATGTTCAAGTGGGGATTTTTCTTTGATTGTGGTTGACATATTGACTAGATTGGATGCTTATTGGTGTGGAATTAGTATGGAAGTGATAGAAGTTGAGTTAGGTTGAAAATCTGGAAATTGAATTTGTATATGTTACCATGTTTTTGCCGTAACGTTTTATGTGGTTGTGCTATTGAGATGAAATTTGGTTTGAATTAAACTTAAGGAGTTTGGCTACATTTCTTGTGAAGGAAGTACTGTTAAATTTTGGCTTGAAGAGTTCCAAATTTTGACATGAATGTGGAGAAGGGTGTAGGGATGAAAAGTAGCTCGAAAATTTAGTGATCTGAAACTTTGGAAATTTTTCTGGGTTGATTTAGGTAGATTTTGCTGAATTGGTCTTCATGAAAGTTGTATTTGTTCTTGTTAGCTTTCTATCTCTAAAAAGTATGACATTTTTCGATATAGGGGTTGAAAGTTATGATCTGTTGAATTTAGAATTTATTCCAAAGATTAATGTGCTTTGTGTGTGAAAATGTCCATAAGTGTAGGTTTTGTGGATACTGTGTTGTGGGGAAAATTCTGGACTGTTTTGTTTTGAATTGGAGCAATTAGCCTTATTGAAAGTTGTAGAGGAATGTCATATCTTTTTAATGATGTATAATATGTTATTTTTGGATGTGGGAATTGAAAGATATAAATTTGTGAAATGTGGATATGGTTTAGGTAATATGTAACAGGGAAGAAACTTTGATTGAGAATTTGACCTAGTTAGAGGTAGAATTTGCGTTTAAGTTATTCATGGAAGTTGTAGATTGTGTTTTAATCATTCCATTGATATTGGGTATGGAATTTTTGAAGAATAGAATAGGAAGTTATGATTTTTAGAAGTTGTGTTACTGTTTAGGATGAGATTTAGAGGACAGATACTTTGAAGTGAATTTTGACCCGTATATAGGTGGAATTTGTCTATGAGTCCTTCATAGGAATTCTAGGTCTTTCTGTTATCTTTCTATTGATACCAAATTTGTCAAATGTGGACTCCTGAGTGAAAAATTGTGTATTTTAGAAGAAGAACATGTGGGAAAGAAAGAAAATTGGTAGTCTGAATAGGCAAGGAAGCTGGCCCTCAAGAGGGCGAGCGCTCCTCGAGGGCGCGAGGGCACTCCTCGCCAGTGCGAACAGCCCGGTTTTAATTTTATCTCATCTGACCCTTTTTGCTATTCTTTTGCTTCTAACTTTTGCATTCGACCTCCGATTGACCCGATTTTCGAAGCATTGGTTTTCTAAAACATTCTTTTACCTCTCCATGTGAATTTTTGATTTTTGTGATTTGTTTGAAAATAAGGGATTGAATTAAAGTGAGTGGACCGATTAAAAGAATATGAATTGATTATTTTCGAAAAAATTTAGGGTTAAATTTATGATTGATACCGGAATTGTCACGAACATGCATTGTACACATTTAAATTTCTGCATATGCATTATTATACATTTTTTATTGTACAAATTGTAATGTATGTGTATTTGAATTGTTATAGAGGCGCATTTGGAGCGTTAACCCACCGACGTTGCCGAGACTTCTAGGCATTAGCTTCGGAAGCTATTGGTGAGTAACCTAGAGGGTTTCTCTCAATTTTTTTTCCTTATGATTTGTGGTGGATAATGGTGGGAATGTGAATTGTTTGTGATTGTGGATTCCGGAAAGAAGGTCCGATGACTGTGTACTGGGGAGTTGTGACATTGAAGTGCTACTTGTATGTGAATTGGAGACCTATATGCCTATGATGTGATTATTTATGACCTATGTGATTGATTGTGTGCATACGTGTATAATAATGTGATTGTTTTTGACATATGCATTTCATTCATGAATGCATGTTCAGATAATGATAGTTGTGACTGAAGCAGCCAACGATAGAGCTTAAAGCTCAATGAGTGATTTTGAGCTTCGAGCTCAATAGTGATTTAGAGCCTCAGGCTCAACATTTAATGAGCCCTATAAGGGAAAGTTCAGGCGCTCGGTCACAACACCGTAATAATTGGAAAAGTGTCTCATAAGTATTTCATATGCATTTGTTTAAATGTGCTTGTTTAAGTGAAAGGCTTAATGCCTTATACTTATGTGAAAACAAGAGTGTTGCTTATGTGTGAAATTTGACCGCTGTATATTTAATGTGTTGTATGAATTTCGTGAACTATCGATGATGGTTACCTCACTGAGTTCGAAAAACTCACCAAAATTGCAACGTTGTCTTTTCAGGACTGAGAGTAGACTCCTAGCTTCAGAGGGACTTTTCCAGCCGTGTAGATTGTGTTGGCGAGAGAAGTCATGGCTCACAAGTCAGTCAGCTGGGACTTTTGGGATGACGTAGATAGATTTACTACTTTTTCCTCTTTCATATAGCATTTTGTACTAGGCTTTTTTGATGTATGTACAGACAGTACAGGATGATAAAGGTGTAAACTTTTGATTTTGATGGAATGAAATGAGGAAGAAGTTGGTTTCAAAAATATTGTGGTTTTCTATTAATGCTTTATTGTTAAAATTAATGTGATGCCATATGGAGTGAATGTAGTGATCGCACGTAGCTCACCCTTATCATAGGATATGTACCGGAATGACCTACGGGCATCCCGGTGCGTACTCTACGGTAAGGGAGTCCTACATATTTCCTTACTAAACTAATGTAAACATCAATTGTACTTTAAAAGTTACAAAATTCATACATTCAATTACTATTCCAGTTTTTGCTGGAAGCACCTCATTCAGGTCAAATTGTATGGCCATTTTCACATAACAAAAGAGGTTTTTGGGCAATATGTTCTTCTGACCAAAAGTTTCTATACGTATCAAGTTTCTAATGAACTAAAGTTCATATAATTTGGGCCAGTATTTCTAAAGTTATTTATAAAATACTGCATACTACTCCTAACTAATGATAGAATCCTAATTTCAACTTTAGGGCAAAGTGCATCACCATTTGGGACAGAATCAAAATCCCATTCCTTCATGAGAGTTGTAGGCATATGAGTGTAGTTGAATCCAAATTAAAAATCACCCATTTGGATATCTATAGGTCAAGTTATAGCCTAAATGCCGACAACTATTCAGTGAAATCTGTCCAGTGGAACCAGTACAATTCATTCACATCTTACACTTTCAACACTCTTACTCCAACATTCATCCTTTTCACTATAATTTCACCTTATTCATGCCTTAATTACACATAAATTTCATGTCTAGATCTCAACTCATCAACAAATTCATACACATTCTATCCAATCAAGCATCAAATAATATATATGATAAAATGCAAATCAAGATTAGTATTCCCATACCTTCTCTAACTCAATTCCTACTTCAAAGCTCAAACCACTCTAGCCTTTCAATAAAATATCACATGTCCAAGATTAAGATGACCAAGAGGACAGCAACATAGAAAATAGCAGGATCTAACTCCCTTAATGCAATAGCATGTAAGTACTTCAAGTGATGATGATGATTCAACAAGCAAGCAAAAATTCCAGGAGGTGTGAGTGAGAGAGTTTTGGTGGTGATGAGAGAACAAAATGATGAAGAACTAAGAAAAATAGAACACCCCAGTAGAAAATGGTCTCTTCCAATACTAGTTGTCAGCAAATGGTAATAGCATGTGGCCTCATGCATGTTCTACACTTGTCCCACTTAGGAGTTGCCACTCATCCACACAACATGCTGCCATTTGTCACCAAGTAATTAGTCAACGTATAAAACATATATAAACTATATTGATTTAGGCTGAATTTAACAAAGTTGTCTTCATGTTGTAGCTTATCCTTTTAACTTTCCAATAATATAAATTTTGTAATTTTTGGACATCGGAATCAAAAGATACGATACTTACAAGTTTAAGTGTCACACTTAGATGTGACCAAGCAATTAACCATGTATAAACCATAAACTGTATTGAGTTAGGCTGAATTTGACAAAGTTGTCTTCATGAAAGTTGTAGCTTATCCTCTGATCTTTCTATCGGTATAAATTTTGTAATTTTTGGACGTTATAATCAAAAGATATGGTACTTACACATTGGAGTGTCACATTGGTTTGCAAACAAACACTAGATGCCACTCTAGATGTCACAATTGATCATGCGAACAATTCACTTCAAGCTTGGATTTTTAGGAACTTTCAAGCCTTCTTTTCAATTAATCGTCACCTAAAACTTGTGTAATATATCCATGACATATATTCTGAGACCCGGGCCTAACATTAATACCTTAAGTCTCTAATGAAGACAATAAATTCCAATTCTCTAAGAATGATTCTTTAAACCATAATTTAAGACATATGCAATACATGTTCAATGAAACATTCCAACCAGGGTACAATTTGGGGCCTTACATTATGTGCCACAAGCGGGCAGCAGGGGAAGGCTTTAGGTCAACATGCATGTGACGAACAAAATGGCATCTCTCTTGCCCACACAAGCAAATTTCTAATGCTTACATATTTCGTATCATATTCATATTTTCATGCTTCTTAAATTTTATTTTTTTCATTAACATCAAAGCAGCAAAATTCTTGCAAAGCAAACATGATATTAAATTCATAGAACATTTTTTCCACATTCACAATGATTTAAGACAAGCATTTATACGCACAAAATCAAATAATACAACACATCATCACAAAAACTATAAAGATATTACCTACCTATTTACTTGTAACTCCAAGATCAAACTTGTCTTTTCTCTTATTCATGCCCTCAACTTTCTCGGTTCCCTTTAAATAAACATATTTTTCATTCAAATAACATGTACGAATAGAACTTCCCTAAAGCTTTATTATCCAAAAAAGAGCTTAGATTTAATCTACTCTTAGTTTATCTAAGCTAGAAGAATTAATATCTAGTTAAAAGTTCATAAAAATTTAAAAGAAGAGAATCCCGATTCTCTTCTTTCTCTCTTCATTTTTTTTAGCATATAACCTATTTTCTCTACTTCCTTATTCTATCAAAACAAGAAGAATAAATAAAGCTTACCTATAAACTCAGCTGAATATTCTTCTTCCTCTTCTTATCTCCTTTATCTTTCTTTCCTTCTTCTTTTCTAGTTCGGTTTCTGCTTCCCTTCTTCTACTTCTTCCTACATTTTTCTTCTCTCTTTCTTTCTTATTTTACCCGACTCTCTCTTTTTCCCTAACCTTTTGAACACGTCTCTCCCTTACATGAATCTCTTCCTCTTTCTCTAGTTTCTTCTAGGTTCTTCTTTTCTTTCTTTCTTAACCTCACGAACACGTCTCTTTCTTTCTTCTTATTATTATTTTTCAGTATTTCACTCATGCGCCCTTCATTTGTTCTTCTCTTGTTAATCTAAAACAAACTCTAATCTTCCAAACTTACCCTTCCATATTTACTCTAATACCTTCTAACTTCTTAACGTAATTCTAGCACTTCCATTTAATCCATACAACCGTATGTAATTAAAAATATTCATAAATAAACTCCATAAATTTCTAATTCAAGAATTCTGATTTTTACTCATGAATAAATGCCAACAAATTCTCATTTAATAATTCTAACTTCCAAGAAAAGTTCTGGGTCTAACAATTCCACGCTTAAAGAATTTCGTCCTCGAAATTTTTACCTGAGTGATAAAACAAATGGGGGTAATGCTGTCTTATGTTTTCCTCAATCTCCCAAGTAGTTTCTTCACTTGAATGATTTCTTCCAAATGACTATAATCACTCAATTTTTTTTGGTTGCTTATCCAAATGCCCTACTATCTTAACTGGTTCCTCAATATATCTTAGGTTTCTCGCAATTTCACTTCCCTTTTTACCGAACTTCAACACACCTTGTTAAGGCGATACAATACTCTCAAAACACTTTTATCTTCTACTTGCTATTCCATATCTCTTTAGCGTTGATCCACTTAACTCTTATATTTTTCTTGATTCACGCAGATTCTACTACAGATGAATTTTCACGTCATATGCAATCATTCACTTGCATTTATCATATACAATCGCTTTCACAATTTAATTTTATCAGATCTAAGTTCCTTTAACAATAACAACAACATAACCTCAAATTCATGAACCTAATAATATAGATAGGCTACTTTACATTAAACAAAATTCATGCACTCTCTATAGTATATTCAACTTCTTATGCCTGAGTCCTATTTCTAACTGACTCCAATAGTCACTTTTGATTTGTTTAATAGTCATTCATTCCTAGAAATGGAACATTTAATTTACACGATATGATTCGATAAAACATCTCTATTACAAGAAGGTTTCTCACCTCAATCATCTACACTGTTTCTATAATCTTTACCAATCAACTATATTCATCATTGTTGTTTCAGCCATTCTTAATACCTCAATAAGATCAATTTTAACTGTTCATGATATTTCAATAAATTTAATTATTTTCTCACTTTACATGATCAGAATATTCTTTATAATAAAGCTCAATAAAATAAAAGACATATTCATTTACTCTTATATTTTAGTATGTACCATCAAGATCATTACATCTTCTATAGAAATGTATTTTCGACAAGTCACCAATTAATATCTTATGCTAATTATATTTCAATCGTAATTGATTCTGAACAACCTCTGAATATTCTATGACTATTCAAAAGTTACTTCTCCATAGTAGTTACCTTTTCATCATAACCACCTAATCCCATACTTCCATTGCGTTACTCTGATTCATCTCATGATTTTAACTATAAGGATCATAGATTACCTCCTATACCATATCCAAGTGCTCAATCACTTTATCCACCAATGTAACCATATTATCGGATATGTACTTATAATAACTGGTCAACATAACCTTGAGAAATTCTACATATATCATTATCATTTATTTCATCTTCCATATGTACGTTCTTAAACAATTCAGAATTATAGACACATAACCATCTTGAAATTCTAATCTCAAATCTACTAACACAATCTTATACTAGATCATAACTCTTATCACATTAATTAAACAATTATTTTAAACTCCAAGTTCAACCTTTCAATTCCACTTTGCTTGTACACTTTAAATCTTGTCATTTCTACCTATATCTCTATTTCTTTCTCAGTCAATTCATGAAAATATATTCACATCCACATCAATTCAAGTAAATAACCACAACAAAATTCCGTTACCATATTCGATGACATAACCACAAATACTAAATATATGTCTAACATATCAGACTATGTAGTATTTCTTATTTCCAGATATCCACAAACTTTCATTGTCTTACACTCTGACCATTCTTCTCATTGTTTCTAATAGCTCAAACTTTTAACAAAAGTTCATACGTGTGACTCATGCAGTTTCAATTACTGGGATTCTATACTCATCAGTACCCTTTTTTAATGGTGGGGAATTAGATGCAACAGATCCTTGCAAAATTTCTCGTGTTCTTCCACGTTTTAATCTTATTTCCTACGTCTATGCACGATATGCATGTCACTTAATGAATTCAATAAACTAGAAAGTGCAAATAATTAATTCAGCAATACAAACACTTTATCACACATCATATATTTCATAGTATAACATATTCTAAGCCTAGGAATCCTAAGAAACCTTGGGTTTTGATACCAAAGATGTTGGCCCCGAGTCTTAGTTTTTGTTTCGTGGCGACAAGGTGCCAAAATTGGGGGACTTTTTAAAATAAACGTATATATATATAACTAAATTCTTGGTGGGAGTAAAAACAAATAAACAAACAAACAAATAAAAAATAGAAATGCAAGGTTTGCCCCAAAAATGGATGGGTGTGCATTAGAAAATGCATAGCTAAGGAAACGAAGAGTCACGATTGTGCATGTGCACGATTGTGACATTTTATGAATAGTAGTTTTATGAACAGTAGTGGTTCGTCACGATCGCGAACTTCCCAAAATATGCACGAACGTGACAACCCTGCTGCACAAACTAATTCAAATCATTATAAATGTCAATCCCGAAGTCTAAAAATTATAAACTTTATGTTGTTAGAAAGCTAAGAGAAAGAGTTACAACTTTCATGAAGAAAATTTTGTATAGATCATTACAATTTATTCATTAAATATTTAGAACACATTTTCATCTCCTTTTTCTCTCTACTGTCAATACACACCTTACACAATATCACAAGACCCAAAACTAACAACATAAACCATTCATATAAAACTCCAATTAAAACAATTTACTTAAAGAAAACCCATCCAAAAGCTATCACATAACTAACAATTTTATTCCCAACCATAATTGACACTTAACAGAGAAGAAATTTCTGCATATATTCAAAAGAGAAACTTGGCGATTCTTACTGTCATTCTCAAACAAAATAGAGTTTCATTTCTCAATCAAAGCACTGTTTGTGCATAACTTCAATTACATATTAAGATCAAAATAGTAGCATAATACAAAAATACAATCATGAATGCATGATTTCAAATCTACCTAAGGTATTTGAACTAACTTAGTTACAAAAGATGAGCTTCTTGGAGATTTGCCGCAGTTTTTGCAAGGTTCACTATTGATCTGCTGATTCTTACACCTAAGATGTGGAAAATGATGGGTGAGCTGCGAAACTCAGTGGCTAATACGTTTATAGCCATTGGTGATGAGCCACACACACACACAACCAAGCATATTTATATACACCAATCTAGTTCACAGAATACTTAATTTAAATTACAGTCATATAATCCATATAATATATTTTACAATCATCAAACAAAGCATTCAATTATAAATCATGCTCAGCAAATCACAATAACGTACACAATAATATGGCTCGAGAGAATCCCATAAAATAGAATGGCAAAATCGAAGTTTACACCATGAACAGAATGAGTCTATTTTTCGGAGTTCATGTGCCACAAGCAGGCAGCTGGGAGAAGGCTTTAGGTCAATGTGCACATGATAAACAGAATGATATCTCTTTTACCCACACAAGCAAATTTCCAATGCTTACATATTTCATATCATATTCATATTTTCATACTTCTTAAAGTTTATGTTTTTTCATTAACATCAAAGTAACAGAATTCTTGCAAAGCAAACATAATATTAAATTCACAGATTATTTTTTCCACATTCACAATGATTCAAGACAAGCATTTATACACACAAAATCAAAAAATACAGCACATCATCATAAAAACTATAAACATATTACCCATCTATTTACTTGTAACTCCAAGCTCAAGCTTGTCTTTTCTCTTGTTCATGCCCTTGACTTTCTTAGTTCCCTTCAACAAACATATTTTTCATTCAAACAACATATACGAATAGAACTTCCCTAAAGCTCTATTATCCAAAAATGAGCTTAGACTTAATCTACTTTTAGTTTATCTAAGCTAAAAGAACTAAGCTCTAGTTAAAAGTTCATAAAAATCTAAAAGAAAGAGAATCTCTATTCTCTTCTGTCTCTCTTCATTTTCTTTAGCACATAACCTATTTTCTATACTTCCTTCTTCTATCAAAACAAGAAGAATAAATAAGGGTTACCTATAAACTCAGCTGAATATTCTTCTTCCTCTTCTTATCTCCTTAGGAGAAGAATTAAGTTGAAAATGCTGCATAAAATGAAGATTTGAAGCAAAGAATGGTACACGATCATATCTATGCCAGTGTAATTCTCTCAGCTCATGTAGATTCCCAAATTCTAGAGACTTTAGAATATGGATAGTAGTACATGCTTATGTATTAGACCTTGTATCTCCTATAAATCCTAAATTTTGTTATAAAAGGACGTGAGTGGGGGCAAATAAGAAAGCAAACATTTAAAGGTGATTCCAAATATGAAGAACATTTAAAAGGGACTATATTGATCCAAAGAAGTGGGAAATGTGAAAAAATCATCAATAGATTCAATAAAATACAACATCAAACTTTAAACTTGCAAGAACATTCGATAAAAATGAAGGGAAATTTAAGATTATAAACTCTTTATTTTCTGGTCATTTTTCTTTTAGTTTATCTTTGATTTCATTTTCCATCATAAGTAACTAAACGCCTTTTAGTGTCTAGGCGTTATGAACACTAGTTAGAGATACAATATGTTTTGATTCTTTTATTTAATGCAATTATTTCGATTGATCGATTATGATTTGATTATGTGTTTTATATATGTTCTAATAGATCCGGAATATTACTGTAAATCCTGTGTATGATTACATCCATCATAATTTAAATATTTGATTCCAAACCTAAAGATGGGTCAACATAAATTCTTTGGATTAGGATCAAACTTAATAGAAAAATTCACAAACCTATAAAGCAATCCTAGAAACTTTAACATGAAGAATTTTAGTTAATAAACCTAGGATTAGTTGTTAGTAGTCTCGAGAGAGTTATTAGCATAAGATAGAAATTTTCGTAGTCTAATAGTCAATAAAACAATTGCATAATAAAAGGGTATTTATCTAAGGTTTTAGGGGGATTCATCACCTAAACACTAATACTTGATATTGATTGTTTTCTAAGAAATTACCTTTGTTCTTTGCTCATTATTGTTTCCTACTTTATTTTATCTGTTTATTAATATTTGCTTTATTAAAAACCAACACTCACAGGCCATTTGGAACCCAATGAATTGGATTCAATTCATTATTTTATGTAATTGAATTTAATTCATGAGTTTGGAATGCTAAAAAAGAGATGACTTGAATTCAATCACGTAATTGAATCTCATTTTCTTTATGAATTCAGTTCATATCTCAAATGGTCCGATTTGGTGTGTGAACTGAAGAGCCAATTCTTTTCGAAATATTAGAAATTCTTTTCCAAATATACACATCATAAATATACAAATTACTACAAAACACACATACATTGATTACATACTATTTTTAGTTAAGGATAAAAAAAGTCATATGAAGTAGTTGAATTTATTTTTATTGTGTTCCAAACAATGTAATTGAATTCAATTCTAATATTTATAGATTTATTCCAAACAGTGTAAATCGAATTTAATTTAATCCCACAAATGTAATTCAATCCAATTCTTCAATGAATCTAATTCGAAGATTTCCAAACGGCCTGTCAGTTCATAGACTAGATAATAGGACGTACTAGTAATCACTATCTTCTTGGGATTCGTTATCATTTAAATGAGAAATTTGGACCATATCATCAATGAATATACCCACCTTATTACTGCTCGAACGCAAATGAGAATGAATATGATGTGAAAGGAGGAGACATTGACACTAGAATGGTAATTTATAGTAGAGAAGGAATAAAGGCAACACTTTTGAATAGGCAATTCCTAATTTTAATTGGTAGTGGTTCCAATCATAATGTCACTACAGCACCACTTGTAAACGAGTTAAGTTTAGCAGTGGAAGTAGTACTAACTTCTAAAGTGGACATAGGGAATGGGGACATAATCTGATGTAATAAGGTTTGTTGCAATATTTTTATACAATTATCAAGATTAGAAATCACCCAAGACTATTTTCTTTCTTCAATTAGAGGAACCAATTTTGTTCTAGGTATCAAATGGTTGGCCTCACTCAATATTATGTAAGTCAATTGGAAAGAGATGCTCATGATTTTGCATTTGGGTGACATAAGGTACAAGTTACAGAGTATTCCTCTAATGACTAATATGGAAACCTATCTCTAATCCTACTCTAAGGTGGCAGTACTCCAGAGTAACTAAAATTCCTCTCTTCCCGTTGAATCAATTTTATCAAATTATCAGTATGTGTTTACAGAGCTCACCACATTAATACCTATCCAATCATACATCCATGCCATTCCACTATTTCTAACTCAACTTTATCGAATATCAGACCCTACCGTTATCCTTATACCCAGAAAATATATATTTCAAATTATGTCAAAACCCTTTTTAGCCTTAGAATTCATTCACCTTATCTCTATCCCCTTTGCCAATTATGTCATGTTAGTTAACAAAAAGATAATTCTTGAAGGTTTTGTGTTGATTACTGAAAGTTAAAGTAGCTCATTATTCTTAATAAATACTTTATCCATATTATTGATGAACTCCTAGATAAACTTCATGAGCAGCTATTGTTTCAAATTTTGACCTTAAATCTGGATACCACCAAATATGAATGCACCCTTCAAACATATATAAAATAAGCTTCCAAACCTATTCTGGACGTCTGAGTTCCTTGTAATGTCCTATGGCCTTACCAATGCCTCCTTAACCTTTCTATCAGTCATGAACGATATGGTTTGAGTTTTGACCTTGTCTTCATGAATTTATTTTGATATTCTTCAATTTATGGTTGCAACTTGGAGGATCACTTACATCACCTATAAATTACCCTTAATCTCCTACACATTAATGTATTCCTTGCTAATGAAAAAAAATGTTTATTTGGTTAGAAGCATATTTAATTTTTTGGGCATATGGTTTCTCAAGGTGGGGTGGCATTTGACTATGAAAAAATTCAAGTTATACTTGATTAGCCTTTACCACGTGACATTAAGAGTTACAAGGATTTCTTAGATTGATAGGTTATTACCACCATTTTGTCAAAGATTAAAGGATAATTACATAACCTTTTATGGGTTTAACCAAAAAAATGGATTCAAATGGAACCCTTAAAGTGAAGTAATATTTTTTCCAATAATATGAATATATTTTCAGAGTGATCTCTTTACTCTGAGTTTCTATCTCAACATTTGCATAATTACCTTATACTTTTTGTTTAACAAGCTCTTTACACTTATGCATTTCAAATTTTTCATTAGTAGGTAACCAAGTCTTGGCTTGGTCATTTTTCTTTGGTCTATATTGATAGCTTAGAAAAATTAAATCCTTTATAAGCTTCCCCTTATCATTCAATTTCATAATCCTCAAGTTTTTAGGAAAATCTTTATTTATAACTATCTTTACATAATTCTTGCATATATGATTCTCTTTAGGTTAGTAGTTTGGTCATCCAAGTATCGAGTTCTTCTAAGTGAGCTAGCTAAATTGTTAGGCCCTTTTATAGATCAATATTTAAGTGGCAAGTTATGAAAATTAACCTATATAAGGATGTTTTCCATTTTGGCTTTAATCATTTTCATAACTGGTCTTTATTTTTAGTGCATTAAGGGACAGCAATTAACATTCCATTACCCTAATTCCAATCTATTCTATATTGTCTTCCCAACAAAATCTAAAAATGGACACTTCATTTTTATTTATAAGTGTGTTCTTAAGTCATGTCTTCATTCATGCTCCTGTGGCTCCTTATTAAACTTAAGGGAAGGGGTCTCTTCTCTATAAAAAGCCCACCAATGGTGTTTTCCATTTTTGAGCTTTAGTATTAAGAATCTTAAGTGGGAGAAATATCATGGTATAGCCATTTTTTATTTTATGATAGAATGTACCTAAGTTTATCAAATATTGAGAAATATCTTACAACTTTGCTCAAAAATAACTTTTTAACCACTGAATCTAGGTTAACACTAAAAGGAGAATCTTTTCTTGTTCCATCTTAAGATTTAATCAAAGCCTAGCTATAAATGAATTTGATGGGGGTTTTGGTCTCTAAAGTTTAGGGGATGGCATACTACTACGTAGAGCAGAAAGAGAAAAGGGTGCAAGAGATGTAAAGGAAGCAAGGGAAAGTTGGTAGTGTCATTAAAGGCTATTTTGATCAAAACATATGATTTTAGGTTATACTGATTGACTAATATATAGTAATGGTCAATAGTATCTTTAAGATTTCTTAAACCAAAGTGTAGAATGAGTTTAGATGATTAGTCAATCGAGTGGTCGAGCAATACTATATATTGGCAAACAATGTCCTTTAATGGTCGAACAATGTAGCAATTTTTGAGAAATTTTTGTATAGGAAGTATGTTGTGCATTTAGACAATTATTTTGGTCAAACAACATGTTACATTGGTCAACTAATGTAAGTGTACAATTGACCAATATAAACGAATTTTAAAATTTAGCCCCCTCCCCTTCGTTTGTTTAAACAGAAAACTTACCCCTTTTCTTTTTCTCTAAAAATATTGTAAAAAAACTCCTTATTGCAATATAGTAAGTATGTTGTGCATTTGGTCAATTATTATTAGTAAACCAACATGTTAGATTCTCTAAATAATGTAATATTGTGGTCAATCAATATAGACAAAATTAAAATTTAGCTTTCTCTCCTTTATTTGTTTGAACAGAAAACTTACCCCTTTTCTTTTTTCTTTAAAAATCAATAAATAAAACTCCTTGTTGGATATCAATCTCCTTCATTTCAAATTTCTTAAATCCTTATTTCACTCAACCTTCTTGATACTTTCTTAAAAAGTAGCATTTTTAAAGTCCTCTTACACAATAATTCTATCATCTTTGGCTGATCCTCAATTCTTTTACGTCTCTCTCATATATTTATTCCTCTTAGGAAACTTTTGAAATATTTTTGATCAAGTTTTAGTTTTAAAAAAATGATTTGATCTTTGAAAGAACTTTAAAATCTTTGTAAACATGTTTTAAAACATGCTGTAGACCAATATATATGTGTGGTCAACTAATGTGTTGTTTATAGAGATATTGGTCAACCGACATCTTAGATGTGGTCAACCAATATGTCAGGAACTTCAGAAAAATTATGTACAAAGATTTTGTTTGTGACGTTGTTCAATATATTAGTTGATCAACATGGCAGCTAGATTAGTTGACAAATGTCACTATTATTAACCATTTTAATGGTTACTTTTTGTATCTACCAATATTTTGGAACTAGTATAACATTTGGGAGTTAATAACACATTTACCAAAGTTTTTAAGCATAAACATTCATTTATTGGTTATGAAGTGGATGAGAGGCCTTGATCATTAAAATGAGTAAACAAGGTTTATTTGAGATTAAAATATCAATTAAGGGTAACTTTCTTGTTTATCGAGTGTGTAACACCCCATTACCATAAATTACATACCGGAACACCCAGTGGATATTCTAGTATATAATCTATAATAATGGTGTATTTACTATCTCACCTTCACTTTATAACATGGCAACATATCTTACTTAGTCATGGCATCAACTACTGCACATAAATGTCACCAGATTTTAAAAGCAAATACCAAACTGAAATCCTCATTTCATTTTATAAAACTGAACGTATTTACATTGTAGCTTCTAAACATCCATACATGTACTTCATCATATCCTTATACAATATATACTACATGAAAGAGGAAATTACACAAAAAGTCTATCTAAAGTCTTCAGTCTCAGCTGAGCGACCTTTAAGCCATTTCTTCTTCACAAAGTACAAGAATTACACTTCTTGTAATCTCTCAATCGCTCATGTCCTCTCTCGGTCCTGAAATGTCAACGTGCAATTTTTGGGTGAGTTTTGCAAACTCAATGAGGTAACCATCATCGATGGTTCACTTAATTCATATAACACCTTATCACACATAACACATATTTCATATCTTTTCAATTTGCAAGAAATATCACATTTCACATTCTCATTCAAATACAAAGTACCAATGCATTTTAATCAGTCAACCACATGTTTTAAAATGCGTATGCAATGCACGTGAGATTCAATTTCACTTGTTATTATTGTTGTTGTGATCGAGTACCTTTTTTTACTAGCTCATATCCCTTAGTGGATAGTGAGTTATGTCACAATAATGTCCCACATCCCTTAGTGGATACCAGGTACTTTCACAACTAAGCCTGAGGCTCTGATCACATTATGAACTTTAAGCTCTTTACACTGGCAACTCCAATCACAACTGCCTTTATCCTTCATGCATTCATGTAATGGAATGCTTGACATTCATATATATATATACAATCACTTACATGATTTCAGTTTCACTTTCACAATCACATTTATCATCAAACCTTGGTTCGGAATTCAACAATAATGTGGAGTATCACTTATTCATTTAAATTCATATACAAGGAGCACTTCAATATCACAATCATCAGATCAGAATCATCGGACCTTCATGTCCAGAATTCAACAATCAAATCACACTCATAGATAATTCAAATCAGAAATTAAGCCAACAAATAATTAAGTGAGACCGTCTAGGTTACTCACAATTGCTCCCTAAAGCCTATTGCCTTTATGTTCTAGCAATATCAGGATGTGGTTGCACTACTTGCTCTCTTATATACATTAACACAATTTCATATTACTGTACTACTTATGTAATTGAGTAAACACAGGTATAAATGTATTATGTATCATGTATGTGCAATGCAAAATTTTTGGGTATATTTCTGTAGCAAATCGATGTAATCCAATAATGCCAAAATTCACACACTCATTCACTATTCCAGCTTTTGCTAAAAGTATCCCATTCTGGTTAACTTTGAAAAAACAATAAGATCAAGAAAATGATGTATTTCTATAATACTTTTTTCTAGAAAATTGTTCCTTTGTGTCTTAAGTTTCCAATGATACCAAGATCATACAATTTGGTTTATTATTCTATTACTGATGCTTAAAATACCACAGACTATGTACATTTGGAATTTTGGTTGGAGCATGATCATGTATTCAAGTTGTACAACTCATATCTCTCAATTAAAGCATCTAAAAATCACAAACTTACCAATTTAAAGCTAAGAGAATAGGCTACAACTTTGGTGAAGATACCTTAGTCTAATTCGGCCTAAATCAATACATTTTATTCAATAACTACAGGATATGATTTCTATCCCTAGTAGTTCTATAGCCTAAGACAAGATTCAATTTCATGCCAATTTTGAAAGTCTTAGAGATAGAATTAAAATTTGACTTCTTCAAAAAAGTTGTAGAAATAAGTCTCAAGTTTAATATGAATTAAGAATCAACTTATTTGGAGGTCTATAGATCAATAAATAATCAAAATACGAAAGTATGTTCAGGAAAATTCTCCAGTTCATAACATTCCAGCACATTTCGTCACTTACATCCTAAATCCGTTATTCAAATATTTCCCGAACGAATTCATATGGATCTAAATGTTTATGAAGAGAAAGAACAATGCCTTAGGAGTCTATTGGTTCAAGTTCCAAGTCATTTGGAGATCGGATGACAAAGTTATGGTCAAAAGAATTAGAGGTGTTCAAGGTTGAAAAAAAAAAACTCCCTTCATGCTACAATCACGGGCGTGCGTTGCACACTCCCATAATTTTTTAATCCTTTCTTCCCACTGATTTCTTCATTCCTAAATCATATATTATGCATTTCTATACCCAAGTCCCATGTCATTTGGAGTTTAGAAGAAGAAGTTATCACCAAAAGAATCAAATTTGTTCACATATAGACTTAAACATAAAATCATGCACGTAACCTTCTTCTTCTTCTTCTCTCTTCTGCGAAATTTGTTTAATGAACAGTAACAACCACAAGTTAGCACAGAATCCTCAAGCATGAAAGCATCATCTATAGTACTCCCCTTTCAACTCAATAACACAAAACAACTCAAGATTCAAGATTAAATTCAAACATTAAAAACGAAACTCATATACGGACATCTTTTTTTTCTACTCTCTCTCTCTCTCTAAAGAGTAGGTCATCATCTTCTTCTTTTTTTCTTTTTTTGATTTTCTCTCTTTGATTTTGTTCACTTAACACATATGACACTTAAACCAACTCTTCCACTTCCATTTCAGCTCATCTTACTAAAAACAACTCAAAAATTCAAGATTTAACCATCACATCCCTCACACATCTTCCTTATTTTCTGCATTTTTCTCCATGTTTCTGTACTTATTCATTATCACTACCGAATTTGTTTCTTCCCATATCACTCATGCATGAACCCATGTACAAAACATTAAAACATCATCAAATGTTATTCACGAAAAACTTACTTGATTTGGTAAAATTCCAGCTCTCAACTCATTTGAAATCATTTCTAAACACTCCCAAATACATTCACATATAAATAGAAGAACAGAGCATGAACACCGTGAACATTCAGTCATTATTTTCTGCAATTTATAACTACTTCACTAATCTATTGGTATACTTTATGCTCATTTCCTATTTCTCGTCTAACTCATTCATCACTTAATATCACCGAAACTACACTTCCTAACCCACTCATGCATGTGTTTATTTACAACAATAAAACATCATCAACGTCACCTATTTGATTCAACAATATGTCCAGCGATAAGGGGGAATCAATAGCACAAAAAGATGTCCCAGTGGATGAACATGAAAAGAGTGTTTTGGTGAAGAATAATAGAGAGAGAAAGTTATACCGAATGACAAGTCAGGGCTGATAAATTTTCTTTCCAAAAACACTTGTTACGTGTCCTCTTGCATGTAATACATTGGTTACATATAATTTGTCTCTTATTTTAAATTTTTCCTAGTTTAAATACTCCAAAATTTCAAAAATTCCTAAAATTCACCAAAAATGGCAAAATAATGTTAATTGTCTCTAATTCAATTTTCACCACAAATAATCTTTGATTCGCATTTTAATCGCATTTATAAATCAATTATACCCAAAAAATATCAATGAATACATGTATAATTATTTTTAATGTATATCAACATAATTCAAATATTTAATTATATCATATAATGCATGAAATACACTTCTAATTTTTCACAATACACTCAATTTATTATTCTGGGGTCTAGCATCAAACATGAGATGTTAAAGAGTGTATCAAGAAATAATGAGGTTTCTCTTTACCGTTAAAGGAGAATTATACAAGAGTTCCCCTTTGTCAATCAAAGATTATTGTAAGAAGTGTTCTCTTTACCTAATTAAAAGAAGATATTAGTGGAATTATAAATGAGACTTAAGGAGTAGACATAGGTAAGGTTCATTTATCGAACAATTATAAAATTCGTTTGCAACCTCTCTTCTAGATATATTTTACTTTTTCACTTGATTGATTGATAGAGCTTATTTAAATTGCCATTGTATTTTATTATTCAATTTAAAATCTTTTAAATATCTTTATTAAGTTACAAAAGTTTTCTTAAAATTCACTAATGCCTAATTCATTTCCAAGATGCAAGTAGAAACTAACAATTTATACATTGCAAAGAGTTAAATTAAATGTTCCAATATTATAATTTAAGAAGCGAGAAAAGAAGTCTTACATAGCAAAACTACAATCAATTAGCTCATTATAATTGTCGTACCTATATTAATTCTAATATAGGTAATGTCTTTATGTTAAAAAGTTAGGAGAAACACAAAGTCACCTGCCATAAAAAAATTCGGCGTGTGTGCATCTCTGTTGAAAATTTGAAATACAAAGTTACAATTGAACAACATAAAAAAAAAAGAAAAGATTGACTTTATGAAGTATGCATGGGTGATAATAAAAATAATATATATATTTTTGTTGATTAATTATTTGGTTGTTGGTAAGTTGGTTTACATTTTACATGTCAATTTTTTTCCAAATTAAAAAAAGAAAACAATATAAAACCGACCAACTACATATTTAACGCATAAATAAACAAGACAACTGCAAGTTCTTTGCCCGAATTTAAGCAATCCTTATGGAATAATTGATATGGTTGCAGGATCTTTATATATAATATATTCAATAATAATAATAATTTTTCTTAAAAAAACAATAATAATAATTTAGTAAAATTTTACTTATATACAAAATCTTAAAAGATTTAGTAATACATAGTCTTATTCCTAATTATTAGAGAGACTTATATATATTATGTGAAAAAGATATTATTTGTGACTCTAACTAAAACAATTTATTATTATTGTACGAAACATAAACCTGATGAAAATTAGCAGACTTCAATGGAAGATATAGTCATAAGTGAATTTTTTACCATTAAAAAAAGTGAGAGAGAGAGAGGGATGAGATGGGCAGTAAGTGACTTCTATCTAGATGAGCAAAGTTCAGACTTTTCTTCATGTATGTATATTTGTAATTGTGATGATGCAAGAGAGAGAGATGTGACTTTGTGCGTCAATATCCGCTGAAGCTGAAGAATAACAACCCAAATATTTTGTGCCACCAACCCTATGCTAACTTTACGACACTCCATTTTAACTATTTATTTATGTGAGGTTTCATTCAATGCTAGCTTATTCTTCGGGACTTGATTCTTTGTGTCACCAACTTTATGCTAACTCTACGCCACTTTATCTTAACCATTTATTTATATAAGTCTCACATAAATAAATGATTAAAATAAAATGGCACAAAATTAATGACAGAGTATCAAGTCTCGAAGAATAAGCCGGCCCTGGATAAAACTGTCTCTTTCTTGTACATTTTCTCTTCTTTATGGACATTAACCTGCCAAAATTAAGACTTTGGAAAGTGGGCCCTTGAAAAAGCCCTTATTCTTTTACACTTTTACCCATTTGGTCCAATTCCTTGTTATGAATGCTTTAATGTATTGGCTTATATGACAGGATTGCCCTTCCATTCAATTTCAGAGCTTTGGCAAATATCTCTGTCTAAAATGGAAAATGAAGATAGGGGGTCCCACTCCAACGTTGATTATCAAAAATAGTACAAAACTTGTGCTGATTGAGATCAATTATAGACAATTGTTGTTGGCTTACACATCGGATTGGAAAGGAACAGCCCCAACCCAAGTAAGAATCGTCAGAAGCCAACAGCCCAACGCCACAATCCATCCATGTCTCCCTATATATTAATACTTGCTTGTTGAACGTTTCGTTCTTGAAACAGCTTTTCGAAGTTTGAAAATCTCCACAGCCCCATTCTGTCTGTCTTAGACCCTGGGACTGTTCTGTGGCAGATTCCCCAAAAGTCACGCCTTTTTAAATTTTGATTCAAAACCCACAAGTTTTCTTCGAAAGAGGTGCTTTCTTGGCCAATAAAATCATTGGTGAATTTCCCTTAGGGCAAAAGCTTGAAAGTTCTTGGTGGGTTTTGTTGTTCTTGTCAAAAGAGCAAAAGGGTTTTCGACTTTCCGAAAGATCTAGAAGAAACTGATCAAGAATCAGTATTGATCATGGGACTGAAAGACGGTAACCAAGATTGTTGATTTCACCTTTTGGCTTTGTTTATGTGCAAGAGGTCATTAGGGTTTTGCTCTGGTGAGCAGTTTGGAATTGTCTTTTTGCCATTGTTCGTAGATTTCAGTTCTTACCAGTTTTCGTTTGGTTTTCCTTTCTATTTTTGTTCCTATTTCCATTCTATTTGTTTGCTGAACGTTAAAGCATGTTCATGATTTCCAACTCTAGTAACTGTACAAGTCTTTCCCTTTCTCTTGGTCGAGATCTTTTGACGTTTTGGTTCCCATGGAGATTTGATCTAAAAATTTAAACGCACTTCTTATTACGAGTATTTATCAATAGAGATGGTATGGTTTTAGTTGCGAGGATCCGACTTTCAAAACGGAGTTGGAAATTGGAAATATAACTTTGACATTGATTAAGTTGATGGTTTATCATCTTAAGAATTTTTAGGAGGGTTTTCATTTGAAGGAATGATTCAACCAAAGTGACTGGTACGCTGAAGGTTTACAAGTTTAAACGCTTAATGCAAGTATGATTTGGTTCTTTGTGAATGATTTTTGTTTAAATATTGTTGGAAGAATTATGATATAGTTAGGAATGTTGACATGAATTAGTAGACAACAAGAGAATAACAATAATGATTCTGAACCTTTTACTGATCCTTTATATAGCTGTATTTGGGCTCTGCAGTCTTGTAAGTTTTATATCTTGATTCTGAATGTAACTGCTATGACTTATATGAAATATCCATTTAATATAGGTGGTATTTGCCCAAGTTTACTTGAGATTTACAGTTCCATTTCCACTTTGGAATGAATTTTTTTAATTGCTTTTGACAGGAAATAATTGCGGAAACTATACATAGGAGCAAATCAGCCGGTATGGTTGCAAAAGAACGTAGAAGTGCTACAGACTCTCCAAAAATAGAGGTGGGAGAGATAGACACCAGGGCACCATTTCAATCAGTTAAAGATGCTGTGAACCTCTTTGGAGAAGGTGCTCTCTCTGGAGACAAACCAGTCATCAGGAAAGCAAAATCTCATGCAACTGAGGTACTTCTGAGTTTCTTGTAATTTGGTACTTTGGTCCTTTTGTTGTGACTTGTCTTGGCTCTGCAAAATAAGCCTCCTTTGAACTGCTACATCATTGATTGTTTTTGAATTTCCTATTGATCATCATTATTGCCAGAAGAACATGTGAATCACGAGCTATTATTGTACTTCAATCAACAATTATTTGGGCAATTCAATTTTTGTGGTCCAGAGTAGCATAATTTGTCAGTAGAGAGTTAAAACTTGGGTTTGAATAAACAGGAGTTTCTTAGCTTTCCATCATCGTACTCGAAGCCTGTCAAACTACTTACCTCTAATAGATGCACATTCATCTTATACTTACTGTAACAGTATCATAAGGATGAATCATTTTGACAAATCATGAACATAATTAACTAATGGTAATGAAATACATACTATCTGTAGTGATTTCCATGTGTTGTATAAAGAGTGGACTTTCTTTAGGCTTTGATCTGAGCCTGAACTTATATCTTGATAGTGCTGATACGGATAATTCTATTTTGAATCCCATTTTTCCTCTTAATGCAGAGAGTCGTGGCCAAAGAGACACAACTTCACCTGGCTCAGAAGGAGTTGAATAGGTTAAAGGATCAACTAAAGAATGCTGAAACTGCAAAGGCCCAAGCACTTGCAGAGCTGGAGAAGGCTAAAACAACTGTTGAGGATCTGTCACAGAAACTCGAAGCTGTTACTGAATCAAAAAATTCAGCAATTAAGTCAACAGAAGCTGCAAAGAATCAGGCAAAGCAAATTGAACTAACAAAAGATGGCAACCTTGATTCTGATGGTTCTAGGAAGCAGGACCTGGAATCCACAAGAGAACAGTACATGACTGTCTTCACTGGACTGGATGTTGCAAAGCAAGAGCTAAGGAAAATTCGTCGGGAATATGATGCATCCTTGGAAGCAAAGCTTGCTGCCTTTAACCAAGTTACAGAAGCAGAGCATGCTGCCAAAGCGAATATGGAAAAAGTGGGTGAAATCTCAAAGGAAATCTCAGCGCTACAGGAATCAATTGGGCAAGTGAAGCTTGCAGCTTTGCAAGCACAGCAAGAGCAGTCGAAGATATTTGCTGGAAAAGATGTTCAGAGGCAGTCCTATAAAGCTACTTTGGAAGCTTATGCTGATAAACTGCTTGCATTGAAGAAGGAGTTTGATCCTGAACTTGCCCAAAGTCTTGAAAAGCAGCTGGCTGAAGCAATGAATGAAATTGGGTCTCTGCAAAACCAGATGGAAAGTGCCAAGGCTTCTGATATGGATTCTGTGAAAACTGTCGCTTCAGAACTAGATGGTGCCAAGGAGTCACTGCAGAAAGTTGCAGAAGAGGAAAGCTCTTTGCGAGGCTTGGTGGAATCTCTTAAGCTGGAGCTAGAGAGTGTGAAGAAGGACCATTCTGCATTGAAGGAAAAAGAGGCAGAAACAGAATCCTTGGCGGGGAACCTGCATGTCAAGCTTCGCAAAAACAAGTCTGAGCTTGAAGCGGGCCTTGCAGAGGAGTCGAAAGCAAGAGGTGCTTCTGAAGAAATAATCTCGACATTCAGCCAACTGTCACTGGAAGCAGAGAGAGCAAAGCTAGAAGCAGAAGAGATGAAGGAGAAAGCAGAAATCTTGAAGAATGAAGCTCAAGCTACCAGGATTTCCCTTGATGAAGTGGAGAAGAGGTTGAGAGTTGCTCTAGAAGAAGCCGAAGAAGCAAAAACAGCAGAGGCAAGAGCACTTGATCAGATTAAGACATTATCTGAAAAAACTAATGCTGCACGAGCCTCAACTTCTGAATCTGATGCTAAGATCACAATCTCAAGGGAAGAGTTTGAGTCTTTGAGCCGGAAAGTTGAAGAATCTGACACATTGGCAGACATGAAAGTGGCAGCTGCCATGGCTCAGGTAGAAGCTGTGAAGGCTGGTGAAAATGAAGCTCGCAAGAGATTAGATACAATGCAGAAGGAAATAGAGGATATGAAGGCTGCAACTGAGGAGGCTTTGAGGAAGGCAGAGATGGCTGAAGCAGCTAAGAAAGCAGTAGAGGGAGAACTTAGAAGGTGGCGAGAACGAGAGCAAAAGAAGGCAGCTGAAACTGCAACTCGGATACTGGCTGAAACAGAGATGTCTTCAGAATCATCTCCACATAATTACAGGATTCAAAAACAGAACCAAGCACCACAGAAAGTTACTGAGGTTAGGAAGTTAGGTAAAGAGAAAAATTCTGTTTCAAAAAAAGTCCTTATGCCTAACCTCAGTAACATCTTTCAACGAAAGAAGAACCAGGTTGAGGGTGGCTCTCCTTCTTTCCTACCTGGTGAGAAGCCTCTGTGACATGGTGGACCCCTAAAACTGTATGTGATTTTATAAGTGGGGTTAGAGATAAACATGTTTATGGTTTGGTTGTGTACATCTCAAACTAGTGGAATTAATTCCGTAGAGTTGGAAGAGGAAATATTGCATATCAGGATATAAGCATGGAAGCTGGTTTGATGTGTGGATTTTGTACATGGGACAATTCGACTAGAAAAATGTTCGAAAGAGATGTAGCGTAGTGAGGATTTTCCAAAAAATGATGCATGTATAACTAAATACGGGGCAATCAAAAGATACTCATTTGCAGCTGGGACAGGGTAGTCTTAAAAGGAATAGTGAGAGGCATTCAACACCTGCTTTCTAGGCCTCTAAATGCCTATCATTTGATTTGAGACCGCGCTTGCATGAACCGCGTCCTTGTTGCGAAGGAGCACAATATTGAAGATTGGTGACGAGTGCGTCATGGGTCTAAAAGCAAGTTGTTGGTTGGTACTCTTTGTCAGGTTTGGTTAGGACCACCTTCATAAACGGTAGCACAAGCGTCCATGTATGTTCAACAAAAGATACTAAGACGTGCCCCTGTTCAATTCTTTATTAGAATAAATTACATGAACACTTAAAAAGCATAGATTAAATCTTTTATAAATTTTAAATAATTATTTTTAATAAGATACTCGTAATTTATTTTTAAAAAATAACTCAAATTTCTTGTTTTATGACATTATGGTAACATTATATGTCATAGTTAGACCTAATGTTGTGAATAATGTATCAGATTTGGTATTGGTATTGGTTTTGATTTTAATTTTGGTACAATATAATACAATACTAGTACTGATCAATATCAAAAATTATTTTAAATAATTTTTAAAATAGTTTATCAATTTTATAAAATTACAAAATAGTCTTTTGATATACGATCTTATATAATTTTTTACTTCACTTCAATCGATGTCTTAAAAAATCATAATAAAATTATTTTAGGATAACATATCTTCAAGCTCATATTGATAAATATTATTCATATTGAGTATTTAACAATAACCACAATTAAATAAAAAAAGATCATTTAATTCTTGTACAATTAGAATACTAAGAATAAAATATAGTACATAAAATATTATAATTGATTACAACAAAATGACATATAATAAGGATACCATAGGTCCATAATAACAAGAGTTAGTGATTCCAAACACATCAAAATGGAAGTAAAACCTAAAACAAAAATACTTATGATAATAATTTTAATATTTATCCATATTTAGAATTGACATATGCATCAAATACAAATGAAACTAAAAGTTAAGAGAAAAAATGAAAAATGAAAATTTTCGTTTTATGATATATCCACTTGTAATCATATTGGGCCAAACTTTCATTTGCTATAAACTTCTCTTTATTAAAGGTAGTTTCATTATGATCATCATCATTAATATTTAATGCACCAAATGATATATCAATATTTTCACATCTAAACCAAACATGATTGTTGTGAGTGGTTCAGCACTCTCATCCCTTAACCAGAGGCCTCGAGTTCGAGTCGCAAGAATGGAGAGATCTGTTTAGCCAGCACTTTACCCCTTACAGGCTAATTCGGTACGAGCGGAGATTAGTCTGGGTGTGGATGACTTAAAGGCACCTTCCTACAGTTGGGACTCTCCTAGGACACCTCGTGGCTAACCAAGAAAAAATATTGTCACATATAAGATCATCTTCTAATTTACTCTCATTTATAAAATTTGGTTGCTCTAAAATCTAATTCTCTTAGGGATCAATATGATCAAGACAAATTAAATCAATAGAACCACATGTTCTTTTAAGAATCTTAGTAAATAGATAAAATTATATATTTAAATTATTATGAAAGTATAAGAAATAGTTTTTCAAACTAATAATGATACTAAAATACAGTTCTTGAAGCTTCAATTTGTATAGGAAAAATATCATCATTCAACTTCTTATGCTCTAATCTATTTTATTGTTTAAATGGATGAACTTAAATATGATCCAATTCTTTTCACACCCAAATGCACTCACTCATTTGTTAAGAATTTGAGTTATAAAGATTTGGAGTTATGGAACATCACTTCTAAATTAGCAGCTATAAGATAACAAAATTAATCACATAAATAGAATGAAGTGATGATTAATTTTAAATAAGTAACACAATTAAATAAATGTATACCTGAATTAAGCTCATCACTTTGGCATATTGTAATGGGAATCCTAAAATTACCACTTGCATCATTATGTTCCTCCACTTATGAGTTAAGGAGGTCTTGTACCATGTTATTTGAAACAAATATTATGATGGTTAAGAGCCTTCTCCTATTAACTTTAGCTTTCTTTTTAAAACTTTGTTTAAAATAGACATTTAAATTAAGAAATGTACTAGCAATAAACAATGAAGAGTAAAGATATTTTTCCCACTTCTCGTTAATGAATATAAAATAAAGTATGTATAAAGAAGACCTATTTTCTAAGTTAGCCTTAATTGTTTCCTTTAGCATTATAAAATAAATCTATTATTGAATTTTCATCATTATCAACTAAATGAAGTCCTCTCACAAAAGGATCACAAACTGACATTGCTTCTAGAATTTATGATCTTGAAAAATAATCTTTAGAAACCTCTATTCTAATATTAGATCTAGCATAATAAGATGGAACATTTTACAGCTTAGAAACATTTATATCAACTCCTTTATTTAAATAAAACACTAAATTAATAAGAAAGTAGTTGTAAATCTTGTAATAGGAGGATTATAAATTTTTTATTTATAAAATCTTTTCTTATCAAATTCAATATCCATGTATGATTATGAATGACCTTAGTTGCTTCCTACAAGATTTCATTAATGATACAAAAGTATCTTCCAACTCTTAGGTCAACATAATATGTAGCAAAAAGAGTACAATAGAAAGAACTATACTTACTTTGCAACCTCTTCCCATTTACTTTATAAGATGCATCATTATTAATAATAAATTGAATAATATTTTCAAGCCCAATTTCATTCATAACTTTATCAAATATCTCTAACAAAGTATTAGCATTCCTTATGGTATTAATGCCTTTAAAAACATTATCTCCCCAGTAAAATAAGTTAAAAAGTTTTTAATGGCTCATGTCTCTTTTTTTTTTTGTTTCTTCATACAAATACCCATAAGTTGCCTAGGTTCTTCTTCTTTCACTCAACTAACTTTTTATTTCAATAAAGAGTTTCTCAATAGATTACTTCTATAGTCATCAATTAAAAGAGTTTTAAATCCTACACAATAAAAAGTCTATAACATCTACAATAGGCTAATAATAGTAAGATTGAGCAGCATTGGATGACACACATCATACCAATATCTAGTTATTATCATTTTCATATTATGAGTTACTTCTTTAGATTATAATGCACTTCAGGTGAAAAGTAAAGTTAGGCACTTGTCCTCTTTTTTTTTTCATTATATCAGTTACAACAATCTCTTATTCTTAGGTAGGAATACTAATTTTAGTATTGTGAATATTATCCTAGCTTATGCAAAATGAATTTTCACTTCCAATTTTATAGTTAAATCTTTGTCTTCTTTCTTTTTTATTCGTATACTCTTCATATACAGTGTTCATCTATCTTTTTATATCATGAATAACTTTCTTGGAAGTTTTCACATTACCTTTTATCCTAGTTAAATGTTTCTTTAATCTAGTGATTCCTTCACCTTTTAGATGTTTGTCACAATACAAATATATATTATAAGTTTTCATACTAAGAACTAATATTATGTGAGCCTAAGTTAGATCATTAAATCTTTTTAAAGAGATTTAATTATTAGAAGTACTTAAAGTTTCCTCCATTTAACTATAAAAATAAGTGCAAACATATTACAAAAAAAGAATAATAACTTCATATCAAAATAAAGTTTTTATAGATGAAAGTAAATTTACTCAAAGCATATTGATAAAGCTAACATAAATTACTTATAGGAATTCTCATTCAAACTTGAACTAAAGCATTCAAGATATAAAGATGCCTAAAGAGTCTCCAAAAACCACCATTTAGGAAAATTTTAAAACTTTTAAAATTAACTTAAAAGTATTCAACTATGAGAAATCTAACTTATTTAGTCTCATCTTAAAATAGCAAAGTACAAGAAATATGACATACCATGAAACACGTATTATGAGGGAAAATAATAAACACAAAAATCAATAACATAAAAATTTGGTTTATTGAAGATTTAAAGTCGTGCAAAACGGGAGTAGGACAATTGTCCAGGGTTGGACTATTGTATTATTGGAAGCCACTATTTGGGACCCTAGATTGTCTTTGATTATCCTAAATCCTAGTAAATGAGCTAGTCCCAAACAAGTAGTCTTTTTTTTAATACAAAGGAAAGGAAACTGAAAAAAAAATGCTACAAAACTAGATCAGTTATAGGGTAAACCCGGCGAGACAAAGTTCGGCTCCGATCTGAAACTAAAAATTGCATCGTGGTTGGCAGAGTTTCAATAATAAGGTGCAACCCTAGGTGTACGTGCATAGCTTCAGCTGCCAGACTATCAACGCTTGTATTACCCTCTCGATAGACATGTTGAAACTGCACCTCCCAATCATGCTTCAGCAATGCGCGGATCTCCTGCACTAAAACAGAAGTCATAGTCAGTAAGCATCCGGAAGGGGAAAGTATATTAATGACTTGGAGCGAGTCTACTTCCAAACTGATCTTCCGGTATCCAAGGTCCCATGTCACTGTAAGCCCTGCGTGAACCCCTTGTAATTCAGCGACCAATGGCGAGCATTCTTCAAACTTATGGAGAAAGCCCCTACGCTATTGGCCATGACAATCCCTAAACAGCCCCCCAGCCATACTGATAGAGGATTTAGAAAGCACCGAGCCATCGGTGTTAACTTTAGTCCAGCCCTCCGGTGGTGGGGTCCATCTTACTAGTGTCCCTACAGGCAATCCTCGTGGGTGAGTTACGCAACCCGTCACTACGTGAGCCCGGTCGATCCAAGACACATACCCTAAGACGATGTGATGTCCTGCTTCGAGTGTGACACCCCACTCCCGCCGAACCCGAACCCGATATCGATCGTGATACCCGGATCCGTGCCCCGCGAGGGTGGC
>JANZXR010000005.1:21626495-21648401 GCA_027575705.1 Erythroxylum echinodendron
CGTGAGAGCGCGAGGCCCGAGAGGCCGAGGCTCAAAGCGGACAATATCTGCAAGCGGGTGGTCTGGGCTGTTACATCGAGCCACTCGAATCCCTCCTCAAATATACTTTTGTTATGCCATTGCCAGAGGTACCAACACAAGACCCCAAAAATGATTATCCAGTCGACCTCCGGTATAGTGATTTGGTTTGTTAGGTTGGACTGTAGCCATTGTTCTACGATCCCTTGGCAGAAGGACATGGCTTGTAATACAGGGGACCATTTCTGCTAAAAAAGCTAGACCCTGTGACAATCACGAAAAGCATGCAATGCGGTCTCTTCATGACCACAATGCAGGCAATTACAGTCAGAGGCGATGTTTCGAAGAACACGTTGGTGATTTGTCAGAAGTTTGTTGTTTGCTAAGATCCACAGAGAGGTGCGAATCCGCTGTGGCCCTGATCACTTCCAGATGATATTCAATAATAGGTTTGGGATCGTAGGATCAGCCGCTGTAATTAACTTATAAGTAGATTCCATCGTGAACTTCCCTTGTGGACTGGGGCCCCAGACAACTTTATTGGCTTTTGCCTCAGTTGATGGAGGTTGTACCGTTGCGATGACCATGCATAAATGATCGGGAAGATATGGAGTGATCAAGTCCTATTTCCAATTGCTATCCCTCGCCACATACTCGGTCACGTACATGTACAACAGCCTTTCAAGAAGGGAGTTCACTGTCTCATTTACTAAAGGACCCCAGCTGGTTAACCATTGGTCAAACCAGAAATTTGTCCTTTGCCCATTACCCAAAGTCCATTTAATACCTTGTCCAACATGATCCCACATAGTTGCCATCCCTCGCCAAAGGGTCGATGTCCAAGTGGTATGGCAGTCTGTGAGGGATATGGGGATCGTTTAGCCGATATTTAGCTTTGAGCACCTAAACCCATAAAGTTGTGGGTTGGGTGAGCAACTCCCATCCCAATTTAGTGAGATAGGTGTTATTGGTGGCTCGAATGCGTTTTATACCTAGGCCCCCGGCTTTCTTCGGTCGACAAATCGCTTCCTAGTTGACTAGGTGGGTTGCCCGCTTCTTATTATGGGACCCCTAAATAAAAGGCCTGTATGATTTTTTCCAGTTCATCACTGAGATGTTGGGGTAACAACACAATTTGCATAGTGTAGGTGGGAATCGTGAAAATCACAGACTGTGTTAGGATAACTCATTCGGCGAGTGACAGTTCCTTGGCTCTCCACCCTGCTAGTCTGTGTTGTACCCTATCGATGATATACTGATAGGTATTCCTTATGGTGCGTTCATGAATCAACGGGACCCTTAGATACTTTCCCAAGTTATTCGTCGATTGGATTTGCAATGAGTGGCTAATGCTGTGTGCTAGGTCTGGCGGCATGTTCAGGGAGAAGTAAATGCGGGTTTTGGCCTGATTCACCTTCAATCCTGACATGCCGCAAAATGTCGCCGAATGGTAGAGACTCCTATCACCTGTGCTTCTGAAGCTTCACCAAGTAAGACAAGATCGTCTATAAAAAAGAGGTGTGAGATGGCGAGCCCTTGTCTGTTCCATTTGAACGGTTTCCACTGACCGTGGCCTACCGTGTGGGATATAAGGTGGCCCAGCCTTTCCAGACAAAGAATGAATATGTATGGATAACGGGTCCCCTTGTTGGATACATCTGGAGGGTATGAAGTGGTCAGATAGCTGGCCAATCCACGCCACTTGCATGGAGACTGTAGTAATACACTTCATAGTCAGATTGAGCAATGTGGATGGAATCCCGATGTCCTGTAGAGTCCCATTTATAAAGGACCAGTGCAGACAATCATAAGCTTTTTCTAAGTCCACCTTTAACGCAAAATAACCAGTCTTACCCTTCTTATTCCGCATTGAATGAATGATTTCCTGTGCAATGATGATATTTTCTATGATATGCCTCCTCGGAATGAAGCTGCATTGGGTAAGGGCTACTAAATGATGAAGAAAAGACTTGAGCCGGTTAACAACAACCTTCGAAATGGTCTTGTATAGCACTGAACAGAGACTGATGGGTCGAAATTGGGTGATATACTTCGAGGAAGAAACTTTTGGAAGGAGGACTCGGATGGTATGGTTCAATTCCTATTCCCAGGTGTCCTCCCGGAATATTTTTTGCAGAAAGGATACCACCTCAGTGCCCACCTTACCCCACTAAGACTGAAAAAATAACGCTGTGAAACCATCAAAGCCTGGGGCTTTGTTTGGATTCATCCCAAAAATTGCTACCCAGATTTCAGAAGCATGGACCGGATGCGCTAGTTCAGCAAGCTACTCCTCTGTTAGTCGAGGGAAAGCTTCAAGAGTGTCTATATTTTTGTGTGGGCCTAGTATCAGTAGTGTAAAGTTGCATGAAATAAGTCTGGACCAAGTTACGTAACTCGAATGCATCATTGATTTCTGTATCCTAGTGGTCAAGTAGGCGCTCCACCGATAACTTCTTCCTTTGGTCTTAGTAACTGTATGACAATATCTGGTGTTGCGATCTCCCTGCGCAATCCAATCACACTTGGCTTGCTGGTGCCAATATATTTCTTCCTCACTCAACACGTGGCCTAGTTCCCCACCAAACTTTGATTCCAATTCTAATAGAGATTCTGAATCCATCTGCTTAAATGCTCGCTGGATGCCGTCTAAGCGAGCCTGTAATCTGCGTTTACAGTGGAAGATATTCCCAAAAATTGTTTTGTTCCATAGCTCAAGCCAGTTAGAGAAAGTGGATAATGATTTGGCAAACGACACATCATGGGGGAGCCAGTGGTCCTCAACCAGTTGAGGGAAATCTGCATGTGTAAGCCATGCAGCTTGAAAACGGAAAGCAGTTTGGGTGACGACTCGCCTATCTGGGCGAAGGAAGTGAACCAACATGGGCCTATGATCAGAGCCTAAAAACGGAAGATGGTGATTAACTGTATGCGGGAAGAGTGCCATCCAATCCGATGAACTGAAGACCCAGTCAAGCCGAGCTTGGATGTTTTTATCATATGACTGTATGTACTTTTTCATTCGTTAACACAATCGTTTTTTTCAAAAGAAAGGCAATTATAATGAAGTACATTAATTTTTGTTTAATAATAACAAACAAATATGTCATTTTAAATAACAACACATTAAATTTATAATTGCTAATTGATAAAAAACTAAAAAATCTTTTTTTCTTATGCTACCATGGAAATAATATGAACTCATCTAATACAATTTGAATAGAGCAATTTTATAAGGACATAACTTTTCAAAAGATGATTTACAATATTTATAAAACTTGAACTAAAAATCTTTCTTGACAACAGCCCTATGTAATGTATTATAAATCTTTAAGTTAGACAATTGGTTATTTTGAACTTAAAATTTCCTATTTTAAGTAAACTTATGCATATGTATTATAAATCTTTAAGTTTTCTATTTTAGTTCAATAATGGTAAATTACTACTTTACTAAATTTGACATTAGTTATTTAAGTTATGTGATGGTACATTCCTATTTTAACATTCCTACTTAGTTGTTTTAGTTTGCAAGTTTTATTTCCTGTTTGATTTTGTTACCATACATTACTACTTTACTAAATTTGATGTTAAAAATGGCCTCGCTTATTTGGAGAAACCTTTGAAACAAACATTAAGATGAAGGCATTTCATTCATAAACTTACAAAGCATTTTGTTCTCAAATTTACAAGGCATTTCATTCTTATACAAATTTCCTCTTTGTATCAAACAAAAGCTTGAAAAGCATTTCATTCAAAACGTATAACAATCACAATAGAGAAGATGACTGCAACAGAGAAGATGACGTATACAGAGAAGATAACAATGATAAAAAAGATGATCGACGAGTCAGTGACAACAATGGTGAGTTTAGAGAGAGGAGAGGGTTGCTTACTTGCTTTATAAAATCAAATTTAGAGGGACATCATGTAGATTCAAAACACTACAAGAAAAATGTCATTTTGTGACGAAAATTACCGAAGGAAAATATTAACATTTCGTCGGTAAGTCAGCTTAACGACGGACTTTATCAATGGACAAAGGTGTTATAGAAACAGCCATAGCTAATATTTTCTGACAAAAAATAGAATGTCCGTCGTAAATTTATCGACAAAAAACTAATGCACTATTGGTAAATATGTCGACGGTTTCTTATGCGATTGACCGTCAGTAAGTTTATCGATGGAAGATTTACCGACGGTTTGTAATTTTCCGTTGGTAAGTTTATTCAAATATTACTGATGGTTATATTTATTCCGTCGGTGAGTGTACCGACGGTTATTTTCTGTAACCAAATTTACCGACAGAATTGGTTATTCCGTCCGTGATTACCGTCAATACCATAATTTTTTTAACCAAATTTTTTTAAAAAAATATATGCCGTCAATAAATTTTATTTTATGATGTTATAGTTAATGCATAATTTAAACAGTTATAAATTTAATAGTATACATTTAATTTGTTTAAACAGAAATTTGATTGATGATATAACGTTAAAAATATCTTAATTGATAATAAAAATATTAAATTGTACATAATAAGTATTTGTAATTCAAATGAAATAATTAAAAGTACACTATTGATTTGGAGACGGTGGATGCTCTTATTGGTGCGATGAGATGCTTACCCGACCCTTCAACTCATCCACCTCATTACGAAGCTGAGCTATGTACTCCATCAATATTTGCATTGTGCTCTGAAGCTCTTAGACTTCATTAGTTGTGGACCACGTACTAGATGCTGCTGTACTAGACGTGGAGGATTGCGAATAACATGTATTTACAAATGAACCTAAGCTGAATATCCTTCCATGACGGTCCCTACCACCCACTACATGAAGATAAGTTTGAGTCTCATCAACATCTTCAGACTGCTCAGGCAGTTTATATTAGTAAGTGATAACTATTAAGCATTAATATTAAACTATAAATTTCACATGCATTTAGTTCTCTACAACGATTGTTGACAAATGTCACACCGTCATGCTTTTTAGTATGAGTATGCAAAAAGAGCTGACGGGATTTAGGCCTCATACCCATAGACTTTTCCTGCATAAGAATAAAATGTTATAAGTGAACTAGAATTTGTAAAAATTTTGGCAGAATTTCTTTTATTTTTATGATATTTACCTCCTATTAAACAAAGAAAACAAGTCAGCAATACAACCATATATGGCACCAGACATTTATAACATTATCATTCTCTATAATACACATATTTTTATTCTAAAATTCACACATTAAATTCAATTGAAATACAACAAAGTAAAGAAATCAGAATATAAATATAAAGTGTAGATACTTACAAGTCTCTCAACATGTTTGTAATGGGTAATAGACCCTCTCGTATATATGAGAAGATTCTCTCCCCTGGTCCTCTATGTCTGTTGGTCGAATTATGCTCTAAAATAGACATTGCCTCAGGTGATGTTCAATACTGCTGCCAACGACTCCATATTTGTTCAAAAATATAAGGTGGTCGTGCACCGAGCCTGTGTATCGCAGCAACAAAGTCCCAATAACATATATGTGCTCCTCTCTCCCATACTTTATAAATGATCACGTCAAATTCAGAATTTAAAAAAATTATTTCTGAAACATGAGGAAAAACATTTGATAAATACTTATAATGTAATAATATTTATCTAATTAATGTATAAAATTAATTAAAAAGAAAATAATAATTTTTGTTGTATCTCAAACTCCTGATAGTAAAATTCCTTTGTGACCTGAGAGATATTCTTCTGTACATAAACCTCAAGATCAATCTTCTCCTTGAATTTGGATGTCATGTTTCTTGAGCACGGTCCAAATGTAATCAACCTAATATAAAAACAAATAATTTTATACCATTTTTAAAATTGAAACCTATAACTTAATTATAAACATATAGTGTTTCATATATTTTCACTTACATATTATTGACAATTGTAATGTAAGTTCTTCCATCAGGTCTCTCAACTCCAGGCTGGTGGCTGCCTTCTTCATCCTCATTGTTTACCTCTGTTATCTCTGTCGATATAGGGATAGTGAATGATTTAGGGGTAGTGGATGCTGTAGCAGAAGGTACGGAAGGTGATGCCTCATCTGCAAGTATAGTATCTAGAGGGAGAGGAGGTGATTCAGTTCCAACTGCTTCACTATGAGATGCTTTACCTATACAGTAAGCACTTTAAAAACGTGGTCTGAATCTTGGTCGCAACAAGATGTCTTCTCTTTGGTGGCATATTTCAACCTGAAATTAATATTTGATTGAATTTTCTAGAAATATTACAATTTTCATTTAATATTTTATACAATATATTGAAAAGGAACAATCCATTTGTTGAATATAATATTCAATTACAAATACAAATTAATCGCTATCATCACTTAATTGTAAATCAAAATCATCATCTTTTTCTGAAAAATTTGAGTCAAACTCAGGCTCTTCTTCAGATCCCTGGCCCTCTTCATCCTCTCCAGATAAAATTCCAACATATGCATTACATGGATCGTTCAAAGGTTCATTATCCTCATATACGACAGATGCATTTATTTCAAAAGCATCTTCCTGAAACGCTTCACTTTCAATTCTCCGTTCTCCTTTTCCATGTGATTCAAGAACACCTCTAGGTTTAACTTTGCAAACGGCCAACCAATCTGACTTATCTTGTTGTAAACTGGGAAAAGGGACATAATACACCTGGATCGCTTGCATTGCCAACATGAAAGGTTTAAATTGTCGAAATCTTCTTCGCTTATTGATTTCAAATATATTGTATTGGCTTTATACTTTTGTACCAACATTTGGAATTGGATCCAATTAGTCACACTTAAATATCACACTTTGCTTTATTAGCAATGCAGGGTGCTCAATTTCAAGCATCTTAATAATTTTACCATAGTAATCCATCAATTCTCCCTGTATGTAAACTCCACTATTTATTCTTGCCATGCTATGACCATGATATTCTATATGATATTTGTATCCATTAATGAAATACACCAGATATGATTTAATGGTTTGCAAAGGTCCCTTCTCAAGATCACATAAGAACTTGTTCTCTATTGGATTTTCGAAGGCCTACAGAAAAGAAAAGACCATATTAAACAGTATAATGTCATTTGAACACTTAAATCTTATAATTCAATCGCTTAATATTTGTAAGTGAAAACTTACATATTGCTCGAACCATCGAGGAAAGTATCTTCCAACTTCTTTAAAGATATCATACTGTGTTTTGTTGGGTATGAGTTCGCGTAACAATTCCTCGTATAATCTAAAAACATTACTATATATTTCAGATATGAATAACACTAAATTTCAAAACCCAAATAATCAATTTTAACTTACTACATGAAAGATTGAACCTTTTGATAGTTCAATAAAATATAACCTTGGGCAGCTTCAATTTCTTCCTCAGTTAACATTCTTCTTGTTAAATGTCCATATGTTCATCCAGGATATGTGAAAATGGATATATTACCAACAGCATCACCAGTTGCTCCCCCATCGTCATTACGAAGAACTTTTCTTTCTCCTGTGTGAACATGCGATTCAAATAACGTGAGCAAAATATACTAGCTTCCTCCACTAAATAAGCATTACATATCGAACCTTCAACTATAGCCTTATTTTACATCGCCTATATAAGCGAATATGGTTATACCAATTTAGTTATTAAAACATGTTAATATTCAATTACAATCATTTTTGTTGAATTACTTCTCAAATGGATACAACCAATGATATTGAACTGGACTGGCTAGTTTAGCCTCGTGTGCTAAATGGACGGGTAGATGTTCTATACAATCAAAGAAGCTGGGACGAAATATCCCTTCTAACTAGCACAAAATTACTGGAATTTTCTTTTCTAGTTTTTCTATTTTAGCCAACTTGATTTTAGATGATGTTAAGCTTTTGAAAAACAAAATTAATTCTGTTATTGCTTCCCAAATCTTATTCAGTAGCAATTCCTGAAATGCAATTAGAATTAGCCTTTGTATGAACACATGACAATCATGATTTTTCATCCCAAATGATTTGTACTTTCTCATGTCCACACACCTTGCCAAGTTTAAAACATAACCCTTGGAAAACTTTAGACTTTTTAACTGTTCACATAATATTTCCTTCTATTTTTTATCCAAAGTGTAACATGCTTTCGAATATTTACCGATGCGAAGATCTTTATGTAACTCATTCCTTCTACAAAAAAGTTTCAAATCAGCTCGTGATTTTGCATTGTCTTTTGTCCTTCCTTTAATGTTCATTATGGTATTGAAGAAATTATCAAAAATATTTTTTCAATATGTATCACATCTAGATTATGACGTATCAAATTAGTTTTCCAATATGAAAAATCCCAAACGATGCTTCATTTTCTCTAACCAAAGTTTATACTAATGCTTGTATTAATTTCATTAGCTTCAAATTCTATAACTTTCAGCAAACCTAATTTCTCAATCTTCTGCAATATCTCTTCACCAGCTTTGTGAGGGGGAGGAGCTATTTTTACCATCCTATTCTTAATGAACTTTTGTGTATTGCATCTAAATGGATAATCTGTAGGAGCAAATTTTCTGTGGTTATCAAACCAACATATTTTGCCCCATTTGGAAGATAAAACGTATCAGAATCATTGTCATTATAAGCACAATTCAACTTCCCTCTTGTGCTCCATCCAGACAACACAGCATATGCTAGAAAATCACTAATGGTCCACATCAAAGCTGCTATCAATACAAAATCTTATTTCAAAGACACATCATATATCTCAACACTATATTCCCAAAGATGTTGCAACTCAGATGTCAATGGTTGTAAGAATACATCAATTTTATGCTTTGGATTTGTAGGCCCTAGCACAATCATTGTCAAGAATATATATGCCTCTTTTATACACATCTATGGAGGCAAATTATATGGAGTAATTATGATTGACCATGATGATATTGCTGGTCGGATTGACTAAAAGGTTGGATTCCATCCGTCGACAATCTCAACCTAACATTTTGACTTTCAACTGCAAACTCATAATGATTGTCATTGAAATGTTTCCGTGACAGTGCATCTGATAGATGACTCATTATTTCATCTTCCTATTGGTGTTTATTATGCCATCTCATGTGAGATGCAGTAACATCAGAAGCATATAGTCTTTGAAGTTTCGAAGTTAGCGAGAAATAATACACCCACTTTCAGGGTACTAACTTATGTTTCATAGAATGCTCTCTAGGTTTGAACCTAGATTGACCACAAAATTTTCACTCTTGTAATTCCACATCATCTCCCCAATACAACATACATTCCAATTTACAACAATTAATCTTTTCAACAGGCAAACCAAGACGCCCAATAAGTTTCTTCATACTGTAAAAACTATCAACTATTGTATGATCAGGAGATAATGATTCATTATAACATCCAAGAATTTTATCAAAACTATGATCAGAAATATACCGTTAGACTTTATGTTCAATATTCGAGCAATTGAAGACAATTGAGTTATTGTCTCACAATTTAGCCATAGTCCTTGGTTAGCTGAGTGTAGTAAGTCAAAAAACTGTTTTGAATGTGGTTTTTGGTTCTTCTTCAAGATTTTCTATATTTTCTTGAAAGGTATAACTAGCTGCATCATAAACTATTTGCATGTAAGGATTTTTATTTGCATCCACATTATTTTTACTAAATCCAATCCCCCTTCAAACTTATTTAAGTTCACTGACGATTGTACTTCATTACCCCTTGAGGTGCTACAAATCAATAGTTTCTCATATCGTGTCCACTCAAAATAATTTGGGACAAACCATTTTCTCAACAAATGCCCATTAACTTCATCAATAAGAAGGAAAAGAATGTATTTGCACTTTTTACATGGCCATCTGATCTTTGGGTCGTCCATATATGCAGGTTGAGAATATGCATAATGAATAAAAGCTTTAACTAACTTAGGATTAATGAAACCATGAGGTGTTAATCGTCTATATATCCAAGGTCTATCAACATTACTCATTTCTGCAAAGCTGTTAATTTCAAACAGTGATTCCATAGTTAGTATCCTTCATGTTCCCTAAAGTTTACAGAATAACTAAACTTTACACAACATCCCCTAAGTATTAACTAATTGAATTAATGACCTACAATTGATTTCAAAACTATGGTACCTAGCATTGTTTACACCTGTGAATTAAGAAAGCAAGTTCTTGCTGTGACTCCTAAACTCGTGAAATTTTTCATCGATAAGACTCACGGAAGCTACATTATGAGTTTCCAGTCTATATATTGTCCTATAATGAGTGATTTCACTTCAACACTCACTTTTGATGTATTGAAGAAGAATATAGAGACAACAACGATAAAAAAGACGGAGTAAAAGATAGAATTTGGTGAATATGAACCTAAAACTTGTCATAGTTGTGCTTATCTTCTACTTTTCCATTTGATGTGCAATTGCTCTTATTCTAAAGCTAAAATTGGTGTGTTTGAAGCATGTTTAAGTTCTTAAAGAGATGGAAATTTTAATGTGAATATTAATATTATTAACTTCAAAAAATGTATTTTAGTGTTGCATATATTAACCAAACTTTGATCAACGGACATGTTCAAGTGCTTAAAGAAATGGTTTACATAATAAATATTTTAGATAAAATCTAGTAATAATAAAATTTTCAATGCTACAATAAGGAAAACATTGCTTTCAAAAACAACACATTTGAATATTACCTATATTTATTTTATTTTATGAAAATTCGACAGTTACTGACTGGACCACATTTCCGTCGGTGGGCTCTTCGGGTTGAAAACGATGATGATAAAATGACATCGTTTGGATTAAAACAAAACGACGCCATTTTATTTTATGAAAATTCGACAGTTACCGATGGAAACACAATTTTGTCAGTAATTTATCGAAAGAAATGTGGTCCCGTCAGTATTCAAATTGTTCATTTTCTCTACCAACTGTTGCCGCCTAATTTTGTGACGGAATCTTGTGTTACGTCACTATAATACTACAAAAAACTCGCGTAGATATTTTCCCTCCACGTTTACCAATGAATTTTTGTTCCGTCGATAAATTCGTCAAATTTACCTACCGGAAGTTAATTTCCGTCGCCAATATATTCAACCTGTAATTTTTTGTCAATAATTTGTTATTTTCTTGTAATGAAATAAGGACTAGGTTTAGAGATATTTTTTTAAGTTTAGTCCTTAATTTTTTTACTTAATATTTATTATACCATTTAGTATTGAGTAAAATTGTAACCCAATACAATAATTTATTTTAAGTACTATTTTTTAACTAGTATAGTACATACTAATCGATATTGAACGAAATAATACAAAACTCATAAGTTTAGCTAGATATGTACATGGGCTGGGCTTGTTCACATTTAACTAAAGTCTAACTTGATAATTTTTTAAAATTTTTAGGTCTACACCCAACTCAACCATGAAATGGGCCTTATTTCAAATTCAAATCCAACCCATTGTAAAAATTGTAAATTAAACCTTACTCACAAGTTCATATCTTTTGAAATTTTTAACAATTATATAAATAAAACTGTGACACACTATCCTTGATTTATATCTTAACATATGAAATCATATTAAAATAAAATAAGATAATGTAATGAACTTTCTTTAGATTTGCCTTGCCCTCCTCTAACTGTTGATTTCCACTTTCTTCTCTTCATCTTTAGTTCGTCGACTTGTTTTTAACTAACTAGAAAAGTGACACTGCGTGGGTTGGAGTTAATAGGTTTTCTAAATCTTTGAGTTCATTCTCACTTATTATATTAATAGCATTTTAATTTTATTAACTACATGTAATTTTGTATTAAAATGTCAACTTTTAATTTTTATTTTATAAGAATTTTCCACTAATTTTTTAAAAATAAAATAATTAGTAAAAATAAAAAGGTAACTAAATAAATGCTTGGTTTATTGTGCATCTCAAATTCTTATCCTTCAAGTTTTAATACAACTTTTCAAACATTCATATAAATATTAAATCCTACAATCTGAAAATCGAACCGAATTTAACTAAAATAAGTTTGTAAATATAAATTGCTAAGTCCAACACAGTGCACCAATACCCATCAACAAGAATGTCACGATGCCATTGCAAGTAGATGCTTTTGACTCGTCGTTGACTGGACTCTCCGCCGTCTCCGGTGCCGAGTTCGCCGGAGATGAGGTTGGTGGGCTGCTACTTGACGGGAAGACCGATGGAGTTCCTGCCGGAGTTGCAGAATTAGAAGGAATGTTTGGGAATGCCACCGGCGTGGCAGCAGCGCCAGTGGGGCCCTCGGACACAACCGGAGCCTTTTCCGGAGCAATCACTGGACTTGCCGTAGGAATGGAAAGAGTCACGGGAGACAAAACTGGCTGTGAGCCACTAGGAGAAGTGTTAGAAGCCGAATGAGGAGGCAATGCCGTCGGCGGGAGGGTGGTTGTTGCTGTGGGAGAAGCGACCTGTGGAGTAAGTGCCCGAGAGGTTTTTGGAGATAGCACAGGAGCAATGCTTTTCGTCGGAGACAGAAACGACGGTAGCCCACCAGGCGATTGTGGACGCAAAGTCGTCGGCGGAAAGGTGGTTGTTGGTGTGGGAGAAGAAAAGGGACTCACCGGAGTTATTGCCAGAGAGGGTTGGGGAGATAGCACGGGAGTGTTACTTTTAGTCGGAGACGCTGCGGGGCTTAGAAAAGCGGTTGACGGAGAAAGCGAAGAAGGTGGTTTGGCTTCGGTGGCAGGCGTGGCTGCGGGTGCAGGGGCGTTGTCGGCATATACAACACCAGAAACAAAGACAATAACTAGAACAAACCGAAGAAAAGACATTCTTGTTATTGGGATTGTGTCGGAACGCAATAGTGATGGTTTAAAAAATAAGATGGGGATTTTGATGTGTATGAGATAATGGCAGAGAAATATATTATATATATACATATATAAATATAATGTAGTATGGGTGTGTATGTGTGTGTTGTGCTTGTGCGTGTGCGAGAGAGAGATAGAGAGAGAAAGCTGGCGAGGAGTGTGTGTGCGGGAATACTACGGAGTTGTTGTTGAAGAATGTGACCGTTGGGAAAGGTGGGGACTGGTTATGGGGGTTAACTAGCCGTTACTTTTTCACATTCAAGAAAGACAAATGTTTTCTTAATATAGAAAAACATCTCGTATTTTTTAATAATTAATAGGGACCAGCTAAATAAAATTTTTATTTTGAAGAAATTATAGTAATTTAATATTTATATTATTGTCTCTGATATCAATTACCACTAAATTATGAATTTTTTAAATAATATGCTCACATCGCAATTGCAATAGATGATTTTTGACAGATAGATGTTCGTATAATAAAAGGGTAGGGAGATAATAGTTCAAATTTATACGGACATACTAAAACTAGGGCTTAGAGATGAATCTTTATTGGGTCTCAAGTCTTTTTTATCTTTATCATTTAATTATTAGTAGACACTTTTTCCTGGTTGCATTAGATATGTTTTGGTCTTATTAATTAAACAAAACTATATTGGTTCCTGTGAACAGAGAAGAAGACAAAAAACAATGTGAGAAGAAGAAGATGATGATGCTGGAAATTTAGGGTAGGATTTGATATCGCAGTCAATAGAATAAATACAAAATTTTTTCGTATGATTTCTTGAAAATTAAAGTCACTTAAAATTTTGCAATATAATTAACATATAAAATATAATAAAGCATGATTATAGTTTATATTTTATTATGAAGCTTAATCGTATTTTTGTTATATCTCTTGAACCGTTTTTAAAATATATTTATTGCAACCATTGTAGCAGTACAATTGTCTGACCTCTAACAATATCTACAAAACGAGTTAAGAGAAATCCACAACTATTGTTGAGAGGGTTAGGTAAAAAGTGCTCAACCCATTATAATTAAAATAAAATTCTAATTCTAATTTTAATTAGAATTAGAATTATATTTAACTCTAATTGACTACTAATTGTATCTAAATAAGAACTAATATCGCATATTGGTCCTTATTTGTTAAATATCTCATATCTAATCATAAAGTTTCTTAAACTTTATAGTCAAGTCCAATTTGATTTAACATATTTTCTCTCTTCAACTCATTTTTTGTGTATAACTCATTAAATTCCTAAATATATTGGCAATGAATATAAATTATACTCTTAAATTATATTTAGAATTTAAAAATGAAGCTTTTCTAAATTAACTTTAATTATCTAATTAAATAATTTATATCTATATGTCAAGATTGGTTCCTGACAATATATAATGACCACCCAAATATTTATGAAAGTCAAAAGTAGTTTTGACAAATCTTTTTGTGCATAGTTTTTTTGTATAATTCAATCATTTCACCATACAATGATCCGGATATAAAACATGAAAATAATGTCTATTCAATCCTTCACCACTAGTAATTGATTCAATTAATGAAATTTGAAAACTATTTTTAAAGTGTCATTTTACTTTGGCCAAAGATTTTCCAAATTAATACTAATCAAGAACAACAAAATATTCTCCTTTACTAATCATAAACAACGAAACATTCTCTTTAATCACTTTAGACTAATAAATCCTATATTGATTACTAAATTGCATCTATATAATTCATGTTATATCCGATAACTACTAACTAACCTACCCTTAAGTAGAATAGGTCATAAGTATTATCAAAATATAGCAATTTTTATATGAGATATTTTAATGATCTCAAGTCAAAGGATTACTTATACAATCATCACAACAAGAATTTCTACAAACATATAAGTAACGTTTCAAATGAATTTCTCATATGAGATCAATTTAGTGAAATTATTTTTTAATAAGCACCCTCATGTTTGTTTAAGTATCTTTATACTTTAGTCTACAAGATCGACTACTTCATAAGAAAGAAACATAACATGTGCTAGTCTTTTTATACTCTATCAATGTCCAGTATTAATTGATCAATTATAAGGAACAATTCAAGGATAAAATATAAATATTATGAATCTCATATTTATGATATTATCATAATTTCATTTGTAATATATATTTATTCAATGGACTTTATCATATGTATATATCTAATTATGCATAAGATAAATAATATCTTTAAATAATTATGCCACTAAATTATAACCAACTAATTGGTTATAGGTCATAAACTAAAAATCTTCCACTTGAACTAAGCTAATTTTTTAAGTATCTTATACCATTTTACTAAATGATGATTATACGATTGCTAGGACATCAGTTTAGTGAGAGAATTTTACAAGATTCTTTATAATGAGCACTTATTTAAGTCTTACAATTTTCATCTCAATTATCATTATAACTAAAAGAAATTGCCTAAATACGTACTTGGATCTTTTATAAGAACTTAACTTCTTTTGCTTGGCCATTGACTATAATATTCTATGGTACATTACTATTTTAAACAATGCAATATACCAAGTTCATTAAAGAACTTTTTTATCCAAATAATAATTTCTAATAATTGAAAGACTTATTTTGGCTTAAATAAAAACCAGTGCTATATTGGAACATTTCCAATCTCAAAATAATATTGCTCTAAGTACAATGCACATTAACAATACAACCTCAAACTCAAATATCAACTCAAACATAGAATAATGGATATCTTAATCCTAAAGTATCATATATCTAAAATACTATACATCTTTATCTCATTATCTATGCACTTGAACTAAAATAGAAAAACAACTTCTTTATGCTATATATATAATTCCCTGAATTAAGTTGATACTTTTTCACACCCAATAAGACTTGTCCTTAGACAATCATAGATTTAGCAATTAAAGATATGAATTATTGATCTTTGTGAGTTATATGTATTTACATACTCCCACTGAAGAGGATAACTATACTTCCACTTAACTTCTTGTGGACATTGTAAATTCACAACCAAAACCAAAGCAAACTATTTTAAATTTATCATAAAAGTGAATCTTTTAACGTCTCTTAACCTTTTAACTTTACATCAAATGTATTATCGAAGGTAATACTTCCAATTGGATGTATTGTCATAAGATTTGAACTTTTTAAATTTTATTTTACCTCAACTACTTATCTTGAGAATCATTCCCTTATAAGTTTCCATTGAAACAATATGTAAGCTTGTATTTAACCTTTTGGGTATTTTATAAATCTTTTTTGATTCAGTAGATACAAACTATTTATATAAGATTGAATCAACTACTTTTATTTAACAATCTATTTCTTACCATACCTTAAACATTGTAACAATTTTGAATCCAAATTCAATATCAAATACTCACAAGCATGAACTAAAAATACAACGATCTCTATAATATCACGTATAAGCAAGAAAGGTCATGTAATCAATTTTCTTTTAATGACATCTATTATCATTATATAGTAAATGCATTCAATTGTAATCCATTTTTATGCTTTTAGTAGGCTAAATTTATTAGAAAATTTCCATCAAAGTACTACACCTTTCAGCTCTACTATATGCAACCTATTGCTTTGTGCTATCATTGTGCTGTCATACATCTTACATGTTGTCATTAAAGTTTATGAAATATTAATGAACTCAAATGTCATTACATTTTATTATATGTGTGATATTCATATATCTATAGAACTTTAATACCAAATCCTTAATAGTGATTAATAGCAAAATTACATAATGAAAAATATAACTTTTCTATCTATCTTTGAGAACTATTCTCAAACTTAACCTATGTACAAGGAATCTAGTTCATTATCAACTTAGTGTCAATTATACTGAAAAAAGGTAGTTTATTCTCAAAACAAAATATAAATGTAAGAAAAGCAAGTAATTGGTTATATGCTATTACTAACAAATAAGATCAGGACTTTAATCGTGTATTTGGTTATACTTACTATTTTATTCGAAATAATAGCCTTTGCTATTATTCAAACAGATTGCTCAAATCTCTCTAGTAGGTTAGGGTCCATTTAAATTTAGTTGATCTTAATTTTGCTTAACAAACTAACTAGACTTAATTTAGGTAGATGGTAATTTTATCAATCACATTTCATGTGACTTATAGATCCGTTAGGTGACCGCTCTTACCAAAACAATATCATATATTATTCATAACCTTGCCTCTAAATTCACGTGATCATGAATTTGCTCTTCTAAATTATACAAATTTAGTTAAGTAGGAGCCATTATTATACGACTAAACAAATTCGGGTTAAAGTGGCCTTAATTTTGCTCAACAAGCCTAACAATAAGGAAAAATTTTTGTTTATTCTAGAAAGTAACAATCCGGTTCTCAATGTGCACTTGATATTTTAATAAGATATTTAATTTCATTCATTTTATCAAACATAAAACTACATGTAATAATATTATCACATATATAAAAACATGCAATTCAACATGCATAATATATCAAACATATATTAAAACATGCAATCGAACGTGCTTAATATATCAAACATATATTAAAACATGAGATTTATGCATATATAATCAAATTATATGCATAAAATATCAAACTTTGTTTAATTATAGTAATTAATCTTTATTATCTAAAATAATATTTCCAACACTTTGGACGTTGGACCTTGAATTTTCTTAGAATTTATTTTATTAAATTAGTAAGCATGAATATAAGTTAGAATTCATAAATTATAAATTTTTAGAGTTTAATTTGGTCTATTATTATTTTCGTGTGGTAGCATAGATTAAAAGGAAGAATTAGAATGAAGATAAGGAGATAGAAGACATTAGATTGAATAAGGAAGGGTAAGATTGGAAGGTTAAATTTTTGTCTTAAACTAATAAGAAAAGAAGACAAGAGAGTCGTGTGTGTTAAGAAAGAAAACGAAAGAGAGTCGTGGAAGAAACTAAAAGAAGAGAAGGAGAAACCTAAGAGCAGAAAGAAAAAGAAGAAGGAAAGAAAAGAGCAAGGAGAAAGAAGAGGAAGAAGATTATCAATTGAGTTTTCTTTTTAGGTAAACCTTAATATTCTATTGTTTTGATAGAGGAAGAAGATTATCAACTGAGTTTTCTTTTTAGGTAAACCTTAATATTCTTTTGTTTTGATAGAAGAAGGAAGTAGAGAAGATAGGTTATGTGCTGAAGATGAAGAGAAAAGTAGAGAATTGAAATTCTTCTTCTTAGATTTTTATGAACCTTAACTAGATATTAGTTCTTCTAGTTAGATAAACCAAGAATAGATTAAGTTTAAGCACATTCATGGATATTTAAGCTTATGGAAGCTTTATTCGAGTATGATGATTAAATGAAAATATGTTTATGTGAAGGGCATCAAGAAGGTCGAAATCAAGAACAAGAGGAAAGACAAACTTGATCTTGGAAATATCAAGTAAATAGGTGGGTAATATGTTTATGATTTTGTGATGATGAACAAAAATATTTGTGTGTATGTATGTTAAATATGTTTGTCTTAAATCATTGTGAATGTGGGAAAATATCTTATAAATTTTTATCATGTCTACTTTGAAAGAAACTGCATTTTAGTATTGATGCAAAAATAGAAAAAAAAATCAAGAAGCAGGGAAAATATAAATATGTTTGAAATATGTATGCATTAGAAAATCTACTTATGTGGGTAAGAGAGATACTATTCTATTTGTCACATGCACGTTGACCAATCCCAGTTGCCCACTTGTGACATATAAGCTTTGAAAAATGGACTCATTCTATTCATGGTGTAAACTTCAATTTTACTATTCTGTTTCATGGGATTCTCTCGAGCTATTATATTTGTGCATTATATATTGAATTGTTGAGTATAAAGCATAATTGAGTTTTATGATTTGATTATTAATTGATTATGATCTAATTTGTGAGATAAAGTATTCATGTTTATGTAAAATTCTCAAATTTAGAATGTGAATGTTTTGATATGTTGAAATTAAAATAATATTTTGTGTGTTTGTATGTGTGTGTATGTGTGTGTGTGTGTGTGCTTGATTTATGTGTGGTTCGTTATCGCTGGCTATAAACATATTAGCCATTGAGCTTCCCAGCTCACCCCCATAAATTTTCCCACTCTTCAGGTGCAAACAAAGCAGATTAATGAACCTTTGCAAAGCTTGGCAGCTCCAAGAATTTTAGCTTTTGTAACTAGTTAGTTGAGAAACTTTTGATACTCAGAAGCATATCATGTATGAGCATTCAAGATTTTAATTTTTGTATTATGGCTTTGGATATATAATATGAAGCTCTGCAAAAACTCTGTTCTATTGAAAATTGATAGTGAAAGTTGCGGAGATTCTTTTTGTATATGTGCAAAATTTTCTCTTCTATTAAGATGGCTTTGTGTTGGAAATAAAATTATTGGATGTTGGAAGACCTTTGGGTAGACTTATTTGAAGAAATTGCTGATATAGGAGTTTTGTATGTATGAATTTAAATGTTGGATTCGGGTCTTTTGGTTATAGTAAATAGTTATGTTTATTGACAGTAGAAAGAAAAGAGAAAAAAGGAGATAAAATGTGATCTGAAACTTCAAGGAATAAACTGTATTGATCTAGGAAGAGTTTTGCAAAATTGTCTTCATGAAAGTTGTAGATCTTTCTCTTATCTTTTTAAGACATAAAGTTTATAATTTTTGAATTTCTGGATTGAAAGTTATGAAATTTTATAGTGGGTGTGCGTGACAGGGATATCATGATTGTGCACAAGCACGATCGCATTAGTCCCAATTTCTCAGGTGACGAACTTCATTTTCCGCGACTGTTCACTGAAAGTTGTGATTGTGCTTAACCTCGTAATTTTGCTACTTTCATTAAAGGTCACGATCGTTCTTCAGTACGATCGCGACACCTTATTCTCATAAGTGTGAGAATTGAAAAGTAACGCCCGTGACTTTTGCTACTTCTTCTTCTTTTATTTCATAAATTTATAAGATAATTTATTTGTTTTACTCCCCATTTTTGACTTCTCATTATATTATATTATTTTATTATTATTTGTTTAAATAAAAAGGGGTCCCTTCCTAACTTCTTTTAATTTATTTTCATGTCAAATCTATTCTAGGCTATTTATTTTAATTATTTATGTATTTATTTTTTCTCCCACCAAGGAATTAAAATTCTTTTTATTTTGATATTAATTTTAAGTATAATTATTTTTATTTTAAAAAAACTTCAATTTTGGCATCTTGACGCCATGAAATAGGAACTGAGACCTGGGGCTAACATTTTTGATATGAGAGCCCATGATTTCTAAGGATTCCTAGGCTTAGAATATGTTATACTATGAATTATAATGATATGTGACTAATTGTTATTTTATTAAATTGATTGATTGCAATAAGTGACATGCATCTTATGCATAAATATAGTAAATAGGATTAAAATAAAATGTAAGCTAAATGATAATATATTATTGAAGGAGTAAAATGCCATCTCGTAGAAGAACACGAGGAGTTTTGCAAGAATATGTTACACCTGATTTTCCACCGAGAGAGAAAGGTACTGACAAGTCTAGAGCTCCAGCATTGTTGAGGCAACTGTAGGGCAGGGTAGCGAACCCTTTCAACCTCAAATGCCCAAGTCATCCCTTCCTCAAACACAAGTACCTAATCCATTTGATCCCAGAATATTTTAAATCTTTGCTCAGGCTTTTGTACAGGCAATGGGCCAGATGTTATCCACGTCTACTTCAGCCCCAACTAAGAAAGGGAAACAATTTGATAAGCTAAAGAAGTGTGGCGTAGTGGACTTTTATGAAACAACCGATCCAGAGGAGGCTGAGACTTGGTTGAGAAAGACCGAAAGAATACTAGAACAGATGGATTGTGAAGATGAGGAAAAGATTGTGTATGCTGTGAGCTTGCTACAAGGAGATGCCTTGCATTGGTGGGAAAGTGTACCAAGGAGCTAGTTAAAGCTACCAGTGTTAACCTAGAAAGATTTTCAAGCTGCCTATAAGAAAAAATATCTGTCTAAGGTGTACATCTAGTAGAAGCAGAGGGAGTTTCTTAGTCTCACCTAGAGGGAGATGACAGTAAGCTAATACAAGCACAGATTCACACAATTATCTAGATATATAGCTGAGTTGATGATGAGTGAAGTAGTTAAGTGCTGAAGATTCAAAGTAGGATTGCATTTGGCCATAAGAAAAAAATTGGTCTTGCAAAATTTTTGCGACTTCTAGTAGCTAGTAGAGGCTACCTTAAGGGTTGAAAATGTGAAAAACATAAAGAGTGTAGTGAACAAAAAAAGAAAAGGAAGAGAACAGATCAGAAGAGGAGGTAGTAGCAGTGCTTCTATGCTAGAAAGGAGTACCAAGACCTTCCTCATACAGTCTGATATTAGGAGCAGTGGTACAAGCCGACCCAAACTAATGAGAACTATTTCCCTTCAAGCCTCAATTGTTGGAGGCAGGGGAAGAGGAGAGGGGGAAAAGTCATGTTTTCTCAATTGTGATCATTGCGGAAAATTCTATAAAGGGGAATGTTATAAATTGACTAGCGCCTGTTTCAAGTGTGGAGAGAAAGGGCACGTGGCTAGAGAGCATCCACAGTATGCTAAAAGGCAGGAACTCAGATGCAAGATTCAAAGATGGCTGAGACCGTGGAAGTTAAGTCCGCAACTGAAGTGGGCAGTTCTAGTGGAGCTAAGATGGTAAATCCTCCAGGAAGATCGAGAGGGCAAGCACCAGCTAGGATATTCGCAATGACCAGGGAGGAAGCAGAAGCAGATCCGGAGGTTGTTACTGGTATGGTTAAATTATTTCATGATGACATTATTGTTTTGATTGATCCAGGTCTACCCATTCTTTTATTTCTACAAGTATGATTTTACATGATAGAAATTTGAGTCTATTTGATAGTGTAACACCCCACTCCCGCTGGACCCGAACCCGATATCGATGGTGATACCCGAGTCCGTGCCCCTCGAGGGTGGCGTGTCACATC
>JANZXR010000005.1:21648501-21665684 GCA_027575705.1 Erythroxylum echinodendron
ATAAGCATTTTTAAGTCTTTTGACTATTATCAAATGATGACATGGAGTTTTAAACAATATCTAATTGGCTATTGTATTAAATATTATTTTATGAAATAATTGTAGAAAATTATTTCCTAATAATATATCGGTACCAGTGTTATAAAAATAAAATGGTGGACATTTAATTAAGAATGATCCTAATAAAATGATTGGTTGTTCAATCCCTCTATTTAATTCTATAATATTATTAGATATATATTTTCCTTTTATTAAGGGTAAATCTTTATGGTATGTTTTTGGAAAACAATCTGTTTTAGATAAATATGCTCCTGAACCACTATCAATAAAGGCAGCAAAATATTCTGCTTTATATTCCTTATAAGTTATTCCTATAAGAATATATATGCTATGAGGACTTGTCATTTTGGAATGTATATCAGTTTTCCATTATATGTTATCTTTATTCCATAAGAAGTAATCTAATAAAGTTTAACATTTTCGAGAAAAGTTATTCCTAACATTATTTCTAAAGTATCATTGAATTCTCTATTAATAGTCGAATTGGCATTATATCTTGTCCAAATCGTATTAAGGTTTCTGTAGCTTCGTCTATTAAATGTAATTCACCATTAAAATTTGTATATTGGTGGGGTTCATCTAGTTTATATCTTTGTAATCCCATACAGAGTTTATAACTAATATAATTTCCATTTGCTCCTGTATCTATTAATATATTAACTGGGACAAAATCTAATCTATTATAATATTCTCCTGTTAGCTTATAATTTCTAAGATTATCATTTTTAGCCATAATTAATTTATTATTGTATCTATCAAGACTTAATGACCTATTCATAGGTTGACTAATCACTCCTGTATTTGTAAAAGATAATCTAGGTGGTATATTATTTGTTATCATTAAAGGTTTATCATGTAAATCTAATTCTAAAGTTCTTGATTCTATTTCCTCTATCTTTGGTAGACTTGGCATCTGTATTTGACAAACTTCATTAAATAAATAAGGAAAATCTATCGTATCTTTAACCAAAAAACATTCTGAATGATGTATATTGGATATTGCATATGAAATAATATATGTTATCGAATAAGGTTTATTTTATTGTCTAAAGAAATCTTTCCTCTTAAAATCTTGTAGTAAGTTTAATGTTTTATCAAAATCTTTATCTTTTATATGATATGATATCCAAGGATATATATTAAATTTTAATTTTCCATACTGTAAATTTCCTTTAAGAAGTCTTAAACAGGCTTCTTCTCTATTTATTATTCTATTATCCATAATAGCTAATTCTATAGGGGTATCTAATCCTTCTTTAAATGTTGATTTTATTATTATTTTTATAGCTCCAATATGTATCCAACCAAGTGTATTTCTTATTTCTGATTTGATCTTTTGTAATTTTTCTTAAATATCTTTTTTAGCTAAAAGAGGTATCATTACTTTATTAGAAGTTAGAGAGACTTCTAAAGCTCTTTTTTGTATATTTAATCCATAGAACAAATTATGATTTCTAGATTTAATTCCTAATCTTTGTAAAGTACTAACTTTAAATCCAAAATAATTTGATAATGAAAAATTTTCATTTTGAATATGTTTTAATTTTTTCTTATCTATTAAAATTTCTTGTTTATAGTCTCCTGATTGTTCTACTTGACTATCTATTGTTGAATTACTATCAGGCTAACTTGTATTATTGATTTCCATTTATTATGTATTTTCTTCTTCTGATGTATTTTCTGTATCTGTGATAATAAAAATACGTTCATCTGAACTTATATTAAAATTATCAATTCTTATGAATTCTCCTGTTCTTATCATTTCCTTAATATCTTCATCTATTTCAATTTTCTTTTTATTTTTTCATTTCTTTTAGGGCAATTATTAGCAAAATGACCTATTTTTTTTACAATAATAACATCTACATTCTTTAGGACTTGTTTTCCTCCTTCTATAGGTTGGTTTATAAGTTTTCTTATATCCTTTTCTTTTATAATATCTTACCTTACGTTTCTTAAAATAAGGTTTTCTATATTTATATTGTTTCTTCTTTTCATAATTTCGTTTTATCTTTCCATAATGGTAAGAACTATCACATCCTATCATTATTGGCATCTTAGGTTTATCACAATATAAAGAAATTCTTTTCTTTAATCCTTTACTGGCTTTATCCATAATAGCATCAGCACACCAATTACTTAGTTTATCTCTAACATGTTCAATTCTCTTTCCTAATGTATCTATATTTTCTAGATTATATTTATCTATTAATTTTGATCGGAATCTTAGCAAAAAATAAGGGTAAATAATTACTTATATCAGAAACTTGATTATAAATATGATAATAATAATCTTGAAAAATACAAATATATTTTTCTATTTCACATATATCACATAACTGCAATCACATCAAAGCAGTAGTATATCGAGTTATTGTATTAGGATCGTTCACATACTTACCTTCACCATAAAATTCTAATCTAAATGTTTCAACTACTTTTGTTATAAAATTTTCTGGGTCAGCATATTCGATTGCTTAGTTTCTTCATTTAAATTTTGCCAAAATCTTTGTACACTATTTAACAATGTTTTTTCCATAAATCCTTTAGTAGTTTCAAAATCCATTTTATTTACTACAACAGCTATCCTTAAATCAATTTCCCATTTATCTATTGTTTCTTCAATATTAGCAATATAATCTAAATCTAAATAAATTCCAAAAGGATTTATAGTATTAGCTTCCATTTTTTCATATTGTGTATATTTATCTGAATTGGTTAGGATTTTCAGTCTTTATTCCAGATGGTTTAATATTAACAAAGTTATCATGAAGATCTAAATTCCCTATTTGTGTTAGTAAAGTATCTAATTCAGGTGAAATATATTGGTCATTATCTGAGCTATTTGTTGACATCCTTTAACTTTGCTAAATGATTAGTGAAAGGGTTTTTATTTATCTCAGTTTCTCTTTGTTCTTTAATTATTATCTGTTTTTCTTTATCTTTTTCATTTATCTTATGGTTTATTATGGATTCTAACTCTAACATCATCTGTTCTAGCTTTTCTCTATAATATATTATAGTTCTTTGGATTTCAATTATCTCTTTATCTAATTTTAAAGAATTTTCTTGTTCCTTTAATATCCTAAATTCTTTATCCATTAATAGTTTTATGAATATGATTCTTCTTTATCAAATATTTTATTTATTTATAAAATAATACAATAGAAGCAAAATAAAACTTAACTCAATACAAATAATATAACAACATAAACATATTAACTTAAATAAAGCAAACAAACCTAATAAACTTATTTTATCTCTGGGCTCTGATATCATCTAGGTTGTACAGTGTACTGTGTACTGTGTACAGTGTGCGGTCCAAGGTGTACGGTATCCAAGGTGTACTGTCGCTGATTTATGGAGGTGGTGGTGGTGCAAATATATATATAGTGCTTGATTTGTGTGTAGCTCGTTATCACTACCTATAAACATATTAGCCACTGAGCTTCACAGCTCACCCCCATAAATCTTCCCACTCTTCAGGTATAGACAAAACAAATTACTGAACATTTTTAAAGCTTGGCAACTCCAAGAATTTTAGACTATCGTAACTAGTCAGTTGAGAAACTTTTGGTACTTAGATGCATATCATGCATAAGCATTCAAGATTTTAATTTTTGTATTATGCTACTGATGTGGCTTTGGATATGTAATATGAAGCTGTACAAAAACTCTGTTTTGTTGAAATTTGATAGTGAAAGTTGCAGAGATTCTTTCTTGTATATGTGCAAAATTTTCTCTTCTATTAAGATGGCCTTTGAAAATAAAATTATTGGATGTTGGAAGACCTTTGGGTAGACTTATCTGAAGAAATTGCTAATATGGGAGTTTTGTATGTATGAATTTAAATGTTGGATTCAGGTATTTTGGTTATAGTAAATAGTTATGTATATTGACAGTAGAAGGAAAAGAGCAAAAAGGAGATAAAATGTAATCTGAAACTTCAAGGAATAAACTATATTGATCTAGGCATAATTTGACAAAATTGTCTTAATAAAAGTTGTAGATCTTTCTCTTAGCTTTCTAACAACATAAAGTTTATAATTTTTGAATTTCTGGATTGAAAGTTATTAAGTTTTGTAGTGGGTGTGCGGGATAGGGATGTTGCGATCGTGCATAAGCACGATCGCGACAGTCCCAATTTCTCAAGAAAGTCAGCACGATCACGACAAACCTTGAAATTCTGCTACTGTTTATTAAAGGTCGCGATCGCGTTGCACCTTATTCTCACAGGAGTGAGAATTGAAAAGTCACGCCCGTGACTTTTGTTACTTCTTCTTCTTCTTTTATTTCATAAATTCATAAGATGATTTATTTGTTTTACTCCCCATTTTTGACTTCTCATTATATTATATTATTTATTATTATTTGTTTAAATAAAAAGGGGTCCCTTCATGACTTCTTTTAATTTACTTTCATGTCAAATTTATTCTAGGCTATTTATTTTAATTTTTTGTGTATTTATTTTTGCTCCCACCAAGGAATTAAAATTCTTTTTATTTTAATATTAATTTTAAATATAATTATTTTTATTTTAAAAATACTCTAATTTTGGAGCCTTAACGCCATGAAATAGGAACTGAGACCCGAGGCCAACATTGGATAATTAAATTGGATTAAATTCATTTATCCCTAAATGAAGTAAATTCATATTCCAATTAGAATTTAATTAATTTGAAAACAATTTTCAAATTCAACTGGAAACTATTTCCAATTATCTTAACTCCTTTAACAAATATTGATCAAAAACAATTTTCAACAAATTATGTTTCTTACTAATATAATTTACAAAAAAAACTCTTTTTCAAAATTTTACAAGTAAGACATTATAATCTAAATCAGAAGATCACATTCATGCCATAGATTACGTAAATTCTAGAGAGAAAAGCTCTTGCTTTTCTTTAAGTCCTTCATGGTTTGCATGCTTCCTTTATTAACATGTTGGATTTCATCTCCTTTTCTCTGGTTTTGATTCCTTCAAGTTGTTTGTTCTGTTGTCCTCTTGGGTTTTATTCTTTCCTCACTAATTTCAACCTTCCTAAGCTTTGTCTTTCATTTAGTTTTCATGTGCTCTCTTCTCATTTTTTGCTTTTAACTATTACTTCGAGTGTGTACCTGCTGCTGGTGGGTCTGCTCCTCTTATTGTTTTCCTACTTCTAAATCTAATCTTCCTAGCTCTTTCTTCCTTTTGCTCTTCTGCTCCTTTTTACCTCAAGGGTATTTTCGTAATCCTAACTTTCCCTCCAATTACCCTTTCCATTTCAGGTTCTAGCCGTTGTCAGCTTTCCTTGTTTGTCACTATGACTACAGTAGGAAAGGCAACTAGTCTTGAGTAGTGCTCCTCAGTTGAATTCTCTTCTTTACCTCTGAAATAATCCCACTTTCTTCTAGGAGAAATCTCCAAATTTGCACTATCTACTCCCCTCCTCCAGCTAACCCTCTTAATCCTACACCCCCACTGTCCCTTTAGAAACCGTCACTCCTTCTCTTCTTAAGAGATCCTGGACTCAGGTGCTTGGGGATACTAACCCCAAATCAAGGTTTCTTACCTACCCCTTGGGAACTCTAGCACTTACATAGTTGCACCTCCCATTGAAGCTCTAAAAGCAGGTGTGGAACTCCAGAATGCCACCTTGATTGGATTTTTTCTAGACAAGAGGGTCTCCTCCATGTAATGAAATCTCAGGCCACAAACAACTAGAAATCCTTGGTTTTCAAAGAGATTCTTGTTAATTATCAAGACATTTTTCTGTTTAAATTCTAAAGCAAGGTTGATGCCACCATGGTGTTGGAATCTAGACCATGGCATATTTCCAATAAGCCACTTCTTCTCCAGAAAACAATCAAACATACCTTTATGGCTGTGTATTTATGGCATTCCCTTTAAGTATTGGATAGATACTAACTTGAGCCACCTAGCTAACAACGTTGGTAAACCAATATAGATAGATCTAGTCACAGATCGATGACCCTTTTGCCTGAAGAAATTCCTCTACTAAGATTCAATGGTAGCATGGAACTTGTGGAAGATACTATTAAAGTAAGTTATACCTAGAAGTCTCCCTTTACATTTGCTACAAAATTTTGGAAACCCATTAGAAGGATATACAAATTTGGTTTTTCTCAAGACCTTGACAATAATGACTATTTCCAAACACCACTCCCAAAGTTGGATTAAATCAATTCTTTATAGCCTAGCACTCAGTAAACACCACTACAATATCCTCTCATCCTAACACTTAGCCAATTCCATGTCCTACTATAGAAAACATCACAATAGAACCCTCAATCTCTAACATTCAGCCAATTCCATGTCATACCACAAAAAACATCACAATAGAAGCCTCACGCCCTAGTATTCAGCCAATTTCATGTCATACAACAGGAAAAATCACAACATAATCCCAAACTCTAGAAAAAAAAATACAATGTTGGCAAATAATAATGACATCCCTTCTTCAACTACCAAAACAACAAGCTCCTTCTCAGAATGTGGTACTGCATGTGTTGAATTTATTCCTGCTAGCAAAAGAAGATCCAGCAGAAGGAAAAAGCCTTCTCTGGACCATACTTAATGATTATATTAGCTTAGAATATCAGGGGGTTTTAATTCCCCGGGGAAGAAACTTTTAATAAAAATTTTCATTTTAGATAATAAGCCTAAAATGCTTGGCATTTTGGAGTCTCGAATCAAGCAAGAGAAGTGTGACATTCTCATCCTCTCATTTTCCATTTAGATTTAATAACTTCCTCAATGATATTGCAGGCTTTTCTGATGTGGTGAAGAAAGCTTCAACTATTCCTATCATAGTTTTAAACAATTCATCCTCGTGAGGAAACTTAAGTCCACCAAAGAACTAATCAAATTATTTCACAAGCAAAACATTAGTAACATTTATCATTTGGTCATTACTACTAAAGCTGCCCTTAAACAAGCCTAATCAATTATCTACTGCAATCTTTCTTCTATGCTACTTGTCAAAAAGGAAAGGCATTCTCTTGAAGCTTTCTTATAAGCTTTAAAATTTAACCATTCGTTATTAAAGAAAAGATCCAAGGTTAATTAGTTGAAACATGGTTATAAAAACTCATCATTTTTCACAAGGCAATCACATCCAGGAAAGCTTCAAACAAGATTGTATCCATCAACCATATGGATTCCAATCTAAACTCATAACCTCTAATCATGCAATCAGTTGAAGATTACTTCTCAAATTTACTAAGCTCTTACCCTACTTCCAAATCCTCTCCTAGACTCATCAGTGAAATTGTCTAAGATCAACTCTCTCCTTATGAATTCAGCAGTCTTTCTACACCTGTTTCCATTTAGGAAATCAATCATGCTCTTAAGTCAATCCATCCCAAGAAAGCACCAGGTCCTTATGGGTTCAATGTCAAATTTTTCTTCGAGATTTGGCACATTATAAATTCAATGGTGGTTGATGTTGTGATGGAATTTTTCAACAATGATAAGCTTCTAAAGGAGCTCAACTACACTTTCATCACTCTTATCTTTAAAGGAGTTAATCCCCATAACTTGGGGATTTTTGACCTATAGCTTGTTGCAACACTATTTTCAAAGTTATATCTATAGTACTCTCACTGAGACTTAAAACCAATCTCCTTAATAATATTGATTGCAATCAGGGTGCCTACATTCCTAGTAGATATATTAGTGATAACATATCTATTGTTTAAGAATTTTTCAAGCATTATTCAAGGAAAAAAGGAAACAAAAATTATGCCATTGAAAGTTGATTTTGAAAAAGCATATGACATAATGATCAACACTTTGCAGGCTTATAGTTCTCCATTAAAATTCATCAATTAGATTCATCAATGCATAAGTACTGTGACTTTCAAGATCCTATTAAATAGGGAACCTTCCAAGTCCATTAAAGTTGTAACAGGTAATAAGTTGGGAGATCCTATTTCCCCTTACATATTCTCATTAGCAATGGATATGCTCAACAAACTCTTACTTACAGTGTAAAGAAAGACCTCAAATTCAAAGTTCATGGCAAATGTAAAAGGTTAAAGCTTATCAATTTGAGTTTTACTGATGATTTTTCCCTATTCTCTAAATCAAATTGCAATTCAATAGCTTCACTCTCCAATGTGCTTAAGTTGTTTAACAAGATACCAAATCTCATAATCAACTACAATAAGAGAGCTTTATTCACTTCCAAAAGTGCTTCCATCCTTGCCGCAATCCTACCCTCAATCTCTAGTTTCAAAAATCAACAACCCATTGTAACTTACCTAAAGTCCCTATATCATCAGTCAATCCATCCCCTGGTGAATTCAAATGCCTTACTGATAAAATTCTTAATAGAATAAACAGTTGGAGTCATAGAGAACTTTCCATTGCTAGCAGAGCTCAATTAACTAATTTTGTTCTACCCTCTATGGAAATTTGTTAAGGGTCACATCTTATAATTCCTAGTTACATCCATAAGCAAATCGACGGAATTTTCAAGAACTTTTTATGATCAGGATGTTACATAAATGCTAAGGCTAGCAAAATTAAATGGACAGATGCGTGTTCACCTCACAAGTACGGAGGACTTAGTCTCATCACTTCCAAATTACTAAATCAAACAATGCTTACTAAGAAAGTGTGCAGATTCATCCAAGACAGACAATCTTTGAGGGTTAAATGGGTTCATGCCTATTACATAATAGAGAAATTCATTTGGTGCTTCAAAATTATCGGGAATGCTTCTGCTTTAATCAAATACATAGGTAAGATTTGAGAGAAGATCAAAATTAATTGCAATTATCAACCTGGCAATAGGGAAACACTAAAGTTTTGGTCTAATCCATGGCTCAATCAAAATATATCCTACAAACTTCCTTAATTTCATGTGCTCAAATGATTCATTCCTGCAAATGCTAATACGACTCAAGGCTTAACCATTTATCAACAACTCCAACAAAGAAGTCTTTCCATGAGTCTCCTCACTTCTCATCAATCTCACTCTTAGCAGGCAAATTGATAGGATTTATGGAGGCTAACAAATTCTGGTCAGTTCTCCACTTCTTCAGCTAAAAGCATATATAGAATAGATTATCCTCAGGTACACTAGTTCATGTAGTCTGGAACAAGAACTTTAATCCTAGACTTGCTCACCTTCTCTAGTAAGCTTTCAAAACTAAACTTGTGACCATGGACAGAATTGGTAGCTTTCTATGCATTCTTAATTGGTGTTCCTTATGCAAGAACAATTTTGAGTCTCACAATCATCTCTTCTTTTCCTGCACCCACTTAAATCAGATTTGGAAATACATAATGGAGAAATGTGGAATTCACAACCCCCTATAATCTGGTCTGACATCATGGAATGCAGTATTCAACTTAAACTACCCCAAGAAGGCTATGTATGGTTAACACTCACAACTATAGCCTATCTTGTATCAAGCATCTCAAATGAGAGGAACGACATAATCTTCAGGTCCATTGCTAGCGCACTACAATAACAGTCAATAATCATTTAAGATCAACTCAGGAGGCACAAATTCCTCTATAAGCACAAGCATATAGTCACCCACAAATTGACCTTACAGTGAAGTCTACACTAGCAAATTTGACGCAATATCAACTGATGATTATTAAAGCTCATACTTGCTAACTTGCTTACAAGACGATGCTCACTATTGCTTAGTTAGTTTTGCTCTAACGATTAGTCCCCTTGAATTGTATTCCAGTTTTCATGCTTTCTTTAATTAAATATATTACCCTTTATTCAAAAACTTAATCAAAAATTATTTATATTTTAATTAGAAATTATTTTTGTTAATTAGAAAACTATTTTCTATTATTAAAGAAAACCACTTTCAAAATTAAATTAAACACTTTTAATTTAATTGATAAAATCTTTTCATTATGTATTTAGAGTTTAATTAATTTTACTTAAGGTTCAATTTAATTATTAATCTTAATCATATGAAGAAAAATAACATAATTATGGAATTTTTTTGAGATTTTAAAACAAAATCTTGATTCAAAATAAGTCTTGGAATACTCTATTCCAAACTAAGAATAACTTCATTTAGTTTAAAATTACTTTAATTTAATAACTAAACATGTCTTATTCTACCATTAAAATAGGATTATTCTTGTACCTAAATAACCCTTGTTTCAATTAAGAATACTCTATTCCTAATCTAGAACATGACTGGTCCTTATTTAAACACAACCTATCTTATACCTACTTCAAAACTACACCCTTCATTATACTTTCAAAAACCCTACCCTTTAATTAAGAAGCTTAGACGCCACCTTCCCCAAGACTGTTGCCACCCACAACCTATTGATGTTTCCTCCATGAGTCTCATTGTAGCTCGAAGCTTTTTGTGTTGTACCTAGCCACAAGATGCCACTATACGTTCACTGCGTTTGTTGCCTCCACAGACATGTCACATATTGTTCTTCTCAAATAATCAACTTGTCGACTTCTCTACAATATACACCTTTTTGCGCCAGCTGCAACTTACATCTAATGTATGCAGTTTGCAGAGTCTGCCTTCTTTCTCCAATTTTCATCTCGCCATCAATAATTCAGAAAACATAAAACCAACACCCAGAACCCTCAATCATATAGTGCCAATGACTTTAAAGCACAATAATCTTAATAAGAGATTAACAAACACTAGCAATTATATGCAATGGACCTAGTGTATGGGTTTCTAAAAACCTAACTTAATTAAGCAACTATTGAATTCCACAATTATAGGTTTCTAAAGGGTTCAACCTAAACTTTTCATACTATTGTTCAAATCTAATTTGATTTTATAATTTAGAGTTTATAACTTTAATATGAACTTTTCATAAATTTAGATTTTGCAATAATTGAAGCAATTGATTTTAATTTTTAAATTTTAATTTCTCAGGGTTTGCAATTTTTAATTCCAAAATTCAAAATTAATAACAATCAAACATTTTAATCACATTATAGAATTAAAATTGGCTCTAATACTAATGTTAGAAAATCGAGGTGAGATCATAATAGAATAAATATGAATTTTTTTCGTATGATCTTCCAAAAGTCAAGATCATTTAAAAGGCTATAACATAATTAACATATAAAATACAATAAAGTTTAAATTATAATATATACCTTATTTCGAAACTTGACTATATTCTTATTGTATCTCTTGAATCATTTCTGAAATTGATTCATCTTAATCACCAGAATTGTAAATTGTCTGACCCCTTACTAATATACACAGAACAAGTTAAGAGAAATCTATAACTATTATAAAGAAGATTATGCAAGACTAAGCCTATTTATAATAGGTTTTGGACATTTTAGTAATTTAATTAAAATAAATTTCTAATTTCAATTAAACTTTAATTAGAGTTACAATTAATTCTAATTAAATACTAATTATGTCCAAATAAGATTCGATATCTCATATTGATTCTTTTTTATTAAATATCTCATATTTAATCATAAGTTTCTTAAACTTTACAATCATGTTTAACTTGATTAAAACACTTTTTGTCTCTTTAACATGTTCTTTATGTGTGACTCATTAGGCTTCTAAGAGTGCGTTTGGTTCAGCTTTTGGTAGGTATAAAAGTACTTTTTTCTACCGAAAAAGCTATTTTAAGGAAAAATGAGTATTTGGCTGTAAACTTCAAAAGCACTTTTGGAGTAGAAATAACTTTTTTAAAAACTAAAATACAGCATTTTCAAAAGCTTAAATTTGGAGCTTTTTAAAAAAGCCCAAAATTTTAGCTTTTTCGAGAAGCCAAATTTGCGTCACTTACGTATATATCAAAATTTAAAAGTTCCTTTTCTGTTTCTTTGGTTTCGTTCTCTTCACAAAAGTTTATCTTCTTCGCAGCAAGAACTCATCTTTTCAACTCACTGGTTAGTTTTTTTGTCTGGTATGCTTTTTCTAGGATTTGTCCAATGCTTCTTGTTATCTTCTTGTTATTTTCCCTTGTCTGCATTCACGTCTGCGTTGAAACGTTTGCGTTTAACACAGACGCAATGTAGATGATGACTGCATCTCTGCGTTAAACGCAGATGACTTCGTTTCCCTTTTCAGTTTTACACCAGCAGTTTCAACGTTTCCCTGATGATGTTAATCAAGGCAACGCTGGCTTTCTCTATCTTGTGTTCTCATGGTCATGGAGATGCAAGGAGGCCCCTGTTCTCCTCGTTTTCGTCTGTCAATCAATATCTTTTCTCTTCTCTGATGATTCGGTCAAAAACTGGGGCTGGGTTTGTTGCATGTGCTTCCAAGGGAGCCAACAATAAACCATTAACTGGTGTGGTTTTCGAGCCGTTTGAAGAGGTCAAGAAGGAGCTCAATCTTATGCCCACTGTCTCGGAAGCTTCCCTTGCAAGGCAAAGATACGTTGATGAGTGCGAAGCTGCTGTTAATGAACAGATCAAGTGGGTTTCTTTTGTGTTAATGAACAAATCCTGCTTTTCTTTTACTTCTTTTTGGGGAAAGGTGTGTTGGGTTTATCGGTTATGACCTATTTCCTCTGGTTTTCTAAATTCAGTATGGATTGATTACAAAAGGTGCTTTTTTGGCAATGGATTTTCATTCTTGTATTACGATAAAATTTAGAGTTTATTATGTATTTACTATTTACTCAGATTGAATATTTATTTTGGGATTATAATATTATTTAACTTTTTTACATGTTTTAATATTTATTTTTTATATTAATTTTATTTCCTACAAGAAAATGAGACATCTCTTTAAATAATTTCTTACAAGATGGTTATCCAAGAAATAGGTAACCGTAAATATAATATATTGTACTTTGCATATTATTTAGTATACTTTAAATATTATTTATATACATAAATAATTTTATTATAAAATAAAATATACTTAAAATTAATAAAAGTGCTATTTATTTTTATGTTGCCAAACAGTCTACTGTATGAAGCTATTTTTAAAAAGCTATTTTTTTAATTGATAGCCAAACAATCAACTGGCTTTTTAGAAAAGCTCTTCTCAGAAAAGCTCTACTGACAAAAGCTCTACTGATATAAGCTCATTCAAACAGGCACTAAGTATGTTGGTAATAGATATAAATTATATCCCTAAATCATATTTAGGATTAGATAAATTAAACTCTTTTAACTTATTTTTAATTTTTAATTAAATAATTTACAATTATGTTATAAAATAATGTCTATTCTTATTTAAGCCCAATTATGTTAGTTCTCCACTATTAGTAATTGATTCAATGAATGAATTGGCCAAAGATTTCTCGAATTAATACTAATTAAGAAAAACGAGACATTCTCCCTAATTACTTTAGGGTGATAAACACTATATTAATTAATCAATCACGTCTATATAATTTATGATATATCCAGTGACTATCAACTGAGTTACCATTGACTAAAATAGATCGTAAATAGTATTAAAATATAACAATTCCTATATTAGGTGTTTTGACTCAAGTTAAAAGATTACTTATATAGTCATCACAATAAAAACTTTCATATATATACAAATAGTGTCCCAAATATATTTATCATATAGAGTCAATTAAGTGAATTTTGATTTCTAACCATGTACCCATATGTTTATTTATCTTTATACTTTAATGTGTGAAATTGACTACTTTTTTGAAAAATAAGAAATATAACATATACTAATCTTTTTACGCATTGTTTAAGTATCTTTAATCTATAAGATCAACTAATTCTTTCAAAGTAAGAAATATAACATATACTAATCTTTTTATGTTATATTAATGTATACTATTAGGATAATAAATATATGTAATATAAATTTTATAATTATAATCTTTTCATAAATTTAGTTACAATATATTTTATCTCATAAACTTATCACAAATTTAAATATGCATAAAATAAAAATATCTTCAAATAATTATATCGCTTAAACCCAACCCCCAAAATAAAGTTTATAATATAAACAACTACCTGGGGCTGGGAGTGGAACTGGGCCCGCCAAAACTACCTCGAGACCCATATCCGTTCCTTAAACCAACACCAGCCATTTGATTTTGACCGTAAAACAACTATCTGGGACTGGAAGTGGAACTGGGCCCACCAAAACTACCTCCCGACCCATATCCGCTCCTTAAACCAACACCAGCCATTTGATTTTGATTCTGATCGTAAAACCCACCAACAGATCCGTGGAGGAACTCACCACTAACCGCGTCCTTTTCACGCGCTCCAATCATCTTTTCGCCTTCCATCTCTCTGAACCTTTGCAAGTAAACTTTCAGGGGGTCTACGTAGTTCTCGAATCCAAGGGTGGTCATGGCCCACAAGAGATCATCACCGTTGATTGTCTTCCTCTTCTCTCTCTGACACTTATCGGACGCCTCTCCGGTGATGAAGCTGATGAACTCCGACACGCATTCTTGAACTGTTTCTTTCGCGTCTTTGGATATCTTTGCGTTCGCTGGAACTGCCCTTTTCATGATTCTGCTAACGTTGGCTATTGGTAGTAATCTTTCTTGCTCTCTAGCCGATGAGAGCTCGTTGGTGGCCGCGGTTGTCGCGGTAGTCATCGGAGTTCCGCCGGAATCGTTGTCGTCTGAATCTGCCATTGAGATTTTGGAAGACTGATCAGAAGGTTCTTGATGATTATGGTCAAATGGATGATACGACCATCGACGTTCTGAAACTTGATTATCTGGTTGAAGAGTACCGTTGACTTCTGTGTTCTGCAATGAAAAAACGTCAAGTCTTCATCTTTAGCTCCAGAAGTTGCTAAAATAATGATACGAGAAAGAAAGGTGTTGGTTTTTTAAGGTCGTAAGCGAGTTATGAATGCTAGCAAGTAATAAATGGAGGAAAGCATTGGCCATTGAGTGTTTAAATATTAATGGAGTAGAATATTTTAGGGGGTCGACATTATTTTGCCAGCAAGGAGAGAACTTGATTCAAGTTTAGACAAAGAACGAGAGGATCCAAGAAAGTAGGAAGACATCAATTTAAGAAGAAACTATCTGACCTTTTCTTTTACGAAGAACAATTAAGGAATTCGAAAAGAATCATCTATGAAGCTAGGGCGCATGTCACAAGGAAGTTTAACGCCATTAATGCCATGCAGAGCTCACATGAAGAGTTGCAAAGAAACGAACCAATCTGTGACGGATCCCTTTCAGCTCAGAAAATTTGGAAGAAAATTAAGAACTCTGATGCCTAAAGCCATAAACTTTGGGCGAGAGAGAAATAGAGAAGAGGATGGTGTCTCGTCTGTTTTTTCTGTTAATTAGATGGGATGGATAGGCTAATAATGACTGTCATTGGTTCCTATGGGTGACTCTGGGCCGTTCTTTGTCGATAAGTCTGGATGCTGATATGGATGGGTTCGGGGTCGCATGAGCTACGCTCAGTGACCTTCAATGTTCCTGGTGTATCTGTGACGTGCCAACTACCTGACGTAGTTGAAATGTCCCTTACGGCCTTGGGACAATCTTTCTTGATGGGCATATCCAAAATTTTTTCTTAGAAAGCTCTATCGTTAGAAGTGAGGTAGCAAACCAGAGTTGGTCCAGAAACCAAAATTAAGTTTGGTCTTTTGTCAACATAAGTAGTTGGCTTGAACTAATGCGTGATGCTAAGCCTGCATGTAGATGGCCGTGACCTTGGGACAGCTCCAGATTTTTCAGGACATAAAACCATATTCTGTCACGCTTTAACAAAGTGATAATGAAACAGAAACACCGCCTAAAGATCAAAGTCGGTTTATATTAGTTTTGGATGAAACGATTATTATATCCAAAAGTCTTCAGTGCTCTGTTAAGTGGAGCTATTTCTCCTTACTTCGTGGACTTTGACCCTCTGATATTTATTTTTACTTTAACCTTGCATCTTGCTCGCTAGTATAAAATCTTTAACTACTGTTTCTGTGCTTCATTTATTAAACAAAAAGTTGATTTTTGAAGTAGTACATATTGATTTAGTGGATGAAAGGTATAAAATATCAACTTAATTTGAGTCAATAGATATGAAGTCGCGTCAGTGTAACATTGCAATTTGCAAACACCATCCCCGAGAGGTCACTACCAAATTGAATTCTTTTCTTTCATTTTTCAATATATGATACTATAGAGTAATCTACGTTACCCAGAAGTAGAAAACCTAAAACATGTTATTTAATTTGAGTTCATGAGCTTGATTATAGTTAAGGGAACCTTAGCCTTAGTGATGGCATCTTTAAGAAGATAGTAACCTATCCTGTGCTTGGATTGTACAGCACATGCAAGACCACGAACCATGGAAAGGACATTGCATATTTTCTGCATTTGGTGGTATACATTGTATCTAATTGATGATAAATGAAGAAAGGTTAATCGGCATGAGATTTTTCTATATTAAAAAATTCTCTAATTGTTAATTTATTGAAATTTTTATAATTTTTAATTTTCAAAAATGTTTTTTATTATAATTTTGTTATATTAATAACAAAATACAAGTAAATAAACATTATATGTGAGTCAATTAAACAGTGATAATATAATAATTCAATTCAATTTTTAAATTTTATTCGAGTTAATAATATAAGATAATTATAATAAATTATTAATTTAAATTTATTTAATTAATTCGAATTAATTTTAAAAACTAAGTTAATTTTTCGTGTTAACACATTACTAGTTCATATATGATATCCATATTAAACATATTTATTGTTATTTTTAATAAAAATTTAAGAATTTTTAAATTACGGAAAAAAAAAATTTTAAAAAGAGAAATTCTTTTTAAATTTACTTAAAATCACATGAGAATTTTGTGTTTTTACCCATGCAAAAATCACTCGTGTCGCGAATTTTGTATCACTATTCGTATTCATATTTCAACAACTAGCTTGTGGCCTTCCTAGTCCCCCCGTTGAAGCCATCCAATTCAGACTTGAAAAGCAAAGACCAACAAGTTTATGGCTCGGTTTAGGGAAGCGGTAGCAGTTGACAACTTGTTAAAATGATAAGTACTTATTCTCAATAAGTGCTTATGTATTTGGAATTATTATTTTGGTAACTGCTGAAACGTAAAAAATAGGTGTTTGGTAAGTGTGGTTGCGGTTGCTGAAAAGAGATAAAATAACTAAAAAGTCCATTGATTTAATAAACTATTAATTGTTGTATAAATAAT
>JANZXR010000005.1:21677981-21694529 GCA_027575705.1 Erythroxylum echinodendron
TGGTTGGGTTGAATAAGCCAACCCAACCAGCTGATAACCAAACAACTCAAATGACTTTTTTAACAAGTCAATAAGCTAATTTGGGTCAACCAGCTATATTTTGGCTGATCAGCCACTAACCAAACGGGGCCTAAATCTAAAGAGCTTGTCCTGAGCTATCTGACAACTAGATCTAATTAAAGAGCGTGCCATAATTACTTACAATATGAGGAAAAACTAGGATTAACAGAGTCTGTTGTTAATATACAATCAATAATTTCAAAGAGAGGTGTGAGAACAAGGTTACAATTGATTATGCACGTTTATGTGAAGGTTGAGATTGGATTGAGAACTAAATCAAAGCTCATTGGTTAACCATTGGAATTTTGTATTGTTTGATTTAATTTATCTTTCATAGTTTAATTTTATTTTATTGAATAAATTGAACTCATCCAAACCCCCTAATCCTATACAAAAATTTGTTCATTACAAAAGCTAATCACACACTTTCTAAGGATACAATCTTTTCTTACCACTATTACAAGTTTAGTTGTACATAGTTATGTTTTATTTTTGTGCATCATAAGTAAAGAAAATGTTAATATCCATTTACAAAGTTCCTTGAAAGAAATAATAAATATGGACAATATACTATTCCAGGCAATAGTTAAAAGTATGATGAGTAACTCCTCATTACCTAAATATCTATAGATATATGCCCTTAAAACTACTATGTGTTTATTGTATATAGTCCCTAGCAAGGCAGTTCTAAAAAATTATTTTTGAATTGTAAACTATAAGGAAACCCACTTTGAGACATTTGCATCTCTTAACAAAAGTAAGGATCTATAATCCATATGAAAAGACATTAGATTCTCAAACAATTATCAGTTACTTTATAGGTTACTTAGAGAAACTTAAAGGATTTAGTTTTTTTTTTCCAAATCATAGTCTTAAAATTATGGAAACTAAAAATGCTAGATTTATTAATAATGATGAAGTATAGTGAGAGTAATGAAAAAGAAAATATATATATATCAAGGAAGTAAGGGCAAATGTTCCTATATTTGTAAAGGATCCTTCATCCATAATGGTTCTAAATATTATTCCAGTAATTAATAAAATTTAGACAATAGTGAATAATATTTAAATGAAGGAAAACACCCATAAGAAACAAACTCATAACCACTTGTTATACATAAAAATAATGCCTTCGATAAAATCTCAAAGATAAAGAAACTTAGCTATTTTAAATAATTATGTGGTTTATTTACAAAAGTCAGATGTTGATATCGAAATCGATAAAGATCTAGTTTCATTTTTACAAGCCATAAAATGTGTAGAGTTTAAAAATTAATGTTGTGAAAGATTATTTAAATTCATATAAGATAATAAACTTTGGGATATAGTTGAACAGTTAGAAGGTTATAAGTGAGCTTGATGTAAGTAGGATTTTAAAATCAAACGTGACTCAAATAGCAATGTTGAATGATATAAGGTAAGGTTTGTTGCTAAAGGTTACACTCAGAATGATAGTATTGATTATAAATAGGCATTTTTACCTATCTTAAAGAAAAATTCATTAAGGATTATAATGAGATATGTGGCTAATTATGATTTAGAGCTGGACAAAATAGATATGAAGACAACCTTTCTTAATGAGGATCTTAAAGAAGATGTATTTTTGTGCCAACCTAAAGATTTCTCGACAAAAGGATGATATGTAAACTTAAGAAGTCAATATGTGGACTTAAAGAAGCTTCTCAACAATGATATCTCAGGTTCAATGATACTATAACATCTTTCAGTTTTCAATAAGACACTATTAATCGGTATATATATCGAAAGATCAATGAGAGTAAGTTTATTTTCTTAATTTTATATGTTGATGATATCTTACTTGTTTATAATGATTTGGGCATATTATATAAGATAGAAGATTTTCTGTATAAGAATTTATGATAAAAGATATGATAGAGGCATCCTATATGATAAAAATTAAGAATTTTTTATGATAGATTACAAGGTTTATTAGGTCTATATAAAAAAATTTACATCAAAAGATTTCTAGAAATGTTTAATATGGACAAGTGTCCAACATGTATTGTTCTTGTTCAAAAAGGGGACAAATTTAGTCTTTTGCAGTGTTTAAAGAATAATGTAGAATAAAAAAAAGATAGAAATAAAGTCTTATACTTCAAATTTAGGCAATTTAATATATTTGCAAATTTGTACAAGATTTGATATTAGTTTCGCTGTTAAAATATTGGACAGATATCAAAGTAAACGTATAATTGTTAATTGGAAAGCTAGAAAGAAAGTATTGAGGTATTTTCTAAGAACAAAGAACTATATGCTCATATATTCAAGGTTTACATTTGTGTGTAATTGGATACTCAAATTCATATTTTTAAAGATCTCTGAATAACAATAGGTTCAAATTTGGTTACCTTTTCTTTTAACGGATGAAGTAATATCATGAAAAAGTATTAAACAATCTATCATTGCTTCATCTATTATGGAAGCAAAGTTTGTGGCATGTTTTGAAGCCATAATTATTACATTGTGATTGAATAATTTTATTTTAGGACTTGAGATTTTTGACACTATTACCAAGTCACTGAACCTTTATTGTGATAATCCTACAACAATTTTTTTAAGAATTACAAATATTCAAAAGGTGTCAAACATATGGAATTAAAGTATTCTACAGTTAAAAGAGGAAGTTCATAAATGACGATTATATTAAGCATATTAGTATTGGAGTGATAATAACATATTTATTAACTAAGCATTTACAACTAAAGACATTTGAGAAACATTTACATAAAATGGATCTTAGTTTTATTGTCAAATGACACTTGATTATGATGATGCTAACACTCTAAGCTTGCTTATATGTTGTTGATTCTATATTAATGATTTTTTATTTTATGATAGCGTACACATTTATGCTTTATATTTTAATAGGAAATTCATAATTATAGACCATCATGAAATTATGTATATCATTATTTATAGATCTAGTATAGTGAGCAATTAATGTTATAGTATATGGCAAGAAGTATGTTGCATATATACAACCATCATAACACACATTGTGTGTTTTATCATGTAAAGTTGCTTACATTGAACTTTTAAAATTTAATTTTATATATTTGAAATTATCCTGTTTAATTTTATGATTATACAACAATAACAACAACTTAGGAAAAATTCTGCTGATATGCAGGATCCGAGGAGGTCTAGTAGTAGGTAGCCTTACCTATAGCTAGTAGGGAAACTATTTTTAATAGACTCATATGAAAAATAAATAAATAAATGTATGTATATAAACATGCATGTGTATATTAAATAATAAAATAATAATTAAATATAAAATAGACATAAAAGATATTAATAATAAAAATAAAAATAAAAAATACATATAAATAAAAATATAAAAATAAGTAATAAAATAAATAAAACAATAAATATAAAGCAAGGTAAATAGTAATAATAAAAGATAAAACAAGTAAATAAATACACAAACAATAAAGAAATTAAATTAATAAACAAATCAAATTTAAATTTATAACGAAACCTAGCTTGAGTCGCATGATTCTCTTTCATTGCACCATCTATGGCGGCGGTGTTTATCATCTTTAATCTGCTTGATTTCGCTTCCAACCAAAAAAAACAGAAGATAGTGAGTGAGCTTGAATATGTATAGTCTCATTTGAACACAACAACTGGTTAAGCGGTCGAGACGGTGGCTTCTTCTGGAAGCTGTCCTTAACCTCCACTAAAGCAGCAATCTTTTGTAGACATCTTGCAAGGAGCTGCCCAACACAAAGAACCAATTATAATGAAGAATCATATGACGCACAAAGGAGAACCAAGTCTAGAATTTTCAGACTCACAACTGGCCGCCCCATTCTTTCACACATTGGTTGGAAAATTTTCACGTGGAAGGCCAACAATGGATAGATTACATAAACAGATAATTGCAATAAGTTTCAAAGGGATTGTGCATATTGGTTTATTGGACTGTCGTCATATACTGCTTCGTTTTAACATTAAAGAAGATTATTCTCAATTTTAGATGAAGAGCGTATGGTCATTTGAAGGTTTTGTTATGAGAATATTTAAATTGACAACAAAATTTTCACTCACAGAAGAATCCCTAATCATTCCAATATGGATCAATCTTCCAGCAATGCCGGTTCATTTTTTCTCTAAAAACCCACTTTAATCAATTGGTAAGTTAGTTGGCAATCCTCTAAAAATTGATACCTCGATAATTACATTAGCGTGACCAGGTTTAGCAAGAATCTGTGTTGAATTGGATGTATCTAAGGAATCAGCTTCTCATTTTTGGCTAAAGAACAGTAGCCATGGATATTGTCAATCAATTGAATATGAAGTTGTCCTAAGTTTTTATCATCATTGCAAAAAGATAGGCCATGTAGAGGAGCCTTGTTAGGCCTTACATGGTGGAATATCTTAGTCAAAGAAGAAGTGGATTCCTAAGCCAAAGACGAATGACAAAATCGAGACTTTGAAGGGTAAGAAAATTGTAACTGGTCAAGCTCTTAAATTACCAAGAACAGAAGCATCTGATTCGAAGATAATGGATAAGCAACACCTTTTAGAGACTAGGGATGCTTCACTTAATTTTATACGAGGTAATTCGTTGCCTACTTCTGTCTTAGAGGAGGTGATGCCCTCATCTGACCCATTACTTATGCCCGTTTTGGATAAAGAGTTTGCTGCCTCTTGTCTGCTTGGTTATGAGATTCCATTGACTTTAATGGTTGGAGAAAATATGATCTCGCCTTCATTGATTGTTGGTTCAAAGGGTTTGACGACTTTGTAAGCTGATGTTGTAACTGTGAGTTTAACCATCTTCTCCTCAGAAATTTTTGTTATATTGCCAAGTTCGACAGCTGATAAACCTGTTCGGGCTATTGGACTGGAACTCCCAATGGATGAGCTTGCTATTACTGTTGGAATTCAGAGGAACAAAGATGTCAAAGAATGTGAGCTAGCTCATTCGGCTATAGTGGACAATCGGCAACAGGTGAATGTTGATGTCATGGGATTTGAGTCTATGATGGCTTTGGATTTAGATCACTAAGTATAATAAAGAAAGATGTGCACTCTGAGTTTGGTATTTCTGAGGCATTTATAATGTCAGTTGATCCGATGATTGTTTCGGTGACATCGAGCAAGATAATGGCTCAAAATTTGATTTATACACATGTTACTCATGTTTGAACTCAATCCCAACTTCGGACTGCTCAGATTCCTTTTTCTAAGTCTTAATGATTAATGCTTTATTTTGGAATATTAGTGATCAGGCTAATTAACTTTTAGTTTTGAGATTGAAAAAATTGAAGAAAATTCATGCATTGCACATGGTTATAGTTGTTGAACCAATGCTTGATTTGTCGTATGTTGATGAAATAAGACGTAAATTAAAATTTGAAAGCGTGGTTACTAATGACATAGGTCGGGTCTGGGACTTTTATACTAAGGAGATTTTTTTTGATATTTTGTATGAAAATTCTCAACAGTTGACTTTAAAACTGTCCCATTCTCTGATAAATCAATCTTTGTGCCTTACTTTTGCCCATGCTTCTTCGTCCGTGGTTGAGAGATGATCGTTGTGGGATTCTTTTATGTCTCCTACATGCCTTTGGTTATTTTGTGGGGATTTAATGTATGTCTTTCTGCGGCAAAAAAGATTAGTGGATTGCCTTTTCAGGTTTCTGAGGCAAAGGATGGCTCTATTCCTTAATGGATGTTGGATATACAAGTTCCCGGTTTATATGGACCAATAATAGAGAAGGTACAGAGGATATGGAAACAACTTGATAAGGTTTTGGTGAATCCTAAATGGTTATTCCAGATGACTGTAGTGGTTGAGTGTTTGAATCAGTTTCAATATGACCATTCTCCTTTACTTTTGAAGATTGTAGTTAACTGCCACGTTGTTGATAATAGAGCATTCCGGTTCCAGAATACATGATGCTTACGGAATGGCTTTTTAGAGATGTTAAAGCAAAGTTAGGTACAATCCTGCTCGAGCCGACCATTACAAGTTCTATATCAAATGCGCAGACTGAGAACAGACCTCAAGTAGTGGAATCACCTTGTGTGTGGCAATTTTACGCAAAATGTGGGAAGGACTAAAGATGAGGTGCTCATGCTAGAGAGTGCCTTTGAGGTTGATGGAACAATAGATTCACTAAAGGCTTTGCAGTTGACTAAGGCAAAATACACACATGCTTTACTTGAGGAAAAGGCATTTTGGGGACAAAAAGCAAGGATTAAATGGATAAATGAGGGAGATGTAAACACAAAATTCTTCCATGCCACAGTGAACGAGAGACGAATCCAATTTGCTATTCCTCATATTTGAGGTTTGGATGAGGAATGGATAATGGACCCACAACTGATCCAGGCAAAAGACGTGAGTTTCTTCAACCATTTATTAAGTGAGGAATTGGCGGATATCAGAGCTATGGATGTGCTAGTAGATCGTGTGATTTATCCAACTGTTTAGTCTTAGGAGAATTATAAACTACAATCTCTTCCGGAGATAGAGGAGATATACTCTACCTTGATAGAAATGAATGAGGATAGCATGGTAGGTTTGGATGGTTACATAGGTCAATTTTTTATTTTTTGTTGGGAGCTGATTGGCAGTGATGTAGTTCAGGCATTAAAGGAGTTTTTCTTATAGGAAGATTTGCCAAGATCTTATACCTTTACCTTGCATGTGTTGATCCCTAAAGTGGTGAATGCGTCTCGGTTTTCAGAATTCCGCCCCATTAGCTTATGTAATTTCATTCAAAAAGTTATATCAAAGCTGATGGTTAATAGGTTGCGTGTTGTATTACCTCACTTAATATCTCCTCAGCAAGCAACCTTCTTACCTGGACAATTGATTTCATATAATGTATTATTGGCCTAAGAACCATGTATGGACACGAAGCGGAAGATGAGGGGAGAAAACATGGTTTTAAAGCTTGATATGGCAAAGGCATATGACCATATGTCTTAGATATTTTTTATTAAGGTTCTCAGGAGGTTTGGCTTAGGGGAACAGTTCATTGACTTGGTATGGCATTTAATGTCAAATTGTATCTTTGGCACTTTTCATTATAGGGGTAGAGGTTCTCTCACGAGTTTTTAATGAGTTGCCAACCACAATGAGTTTTGTAGTGTCTAATTGTCCTCGAATTTCCCATCTCTCCTATGCGGATGATGTTTTTATCTTTACAAATGGGCTAATGTCTTCTTTAGTGACGATTCGAAGTGCCTTAACGGAATACGAGAAGTGCTCTGGACAACTAGCAAATGAGGGTAAGAGTGGTTTCTTTGTAGATCGATGTTCTTAGGCCCGCAAGAATTTAATTACTTATGTGACATATTTCTAGCACAAACAAGGGCCTTTTACTTATTTGAGATGTCCAATATACTGGGGACATCAGAAGTATGAATTCTTTAATGTTATGGTTGACAAGGTTCAGAATAAAATATGTCATTGAGTGAGAAATTTACTCTTAGTTGGGGGGAGGATTATGCTTCTACGTTCAGTTCTTTCATCTCTTCCTGTACATGTGTTGGTCGCTTGTAACCCGCTTTGGAGGATATGGTTGAATTTGGAAAGGATGTTTGTGAACTTCTTCTGGAGAATTATGATGATCGATCCAAATATCATTGGATAGCTTAGGATTCCTTATGTCGCCCGAGGGAAGAGGAGGGAATTGATTTGAGTAGTTTATCACACATTTTCTTATCTTTTTCAACAAATTATAGTGGAGAATTTTGCAGAACGAGACATTATGGTTAGAATATATGAGAAGTAAATATTATTCACGAACAAGGTTGGACGAGGTGTCTATTAGACCGGGTGATTATTTGTCTTGGAAATGTATAATTAATGCCCGTGAATTGGTGCATGCCTCTGTTGAAAGGATAGATGATGAGTGGATTTGGAGGTTGAATTAAAATGGGAAGTTCAGTTTGTCATTCGGGAGGTACATCATTATACTTTTGTGAAAGAGATTGATCATTATTTTAGGGAGGCTAACTAGGCAGCAGACTATATGGCAAACTTGGGTTGCTCCTTAGAGGGGTTGCTGGTTTCCAAAGAACGGACGTAGCTTCCATGTGGCTTGTAGGAAATCATAACTCTAGATAAAATATCTCACCCTTTAATTCAAGTTAGAGCTAGATAATCCATAATCATAGTGGCATTAGTACGTATACTTTTTCAATGTTTCTTTTACCATTTTACTCCTACTGTTATTGGTTGGCTTTTAGTTATAGTAATACTGTAAAAATAAATCTCTTGCACTCTGTTCTCTTTGAATAAATTAATAAAATAGTGTACTTATCTCCTCCAAAGTTCTATCCCTAGTTAAATTTTTTATAATTATTTTATAATTTAATCAAGTTGAAGAAAGTTAAAATATGATTGAATATTGAATTAACTAGTTATGTTTAAACCCAATTAAAAGTTAAATAGCTGAACAATCCTAATCGTTCATTCAATTATGTAATAAACATATCATATTAAATTATAAAAGATATAAATTAATTATTTTCTACACATTAAAGTTTATAAAAAACAAATTAATTTACTAAAAGGTACTTGTAAACAGAAAGGAGTCTAGGGAAAAAGATTTATGATATATCAGATTTTAACCAGTACTTCAGATATGTATATATATATATATATATATATATCATGTTATGAGAATTATATGCTGTAAAGTATTTTCAACCGAAACCAAGTTAAAGACATGGAGAGCTTGGGTGAGTCATGGACCTTAAGCCCCAGCCCTACAAGAACTCGGGTATCCGAGCAGCTCGCATTAATGGCTTGTCTTGGATATGGTCCCACGCTCTTCGGAAAGACAAGTTACTGCACATAGGAGTTATTACTTTTTACATTACCTGCTCCAGAGTTACTGATGGAAGTCAACAAGCGAACTATTTGAATTGACCTCCCTTCGTCTCTCTAGTCTCCACAAAATTATATCAAGTTTCTTTCATTTGGGTGCCATTTTCGAAAGCTAAGAAATTAAACTTGAGGCTCCTCGAATTCACATCTCTTAAAGGAAAAATTCTAGAATAGAAACAATTTTCAGCGAGTGGAATGATTTAAGCTAAAAGAAAACAATGGGATGAAGATAAGTAGAAATGAAGACGTGGTCCCTGTGAAACTCACCATCGGCCTTGTGGGTCAATATACGAAATGATTGCTAAATACCACGACTGTTGAGGAAGATATAGATATGAAGCTAAAGGAGCGCTACCCATACCGACAATGCGAGAGAGCGAGAAGACAAGGAAGAGTCTATATAATAAGTTTCGTCAGACCACTAAACTCACGCAGCCACGCAGTGAGCACAGAGCGAACTATTCTTTCGCCTTTTACTAAAGAATACCGTGTGCGCGCTGCAAACAGTGGCATACGCCTATTTTTGGAGGGTTGATCTATAATTAGGTCAATCTGACAATATGAGTTCAATTATTCTCTTTGCAGCTAAGGACGAGTTGCTTGCGAATAGATCCTAAGTAAGGGATTAGTTTGGTGCCTAAGTGTGAGATGAAACAATTAATGACAGTTTCGTTATAACCTTGTAACACAATGTCTTAAAAGAGTTTGCATTTGTTCGTTATGCAGGAGCATGATGGATTAGTTTTGTTTATTTATTAGGTACCTGATTATTAACATGATCATTCTTCCGAAAAAAACTGATTTTTGTTTCCAACTTATGAAAGAAGTTAATATTACTTTCCCAAATCAGAGTCGAGTCTTGAATCTGGTAGTTTAAGACATACACGAGTGTTACATAGTTTACAGGCTCATAACAGCTGCATGAGAATTGATTCACCTTTTTGTCTGAGTTGTTTGAGCGAGTGATAAATCAGACGCCGATATGGTTCCGGATTGGTCGACATCAAGTTCCTCAAACTCCTCCATTACAAGTGAGATATCTTCTCGGCTTATCTTCCCCATTTCTTTAAGCTTGTATATGATGAACTCGGCAGGCCTTCAAATTGGACCAAAGCAGAAAATAATGGTCAATTAACTAATGCTCATTGCAATAAATACAGCTATGAACTTGTATGATCAAGTGAAAATGCACGGGACAACGCATATCTGACGAATTCACGTGCAAAAATCAGCTTAAGACAACAGGGAAGTGACTTACCCCACAACTCCATCATTGTCAATATCAGCTGCTTCCAGATCTCCATATGTCATTTTTCTAGAAAGAACCCAGTTCACCAGGGCCCTTTGTCTATTTTCAGTGAATAGCTCAGCAGTGGAGAGAAAAAACTGACCTAAGCCAATAGTGCTTACGAGTATCCAGAATATCGCAAACGATCGACCAGCTGTTGTTGAGAAGCTTTGATCTCCATACCCAAGCGTTGTGATAGTCGAACAGACACAGTAGAAGGAGTCCATAGGATCCAAGTCTTCAACAAAGGCGAGGAAGATAGCTCCCACCACCATCAGGACTAAAATGACGCCAAGGACCAACATGAATTTGTATTTTACTCTGTTGGTCTCAATTTCCTTTAGTATTTCAGATGGACCAATTTTTTGATGCAGGTGGAAGGCTTTAACCAGCAAAGTTTCCTGCTTCTCTACCAAATAGTCTGCTGCTTTGCTCAAGATAAATCCCACCAGAGCCATCCCTGTGAAGACAAAGAAGCAGGCCAGCAACTTTGTAGCGAAACTATTAGGCACTAGGTCCCCATATCCTACAGTGGTCATTGTAACAACAGTGAGGTACATAGCATCAAGAATTCCATTTGTTTTCTTTCCTTTTATATCATCCCTCACAAAGTAAAAGCACACAGTTCCAACCCCTAAATAGACAGCCAGAAATGCAGCTACTTTCTTAAAACTTGAATGAAGTTCACCAAAAATGGAGTTGGAATGTTTGAGTGCGCCATCAGCAGCAATATCTTTGGGAACAAACTCTGCAAGAGGGGCACTTCTAACACGGCGAAGAAATCTTGTTCTATGTGGAACATGAGCACTGATCTTTTGATTGGGATCCACTGATCCCTGAAGCAAGGGTTCTGTTGCATTGTCACTAACCATTATGCCTGGAAAGCGCAAACCAGCCTATATGACCTGCAAAGTGCAAATAATAACTTGTTACGAACACAATTGATTGAAACAAATACAGTGGTTACGAATCTTATGATTATAGTCTCCAGCAAATTGATACGAGATCATGTGAAATGCTTCAAAATATGGTACTAATGGTAATAAGGGTCTTGCATTTCACTTTGAAAGTACTTTTCTGTGAACATAAATTAGTTCATTCCATTTCATTCAGCTTGTATCAGCATTACTACAATTTTAAACATAACATCAACGTAAAGGATACCGTAGAAGGAGAAATCACACATATGTGGCAATTGAATGAGATATGAGAGGAAGAAGGAATAAGCAAAGACAACAGTAGTTAAATGTAACCATTGCAGACAAGCAAGGACGTAACCAATCATCACCTGAACCACCTGATAAATAATCAGAGGGTATATTTTCTTTACTCAACTCTTGGAACTTCAGATATTGCCTTTTATTCTAGTTACATGTCTCATTCATTACTATCTCATGCAGTCATGCTTTATACTCTAGCCATGAAAGAAGACTTATGACATACAATATCAACCACATCACACCATGGAAATGGAAACAATCAATAAAAGGGAACTGGACTAATCTAGGTTCACCTAGAACAAACTGCAGATTCAGCATTTGTAACAGACTTCATGTTGAAAATAAAAGGACAAGATGGATATCATCATTATAATTTTTTAGCAAAGTAAACAGAAAGAAAAAAAAAATCAGAGACAGCAGAGAAAAACAGAAACAAAGTTTTCCTTAACAGAACCTTCCTTATAGTCGGTTTTAGTTTAGAAGTTGCACTAGCAAGCCCTATTTCGCACCCACTTTGCCAAGACTGGAAGCTTTAAAAGACGAATAGTAGTGAGTTACTTGTGGAAGAAGGTCTGACACAAATTTAAAGCACTCATACTTGCGAAACTTCTTAGCAAGTTCCTTGCTCTACAAGAGAGAGAGAGAGAGATCGTATTCTACTTCTCATCTACTTGTCTAAACGGGTAAAGTATTGTCCCTACTCTTCTTCTCTTTAGTTTCTGGCAGGAAGTAAGAAATCGAACATCTACATGTGACTACGAAGTTTCCTATAAAGATCCAAATCATGAAGAGAAGTGATTTCCATGGGATACTTTTATATATAGCACGTACCTTAGTATTTACCTTTGAATTGCTCCCAAGCAGTTGCAAGAAATGATAAAAGTGAAATAACATTTAAACCATACACTCCTCCTAGGAAGATCGGTAAGAATCTAAGTCGCCCACATAATTGGTTTCATCAAGAATTCCACAGACCTAAAGAACAGGGAAATGTGAAAGATCCGGACTTGAAAATAAAACGACAATAAAGAAAAAGAAAAGTTGAAAGCTTCAAGCACACGATCCGTCAATGAAGAATTTTGGGGGTACAATTTACAAGAAAAAGACCAGAAACGATCAAACGCCTCAAAGTAAGCAGCAAAACATACAGTGTAACCCCAGAAACTTGGAATCTTGGAATCTTCAACAAAAAGACACAGTGAGCTTCGCAGACAGAGACAATTAAGTCCCTTGAAAGGATACAAAAAGAGAGCTTACCAAATCAACTATAATTGAGTCCATTACCAAGTAGTCTTCTGCTGTGATCCAGTAAAATGCTTAGAACAAGCTGGAAGATTCGCGTGCTACTAACGCTGTACTGTAAATATTGTCGTCTACTTATTTGATTTGCTGCATTTCATAAAATTGAAGTCTGAAGTGGGTCATTTAATTCAGTCAGAATAGATACAGTGGAATGTCTCTTTTTTGCCTCTCCTGGCAGAGAAGATAGGTATGGAAGCTGGAAAATTGCAGAGACTTGACAACAAACAAAGCCTACGGGTCTGATCAATCAATAGAAGTTCATGATATGAATGAACCTCCCATCGCGACCCCATCCAACCAGTAACTTCTAGCTTGGTCCAAGCGACAAGTGTCTAATCAGTTTCTATTTGTGGTTTGGTTTAATTGTGTTTGTTGTTGTATAGTCTCAATTTGACAAAATGGGCTTATGTTTTGCGTTTAGACAACCAAGGATAGAAAAGAATGGAACAAAGTAAGCGGCAGTCTTCTTTTGTCGCATAAAAGGCTAAATCCAAACCACAAACCGGTAAAGCCCAACTAGAAGCACCTAGTTACATTCCTAACGTGTATCATCCAAATGCAACGGATGTTTTTTCTCTTTTCATCGTCTTCTTCTTAGTTATAGGACTAGCTTTACACAAAATTGACCAAACAATATATAGTAACCATTATCAAAATGAAAAACAGAACAACTGGATAGACCTATAATCTATCTATATTATATGTGATATATTTGTCAAGATTCTGGCCTTGAAAAATACTTGGCTGCATATAAAAATCAATTGGATGGACTCACATATGTTGGCGTGAGCTGTGGAGGGAATTTAGGGAAACAGATGGTGAGAAATCAAGATGGTATCTGAAATCAAGATGGGATATGATCCCAATTGTAATGAAATAACTATGATTTTTTTTTGCATATTTTAATTTATCAAAAGCTAAGACCTTTTTAATTCTATAAAATGATTAACACATTAATAATAATAAAACATAAATTTTAATTCACATCTTACTTCAAAGCTTGATCGTATTTTTGTTGTATCCCTCGAATCGTTTCTAAAACTAGCTCATTTCAATACCGTAACCAAACAAGTATTTGACTTCTAACAGTTAAGCAAGAACTGCTAATTCCATTAAAGTTTAAGCTTATTCATAATAAGTTTTTGATATTTTAATAATTTAATTGAAGTTAAAATCTAATTTCAATTAAACTTTAGTTAAGAATTATAAATAATTCTAATTAAATACCAGTTATGTCTAAATAAGATCAAATATCTCATATTGATCTTTATTTATTAAATATCTCATATTTAGAAAAAAAATTTCTCAAACTTTACAATCAAGTCCCAATTTGATTAAAATATCTTTACCCTCTTTAATATATTCTTTATGTGAGACTCATTAGGTTCCTAAATATGTTGACAATAGAGACAAATAATAATCATAAATCATTTTAAGTTTAGATAAATTAAACTCCTTTAATTTATCTTTAATTATCTAATTAAACAATTTATATCCATAGATCAAGATCGATATCTAGTAACACATCATGACCACCTAAATATCTAAGAATTCAAAGTAGTTTTGACTAACCTTTCTATGCATGAGTTTATCGTATAATTCAATAATTTCATTATAAATATATTCTGATTATACATAGAGCATGAAATTAATGTCTACTCTATTTTAAGTCCAATCATATTAGTTCTCCATCATTAGCTATTGAATCAATTAATGGTATTTGTAAACTATTTACAAAACGCCATTTTACCTTGACCAAGGATGTTCAGAATTAATACTAATCGAGAACAATAGAACATTCTTCATAATTACTTTTAAAAATGTCAATGGGCCGGGCTACTCTTGGCTTGTGACCTGACGGGCAGGGATGAGTCGACTCGTGGCCCGATGGGCCATAAGCGAGCTTGGCTAATCCAGCCCACCTATATATTTTTTTAGAAAAGCTTTAAAAGTCGTTTTTGAAGTAACGGTGGCTAGCCCATGGCCCGGTCAACATGACCCAAAATCAAACCAGGCCCTTTTTAACATCTCTAATTACTTTAGAGTGATGAATCATATCTTGATCACTTAACTACCTCTATATAGTTCATGCTGCGTCCAATGACTACTGACTAAACTATCATTAACGATAATAGGTTATAAGTAGTATAAAAACATAACAATCTCTATATAAGATAACTTTAGAGATTTCAAGTTAAATGAATACTAATATAATCATTACAATGAGAAAATTCTCATAGACATACAAGCAATAATCCCAATAGATTTCTCATATGGGGTTAATTCAGTGAACTTGTACTCTAACAAATACCCACACGTTTGTTTGAGTATATCCACATTTTAGCCTATGAGATCTACTATTTTTTGCATAAAGAAAAATATAACATATGCTAGTCTTTTTACATTCTATTAATGTCTATCCTTAATAGAATAATGACCAAGAACAATTTAGGTATAATATATAAATGTAATATGAATCTCATCATAATTTCTTTTGCAATGTATAATTACCCCATAAACAATTGATTGGCAGCAGGGCATAAACCAACAGCAAACCCCTTTATTATAAGGTGAACAAATGAATAGAAATAGAATAAAGGCATTTTGTATATATTTGGATACCAAAATATGGTGTGTTGATAGATATACCATCAACATTGTAAAGGAATATTATGAAAAAAATTATAAACAAAACATAAGGTATCGGAATAGGTTTTTCTTTCCAACTTTCTTTCATATCTTTAGTTAAGAAGCTAATTCCTATCGCTCACCATGGTTAATGGGAGCCCACATTCAAATGAGGCTTTTGCGACCTTATCATCTATTTTGTCTAAACTCATTAAGAAAAGGATAAAGTTTTATCCAAAAGCCTAACCCAAGCGACCAACATAGCCCTCACTCCAATTAGGACTAAATTGAATGGGACAAATTATACACTTTAGTCTCAGATGGTGGAGATGTACATCCCTAGTAAAGATAAGTTGGGGCATAAAAATGGTGATTTGCCCCAACTTGAATCAATCGATCTAACCTTTTGTAAATCGTGCACTAATGATGCCATAGTGAAAGGTTGGCTAATCAACTCCGTGGACAATCTTTGATTGGGAATTGTATCAAATTCCCTATTGTAAAAATGGTGTGGTTTTCTAGAAAAAAAAAAAGTAGAATGATCTGTAAGGATTATAGAGAGAAATTGATTTTTGATAACCAAATCTAATGAATTGTCAGGCAAACATATAAAAAATATAATAATAAGGTGCAAGAACACCTAGTGTACCTTTTTTTAGATAGGCTAGATGATCGCCTAGAGGTTATATGAAGGGAAATTTACGAAGGCAACTGTTACCTATTATAGAACAAGAATATGCTCATGCTTAGTGGGAGGTGGTACATGATAGGTTGTCAAACTACCAAAAAATAAAAGTATATTTCCAACTCTCCAAAAAACTAGGTAGCTAGTGGTTAATCGGGTCGAATCCACAGGGAATTAGTGCAGAGTTACTCAAATGCTCAGAAAATAACAGATTAAATGATTGATTGTTAGATCCCGTTTTCGGAGTCTAGCTCCTGCTTGCTCTGATACCAAACATATTGGACCCTGTTTTTGGAGTCCAACTCAGAGGTCATAAAACTTGAGCTTATTACCATAACATGGGTGTAATCTAATGAAAAACTCCTTAATCATTATTAATTCTTCTTAATACTTTTATACCATAACATATTTTACTTATATGTCACCACAATTCCTATTCAAAATTCATCATCTCTAATCGATAGCTTTTTCAAATATACCTAATTTC
>JANZXR010000005.1:21694629-21714756 GCA_027575705.1 Erythroxylum echinodendron
TCTTCTCTACTTCATTTTCAACTCCATATCATCTATAAAGATATTATAGTCCATGATTAATCATGAACATCAATAACGGAATATACATATATATATATGTACATGCTCTTCATTACTTTCACCCTAATTCTTCCCATTTCATAGTCTATCACTACCAAAAACACTAAAGCAAAACATGAATCTATCTACACTTCTCATGTACTACTTAAAATTTCTAAGAAAAGTTTCAAGGTCAAATATTGATATTGCAGGAGATATAAATAAAATTAAAAGCAACGCAGAAAATTAAAGGAGAGCTATAGTGACAGATACAACATGAGCATGTGGTATTGGTACAAAACAGATCTGGATAGCAATTAATAAAACGAGATTAAAACGCAATGGGTGAAAACCTAGCCAAGTTACTCTTCAATTCAGCCTGAAAATTTGATCATTGACATCATAAGATAAATTAGACAATTCAGATAGACAAAGTTATAGCGAAAGGTGACACACTCATTAACTAATCTTTGCTTACTTTGTCGATAACCCTGGGAAACGCCCTGACAAGTTACTTCCCTAATTTAAAGACAACCCCCAGGAAACGCCCTGATAAGATTAATCTCTAGTTGCATTAAAAATGAAAAAGACCCTTGTCTTAACTAATAAATTGGGAAACGCCATAATTTATTTAGTCAGATTATTTAATTCCATCGATTTTACCACCAACATACATCGTTCATAAGATAAAACCAATTTGCTACTTTGATAGAATAATATCCATGACAATACTATCCTATTCAGCAATTTATCACTTAATCAATCACACAAATCATGACATTGCCCAATAAATTAAGCAATAATAAACCTGGTTCAAGCACGAAAATTAAATAAATATCTGAATTGCATAAAAAAATAAAAATATAGTCTCACAAATCATCCATGGTTGAATATCCAAGCACCTTGACTAGAAAAAGGGTTTAGTTGTTCATGGCTAACATGAGAACATAACAAAATAACATAAAAACAGCAATAACGATGGTGGCTAGCTACTAACTACTCAAAACAGGAGAATGAAGAGAGCCCTCCGATTTCCTTATGCCATAAGGTATTTATATCCTCTCCAATTTGTAATCCTAGCCAAAATTAGGAAAGATTTCCTAATTAATCTTCAAGTAGGACTCTTCATTATGGCTTCCCATCTTGTATCCCGTGTCTCCAACAAAGATCCAGCCCAAAATAGATGACAATTGGGCTTAAAAACTCGTCTATAAATTCTGTCCAGTTCTTGCCTGATACGACATGGTCATGTCGTATTGTCTTCAACATGTAATTTCTCCAAAACAGCTCAAATCTCCTGCATTATGACTCCAATCTCCAAATTGGTCTCCTACACACATAGCAAACACAAAAGCACACAAAAACACGCAAATAATAAACAAACACATGCAAAATAAATGCAGACTATCCTAGAAACCATGCATAAAATGCAACCTATCAGTACAATAAATAATAATGATAAGAAACCATTGTAAAGAACAAAGTGTTGTGATGGCAATTAAGCTTGAAGATTGGTATTCCTGCACCTAGTTCTTTCCAAAATGTGAAATAAAATCTCACTTCTACGTTGAATAACATATATGACAAGTAGAAATACTTCCATTATAGAGGATCGAAACATACTCAAGAGCTGTGTTGCAAGATCCATAGGTAGCCTAACTAATGGCATGAGTTACAGGCAAAGAAAAAGCAAGATGGAGAAGGGATAACTTCTAGTAAAACAACTACTTTTTTGGGTTAAACCTCGGTTGTTCCTAATGAACCAACTCTTTCCATGACTTCAACTAAAATTTATAATATTATTGCAGGCATAATTCTACCTAAACCTACTGCGAAGGAGGCTTATTATCAGTGGATTCTTGATTTAGGGGCTTCTAACCATATAAATTATGATGAATGAGATTTTTTGAAACAATCCACACGTCAAATAATTAGCATTGTAAATGTTAATAACAGGGGCTGGTACTGTGGTGTTGTCACTTGACCTACCCTTATCTAATGCTCTCTTTGTTTCTTCTTTCTCTCATAAGTTATTATGTGTGAGCCAAATTACCAAAGAACTTTATTGTGTTGTAATTATTTACACTGATATTTTCTGTCTTCAAGATATTCTTACCAGGGAGATCATTAGGTGTGGTATTGAAAAAGGAGGACTATACTACACGGAGAATTCTAAGAAGAGTTGTGCATGTCAAGTCCCTAATTTGAAAAAATTAAAAAAGAAACAAATTTACCTTTGACACCTTCAATTAGGTCATCCTTCATTTAATTATTTTAAGCATGTATTTCCTAGGTTATTTCAAACGTGAATCTTTTAAATTAAAATGCTAAACATGCATTTAAGCTAAAAGATATCGAGCTACCTATCCTTTAAGTTCAATAAAAGTACAATTCTATTTATGTTGGTCCATACTGATGTGTGAGGTCCATCCCTAAGTCTTAACATGTCTGGTTATTAGTGGTTTGTGATATTTGTTGATGATTGTACCAAGATGACAAGGATATATTTGTTAAGACACAAATATGAGGTTTTTAATAGATTTTGATCCTTTTACAAAATATTTACACCCAATATTCTACCAAACCTAAAGTTCTCCGCTCTATAATAGAGGTGAATATATAAATACTAAATTTTGTAACTTCTTTCATCACTAAAGAATGATTTATGAGAAAACATATCCCCCAACCCCGTTCTCCCAACAAAATAGATTTATTGAATTGAAGAATCGCCACATCCTTGAGATTGCTCAATCCTTTGTTATTGGGGCTCATATGCCTAGTCATTATTAGGCAGATGCAGTCATGATATTTGTTTATGTTATCAACAAAATGCCATCCAAAGCACTTGAAGCAGACACGTCTCCAATTGTTATCTACATTTATTCTATTACCTCCAATCTTAATATTGTCAACACTTGTCTTTGGGTGTGTTGCTTTTGTTCATCTCCAAAAGGACCAATATATCAAGATTGATCTTTATGCCATTTGATGCTTATTTCTAGGCTATGAGGTTTATCAAAAAGGGTATCGATATTATGACCCTACTCATTGACGTATGTATGTGACTATAGATGTCACCTTCTTAGAGTTTGAGACTTTCTTTCCTTCAAAGGCGTCGAATTCTCCTCTTCATGGGGAGACTTCTAATGAAGAGGTTAATTGGTTTCATTTTTGGATATCTCAAATTTAATGACCCAAAAATTTCTAAGCTAAAAATTGATGAGGCTATGAAGACAAAGACAACCTTATCCTTAAAAGAGGCATAAACTTCTCCTTCTAAATCTCCTTCTCCAGAATCTCTTATAGGCCCCCTTCATTTACATCTCTAAAAAATATCATTGAGATAAGCTCTTTTAGCCCTCCAAAAATACCCCATTAAGTTTTTAACACTATGAATACTCCCTCTCTTGTTATCTATAAGTTACTTATTAGGTATAACTATAGTAAGCCACCAAATCGGTATTCTCTTAAGGTGGAAGAATGTTGTTTCAAATACCCAATTGTTAATTATGCATGCAGTAAAAATCTCTCTAAATTAGTGAAGAATTTTGTCAATTAGTTCTCGTCTCATCATATCACTATAAGTGTAGAGGAGGTACTAAAAGGTCCTAGTTAGGTGCAAGTTATGAAGGAAGAGATGGAGGCCTTATAAGAAAGTGAGACATAAGGGCTTGTTTTGCTACCAAAATGTACAAAAAAGGTGGGATGCAAATGATTTTCCTAAATTAAATACAAAGTAGATGGGATAATTGAATGATATAAAGCAAGATTAGTTACAAAAGGATATACCTAAACATTCAAGAATGTATCAAGAAACTTTCTCACTAATGGCTAAATTGAATATAATTAGAGTTCTATTATCTTTTGCAGTGAATCTTGATTAGCAATTATATTAGTTTGACATAAAAATGCTTTCCTCCATAGTGAGCTCGAAGAAGAAATTTATACAGATGTTCCACGTAGATACACAATAGATTTTAAAGGCAAGGTTATGTGCAAATTATAAAGGGCTTTATATAGGCTAAAACAATCTCCTCGATCTTGGTTTGGGAGACTAAGTTTGGTAATAAAGAAATATGGTTTCCAAAAAGGTAATTGTGATCACACTCTTTTTCTAAAGCGTTGGTAAGTGAAGATCAAAATGACTATTTATGTTGATGATATGATTATAGGAGATGATGCATATGAGATTGGAATGCTTTAAGAGCAATTAAAATATGAGTTCGAGATGGAACTTAGGGGGACTCAAGTATTTCTTAGGAATTGAAGTTGTAAGATCTAACTAAGGGATGTTTCTTTCTAAACAGAAGAACATTCTTGATTTATTAGCTAAAGTTTGTCGACTAGATTGCAAACCAACTGATGTATTGATCATCGTTAATATCGACTTAGTGAGTACCCAAAACCAAGTTCTAATAGACAAAGGGAAATATCAAAGACTAATAGGTAAACTAATCTATTTGTCTCAAATGTGACTTGACATCACCTATGTAGTAAGTATGGTTAGTAAATTCATCCATTGTCTAAGTGAAGATTATAAGAATGCGGTAATCAAAATTCTTCGACACCTAAATTCATCCCCTAAAAAAGGACTTCTGTTCCCCAATTGTAATTAATTAAATACTGAGGGCTATATTTATGTTAATTGGGTAGGGAACATTTCAAACAGAAAATTCGCTTCAAGTTATTTTACATTTGTCGGAGGGAACCTACTTACGTAGAGGAGTAAGAAGCAAAAGGAAGTAGCTATGTCAAGTACATAAATATAATTTTGAGGAATGACTAAAGGGTTATGTGAGTTTCTTTGGCCTAAGAGACTCCTATTTGAGAATGGGTATCCTCATGGATGTGAGATGAATCTTTATTTATTATAATAAAGTAGCAATTGAAATTTCAAATGACCCAGTCCAACATGATCGAACTAAGCATGTGGAAATCGATCGACATTTCATCAAACAAAATCTTGAATAAAAAGGTTCATTTTCTATTTGTGAAGTCTGAGGATCATTTAGCAGACATATTAACCAAAGCTGTGTGTAACAGAAGCTTCCACAACTCACTTGACAAGTTGGGTATAATAGATAGATATGCTCCAATTGGAAGGGGAGTGTCAGCGTGCGTTGTGGAGGGTATTAAAGGATTTAGATCTCTTCACTATAGGATTAACAAATGGATAAAATTAGAATAGAGAGATTTGTATAAATTTATATAGCAAAATAAATTATATAAAGTGTTGTTTTATATATATCATCAACATTGTAAATGAATAGTATAAAAATTCCAATTCTACACAAAATATCAATATATTCCAATAATCCTCGCACTATTCATTTTTCTCTTTAAAAGCAATGATCTTGCTTATTTTTCTTTGTTTTTATGCTTCAATAAGTCACAAACTGCATCTTTCAACTTCTTTAAGGTTTAAACTCCTTATATTTCTCCAAAATATGTGTCTTGCATAAGAATGTTCTCAACTTCCTTATATATGTTCTTCAAGCATTTCTTTCATTTCTTTTTCAGTTGAAGCATTTACAACTCTTTTCATTAAGAGTAAAATATCAATTCTAATCAGAACAATATCCGACATCATAACTTTTCATGATAATATAATAATATAGAGGTATTAATATGGAAATAACAATTTTTTCTTACACCATATTTCCTATTGAATATAATAATCACAAATCATATCCGAACATTTACGCACTAATATCAAGTGGTAACGCTATCATATCGGTTATTCTATAGGAACCTTGAATTTTAAATTCTAAGCCCTAAAGGTTTACTTGTTAACTTGGATTCTTCTTATTTGTAAAGTATACAAGCTTAATCATAATTTCAACCTTAGCAGAAGAGAAGCTTTCCCAAGCTCATCTAGTTGTTTTAATTGATCAACCAACACTAAATTTAGTTTTAAAAAATAAAAATAATTGAAATGAAGAAGACAAAATTTCAAAACTGATTCACCTAGTTGAATCATTCTGATTATGAAATGTCCAGAATGACTGGAAACATAATTTAGAACTTCATATTGTGACTGGAAATATAATTTAGAACTTCATATTGTGTCTCTTGTTACATTGTTGAATAAAAAGCTCAAACTAACTTTGAATATTAGTGGAGTAGAGGAGAAAGTTTTCAAATCTCTACCAATTTTAGAAGAATGTTAACACGACCAACTTCCCACACCTAATCACACTCAACAAATTATTGAGTATGCCTACACTACAACAGATAAGCTTATTGGCGACGAAACCAAATGTCGCTAAATATTAAAACATCGTCGCAAATGTTAATTTGTGACGAAAAATAATGGTCACCCTAATAGTCTTTGAATCTTGTTTGCAAAACAATATCCGTGATGTTTTCTTGAAATCGTCACAAAAAGGTTTTGGATACACAATAATTTTGTCTGTAAAACATATAACCAACGAGAACAAAGAATGCGTATATATGATTTTATGACATATATGTTTCGTAGATAAAAGTTTTTACCTACTAAATCGTAGTTGTAGGTAATTATTTTTAGTAACGATTTTTTTTGTAGCATAATAGTTTTAGCTACTAGTTGTTTGTTGTAGGTAAATGTTTGTAGAGACGTTCTTGTAAACATAAGTAACAACATTTTGTAACGATTTTTTTTGTAGCTAATACTTTTTAGTGACGATCCTATTTTTATAGCATAATAGTTTTAGCTACTAATTTCTTGTTGTAGGTAAATGTTTTTAGAGACATTCTTGTAAACATAGGTAATAACATTTTGCGACGATTTTGTTTTAGTAGCTAATATTTTTTAGTGACAAAATTTTATTCTAAATTTAAATTTTATTATAATTGTTAAAAAAATTATTTTAATTTATTACAATTTTTAAGACAGTTTGAAATATAAATTAGTTATATTTTATAATTAATGATGGTGACATATTTTTTAAATAATAATAAATTGAAATAAAATAAACATAAAGAATGGAATACATTTTATATAAAAAAATAATTACAAGTTATATACAAACTGACTCCTCATCATTGTGAGTCTCATAGTTTGAGTCTAGTAATTGTTTGACCATCTTTTTAAGCTTGTTCACTTCTTTTATATTATGATCTAACTTTAAAGTTAATTTATTGTTATATCTGTAATAATTTGTCAAATAACCTCTCTACTAGTTAGGGGTCAAGCTACGTACTATTGAGTGTGGACTGTTATTGTTCTTATTCTATGACTGTATGAATTGTTAAACTTCTAATTCAAAGTTCGTACTACTCCATATATCAAATTATTATATTGATACAATTATTTAAATTTTTTTATAATTAAATTTTGCAACGTTAGTAAATATTAATAATTAATTAATACTATTGCTTAACACTTAAACTTATGTTGTGTGTATTTTTTCAACAATAAGTTGTAAACATTTAAAACAAATCTTCAATAAAATATATCTTAATTATGATAGATTATAAAAATGTTAGTTTAACAATTTTGAAAAATGTCAACCTTTTGGTGACGATTTAAGCAAATGAGCACTAAATGTCTTGCAAATTACTGTAAAATCTTTGGTGACGATTTTTAGAAATCGTTATCGAATGTGGACCATTTAGTGACGTTTTTTTAAAAATCGTCACTGAATGTGCAACATTTGGTGATGATTTTCAAATTCGTCACCAAATGTTGATCTTTTGGTCATGTTTTCAAATATCGTCACCAAATGGTCACTTTTAGAGACAATGTCAAAAACGTAGCAAAAAATCAAATATTTTTTTACTGACGATTTTATATAATCGTCGCCAATTGTGAACTCTTTGGTGACGATTTCGGATATTGGTGACCAAATGTTTAACAAATTATGATTACGATTTCTAAAAATCGTCACCAAAAGTTCATTTAGCGAGGAATTTATGAAATCGTCGATTATTGTAGATCATTTTGTGACGATTTTCGTTAATCGTCACTAAATGTTCACCATTTAGCGACGATTTTTGTTATTAGTCACGAAATATTATTCCTTTTGTGACGCTTTCTTAATTAGTCGCTAAAAGCTTAGTTTTAATGACGATTTGTAAAATCGTCACAATATGATAACTTTTGTTGACGATATTTTGAATGTCGCAAAAAAAAAAAAAAAGCTAAATGTCTACTTGGTTGTAGTGCTAGCATAACTTTTGGGTAGTGCGTTTACATTTGCACCATCCAAGCGTTCTACTTTCCATGTATAGATATTATTTGATACTGGTGTATAGGCAGGTAGCTCAATCCTTCCTTAAGTCTACATGCCAATAAAAGAAAGCATGGAAATTTTATTTCTTATGGTGCTTTAACACTCATGCATGCATTCATATCAAACTTTTGACGGAGAAGTAAAATATCAGATACATGATCATCGATCAGTAGCAAGTATAATTCAGCTTTGATCCTTTTTTTTAATGGATAAAATGGTATATAGTAAGAGCAAATGGGTCTCTAACACTCGGCGGCAAGAAGTTTATGAGGAAAATAAATTATTTGGAAACCAAGGCTCATTGATGAGGTAGTTGGACAAGTCTACGTGTTTATTAAAATTCCCACTTGCTTAAGATTGTGGCAGAGAGTTGGAACTCAATGTGCCCCTCTATATCAGTGACAAACCGTATCCACAGGATTCGACGGATGCTGCCACTTCTGTCTTTTGACCGTCACATAGTACTTAAGTTGCCTGCAATTGCTGTTACTAATTCATGTCTGATGGAGACAAATAAAACAATTGCAATTTTGAATCGATATAACCCATGTTCCATGGGTTTTAGATGGATGGAAGAGTTGCAATATGCAATTACGTTGAGATTTGGGCTCTATATTAATGAGACGAAACTAAATGGCAGGACCTAATTGAAACCCTTTTCTGGACGGATGCTGGGGATTCTGGCTCGGAATGGTTTGTTACATCTCTTGGTTGAAACTTAACTGAACTTGCGCAACCATCTTTGTGCATGATAATGATGCTTTGTTTTCTCGTCCACGTTAACATAAGTTGTGCAAGTATCTTACATATTGTTGATATAGATGACTGTGATATTTCAAACGGCTATTTTCCTTTTTTTTTATTAACTAAAATAGTTTGTGATTTTGAGTCCTTAATAATTCTAAGACCCCACTTCATAATTGATCATACATTATTTTAGTGAATTTGACAGTAATGGCCAATTGTGTTCTTTGCGTATATGTATGCATCTGTGAAGGATTCATTCTACAATATAACTATCAAGGTTGAGCTCATTCATGACTTTAACATAACTGACTGACACTCTCCTTATGTTAGGTACACAAAAACAAAGATTTTGACACAAAATCACTTCCTATCATGCGCTCACTTAGAAGTTGAAACAATTACTCTTTTACTACACAGTTAGCAAATTATGCTTGTCCAGGAGTGGCTGTTGGATTGTCGCATTTATAGAACAATACAGAAATATTTTAGATATATACCAATCTGTAATACCGTTACAAGACAAGTGCAATGATATATGTATATTGAATTGGTCATTTACAGGATTGCACGCGGTGTCAAATTCTGCATTGAGTTCTTTAAGATATGAATGGTTGACGGGCCCTTTCATCTTCAGTCATATACTATAGTGTCAAAATACATGAGAAAAAAACAAAACAATGTCATATAATGTGAAAGAAGAAAATCAAAACAATATCATACAATCTGAAAGATTTCATTTTGGAGATAGGACCCAGGAATAGGGAAACTTTTTAGTTCGTGTGATATGAAGCCACATAGAGAGCTTGACAATGAAGGCTCCCAAGTCTATAACCATAGCTGTAAAGTACTAATCGATTCGTCGGCCACCTGTATCCGTACTTGGACATTTCAAAGCAAATGACAGCTTCTAATCGTTTTCATTCTTGGAAACAAATGTTCTTATTTTAAAGTCTTCTGGCCGTAGCTATTGTTTTCTATCTTTTGAAGTTGTAAGTCCTGTATAATTTGCCATGATGAAGGTATTTATTGAGGAGGATGTGAAGATTGGGAAACAAAGAATGAGGACTTGTTGAAAAAACTAAGGCGGATCATACTAACAGATTTTGATCCATGAGGAAGCGTTAGGCATCAGTAATAGTTTGGAACTTGTTGGGGGGAGATTCTACGCCAATGATTGGTGACAAATGTCAAATTTGAAGGGTTATGACATAAAAGCGTTTGTGACGTTAGCTTTGAAGATATACATTCTGCATCTGAATTCTACTCCTGCATATCTAATTTGGACGCTCAAAATCTTGTTTTATGGAAACTGTGAGTGCGTCAAGTCTGCGTTATTTTTGTTCCCCGCAAACTGTGATTGTCGTGGGAACCTTTTATATTCTTTTTGGGCTATTTGGCTTCAATAATAAGGAGCACGTGTAAAGTTCATCATCGATTTGCTTGGGAGGGGCCACTTGGCTCCAGAAATTAATTCCCCTAATCAACCGTTTAACTAGCCATAGTTAAGACGGCCACCACTCAAGGTTTATTATTGATCAATCCTTATTTATATATTTTGCATCATTTTATTTTTTATAAAAGTCTAGTTTTAATATTTATAAAGAATATTAAAAATAGATATATATTTTTACTTTACTGGAAACCTATAAAACATTAGAGTGAGACAAGAGTAGTAGCTGCATAAAATTGGTTTAATTTGTTTTATTTTAAGAAATGGGAATGATCAGTGTAAATGCTATTTGAACCGTATATCTTTCAAAGCTAAGATGACGACGATCCTCCAAGTTTCACTTACCAGCATGGTTATATGTGAATGATTAACCTTAACCCATACGATTACTTCCACCAACGTTGCTTTTCAATTCTAAAACCAAGTTCCAAGGTCAAGGGGACGATTGTGAACAAATAAAGCTAGCTTCCCGAGTGTTGAGAATTTTTGGCACTATCGATCAGAATGCTAAACAAAATGAGTCGATCAATTCACCATCTTAGTCTCCATAGATGCAAATCACAATCTCTCTCGAGATTCGAGCCAAGCTAATACAAGAGTGACTGTCATTTTCACGTGGGCCTCCCTGTCGACAATGATTGAAACATTTAGTTAATGTTTAAGCCACATTTATATGAGGATCGAGCCTTGAAAACCATGAAAAAGGCAAAAGATATAGTCAAGGACACCTCATAAAACAGAAGCCATATATGTTAAGACACGAGCTCTAGGCGCATTGAAGAAATTTTGAGCCTACTCTATATTAATTGCTCTTCAGATAGATATATCTCCGTGGATCAATTGGTTATCTTGGATTATTAGTTCACCTATGCTCAGTGAGGCTCCAAGTCAAAACCATTATCCTTTAACCGCTAAATTTTATCCGTTACAAACCATTATTGACTATTCATGTTTCTGACAATTCACAAACTTTGTTATTTCCAAAGCTAAATATATTACATTTAATAGCTAATTAGTTTGAGAAATAAAGAAAAATCCATCCTTGAAGTTACGTTTTAATTATAACTATCAAGAGAAATAAATACATATATTAAATAGATAAACATACAAAAAACAAGAAAAAGGGCTACATTAAAAAAATATTACACTTTAAGAGACAGTCGTGCACGCATGCAGCCTTTGAGCTTACTTTAACATGATCACTTAACTAACCACGACTAATTGCTGCTGAGCTTCTATCCTTATTTCTTCTTTCATCTTCCTAATGAACTCCTCAAATTTCTTGTTAAGCTCTTCTGTGCTTAACACTCCATTCTCTTCTTCTTCTTCTTCTTCATCATCATAGTACTGGTCTTCTTCTTCTTCTTCTTCTTCCTGTTCATGAGTATTAAGTTCATTATCCAACTGATCATCATTTAGTTCTTCTGCGGCAGAAACTTCTTCTTGTACTACTACTTCTACAGTAAACTCCTTTCTTTCTTTAGCTTCCACACGTGGTCCAATGATACACTCACTTTCTCTTCCTTGGACTAAGTGGCAATCATCACTTCTGTGGGATCGAACATTCTCCAAGAATGATTCCTTCGATATCATTTCTAACGTTTGAATGTCATCCTCGTAACTCCGGAAAGACCCAGTACTTGGATGCTGATCATAGTTTGAAGAAGAAGAGCATAACAAGCCAGAAAATTTTGCCACAAAAACTAAGAGACCATTACAGAGGAGGAATATGCAGTTCTTGTCTATGTTGTGACTAAACAACTGAAGTGGGACTCTGGTCAAGTAGAAGTTGAAGGAACAAAGGAATGAAAAACTGGAAGAGTTGGATAGGATGAATGAAAACACCGAAACAGAAAGCAGCAGTTGTGGGAGTTTACTTAGGAACTTAGATCTTATGAACTGGTTTAAGGTTTTCTGGTTTTTAGGTTCACTGTGAGAATCCATGTTCTCTCTCTTCTGTTCGGTCTTTTGATGTGGCAAGGGGAAGCAACTGGCGTTACAATTTGGACTTTTGGAAGATTTTGGTTTTGTGTGCCAAAGCCACCATTTGCTTCTCATATATATAGAAGAACTCATCCTCAAAGTTTAATGAATCAATCATAACTAATATTATTCATTATATTTATCTTAAAGAGTATTTTAAATATTATTAATTATGGTAATTATAAAATTCATGAAAATAATAGTTAGCTCCTTCATCTAACTAGAGGTTATGACTTGACCAAAGTATCCTTGGGTTGCATGCAAATTTGAGGCAGGGAACACTGCCTTAATAGGTCACTAAAGTAACTCTCTGGAGTTGTGTGATAAACTGAGGTTGCCCGTATGCAGAGGATATCACGATTTGCTTGAAGATTCTGAACATTCTAGCTAGTCATTTGGCAATACATAATAATATACAAATTAACCACTCTGCGCTTGACCGCATATTATTGTAACAAAGTGGTTATAAGCCAATTAATGTCGTTTCTAAAATATACATGGAACAAAGGGTCTCATCCTATATCTGCCACATAAAAGACACTGTGTTCTGAATTGTTTCCCTTTTCCTTTTCTCTTTACAACAAAAGTGAGTGATTCCTTTTCTCATATACATTCTGATGAAGCTAATTGATTATGCTTCTTTTTATGTGCGGGGTGGATGCCTGCCAAAAATCAGAAGGCCTTATCTCTGAAACCACAAAGTTTAACGTAGAGCAAAATTATATCCATACATATATATATATTAAAGGAGATACACAGAGAAAAGAATATCACATAAGAGAGCATCAATTAGGTATGGTCATCGATAGGAAAGACTTGATACCTTTATATTCCATCTTTTTTTTCTATAAGATTTAGAATTTATTTTAAATTTAAGTTTTAAATTTATATTTTTGTATAATATCATAAATTATTATCTTAGCCTACATCGATTCACTTTTAAGAACTCATTATCATCTTCTTTATAGGCAAAGAGAAACCTTTCATTTGTGTCTTCCTTCAAGCCAAAAAGAAATCTTATACATCTTCCTTTCCTAGGACAAAGAAAATTTCTCTTGCAATCTTTTATGTCACTAGTTAAAAGCAACTCCTGATATACAATCTTCTCACTCAGTTGATATTTGAGTCACTAAAATACAACTCAAGCACCCTTGCTTTGATCATACAATATAATAAGGGCTAGTATTATGCACACACACACACACACCAACAAAAATGACATTTGGCTATGAAAAAATTTGTTACTAAAAGATCCAAAATCGTGGCTAATAGTAATTAGCGACGATTTATATTCGTCGCACAAAATATCGCCAAATCCCTGTAGCTGAAAACTATGGGCGATGTTTGTTACTAATCGTCGCTAATAGTTTTTGCCTACGCTTTATTTTCATACCTAAAAGCTATTTGCGCATTTTAGGAAATCGTCACAAATACATTTTCGCTACGTTTAGTTTTCGTAGCTAAAAAATTTTAACTACGTTTCCAAAAACATAGCTAATTGTCAAAAACATAGCAAAAGATTTTTAGCTACGTTTTTTAAAACATAGTCAAATGTTTTTAGCTACGTTTTGTAAAATGTAGTCAAATTTTTAGCATACATTTTAACGAAATGTTATACCATGTTAATTATAATTTTTATGCCATTTTTAATCTATATTATTGTATATAATATTTATATTTTTTTTCAAATTATTATATAAAATATAATACAAAATTAATTAATAATTTGAAGCATTGTATACAAAAATAATATGTCATTAAATTATACCAACAAAAAATATTCTTAGTATACAAGATTTTAATTACAACTTTAATAATTCTTATAGAAAAAATAATAAATACAGAGGCCATTTTACAAATTATAAATATTGAGATTACAAAAAAATTATAACATGATTAGAATGATTGTAGGTTTGTCCATGTCAATGAGAGCAACTTCATACATCAGCCATCATATACGAAAGATTAGCCATAAGAATCATGAAAGCTACTTCAAGATCGGTAGAATACCTGAAATTATGCATAATTAAGGTAGTTTGTTTTCAATTAGGAAAGAAAAAAGAAAGGTGATGGAATGAGGAAGTAATCCAACAAAATATTCATCGAAAGCCATTAACTACCTTTCTAAAGTACAATTTCTTTATCATGTAAGCACTCAACAATCCAACATGAGAGTAAAACAAAAAATGATTGTTGTAATATATATGCATTGGGTGCATCCATAACAAAAAAAAAATTCTAATAGAATTTCATCGAACATTTAATAGACAGTGTACTCAAACAACCTTCAGAAAGTTATAGCAATACTTACTTGCCAACGAGGATTTTTCCAACACCGTTTCCAGCAACAATTTTAATAATTGTAACTCGAAAAACTATTGTGAGAGGCAAATAAACCCCAACAACCAAGCATAAGCATGACAACATAAATTTAACAATCTAGGTTGATTTAGTGACTAAAAAATGGCCTGTGCCTGCTCTTAATTGAAGTAATGACCATCCCCTCCTAAAACCAACAATCCATTCTTATAATCCTCAAGAGGCAATAAATTAAATAATAACGTAGGTTAACTAGAAGCAAATGCATAAGGTAGAAATCATAACATAAAAATAATCTCTAACAGAACTTTCATCGAACATTTAATAGGCAGTACTCAAACAACCTTCCTAATCCATATTCAACTTCAATCAACCCATTATGTACACATTACCTATCTCACCATCTTCATTATTATGATAACACACATTCACCATCGAGAAAAACACAACATACACGAATTGAACACAAAACCCAACAGAAAACAACACCCAAATACAAAATCACCATTAGAAGAAAAACTAGAGTGCGAAGGATGGAATGCATACCTCAACTGACGACATCAAAGATGGCAAGCGATGGAAGAAGACGATCACGATGGGGGGCACAAGGAGAGAACACAAAACGCTGGGGAAGATGTTAAGGGAAGAAAAAGAATGAAGATGGAGTTTTCATTTAAAACGAAACGTGGACGTTGTGCATTTTCAATTAATTTTTAAAAAGTTCAAATATTTGGAGACAATTTCAGATTTCAACACCAAATGTGGAAGATTTAGCAAAGATTATGTGAATTGTTACCAAATGTTCAACATTTGGCGATGAAATACTCAAATTGTCACCAAATCTTGCACGTTTGGCCAAAAAAACTTCAAACCGTTGCAAAAGATATTCCTTTAGCCATGAATCATTAAATCATTGTCAAAAGTTGGACTTCTGGCAACGAATTCATAAATCGTCACCAAAAGCTAACTTTTAGCAACAATTTTCAAATTGTCGTAAAAAAATGTAGCAAAAAGTTAGTAAGCTTACTTTTAGCGACGATTTTAAAAACATAACGAAAAAACGTAGCCAATTGTCTTCCTTGTTGTAGTGTTTAGCGATGTTTTTTAAAATCGTAGCCAAAAGATAAACTTTTAGTGACTATTTTTCTAAAATTGTAGCTAAATGTCGATATTTGGTGACGATTTTCAAAATCGTCGTGAAAAATAAACATTTTAGCGAGTATTTTTCAAAACATCGCTAAAAGTTATCCTTTTGTGATGATTTTAAAAATCGTCACCAAATATCGATCCTTAGCTACGATTGTAAAATTGTAGCAAGAAAAAACGTAGCCTTTTTCGTACTTTATTGTAGTGACATATGAATATAATGAAACACTCTAAAAACTTTTCAAGACTCTCGCTAATGCCAACACTACAACAAAAGGACCCTTTTTCTACGATTTTTTTTGCGACGAAAAAGTATTCGTCGCAAAAAGACACCCTTTTGCTATGTTTAAAAGCGTTCGTCACTAAAACTTAACATTTAGTGACGAAACCAAAAAGCGTCTCGCAAGGTAAAACCTTTAGTGACGTTCAAAGAAAATCATCGCACAATCGAGACCAATGGGTGACGATTTCCAGTAGTCCTCACGAAATAATGCAATCGCGATGCAATCTAGAAACGTCACCATAACATGTCAAACATTTTATGACGATCTTCTTAAATCGTCACTAAATGTTATGTATATTGTCACAATATTACCAAACGTCACCAAAAGGTCAATATTTAGTGACAAAACTCATAATTCGTTGCGAAACCTTATACATTCAGCGACGACTGCTTTTATTCGTAACTAAATATCAAACATTCAGCAACGATATTTTGAAATCGTCACCAAATGTTTCATATTCAATTACAAATTTTTAGAAACGTCACTGAATGTATACATTTGGTGACAATTTCTAAAAAGCATCACCAAATGATTGAAATTTTCGTAAATTATTAAACAAACATTTTTAGAATCTATCATAGTTAAGATATGTTTTATTGAAAATTTATTTTGAATGTTTACAACGTATTATTTGCAATAAAAAACTCACAACATATTTTTAAGTGTTAAATAGCAGTATTAATTAATCATTAGTATTTACTAACATTGCAAAATTAGTACTGAAAATTTTTGAAAATTTTATTAATATAATAATATGATATATGGAGTAGTACGAACTTTGAATTAAAAGTTACCCAATTCATATGCTCATAGAACTATAACAATAACAGTCCATAGTCAATAGTACGCAACTTGACTCCTAAGTAGTAGATATATTGTTTGGAAAATTATTACAGATACAACAATAAAAAAACTTTAAAGCTGAGTTCAGTTGATTAACTAGCTAACTGACAATGATATAATTATTTTTTGGATTCCGAGTAACATGAGAGTCGGTAAAGGTAAATGAGTCCCCAATGTTTGGATTCTTCAGAAGGGTCCTTACACGGTCGAACGCACCAATTGAAATAGTAACAATTGTTCCCTCAACTGTAGGGTTTTTACACCCTCTTACAATAACTTTTCCACTATAGCTAAATTTTTAGAGGATGGAGTGAATAAGTTGCTAGATTTAGTACTTAAAACAATATAAAAGTTAGATATTGTCATTTTAGTAAACCGTTAAATGAACTGAAACTTGAGTGACATGCATACGTGCATGAGTAGACGAAGTATTTGGAGTTGATGAATTTTTTCAATCAATTGATTTTTCTAATCCTTTACGGAGTGTTGTGACATCGCTCCCACATCCATGGGCTTACATGTCACCTTTAAGACTAAAGGAAGCTTAAAACAATATGTAGTATAAACCATCAAATGTGAATATATATAATAGCTTCATAAAAGGAAATGAGATGTATATAATAAGGAAAGTGACATTGTTTGGATGATACTAACCATCTTGAAGCAAAAGATCCGCCATGGAAGGAAAATGATGATTAGTATATGGAGATTTCTTTTCCAATGTTGGTTTGCTCAACAGGGACAATTTTGCCACATTCCTCCCAACATTATGAATTAGGGCCATCGGGAACTAATCTCCATGTCGACTTTCCTTCATTAATAATGTTAAGAGGTAAATTCTGTAAAACTCAATTTAGAATAAAACAATGATATGTTTAACTCCAATTTTAATTACAACTAAAACTAGTCCAGGTTAGCACTTACACATCTTCAATGTGCCTAATGATATGAAAACTACCCTTGCTAAAAAGTAAAATACTCTTGAAACAATTTCAAGAGTATACAGAAATTTCATCGAACACCTTACAGACATGACAAACTCATCCAAAGATTCAAATGTAAATTATATGCTTTCCATTCCATCATACTAACATTAACACATTCCATGCTACTTCCATTTACAGACAACCTAAAACCATACAGTGGGTGCATATATAATCGCCTGTTCAAAATTGAACATAACACCTTTAAAACACGTGAAAGCCAAAGGGTGTATAATGGCAAGCGAGATGCATTTAGGTAAGTTCCTCAGTAGGCAAAATCCAGAAACAACTTTAGAAGATTCAATAAAATTGACGTCGATGAAGACTTCGGAAAATAGTTGAGCAAAATCCAAACTCTCCAACGACAATGTGCAAATAACTTAACATAAATAAATCAATGAACAAATACAAAACGCAAAGAAATCAACTTTAGCACCGCAAAAAATACCCTATGTACAGATCTATACAAAGAACATCCAGATCTACCCTGGAAGGATAAAAATCTCAAAATTTTCTATTTAGCAATGGTAAAACACTTGTAAAAATGAAGACCGTAACTGAAAATACAACAGATAGTAAAAAAGAACTGACAGAATTACAGACCGTGTTTTGAGATGCAGGATGATGACTTTGATGCGTGATTAAGATGTCGTAGATCGATGGTTTTAGGAATACTTCACGGAGACTATAGAAGAAGAAATGAGTTTCATATAAAGGTAATGGTTTTTAACAACAATAAAGATAAATAAAGAAGTAAAGAAAATGCTTGAGTTTTGGCGATGTTTTCAATAATTCGTAGCAAATTTAAATTTTTAGGCGACGATTTCACAGATTCATAGGAAAATGATGTGAAATTTGCGATGTTACAGGTATTTTGTAGCCAAATCTTGGAATTTTGTGATGAATAATAAATTTGTCGAAAGTTAGTTCCAAACGTATTGGCAACGTTTATCATTTATCGTAGCTAAATCTTTTTGACTTTAAGTCGAATGTTGTTTTTGTCACAGAATGTTGCAACTGTAAAAAAAAAAGGAAAGACGACGTCATCTGTCTAACCACAAACAACGTCGTCGCGGAAGTTAAAATTTGAAGACGCAGCCTTTCCCCCTCCCTCTCCTTTCTGTATATTCTCTCAACTAAAACCATCCCTCCTTTCTTCAATCTTCCTTCAGTTTTTCTTGTCCATTTTCAACAAGAAATCTTCCCTCCATCATCTCGTGGACCTTAGAAAACTAGGTAAGTTTTATTTCGCTTTTTGTTCTCAGTTTTTTTTAATGTCTTCTTGAAACCGTATATAAATTCTTGTGGCCGATTATTATTGAAAATTAATATATTGAATAATTAAAAATATATAATTGATAGTAAATCCCATATGAAAAATCAAAAACAAAAAAAATATATTTTATGGTTTTCATAATTTTTGAAAACCGAAAGAAAACAAAACCAAAACAGAAACAAAAAATTCAAACAAATAAATTTTTACTAAATTTAAAAATAAAAATAAAAATGGAAACAAAACTTTAAGCATATTCATTCATTTGAGAAATTAGTATGGAAAAATATAAGTCACTATAAGAAAATAGTGAATTACAGACGGAAATTACCGACGGAAAAAACAAATATACCGTCGGTATACCAAATTACCGACGGAATAAACCGATGGTCGAAAACGTCAGAGATTCGGCCGTAGCTAAATTCACCGACGGAACTTGTCTATACCGTCGGTAACATTACCGACCGAAAAGGATAACCGTCCGTAACATCAACGGAAAAGTTACCGACCGTCCGATATTTTCCGTCGCTAAATTTAGCATCGGAATATTTGTAATACAGTCGGTAAACTTACCGATGATAAGATTGTCCATCGATTAATAAGTCAATATTACCGACGGAAAATACGTTCCGTCGGTATAATATGTTGACAATTACAGACGGAAATGTTGCATAGTTCCGTCGGTAAAATTTTGTATTAAGTTTTTTTAAAAATATATATTTCCATTATATTTAAATTATAATCGTCTTACAATTTTATTAATAAATTATATTTAATTAGATATAAATAATTAAATAAAAATTTTAATTAATGAATTTAAATTAAAATATCTGAATTAATAATA
>JANZXR010000005.1:21714856-21744467 GCA_027575705.1 Erythroxylum echinodendron
TTATTAAAATATTACAAATACACTTAAAATAAATATTGATACAATTATAAAATAATCAATAAATTACATATTTCCAATCATATTATACTATAGGGGCATTTTCGTCATAGGTACTGTTTTTATGTTCTGTCCCTTGCAACCAAACACATTTCTGTCCTCGAGACAGAGACAATTGTGTCTGTTCTATCCATCATAACCAAACAACTTACTGTCTCCAATTTCTGTTCTGTTCCGTCTCCAAATTTTCGTCTAGTTCCGTCTCTGCATATTGGAGACAGTAACCAAACAGAGAGTAAATGTCCTGTTTGTTGTAGTACAAAGATCCTTTTAGCAACTCATATATGGTCTATTTATAATTAAAAAACTCTAAATGATTGTTAAAAACGAAAAAAAAGTGATTGTAATAGATAGTTTTAAGAGAACTTGTCGATTATTATACTACACTGATTGACCAGTGTAACGATTAATGTAATCTTACAAACTCCTGATAAAAAGTTAAACTTTCTTCCAAGGACTTTAGTTAACCAACTTATGCTGATTATGTCCAAAGTACCTTGAAATTCTAAAATTGATCGTCCAAATCTAGGAAAATAGTGGGTCGAGCTGAGACATCCGTGATCAAATTTGTTTTTAGTTTGAGCTCTACTCAAGATTTAGCAGTTTAAAGCTTGACCGTATTGGAATTAAAATAATGTTAAGCTATTAACTAAAATAATATTATTTTCATATTGGAATTAAAATAATGTTAAGCTATTAACTAAAATAATATTATTTTATTTAAATCAATTGAAGTTATTTGGGTCAAGTTGGATTGACCTTCATAAACTTGAGCCTGCCTCGAAGTAGTCAATTTAGGCATGGGTTATTGACTTTGAGACTTGTCAAATTGGGTCCTTTTTTTCATCTCACTGACAATTTTTTAAAACTTACAAAGTTCTTTCAAAAATCAAAACATGCTAATGCTTTGAAATAATCAAAATAGGGTTATAAGAAACATTACAATTGTATTATATGTTGAGTGACTTCATTCTTTTTTGTTCTTGATTTAATTGACTTGAATTGCTTTAAACCTCTAATTTCATTGCATTTGATGCTTATCTTTAGTTATTTTGATCCTTTGATCTTTTATTGAACTTGGTCTTTGATATTTTACTTAATTCTTTGACAAATTAATTTACTAATGTTATCAAAGATAAAAAAAATTAATTATAACATATTTTGTTATGATTAAAACTTCATATAGTTTAGCACTATGCTAAATAAGATGATAATTAATTGATGTTGCGTTCATTCCTTGTACAAAAGGAAACACATTCTCTTATTTTGTCTTTTACATTGTATGTAAATGTATTGATTAACATTGTTTAATTTTAAAAATAATTAGTGAATTATTATTTTGTACTAACGCATGAACTTCTTTTGCTATAATTCATTATAAATTTTTAATCAATTATCATCTTAATTATTCATTACCTTTTTATGATACTAATAATTAAATTCATAAGCAATTTTTAGTTTCCTATAAGTATTAATCAATTAATTAATAATTATAAACATTCAGGTTAAATTTTACAAATTCTTACGAGTTGTTTTATTCCTATATTATAATCATTTTAACTTCTTAACTTAAGGACCTCATTCCAAGTATACAATCAATTATTAAGAAATTATAATACAATGTTAATTATTACTAATTTTTAGTTACTATTACAAATTAAAAGATATTTTGAAATATATATAATATAATATAATATAAACAAAATAAGTATTGTGATATTTATTTTAAGTATAGAGAATTAATAGATGTAAGAAAAAATAAAACACGTTAAAATTTTTAATAAAAAATAACTACCCAAAATATGTGTTTATGGTTAGTATCATTCTCTTACGATTGCCATATAAGACTAACTTTTATTTATTATTATAATTAATGTTGCAATAACTCTTTACAATCAATCAATAGTTCATTGTATTAATTTTATAGTAGTTAATAATCTTGATTAACTATATCAAAATAGGATTTAATAATATTTTAAAATACTTAATTTGTAATTGACAAATTTTGGTAAAAAATATTTATAAAAAGATCTCTTTTATAATTATCAAACTAGAAAAACTTGGGATAGATTAAAAATAAATCTTTAAAAATAATTAAACTAAAGGAAATTTGTATTAGCCTTTACTTGTGATAAGTACCTCAAGCATAGGAATTTGTATTATAGGTCAATTTCCATAAAATCCTATTGAAATATTAGTCTACTGAGTCTTTTAGCAAGTTATAATTGGTAGACCTGTATGTACGGATGAGGCAACTTCAACCCATAAAAAAAATTATATATGCCAGACTGTGTATCATTGTCGATACGAATCAAACTTATCAGGAAGAAACCCCTTTGTTAAGATTGGAAGCTAATGACACCATTATTAATGTTTCTTACAGTAAGGGCCTTTATTGTAATATAGGCCACTAAACTGCACTTATATATAAACATACTCAATCTTAAACATCATAGGGTAGATATAGGTCAGTTCCATAGCTTAAAATTGGTCTGGCCACAGAAATGCTCCCTTAGCAAATGCCCTTTTCTCATCAAGATTGCCCTTGGAGCTAAGTCCATACTCGTTGAGAAGCATGTCAAGCTTCCACTCTTCCATCCTCTCGTACTCTGTTTTTGTGTATTTCGGATAATGAAGAGGCATTTGGAAACCGCTTGGACAAGTCTCCTTCCTCCCTCCAACCTTGGCAGCACCTTCCTTCCAGGTCTTGGCACAGTCCTGAACATGTCCACGATGATCAGCTGGGCATGCTATAACTTCATGGCTCTGCAGACTAGTAGTGTCTGTGTGACTAAATACTTGGGTGAAAGCAGAATTTAGAAACCATTTTAGAGCCATCTTGGCTGGGTTCAAAAGGATAAAGGGAAAAAAAGTGAGGGAAGAGTAAGATCAAGCTAGAAAGCAAAGCACACATTTGCCATTATTTATAGGTGGGCATACTTGAGATATGGTTCCCAACATTATGTTTTAGGGTATTCCGTATATCAATGGGAATGAATGATGCAATGTTTCACATTAAATCTGAAGTAGACCTTGCTTCATATTATTTTTAGCATCAAGATTGAATGCATACACCAATTATATCAGGGAGGAAAGATGTTTATAAGGGAAATGGTAGTCTCAATTATTGGGGCTATTATGAATGCCTTTTATCCAAAGTAATGTTACATGGCTGCTATAAGTCCAACTCATTGTCTGGAGTTATTGTGGCAGTTGGTAGTAGCTTTTAATCTTTGAAATCACCAGCTTATATTGAATTTGTCCGGGAGAAATATCAATCATTAGTAAGGTTTTCGATTGCTTCAAGTGATGGGTTGGAGTGTCAATAAGCTGACTTTGATTTGTCGGCTTATAGGAATGTGATGAACATAATACTGCCACCAAATTAAAATAAATTAGTTTTCCATTAAACCAAACTTGTTAAACTATTTACCAAGATTTGTGGGAACGGAGTTTCCTGTAAACCTTGTTATTTCTACATTAAATTAAGTGGGTGGTCCACTAACCTAGTATTTTAATTTATTATCCACTTATAAAAGTTTAGCCAATTAAAGGAATACACAAAATAATAATAATTGTTGTAAGGCTATCAGGGCCGGTCTTAAGATTTTATAGGCCCGGGACGAAAGAGAAGATATGAGCCCTTAATTTTAATTAAAAATAAATTAGAAAAAATTTCTTTTTTTAATAAACTATATTCTACATTATTAAAAGTAGGCCCTGGGCAGGTGCGGCTGAAGGCTATGTACCTTTTGATAGAGTGGGTACATTTAAGCTCAACAGTTATCTCTCTTGGCCCTCTTCTCTTATCTATAAAAGAAGATACATAACCCTCTCTCCCATCATTTAAAAGATATATTTTGTGTATCATTTTGGATAAGGAGAAGAAGAGATCAAGAATTTAAAGTTTATAAGTCAAAGGGGATTCAATCGTTTTAATATGATAGTGTGTTCGTCAAATGATTAGGGATCAATCTTTGAAATTAAGTTAGTTTTTATATAATCGGTATTGGGATATTGTGATAATTTCTGCATGAAATATCTAACAAACCTCTTCAATAATTGAATTGAAGGAGACTCCACTCAATCATAGGAAGGAGTGAAAGCTGCTCAACTTGGGCGTTTCGGTGTTTTCGAAGTCTAAATTCTTATCAATGTCAAGTTATAATTATTCGCCATGATTCTCTTAACTGGTCATGGGCATCATACAGTAATCCTTTCCGAAGCGGACATATCTGCAAAAGCAGTTGGCGCATGCTTTAAGTTACATTACAACTGAAATAAGGTCATCTATGCTTCAGTTTTCTGAGATTGGCTCCATCTAATTAGAATTGCCATTTGCGGTAGGATTCAAGGAGCACATCGGACATGGGTTAGTGTAAGTTTTGGGCTTCCTTCTTGGAAGTGGAATCCATGTATGGAATTGCATACGGATTTGGTTTTTCCAAAGTTGTGTTGCCCTTAAAGCTACGCTTGACAAAATGGAATGAGCTCAGGCTCTTTTTCAAAAATTTTGAACCCTATATCCGACTTAAGCTTAGACAGCTCGGCCCGACATGACAAAAGTTAAAGAAAATAATTCGTTTTCTAAATTTTAAATTAAAATAGAAAAATAGGTTAATTCTAAGCTCGATCAAACTTCAGAGGACCCTAATCTTATCAAACTTTGAGCACACCACAGTAAATTTACCGACGAAGATTTAATTTTTCGTTTGTAAATATACCGACAATTTTTTGTAGTATTGTCGTGGTGATATTTATCGAAAATTTCTTACTTTCCGTTGGTAAGTTTGTTAAAACATTACCGACGGTTACCTTTATTCCATCAGTGAGTTTACCAATGGTTATTCTATTGTCGGTAAAGTTTGCGACGGAATTGGTTATTCCGTTCGTGATTACCGATAGTGAGTGATTTTTTGTCGGTAATTAGTATTGATTTTACCGACGGAAACACAAATGCCCGTCGGTAAATGAACCAGAATTTTTTTAAAATATACCGTTAATAAATTTTATTTAATGATGTTATAATTGATGCATAATTTAAACAGTTATGAATTTAATAGTATACATTTAATTTGTTTAAACATTAATTTGATTGATGATATAAAGTTAAAAATATCTTAATTGATAATAAAAACATTACATATATATAATAAGTATTTGTAATTTAAATGACATGACCAAAAGTATACTATTGATCTGGTAACGGCGGATGCTCTGATTGGGGCGATGAGGTGCTACCCCTATGAGAGCTGATGTACTGGATGTGGGGGATTGCAAATAATATGTATTCGCAAATGAACCTAAGTCGAATATCCTTCTATGATGGTCCCTACCACTCACTGTATGAAGATAGGTTTCAGTCTCATCAACATCTTCAGACTGTTGAGACTGTCGTTGAATGCTTTCTTATATTTGGTCGTATCAAAAGGCAATGTTTATATTAATAAGTAATAATTATTAAGCATTAATATTAAACCATAAACTTCACATACATTTAGTTCTCTACAACTGTTGTTGACGAATATCACACAGTCATGCTTCTTAGTGTGAGTGTGCAAAAAGAATTGAAGGGGTGTAGGCCTCATGCCCATAGACTTTTCCTGCATAAGAATAAAATGTTATAAGTGAACTAGAATTTATAAAAATTTTAGCAGAGTTTTCTCTATTTTTATGATATCTACCCCTATTGAGCAAAGAAAATAACTCAACAACACAGCCATATATGGCACCAGACATTTATAACATTATTGTTCTCCATAATACACATATTTTCATTCCAAAATTCATACATCAAATTCAATTGAAGTACAATAAAGTAAAGAAATCATAATATAAATGTAAAGTTTAGATACTTACAAGTCTCTATGTATGCTCATGGTGGGCAATAATATGTATGGGAAGACTCTTTCCCCTAGTCCTCTACGTCTGTGGGTTGAATTACGCTCTGAAATGGATATTGCCTCAGGTGATGTCCAATACTGCTGCCAACGACTCCATATTTGTTCAGAAATGTAAGACGGTCGTACACCGGCCCTGTGTATCTCAGTAATAAAGTCTCGATAACGTGTACGTGTTTGTCATTCCCATACTCTATAAATGATCGCGTCAAATTAAGAATCCCAAATTTTTTCTGAAATAAAAGGAAAAACATTCGATAAATAGTTATGATGTAATAATATTTATCTAATTAATGTATAAAATTATTAATTAAAAAAGAAAATAATAATTTTTGTTGTATCTCAAACTCTTGATAGTAAAATTTCTTTGTCGCCTGAAAGATATTCTTCTATACATAACCCTCAAGATCAATCTTCTCCTTGAATTTGGATGTCATGTTTCTTGAGCATGGTCCAGATGGAATCAACCTAATATAAAAATAAATAAATTTATACCATTTTTAAAATTTAAACCTAAAACTTAATTATAAACATATAGTGTTTCATATATTTTCACTTACATATTATTGACAATTTTGATGTAAGTTCTTCCATCGGGTACTTCAGTTCTAGGTTGGCGGCTACCTCCTTCGTCCTTATTATTTACCCCTGATATCTCTATCGGTATAGGGGTAGTGAATGATCTAGGGGTGGTGGATGGTGTAGCAATAGGTACGAAAGGTGATGCCTCATCTGCAAATGTAGTAGCTGGAGGGGGAGGAGGTGATTCAGTACTAGCTGCTACACTATGAGATTCTTCACCTGTACAGTAAGTACTTCCACATCGTGGTCTGAATCTTGATTGCATCATATTTTGTCTTCTCTTTGGTGGCATATTTCAATCTGAAATTAATATTTGATTGAATTTTGTAGAAATATTACAATTTGATTTCAATATTTTATACAATATATTGAAAATTCTATAATAATTGATTTGTTGAATATAATATTCAATTACAAACACAAATTAATCACTATCATCACTTAAGTGTAAATTAAAATCGTCTTCTTTTCTAAAGAATTTGAATCAAACTCAGGTTCTTCTTCAGATTTCTGGCCTTCCTCATCCTCTCTAGATAAAACTTCAAAATATTCATTACATTGAAATGTTTCTATGCCAGTGTATCGATGAATGACTCACTATTCCATCTTCCTGTTCGTTTTCATTATGCCATCCTATGTGAGATGCAGTAACATCAGAAGCATATAGTCTTTGAAGTCTCGGAATTAGCGGGAAATAATACATCTGCTTACAGGGTACTAATTTATGTTTTACAGAACGCTTTCTAGGCTTGAACGTAGATTGACCACAAAATTTGCACTATTGTAATAATATGTCATCTCTCCAATATAACATATATCTAAATTTTCAATAGTCAATCTTTTCAACAAGCAAACCAACCAAGGCCTCTAATAAGTTTCTTCATATTGTAAAAATTATTAACCATTGTATGATAAGGAGGCAATGATTCATTATACCATCCAAGAATTTTATCAAAACTACGATCATAAATATGCCCTTCAGACTTTATGTTCAATATTCGAGCAATTGAAGACAATTGAGTCATTGTCTCATAATTTGGCCATAGTTCTTGGTCAGTTGATTGTAGTAAGTCAAAAAACTATTTTGAATGTGGGTTTGGTTCTTCTTCAAGATTTTCTATATTTTTCTGAAAGATATAACCGGCTGCATCATAAACTATTTTCTTGTAAGAATTTTCATTTGCATTCACATTATTTGTTCTAAATCCAATCCCCCCTTCAAACTCATTTAAATTCACTGACAATTGTGCTTCATTATCCCTTGAGGTACTACAAATCAATGGTTCCCCATGTCGTGTCCACTCAAATAATTTGGGACAAATCCATTTCTCAACAAATGTCCATTTACTTCATCAATAGGAAGGAAATGAATGTGTTTGCACTTTTTACATGGACATCCGATCTTTGGGTCATCCATATATGCAGGTTGAGAAAATGCATAATGAATAAAAGCTTCAACTCCCTCAATAAACTCAGGATTAATGAAACTATCAGGTGTTAATCGTTTATACATCCAAGATCTATCAACATTACTCATTTCTACAAAACTGTTAATTTGAAACAGTGATTCCATAGTTAGTATCCTTCATGCTTCCCAAAGTTTACAGAACATCTAAACTTTACACTATATCCCCTAAGTATTAACCAATTGAAATAATCAACTACAATTGATTTCAAAACTATGGTACGTGATATTATTTACACCTGTGAATCAAGAAAATAAGTTCTTGTTGTGATTCCTAGGCTCACAGAATTTTTCACCGATAAGCCTCATAGGAGCTACATCACGGGTTTCCAGCCTATATACCATCATAGGGGTTTATTATGGAAAGTAATTGTCTTGTCTATGAAACGTATTAATTTCTCGTGTTAATACTAAGTTTGCATTAATCACATCGAAGTTAAACTATTAATCAATCGAATTAATCACCTACAATTGATTTCAAAACTATGGTACATGGTAGTGTTTACACCTGTGAATCAAGAAAATAAGTTCTCACTGTGACTCCTAGGCTCGTGAAATTTTTCACCAATAAGCCTCACGGGAGTTGCATCACAAGTTTTCAGCCTATATAACGTCCTAGGGGTTTATTAATGCCTCAAATCATTTATAACATCTCAAACGCATTCCACATACAATAAATACTTATACTATTAAAGAAGAACATAATAACTCATCAATGATTATAAGAATATTCTAAACAACAATACAAAATCAAGACGTCATTTGCATTCACACAAAATCCAAAGGTATCAGAATTGTATTATTAAAGCAATAATATGTTAAACATTAGTTGGATGACTAATCTGGATGGATGAACAACTTTAGATTACAACGAAGAAAGATGAGTGAAGCTCTTCAACATAATATAGGGCCTACGAAAAAGAATATGAAATATTTAATATAATACACTTGTTATAAGATTTGTTAAGAAAATAAGATAAATTGCATTAGTTAAATTTGATGACATTTCTCGATCCTTTATTAAAGTTATCTTTTGATTTTTCTACTTCAAGTTTATAATTGAACTAAATCCCTTCATGTTAGTGTTAATTTAGGTGATGATTATATTTTTTATTTTTTAATTCTTCTAATATCAATGTCTATAACATTGCATGCGTTATTGGCTATGGTATAAGGTTCTTCAAAATTACTAGCTTTCAAATATACATATTATTATTGTTTGCATATGGATTAAACCTATGTATCTTAATTAGAATAAATTATAAAAAGACTAGGAGTTTTAAATGGCATCCACACATTAGCAATTGAAATATTAAATTGTTTTCTTGAGTCATATTAAATATCATGGAGAAGTGTCTAAGTTTGTTAATTCCATCAAAATTAGTCAAGTACAAGTAGAATTACTTTTAGCATATTTTCATTAGGATTTCAGAACCTGAATAAAAATACATCATCACTATTAATATGTACATCCTACAATCCATGAACCTTTTAATTATACATCATCACTATTTAAACCTTTAAAGAATGTTGAAAAGTAAAAAAAAAAACTTCCAACAATCAACCGCAATACATTCAAGAAGAATATGATAAGGAAAACCCAAATCATCAATAATTGACCAAATGAAATACAAAATTGATGAAATACTACTAGGCAATTTCTTTGGTTTTCTTAACGGAATAAGTTTTGCTCTAATTGCCAATGTGATGAGAGGCCCAAATATAAATCTCCGAACTTCTATTCCTAAAAAAGGAATTTAAATCATATAATATGAAACTTTATTTCTTAACTGTTTTCACTTCGGATGCTATTGGAAAAGCAGCAAATTTTAAGTTCCAAACTTTATAAGTTATAGGTGCATCAAATGCTCTATGAAATGGGTGACCTCATATTCACCATTACGAAAGATCATTCCTTTTAGATTATCAAAGTAAATGCATATGCACCCGATGGATGGATCATTATTCCATCTTCCTATTCATGTTCATTGTGTCATCTCATGTGAGATGAGGTAACATCAGAGGCATATACTCTTTAAATTCTCAGTGTTAACAGGAAATAATACATCCATTTTTAGGGTACTAATTTTTGTTTCACAGAACACTTTCTAGGTTTGAACTTTAATTGACCACAAAATTTACACTATTATAATTCCACATCATCTCCCTCAAACAACATACTTCCAAAATTGCAACAATCAATTTTTTCATAAGTTTCATTATATTGTAAAAATTATCAACTATTGTATGATCAGGAGGTAATGATTCATTATACCAAGCAAGAATTTTATCTAAACTTTGATTAAAAATATGCCCTTCAGACTTTATGTTCAATATTCGAGCAATTGGAGATAATTAAGTTACGGTCTCACAATTTGGAAATAATTCTTAGTTAGCTGATTTTAACAAGTCAAAAAACTTTTTTGCATGTGGGTTTGTTTCTTCTTCAAGATTTTCTATATTTGCCTGAAAGGTATAATCGACTGCATCATAAACAATTTGAGTGTAAGGATTTCTCAGTTGCACCCACAGTTTTTGTTATAAATCCAATTCCTCCTTCAAGCCTATCCACATTTATTGATGAGTTTACTTCATTACCCTTTGATGTGCTACAAATTAATAACTTTCCATGTCATGTCCACTCAAAATAATTTAGAACAAACCCTTTTCTTAACAAATAGAGATTCACTTCATTAATAGGAAGAAAACGAATATGTTTGCACTTTTTAAATAGACATCTGATCTTTGGACTATCCATATATGTAAGTTGAGAACATCTATAGTGAATAAAAGCTTCAACTCCCTCAACAAACTCATGATTAATGAAGCTATCAAGTGTTAATCGTCTATACATCCAAGAACTATCAACATTACTCATTTCTACAAAAATCTTATTTGAAAAAAGTGATTCCATAATTAGTATCCTCCATTTCCCTTAATCTTATAGAACATGTAATCTAATTACTTTGTAGAACATCCCCTAAGTTTTTACAGGTCTCAGACCATTTCCCCTCTAACTTGAAACCAACCTATCCCACCATATGAGTTTATAATTATACAAACTGAACATATGTGAGTATCAGCCAAATAAAACAATATGCCAACCAAGCATTATGGTATATGGCATTTTTTTACACCTATGAATCTAGAAAGCAAGTTCTCGCTGTGACTTCTAGGCTCGTGGAATTTTTCACCGATAAGTCTCATGGCAGCTGCATCATGAGTTTCCAGCCTATATACTATCCTAGGGGTTTATTATAACTCATTATAACTCAAATAATCCATAAGTATATAAACTCATTTAACATGTAGTAAATACTTATGTAATAAATACATCTAGCCATCAATCATTCTAACAATATTCCTAAACAACAACATACAAAACCAAGATAACTATGTTTGCATTAATCACCTACAAGTTGATTTTCGAAGTTTGATTTTAAATAAGCACTATGGTATATAACATTATTACACCATATGAATTGAGAAAGCAAGTTCTCGTTGTGACTCCTAGGCTTATGAAAATTTTCACCGATAAGCCTCATAGGAGCTGCATCACAGTTTTCCAACCTTTATACTATCCTAGGGGTTTATTATGCTAAGAATTGTCACGTTAATTACGTCAATTTCATATATTAATACTAAGTTTGAATTAATCACCTACAAGTTCAAGTCTTTATATTTCAATTCAAACAATGCCCACACATAAACATGTAATCTATTAAAACCCAGCATAAAATCTTATCAATCATTATTATAGGTAAAATTACAAAGAACAACACAACATCGATCACATTGTAGATTGAACGACTTATCTTAATAGACAGACAATCGCAAACTACAAAGAAGACGAATAAGGTTGGACAATTATCGAGGCTCTTCAACACTGAACACGACCTGTAAGAAATACAATATTAATCCTTGTTAATGAGTGTATTATGTCATTTTGATAGCATTTTTTGTTGAACTCTAAAATATAGTTCAACATTAATCATTGTTAATGATTATTATCAAGTAAATTGACATAACTTGACGCATTTTATGTTTCAATAAAAGTAGGGACGTGTGGACTTTTGTTAGTTTTATTGCAATATAATTGGCCTTATCTTGCTTTTTATACATGATATCTTTGTTCAAAATGATTTGTACTATATTTAATTGGTTGAGTGGAATATGGATCTTCATATTATAAATTAGAATTTGAATAGAAAAGATCTTTGGGATTTATTTATTTTCTCTTTCTGGCCCCTTAATGAAATAAATTATAATTAGATGAAGTATTTTATTAGGTTTCTCACATTTTAGCAATATGTTAATTATTTACTTTGTGTTGTGTCCTTAAATTTATGGTTGCATGTTATAGTTATAGGTTTATAACTTCTTGGGCCTCTAATTAATGCTACTATAAGTTTTAGTGTTTTGGTTAATGTTCATAATGAATTAGATGAAAAATCTTGTCAATACTTGATGGGTCATGTTGTGTCACTTCTTTTTGTTTTTGGTTATTTGACTTGACGTTTCTTAGTATAAAAGTTCATAAGGTTCTTTATTAGAAAATTGAGTTAGATTTTTATTTAGTGAAATGATGACTATACTTACAATATTTTAAGAATATAATTTTTGTGATATGCATTATAAAATAATTTTAAAATTCCATTTCTTTTATGTTATGTCTTATTTTGTCTAAACTTAAAACATCTCTGTTTCTTCAAGTTCCAAACTCTAGCAAACTCACTTCTTTAATTAGGTCTAATTTTAAAATGTTTTTCAATTATAAAAAGTTTTAGATCAGTTTTCTATTCATCGTTTAAGTACATTAAAAAGATCTTAAAACATAAATATCCAATTTCTCTAGTCTTTAAATTATTACCTGATCATAAATTATTATAACTAAAACAACATAGTTTTACAAATCCTTCCTGAATCTTTTCTTCCTTAAATCAATCCCCTCAATTCACTATATTTGTTTCAAAACCTAAATAACAATTGTGGAATCTTTAACACCTTTCATCGAACATTTCATCTTTATATAACATTTTATCGAACATTTTGTAGGCAACCCGAATTCATATCTAAATAATAGACAAACCACTATATTTTTCCATCATTCGCTAACATAAGCACGTTTAAACACATTTAGTTTTGAAAAAAAGGACACGAATAGAAGACCTAAATTTCTGAAAGCACTTCCAAAATGTCAAATGTATGTAAAAAATTTATCAAATGTACAGATTAACATATGCTAGTTTAACAAAAGAGAAAGTACTTTAGAAATTGATACATGGTACAAACCTTGTTGAAGAAATCAGGTAAGCTTATTGAGATGGTAAGCTTAATGAGATGGAAGGGTCCAACAAAGCCAATGCAATCATTAAATACCTATACAAAACAATTGAAATAAGAACATTACGGGCAGAATTAAACATTTCAAAAGAAAAATAATCATGGAAGTGAGTAAAGATGAATATAAACAACTAAGCATAGAAGTGAGTAAAGCGATAGTATTCAAAACTTGGGTACTTAATAACTTGAATAAAATAGAACTCCTACTCAAGCATCGAAGATTATAAGTTAAGTCAAATCTAATATTTTATTTCTAGTTAACTACAACATTGTAAAAAAATTTAAGTACAACAGCGATTAGTCTAAATATCTCACAAGATGTAAATGAACTTGTAATCTAGAAATCAGTTTGATCAAAATTACAAGACAAAAAGATAAAAGGTGTCTTAGGAAAGATAAAGTATTACAAGAGATTTATTTAGAAATTTTAAATAATTATTGCATAATTAACTAGGCTTAAGCATAAAAAATGTCAAATTTAATTAGAGTGATTGATATAAAGAAAGCTTTTAGAGGTTGAAGTAAAGCCTTACTATTGTGACAAAATTTTCCCTTCCTTCTAAAGATGAGTAGTTTGTACTACATTTTGATGCTTCTTAAGTTAGTTTTTAAGTTATGTTTTGATGCAAAATGATAAAATATGACCTATTTATCAAGGTCACTTAAGCGATAGAAAGTGAACTATCTTGCTCATGGCTTTAATATAACAGTCATGAGCAATATGTCAAATTAAATCAAAATCTTTATAAATTTTATTGTGAACTGTGAAGTATTAATGATTCTAAAGCAATATAGTACAATTTATTGGTAAGGTATATCTAAGTATCAAAATAAGATTTGACAATATTATCTCTATAGAGTTACCTCTAAAGTATATATCGGTTATAGGAGTTTTTAAATATATTCTATATATAAGTAGTTGACTAATTATCCAAATCAATATGAATGCATAGTAAAGAAAGCATAATGCATTACAACTCTATTTTGAGAATATCATAACTCCATATAGAAAATACTAACAACTTAAATAAGGTATATTACCACTTTTTAGAAAAGTTCTAATACTACAGCAAAGTTAACATCATTTATATTAAAAAAAATACCACCACCATATGAAAAAAATAGTACCACATTGTATAAAAAAAAATCATTACTTAATTTTGCAAATATCATGTGCTTAGATTGAAAATACCATTACCCTATTTAAAAACACCAATATTCTTAACAAAAGATACTACTACTCCTTACAAAATATAAGGCTAGTTTTTGCAAAAAAAATTAGTTAGACTTAAAATAAATCGAGTATATTGCTTAAGAAGATATATGGATTTTAAAATAGTTGCTAATTGGACTATGTTCATATGTTTTAGACAATCATATAAGAAAAATATGGGCAAGTACTAAATCATGTTTGTAGATCATTTTCTTAATGAACCTGGTTTAGTACATGCCTGTGTACCAAACTATGTTCATGAAATATTTTCTTACAGAACATGGATGGAAAACACCCATTTGTTAAATTATGTTCATGAATGATTTTCTTAAGGACACAATTTAGTACACGCTATGTTTCAAAATTGTGTTAAAGGAGTTTCCTAAAGAAGTTGTATTGGTAAATGATCATATGCCTAACTATATTTATGAACGATTTTCTCAAGGAACATTGCTTATTACACATCTATATGGTCAATCATGTCAATAATAACTCGATATGAGAAATTAAAAAATAATTTGGGACACTTCTATGTTGTTAAAATCTATTAATTTGTCTACAATCCCTTGCATGTTCTGAGACTAAATCTATTTCTACCAAAATTAAAGTACTAATTTAGGACATACTCATCCCATTTAAACAACTTTCTTAAAGTAAAAATGAATTAATGAAAATAAAGAGGGAAATGTATAAGCTGAAGTTCAAGGAACCAACTACAAAACAGGCAACAAGCTTGATAATGCTACACATAACATTAGTATTATAACCATTCATTCCTAATTAATTAGGTGCAAAAACTAACCGCTAACAAACACTTCAACAACTTAAGCTTTGAATCACACGAATAAATGGTTTAATAAAATTATATCAATTTCATTCAACATCTAGCATCCAAGATAGTTTTATGATTCATCTTTTATTCTTTAAGAGTTAGCAATTTTGGGATGACAGCTACTTGCATCTTAACTAAGAAACAATTTCTCTATATTCTATTGTATACACTCCTCTAAGACCTACTACTTGTGTTTCTTCACACCCCTAAAGCACATACGGTTCCTCTCCTTCCATATCTTATAGATGCATAAACTGAAACTAATAACATAAATAATCAAGTTACCTTAAACTACAATGTTCAACTTATAACTAGTTTATGAAACCTTCATAATTCACGACAAATCTTTTCCAAAGGATTAAATCTTGGATAGTGTTCCAAATTTTTTGTTGTGAAGTTACAATAAAAAAATATGGATTAAACCAGTACCTCAATCGATGATTAAACCAGTACCCCAACCAAATAAAAAAAATTGATGATTACCCATACAATCAAGCCAGAAACAAAAAACTCACACATTCAAAGCAGTATACAAAATCCAGTAAAAAACAAACCCAATGATGTCGTAAAAAACAATCAAAGATGGACCACTTACCTCATCCGATGATTAAATGAAGATGACAACGATGGCACGTGATGGAAGAAGATAAATGCAAAGAAGGACAAACAATGAGGAAACCGAAGCACGCACAATGAAAGACGGAGAACCATGGACGACGATGACGTCAGGGAACCAATGGCGGCGACAGAGGAGAAAATGAAAAAAAGAGAGAGAGAAGAAAATGAGGATGGATGAGAGGGTGGGGTTCGTGGGTAGGTTTTTCGTTTTATTAAAAACGTTAAAGATGAAGCTAACAACGACATTTATATTTTAATTTTACCGACAATATAGTTATTATGTCAGTATATCACCAACGGAATCCAATCTCGTCGGTACACCCTGACACTTATTTATGCCGCCAAGCATTTTGACTAATTTACTAATGAATATCGCTCTTCCGTCACTATGTTCCATCGGAAAAATTACTAGGATAATTTCTCTTTACTTTTACATATTGATATTTTGTCCGTCGCTCAATAAAATTTTTTTTGACAATTTTATTGATAGAAATTGATTTTTCGTCGTTAATTGACTACGATATTTTTACCGTCAATAGTTTGTAATTTTTTTGTAGTGATCCCATTAATTCCTCTATAAGACCTCCCAACCTCCGAGTAGGGCCAACTTTTAACACTTTTAAATATTGACTATGGCCTTCTTAAAGACAAAATCCTTGGATTTAACAACATATTTAAGGAAACTGAGTCAAGATTCTTGCCTTGTCCTTAGCTATTGCACATTTGGAAGTAGTTAGCCTAGAAGTATACATAACCATATGAGCTTTCTTGGTCATTTCATAATCCAAATCAATTTGGACAATATGGTTGGCCTTAATAACACATAAGTTCTTCTGGGCCTCTTGTTGCTCTTTCCTCTTCCTTTTTTCAAAAACATCCTCCTTGCTCCGTGTAGTAGATATAAGTTTATATATATTACCTTCTAATTGATTGTAACCTTTTACAACTAGTCTTGCCTTAAATTGTTTAACTAACCTATCTGCTTTCAGCTTGGTTTTAAATACCTATTTTAAACCAACAACATTTAACTCTGCGTCTTTAGGAGTTTATTAACAATAAAAATCAACCAATTTAATTATATATTATTTTTAAAATATGGATTATAAATAAAAAAGAGAAATTGATAATTTTTATTAGTATTTTTATTACATAATAAATAATATATTTAATAAAATATTTAATTTACTGTCATATTAAATTAATAAAATATTATTAACATTTTATAAATATAATAATTAATTAAAATTATTATATTTTAATATAAATAAAAAATCAGTAAAATTAATAAATTAATCTAGTTGACACATACTCCTGTAATTTATTATTCTAATTATTTTTTATGGTACCATTGTCTACATAAAGTGCCCTGTGTCCCAAAAATATTATGTTATCAGATGTTAACAAAAAAAGACTAATGAAATATATTCGCAAATACTTTTTTGCAAAATATAGGGATTCTTAAGAGATTTTTAAAATACCAAAAAATTTAAGTAGAATGGAGAAAATTAATAGAAAATTTGATATCTCTTACTATTTTTAATTTTCATTTTAACATATTTTATAAAAATTTTATCAGTTGATAAAACATGTCAATCCTTAACAAATGGCTAAAAATCTGATGGCAAAGTTTGTTCCAATGTGTTAAACGGAAAGTTAAATTAATAAAATAAAATGGTTTAATATTTAAAAGATTCAACTTGAATTAAATTGTTATAAAATTAATTAAAGATTAAATAAAATTAAAAAATTTAAAATATGTTAAAAATTGTCACTATTTATAAAAAATTTGAAATTTAATTAAAAAAGAAAATATTAAATAAAAATTTAGTGATTTATTTTGATTTATAAAAATTTATTAACTTATAAAAATTTATTGATTAATAAATAAATTAAAAATTTTAATAATAAAAATTATTAAACTGAACAGTTAAAAATTTAATTAAAAATTTTGAAGGTTAAAATTTCTTTTAATCTTCATTTTATACAATGGCAGTTTTCAAAATAAAACGACAGAATATATGTATCGTATGGGCAACAGCTCGGGGCAAAATTGTAAAGTCGGAAGCCAAACAACAAAGTTTCTGACTCAAAACAGGTTTAGAGATATATCCACTTCCAAACATACCCTATAACTGAAACATCTAATCTGAGCAAACAGACAAACCCCTGTTTTCGGCTTTTCTGTGTCTACTCGGCCTCTCTCATTTAAGCTCATAAACCCTAGTCATTTCCAGAATTAAAACCCTAAAACCCTTCAGAGACCCTTAAAATGGCTTCAATTATGCATCGATCTCGCATCGTTTCTATGACTTGTCGATCCCAAAGGCCTCCCTACAGACGATTTAGCACCGATGTGAGTTCCAATCCGAGCAAGGAGTCGATCATATCTTCACAGTCTATCGTCGCCGATCAAGCGGCGACTGAACCTCATACGGAGAAACCTGTGGCGGAGGTAACTGCTGGACAGGAGAGGAAAGCTTGGGGCTTTTTGAAGTATGCCATTGTTGGGTCTCTCACTAGCGCCTCTGTTCTAGCTGGCTACGCAACTTACGGTGTGTTAATTTTCTTTTTTTTGCTTTTGATTGTTTTTGGAAATAAATTGGTGTTTTTTTTTTCCCACCGCATTCCATGAAAAGTATGATTTGGTCGTAAAATTTTTTATTTTGAATTATTTTTCTGTTTTTCTATTGGGTTTTAATGGTGCTTGCTTGTGTTTTTTTTAGGGGATTTCTATTTCCTTGAACAAGAAGCAAGGTCCTTGCTTTATAAACTGTTCAATGCTGAACTTTTATTCATAAACATACAGTTTGATGTTTCTGTTTTTATGGAAAGTTGTTTCCAGAAGTAAACTGATTTTAGTATATAGGTTGTTGCAAAGATTTTTCCTCTTTCCTTTTTCCTTTTTCCTTTTTCCTTTTTCATTGAGACTATTTTTAGCTTAGCGAGTAAAATACTTTTATTCTAATTGCATCATCAAATGATTGTACCGTGTCGTTCAATCGTTGAAGGTTTTATCTTAAATTATCTTTTGTTTTTAGTTGGTTTTAAATTGGTGTGATTGATTTATTTACTTTCAAACGAAGCATAGTTCTTGCTTGATAAATCATGCAGTGCTGAAGTTTAGTGGTTTCTGTTTGATATGTGTTTATTTTGCTCTTTTGTTTGTTCAGCTTATTCACTGGATGAAATAGAGCAGAAGACAAAAACATTGCGAGAATCTGTGAATTATACTGCTGGTGATGATACTTCCTCTGTTGAGGTCAGTCAACTTTTAACTTTCTGATTGTATTCTTCATGTTTTTTTCCTATTAGTATTCTTGACATCTTTACAAACGCTGTTGTTACAACTTTTGGATAAGAAAAAATTGCTTTTAATCAATTCTTTGTTTTCCACTCTGTTAATCACTGGTCTGTGTATGGAACTATTTTCAAAAGTAGAAGAGTGTGTGATTTTTATTTCAACGCGACAGATTTAAGAAAAGAAAGTTAGGATATAATCCAGTATGTTGACAATGAGAATTTAAATCTTCAATTTGGATGTCACTCCCGTATTTGGAGGAATCCAATCTCTCGATTAATCTCTTTGATCTTTACAGTGATGTTTTGCATAATTATTCTCATGATAGCTGAATACGCTAAAAAGGAAATAATACAATAAATTGATATTCACTTATTGAACTTCTGCAGAAATATAAAGGTTTCCTGTACTCTGCTGCAATGACAGGTGAGATCTCTGAAATGTTTTTTGACAACATTATTCACCTTCTCTGTAGTTTACATTCACGTTCATATAAAATTTTGTTTTACAAATTTATTAGAATATTGGCTATTACATGTTCACTTTGTTCCTGTCTTAATTTGGAACTGATATTCTTCTTTCTGTTTTTCTATTGCATCATTTCCTTAGTAGAGCTTAAATTTTCACTTGATTAGCTGCAAACCATTTCCAAAAAGTCCACATGTTATGTTTTCTTATAATTTTGGTTACGATGATCACATCGGTGATTTTATATCAGTTGTGCTTGGATTTTTTTCCTTGATGTTGTCATTTGTCAACTCGATGAAGATCATCAACATAGCAATTGTAGTTGTTCACATGCAGCGCCATTTCCATGACTGAAAATTGATTGTTTTCATATCCCATGCAAGATGAGGGGGTCTTATTATGGAAAAAAAGTGATGGTTACCTGCCATCGATGCTTTTATTGTGGGTTATTTGGTCTATGGACAGCCAATTAGTCCATTTGTTATTCCACTATCTCTCATCTTGATCTTTTAGAATGGAAAAATACGGAGGAGCTAATCACTGAACGCTTAATTATGCTGTGAAGTTTATAAGTGGAAATGTAAGCATGTTTATGTAATGTGCTTGTGAAAATTGTGTGTTATTTATCTCAATTGGAAACAAAATCCTCATGTTATTTGCTTTCTTTGAATTCCAGTGCCAGTTAAAGCGGCTGAACTTTACTTGGATACGAGGAGAATGATTGAGGAGCAGGTTAAGGTGAGTGTGGATTCAACTTCCATTATTGTTGCCTCCATCAAAATTTTCGTCTTCTAGTTGTTAACCTCAGGGTTTGTGCTGTGTAGGGTTTTACTGAGCCAACATCTGATAAGCTTCTGCCTGATCTGCATCCTGCTGAACAACATGTTTTTACTCTTGTTTTAGATCTTAACGAGACAATAATCTACAGTGATTGGAAGGTAAGGCATCTAGTGGAAACAGCTGGCACAATACTTCATTTGTATTATTTATTCGAATTTATACTTCAAAAATGTTTTTTGAGTTGTTATTCCTGCTGTTATTCTATTCAATATGTGAATGTAAGTTCCCCAGCTGGATCATATCTGCATAATGATTTTATATTGTCAATGATATTAACTATTCTACGTTCATGTGTTCTGCTCTTTTGTTGTCTACAGCGTGACAGAGGCTGGAGAACATTCAAAAGACCTGGAGTTGATGATTTCTTGCAGCATCTTGCCAAGTTCTATGAGATTGTTGTGTACTCTGACCAACTGAATATGGTACTTGAATTTTTGTGGCCCTATGTTCAAATTTAAGTTATGTGAAGTCATTTGGTTCTCAACCTTTTTTTGTGGTGCAGTATGTTGATCCTGTTGTTGAAAGATTGGATACAAACCACTGTATACGGTATCGGCTATCAAGAGGGGCTACCAAGTATCAGGATGGCAAGCATTATAGAGTATGCTTAGTATTGCCTTATACAGGCCATTATCATGTTATGTCTTTCTTTTGTGTAGCTTGTCTATCATTGTTCATCTGTGATATAACATATACAGTTTATATTATTATGCATTCAAATGCAATCATATCAACATATTTCTTTCAAAATTCTTTTGGATGCTATGGGAACAAGCTGGCTATACTCCACATAATCAATAGATTAATAACCTGAGGTCACACTTGACCATCCTTGGGATGGCTGTTGGACAAAGAATTCTGTCAACTACTTCCATTGATTATGCTTCGTGAGTGGTTTTGTGATGAAACCATACCGTGCACAACACAGTACCTAGGCCCTCATTTATAGTTTATGATGTGATGGTAGAGGCATTGACATATCCTTCACAACCTATGATTTAGTCATCTTATCTGGAATCTGGAATGTAGTGACGTATTTAGAAATATGAGATCATAGCATATGTTAATCTACACTAGGATTATTAGATCTTTACTAATGCCCTTACAAGTTTGCATAGCTAGAATGATTTGGTGAACTCTAGGTTTCAATCTTAGTAAAAAATCTGTATAGAGTATCCACTTCACTACTGCTGGGTTATTTATAAGGCTTATTTGTGATGGGATGAGATATCACTAATTTTTATGATCCTGGGAACAACATTCTCTCTTCAATTTTTTTAATAAAAAAACTATTTCCAATCTTTATTTCTTCCTAGTAAAATGCATTGGTGCAACTGTATTCACCATGCTTTTCTGGAGCTACCTTTAGTAACTGTTTACTTGAAACAGATTTGCTTCTATTTATATCATGTGTAGGCAATCCCGGGCTTTATTCTTCTAAATTTTACTGAATTAAATGGTTTTATGAATAGTTGCAGGTCATTTTATAACTGCTGCATATAGTATAATGAAAAGTATCATTGTTCTAGTTGTTATTTTCAGGATTTCACGAAACTCAATAGAGATCCAGCTAAAATTATATATGTGAGTGCACATGGTTTTGAGAATAGTCTTCAACCAGAAAACTGTGTCCCAGTTAAGCCATTTAAGATGGATGAGAAGGGGGATGCACCTTTGGATACAGCACTTCTGGATCTCATCCCATTTCTTGAATGTAAGTTACCTGCAAATCCTATTTCTAGAACTCATGTCCACATAAATTCACAAACGGGAAATTTTTTAAAATGCCAATGCTGACAAGATAGGACTGTAGTTGTTGAACTTCTAGATGCCTTTATCGTTTCTCATTTACATCTTTTTGTGAAGCTTCCACACATTATCCTTGAAGATACCATACTTGATCTTCTGTTGAATAATAAAGGACATTCACGTGCTGTGTGCAGATGTTGCTCGTGCTAGTCCAGCTGATATCAGAACAGTTCTATCTTCTTATGAAAAGAAGGACATTGCAAGAGAATTCATCGAGCGTTCTAGAGACTATCAGAGGTTACTTTCTTACTTGTCATAGCTTTATTCGAAATCTATGAGGCTAGCTTTGTTTCAGCCCTAGATAGTGTGTTCAATCAGCATAACCTTTCTTCTTTGACGGGCATTATAATTTGCTCAAATCTTGGTGTAGACGCATGCAAGAACAGAGGCAACAAGGGCGATTCTGGCGACGATGAGGTTGTTAGTAGGATATAGTGGATGAAGTTTTGGTGGGAAGATCATGATAAGACAATATTTACACTTGAAGGTGTCGAACCCTTTTTATTTTGCCAAGTTAGAGCAATTTGACTGTCGAGGGTTATTTTGGAAATCATAATGCTCTTCACTGCATCATTTATATATCGTTGGGAGTTTGTGGTCTTTCCCAGTTGGGTTCATATTACTAATCAATTATCTTGATAAATAATAATCCAGATTTTCTTCTAGTGACGAGGGGATTCATATCGTCATTTTCTCAGCGTTTGTAATCATCATTCAACAAGTTTTGCAGAAAGCTACAATAGAGGTTAAATTTAGCCGTCTGATGTAAATAGACTACTTTGTTTTCTTTTGCTCTTGGTTGTGTCATGAAATCTATTTGTAAAACATTTCCTGTTCGAGTTGCGAACTATTTTGTTTCTCATCGTGACCATGTACCATTTGGACAACATTTTGTTTGCTTGCGGGGCATCTGATTTGATTGGTTTACGGGTAGTTTCATCGTTGCTGTCTGGAATTTGTGAAGTCTTCCCTCTCGATCCATTTCGACAGCATTGCCAAGTTGAAGTGGATCTCTCTTCTAATGTGCTCCGGCATATCACTTACATTGAAAACTCAACAAGTACACCGTTCAGTAAGGTTTTGAATATTATATTCGCAGATTGGGGATAAACATGAACATGTATTTGCAGCATCATTCACTACTGCGACTGTGCTTGTGGGCCATACAGGACTTATGCCTTCTACCTTTGGTCTAGAATTTTGAGGAAAACGTTGGGGGGTTTTAGGAATTGTGGTTATTGTACACATGCCCATATCAGGTCCCATCATAAAAGCAACTGATAAACAAGGTCCATCAATCGATTTGTTGTGATGGGGATGTAAAACTTACCAGATGTTAGTTGTTTTTAGTATTCTTTGCCCTCCTAGAATACTACATTTGTTATCATTTCAATGTGAAGCTATTAACAATATCATAATTTAACTTTAACCAAGAATCAAAGAGCTAAAACATTTAACATATTATAACCATAAACATAAGAAATATTCCGACCTTCCAACCATTTTCTTCTCTTCGAACAATACTGACTTTACAGTCAAAGCATGCTTGAACTATTCTTCTGTGATTTGGATTTTACGTCTTGAAATTTACGTTTTCTCCAAATTCACTCCATAATCGTTTTATTACAGGCACATTTGCTTGAAAAGGGAAGTTTTTCAACATATGTTTTATACAAAGATTAAGAATTTTGGTACTGAATTCAAACAGTTGATGATTCATATCATTAATCAAACAGTTGATGATTCATCTTCGTCTACACATCCTCACCGTCTTAAGTAAAGATTTGGGGATTCGGAGAAGTGGGAGTTCAGGTTGGAGATTCTGTCGGCGTGTATGAATTGTTTTTGTTTTTTGGATACATTGTTGTTTTAAGCATTTTTTAATATTTTAAAACGAATGTTTTTATTCTTACATATCAGTTAAAAGACAACTCAAATGGTCCTTCGCGTCACATTAACTAATATGTATTATATTTGAAACACTTGGAAGTTGATATGTTAAATTGATTTTCTAAAAGTTGTAGGTAGTAACGAAAAATTAAGGAAAAGTTTTTGATTCAGTAAGTAATTAACCTTATATTTAAGATTATTAACAACCTAACAATTTTCAATCTTCATCTTGTAGTTCATTTAAATGAAATCCATCAAATTGATCTAACTAATATTTCCTCAATTAATTAGAGAACGAAGCTTATCCTCGACAACTTGTAACATCAAACGTAAGTATCAGGGCCGTTCTTATCGTTTTATAGCCCTGGGCAAAATTAAAAAAAGAGCCCTAATAAATTGACTTAAAGTTTACATGTTTGTATGAAACATAAATAACTCAATTTATAAGTCTACTTACTCAACCAAATATTAAATGATCATCAGCTAATAATATCTTACAAATATCATTAGCAATAAAATCACTAAAAATAGTAACAATAATAACAAAATAGCAATAGCAGCAATCAAACAACAATATTAGACTGCAAAATACTAACAGAATTGCACTAACAAATACACAGAGGATCATGATTTATGAAAAACATTTTTTTCGTACATTTCTAGATGCAAAATCATTAATAATATTATCAAGATCAATATTGTCCAACATATCCTTCTCAATACATAACATAGCTAAACCATTCAACCTTTTTTATAATAGATGATCTCAAGTAGGTTTTCAATAATTTTAATTTTGAAAAACTTATCTCAGCTGATGCTACAGTCACAGGTATAGTTAATAGAATTATAAGAAATTGAAATATTTGGATAACAATCTGTAGCTTTAACAAATTCTAAAATTTCAACTGATGTCATTAACTAATTTGGAAAAGTCATTTGTAACACTTTTAATTCAGAAAAAAGATTATCTAAATCCACATCTGACACATTATTATGAGAAAAAGTTGTTGTAAAATTAGTGTAATATTCTCTTAATCCGTTATCATCCAATGACCTCAACTTCTTTGAATCAGATAAGAATCCAAAAATATTATCAAATGTCGTTAATTGTTTAAATATATTCTACAACGAAGCATTTGTCATATCCACAACAACTAGAAAGTAATTAACTCTAAAAGAATCCTCTGCTGATTGTATTTCTCTATTATGGTTAATTTTATCGAATTGTCTTTTCCTAATAATACAACGTCTAGTTGAAAATGTAGGCTCTATATTCATCTCAAGTGCAAGACTTTTAGCAATATTCACACTAGAGCCAAACTCTTCATTTCTATATTTCTCAAAAAAATACCATCACACCTTCTAATTGCTTTATGGTAGTATTAATATACACAAATTTAGATTGCAACTTTTTACTCACCATGTTAATAGCGAATAAAATATCATACCAGATAACCATATCAAGTACAAGCTCAAAACTCTCAAGTACACTAACCAAGCTTTCTGCTTCACTCTTTGACTTGGCATCATCACAAGATTTAGATAATTCCATCAAAGCCAAACTTATTTGAGGAGCTTGAAATCTAATAACTTTAGCACTTTTTATTCGACTCTTCCAACGAGTGTTAGACAATGATTTCATAATTAACCTTAAAATATTATCAAGCAAAACCTTCCACCTTTTAGGAGAACTTGAAAATAATGCATATATATATTGCACAGTTCTAAAAAATGAAACAGCTTTAATACAAGAATATGCCATATCACTAAAAGTAAGAGTAAGAGACAAGCACATGACATATATATTGTTCTCGGATTTATTTCTAGAATTGCTTTTGAACTCTTTGGTGTTTTTCCTTCATATTAGAACCATTGTCATAACCTTGACCCCTTACATTATAAACATTAAGATCAAGAGAATTAAATGCATTCAATAATTTATTGAAAAGTCGCAAACTAGATGTGTTATTTACCTTCAAGAATTTTAGAAAGTACTCCTCTACTTTTTATTTTTTTTATTTGACAAAGTCATACATCGTACTAGCAAACTCATTTGTTCTTGATGGCTCAAATTTGGGGTACAATCAAGAATAATAAAAAAGTATTTCGCGTCTTTAATGATCCCTATGATAGAACTTCTAACACTATAGGCAAACAGAGAAATCAAATCATTTTGAATTTTGTGACCAAGATAATGATGATGAATTTCATGATTTTGAATATGTCTAACATGATCATGCATTATTACATAAAATTCAGCAAGCATCTCAATTAATCCTAAAAAATTACCATTACCATCTTGGTAAAGTTTCTCGTTGGATCCTCGAAAAGCTAAATTATATTAAGCAAGATATTTCACAACAAAAACTATTCTTATCAAAACTTGTCTCCAATTTTCTTTCTCCTTTATAATTTCTTGTTGTAAATCTTTATCAACTATTTGATTTTTGCTTAATCTTACTCTTAATTCACTCCAAGTTCTTATATTAGTTATATGCTCAATGCAATTCTCATGTTCTTTGAGTTTCTCACGAAGATGCTTCCAATTTCTAAATCCATCAGTTGCTAATCCACTTTGTTTATTATTAGACTTGAATAACTTACAACAAAAATAATATACTTTATCTATATGTTTAGAATAAACCAACTATTTTCTATCGCTAATCTCTCCATTACCAAAATTTGTATAATAATAAGAATATGAAAAATGACGAAAGGTATTGTCTAAAGGAAACACAAGATTCAATTATCTTACAAGCCCTTTTTCAACTAAAATATTCATTGCTTTATATCAAGATTATCTCAATTTTTAGGATCATAAATATCCAATATAGGGCATACTTGCTCATCTGCCTTTAAATTTTATAAAGTGGATGCATTTGGTACATGATCATGCTCACTCAAATTTCTAATATCCTCATAAATATGAATCTCATCACTTAAGTTTTCTTTATGTTGTTTAAAACTACCTTCACCTAATTCCTCGGGACTCTCACTAGAGGAGTCTATTCTTTTAATAAATTTATTAATTGCTCCTTTTTGGGATTCTATCAATTGATTTACTTGTTTACTTTTTTTTTTCCTTTTTTCACTTCTAGACAAATGTTTTTTAGGCAACGTAATAAAAACTAATTATAACGCAGTTGGACTAGAAAAAGAATAAAAGCACTTGTATGGAACTAGAAGAAGTATGCAGACACAACTAAACACCAATAGTTTCATGATATATCACAAAGATATATCAACGATATTATAGTTGTGATAGAGGAAAAAAAATAAGTGCAAAATTTAATATCTAATATTAAAAATGAAAAAACAAAGAGAAAATTTTAATGATAGAGAAACATTAATTTCTAAAAATACAAGAAATTAGCATACTTAGGAAAAAATATAGTAAATAATATTCTAAGTTATTAAATATTTTAAGTTACCCAAGTTAAATATTATCCTATTCTATAAGTTGCGGAAATGATTGATTATTATTGTTATTATTATTATTATTATTATGACATGTTTAATAGAATCATACGTATTTTTATAATAAAGGAAACTATTTATGTAGTCTTTGAATTGAGTAACTTAAATTATTTGATTTAGTTATATTATCACTAAACTTATGTAAACTCTGCAAGAACATAAATCTAACAATTATTACATTACTTGTGACAGCGTATAATGAAAATTACAATTACAAAAATTAAATTATTTATTAATATTTAATTTATAAATAATAAGTAATCTAAAAATAAAAAAGGAGAAACACAAATAAATACAATATCATTTAATATTAATGTTATGATTTAAAATGCTAATATAGTGTCTACGTTAATAACAAATTACAAATTAATTATAACATATTCAAATATTGAATAAGCTAAAAATACATTAAAAAATCAGAAACTTTACCTTTAAATTACACTCAGAATTCAGAAGACGGAATCGTGAAAATTTCTTACTGCCAATTTTTGAGTTGGAGTACCTTAGATGCATATGTTGATGGAAATAAAGAAATTAGAAGGTAAAAATACACCTAAATACTTCAAAACTATTTATAAGTATAACAAGTTAATGTTAACTTTGAAAATAAAGAAATTAGAAAGTAAAAATATACATAAATACTTCGGAACTAATTATAAGTACAACAAGTTAACATTAACTTAATCAATCTAGAAGTTGCTACGTTACTACACGAACGTTCTCTACATTTATATTACATTTATTACACACGTTTGAAGATGCTACGTTACTCTACCAACATTCTCTACACTTATGCTACATTTATTACACACACATAGATGGTGTATCAATGCTACCTATAGGCTAAAGCTTGGCAAAGTTTTATAGATGGGGGCTTTTTTTATGGTGAGCCCTGGGGCAGGCAATATAGACTCAAAAAAGAGAATGCCTTAAGGTGCAAGATTGCTTTGTTAGATTATTTTTTATGTCCCATGTAACTTATCGATTTGAGTCCCATGAAAAGCACCCAAGATAATGGTTATTGGATATTATAGTATGGATCTCAAATGGGTCAAAGACCCTTTTCCTTTCTCTTCCAACAATGAACCATCATAATGGTTGGTGAACCAACATGATGGTTGGTGATTGAGTATTTAAGTGTTAGAAACAAACACTTATGAAAATGTGTGATATCTCAACAGTTCTGAACCATTGAAGAATCACTTAAAGGAAGGAAGCAGAAAGGAAATAAATCGTTATCTTACAAAACGAAACAATTATGGCTACAGGTACACACAAAATCATTTGATCCGATAAATGTCTTTCAATTGGTATCAGAGCTATGGGTGTTGCATTATTGTTGTATGCCGTACTCCATGGTTGTTTATTCTATATTATGTGATGATAATGTTGCACGATTTATTTTCTACCGTGCCGTTTCCACATGATGGTTTTGTATGGACGGCGCGTTGAATTATTTCTATTGGTTAAAAAGATGTTGCACTGCCATGAAATGTATGGGTAATGTGTTTGCTCTTGGATGAATATGGATTGCAGTAATATTTCAAGAAATGAAAACGAAAAGGGCAGTTATTACACGAATTTCTGTTAAGGTTTAGATTAAGTGACATGCACAGTAGCGAGAACCAAACACACAAACCCGAACGAACCATCCTGTGTGCTTATATTGCCATGTTTTGTTTGTGATAAAGTTTCTGTTTTTATAAAGATGTGTTTATGCTTGTTGAGAAAGAATGGCAAAGCTTGGTTCTTGAAACAGAAAGGTAAGGCTTGGACGTTAGGAAGGGATGGACGTTAGGAAAGAGATGGCTTATGGTTT
>JANZXR010000005.1:21744567-21767995 GCA_027575705.1 Erythroxylum echinodendron
CCAGATATCAGTTTTGCTGTTGGAATGCTCGGCCGATATCAAAGCAATCCTGGAATAGATCACTGGAAAGCTGCAAATAAAGTCCTTAGATATTTACAAGGCACCAAGGACTACATGCTCACATATAGAAAATCAACCCATCTCGAAGTGATATGTTACTCGGATTCAGATTATGCCGGTTGTGTAGATTCACGAAAATCTACATTCGGTTATATGTTCCTATTAGCTGGAGGAGCAATTTCGTGGAAAAGTGGAAAGCAGTCCGTCATTGCTACTTCCACTATGGAGGTTGAATTCGTGGCGTGCTTTGAGGCTACGATTCATGGATTGTGGTTGCAGAACTTCATCTTAGGTCTTGATCTTGTCGACAGTATTGCTAGACCGTCAAAAATTTATTGTGATAATTCCGCAGCGGTTTTCTTCTCTAAGAATGACAAATATTCAAAGGGTGCAAAACACATGGATTTGAAGTATTTGTCTGTAAAAGAAGAAGTGCAAAAACATAAGGTGTCAATTGAGCATATTGGTACAGCTCTAATGATCGCGGATCCGTTAACGAAAGGCTTACTGCCCAAAACATTTATTGGTCATGTTGAACGGATGGGCCTTATAGATAAGTCCTTGTTAGCATAGTATTCAGACATGTATATCTTGCTCGAACTGTTATGACACTTGTGAATTCAATTACAGTCATATGTTTTTGCTCACTTTTTGGTTATCCATATTATGTTGTATACAATATTTCTTATTTATGAGATAACAATTACCGAATGACCCACTTAAAGTTTGTTGAGTTGAGTTGATCCTGTGATATATGGAAGGAATCAGGTTATCTAACTTGTGACCGCCATGATCCCATCAGCTTAATTCTATTAAGGATGACTTGATCGATTCAATGTAATGTGTGCACTTAAAGTTTTATTGTTGGATCCCCAAGCCGTTATATGGGCCAAGTGGGAGATTGTTAGATTATTTTTTATATCCCATGTAACTTATCGATTTGAGTCCCATGAAAAGCACCCAAGATAATGGTTATTGGATATTATAGTATGGATCTCAAATGGGTCAAAGACCCTTTTCCTTTCTCTTCCAACAATGAACCATCATAATGGTTGGTGAACCAACATGATGGTTGGTGATTGAGTATTTAAGTGTTAGAAACAAACACTTATGAAAATGTGTGATATCTCAACAATTCTGAACCATTGAAGAATCACTTAAAGGAAGGAAGCAGAAAGGAAATAAATCGTTATCTTACAACACACAAAATCATTGGATCCGATAAATGTCTTTCATGCTTAGGGCAACTTGTTTTTTTCCATAGTACTTAGGACAACCATTTTTATCTGAAGAGAAAGACTCTACTTTTACACGTGCTTTATCGTACTTTTTATATATTTCTTTATGGCAGTGGAGAATTAAGCGTTCATTCATTAGCTCCATTGTAAAACTTCTACATTATCTTTTTCCCTCTGCCGATAAGTAAACATTCTTTATTTTATTTTATTTTATTTTTAGGACAAAAAGGCCGGGAAGATGTATGGGGAGAGATCAAGGTCTTGGTTTACAAAAAATCAATAGTAGAGATATTATTATATATGTTATCATTATTTTAGGAAAAAAATAATTCCTTTACTTTCTAAACTTTGTATTTAGTGCATTTAGTATTATATTACCATATTATGGAAGAATTATTATTACATCTAGTATTATATGGACCATATTGTGTCTCCTATCAAAGAGCAATTTGTATAAGTATACGGTCAAAGTGAATATTACTAAAATTGGAGTTCCAATGTGATTCAATTGACAAGCCTTAGAGTGATGTGTTTTAAGAGAATGAAAAACTTCCAGTCCATTTAATCAAATTATAATGATTTGGACATGGGTATGGGTATCCTTGTATGTACGTAATGCACACTTGTATATTAGTTTTCATTATTTATCTTAGTATATTGCACAGTAATCTAAAGCAACAATGAATCCTTATTACAATTTTGTCTTTGATTTTGACGAGAAAGAGGTTTATTCACCAGACCCTAGTGCTTCTATATGAATTTAGTGGTGGAAAGTTATAAATGTTCTTATTTGTTAATTATCAAACAAATATTTTTCAAGTATTGATCATCTATTAACTTGTTTAAATTGAATGGTTATAATGTCATCTATATACTATCATACATCATATTGGATGATTTGAGACTTTATACATACATATGGATCGAATCAGGCTGGGCCTACTTAGTTCCAAGGCAATCCAGCTTAAGCTTGAATTTTGACTAGTTCGAGCAATCCAAGGCCCCACACAATCTTGCCAGCTAGGATTTTTTCAAAGTTAAAAAATAAAAAACAATTTAGTTTTTCTTATAGCCAATAGGCCTTGGGCCAAGTTGGGCATGAGCAGCCCAAGTTTGAGCCTAGTCCAATACCTTTTTTTAAAAGAAATTAGATCTAAACCTTGGCTTAAAATTCAATCAAATTGTATATGACATGTTGACTTGTAGTATGGTCGGATTGGTTTGTTAAGTAGACACTCGTTTATTAAAATTGAAAACCTTTCTGGATATATTCATATCATTTTTTAAATTTAATAAAATATATAAAATTTTAATTTATAATAAATTATTCTAATGATGAATAATAAAATAATAAAAGACTTATAACTCCGCAATTTTATCGAAAATACAAAAATAAATTTATCTTTAATAGAAGAAGAGTTTCTTCTCACTTGTTAATTAATCATAATATTCGCTGATTCATACGAACCGTTTTCAATAGAAAATAATGAAATTTGTCAAACAATTAGAAAACAAATCAGATGCTTCTGTGGGATTTAATAGAGGAGATGAGCAGACACACACATACACACTCACACTCGTACCTGAAGAAAATACTCAATTTTGTTACGACAAAAACACTTGTCCGTTCAACATAAGAAAGCTACTGGGCCAACAAAATTTCTTCCTTTTTACTGGTTCTAGCCGCGGTATCAACGGCTCTCTTTTGTGATTGATTGGTTTTAGAGCTTGTAACAATGGCTGGTATAGCTATAGTATTGGATCTGTTGAAGAAAAATCCAAACTTTTACTCACCACAGTTTTCTGCCTCCTCTGCCGTCTCCGTTGCTGCCGCCTCCATCGCCGCCGCAGCCAGCACCCCTTTTGCCTCTAGATTCTTATTGGGGTAATCTCTCTTTGCTCGTGTGCGGATTTTAATGGGGCTTACTTGGATGACATAGTGTCGTGGGTGTTTTTCTTTTACATTTATGATTTTGGACAGATTAAGCTGTTACTTTTAGCTGATTGAGTTAGCGACCTATGTTATGGGTGCACAAGGCCTGTGGATAGATCGCTTAGATGGGGATCATATGGTGTTTTTGAGTTGTTGGTTTGGAAGCCTGATAGTTTATTTGGATGCTTGTATGTTTACGCGATTGAACCAAGTTTTTCTAAGCATGTTGCAAATAAGTGACTAACCAAGCCTTGCTACACTTGAGAATATAGCTTCATAATTGGTGGGTTACGTGTGAGAATGTTCGAGATGCAGGCTGAGACTATATTGCAAACACTGTGAAGATGGTCTTCATGGTTGTATCTGATATTGGAAGCTTATGTTTCTCCTGCATTTATGGTGGATTTTACAAGTCATGTTTTAGTGCCATTAACATGCATATGGATCAGTGATTTGGTCGAAAGGAATGTCTGCTTTTCAAATTAGATTACTTCGTCGATTAGTTAGCTACCCGTGACTCTCTTTTTGCTTAATTATGCTGAACAATTGAACTTGCTTCATGAACGAATTGTGTCATATATTCCTACAATTTTAAAGGAAACAATTGGAGAAGGAAAGGAGAAGTTTATGTTGAGGAGACTGGTTTGAAGGGGGTAGACTAGGATTATTGCCTTACATTGGACACTTGTGCAGATTCTTTCAAATTATCATTTCTTAACAAATTTTCTGTTGGCTACTAAAATTTTGTAATCTTAAGTTTCAGACTTGACCGTTCAGATTCTTGTTACTGCTTATGTGAATTGTAGTGTATTTGTAGTTTGGTTTTTGCCATGAGGTTGATTTTCTAGTGGTACTGCCAGTTATCCGAGGATACCAGTTGCTCATTGTGATGCCGGTGCAACACCTACTGATGATTACATTTCGAACATACAAAGGGTTTCTGGAGATATTTTTAAGTATAATTCTCTGAGATATACTACCAAGGAGTACCATATTGAGTTAAAACCTGTATTTTCAGCTTTTGAGTGGAAGCAACTAGCTATAACTTCTTTGAGATCGTTTGTCCTCCACTATTTACCTCTTTTGGAGCCTCGTATAATTTCAGACGAGGATGATGATGACTTCCTGCAGGATGTTCAAGAAGACCACAGAGTAGACTTGGTGGTCCCATTTAAAAAATCATTGAAACAAATTGTTCGGGAAGTGAGTTTTTCTTTCATTGATTCCCATTTTTGTGAAGACTAGTCACTAATTTCTCATCTTGCCTCAATCCTGTCTTAAATTTTGCTATTGTGCAAATTTTAACTGCATTATTTTGTTCAGGCCCTTTATTAACTTCATAGCTGCCTTTTCTTATCAGGGATTTATCTTTCTTTGTTCTGTGTAATTACTGAAACATCAAAATCTTTCATTTGCTCTTCCTCACTTCTTAATCGACTTACACTGCAGTATTCATGTTGAAGATAGTCAGCTATAGAACAAAGGGTCTAGTTCATTCACAAAGCATCATCGTTCAAGGAACATTTCAAGGTTTAGTTTAACTAATCTATATGTTGCTGCTATTTCAGACAACTGTTGTAACTACGAGGAGGATTCTGGAAAGACTTGCTGTCCATTATGTCTCACAGCGAATAGCATGGAAACTTTTAAAAGGTAGTTTCTTTCTGTATATGTATCATGATATTCTCATGATTCACCATGGCATAGAACAAGAACAAACGACATGGGGCCTTTTTACAATTTAAAATAATTAGCAACATTTAATAATTTAGATTTTGCACACAACTGAGGGATCTGATCAATATTCACAGATGTTCCTAAATCAACCACACGAAAGGCCCAAAGAAGACTCCCTACTGTGGTTTACATATTCAAAGTTAGCAAGACAACTTTCAGAGGTCAAAATTTTCCTTCTTTTGCTCTGTACCTTCGTGATGGTTTGTCACTTCGTCTATCCTCCTAAGTTAAGTCCATTTTTGTTTCTTTAAACAGGACACTTTTTAGGAGTTGCTGCATCGTGGATTGTCCAAGTTGGAATTGAAATTTTCCGATTCTTTTCTCGTCTTTCAAAATCTGACGGAGAAAAAAGTCCAGTTAACAAATCAGAAGTTAGAATTCTTGGGAAGAAGATTACAGGAGTTACTATTAGGTGTAGTGCTTCATTAGTTTTTGCCTCCATTGGAGCTGGGATAGGTGCAACATTAATACGCCCCTCGACAGGTCAATGGATTGGTAAGCAAGTTTCCAATAAGCCAATTTTGTTTTCTGGTATCAGAATATCGCATATTTGTGATTAATTTTTGAAGGATTTTGGATTCCGAGGATCTGATACACAAAGCTCTCTGCAGGTTGTGCCGTTGGGGATTTGGCTGGGCCTATCATTGTATCAATTTGGCTCGATAAAGCATTTAATGGTGAAGTTTAGAGCATTGGGAATGGGAAGGATATCGAGATGCATTTCTTGCACCCTTTTCACAGCTGAATGATTTTAAAAGCATACGCTGTTATCCTTTTGTTGACACCTTTAATTAGAAGGGGCTTCATTATAAAGGCACTTAATTTGTTGAATCCTTCTTTTTTCTTTATATTTCAAGCAGAAACTGCTTCCTTCTTGTTGGGGATCCTCTTTGTGAAGCCACTATCATTCACTTTATGCCAACCGAATCGTATTATTTCCTCAAACTGCTGATGAAGGGGAAGGATAATAGTATTTCAGTGCCTACTATCTGATGCTATCGGAAACATAACTTGTTGCGATTTCCTAGAACTTTGTCTTGCTATTGAAAACTTTGATATATTGATTTAGTCTTCGAAATCCATGCGATCCAAACCTTCGATCATACAAGTGTATCAGCTGTTTCAATACTCACGGAGCAAATAAGAGCAGTTCCAACAAAGCCTTGATCCCAACGGAAAATCCAGGCGAAGATCCTGTCTATCTTCAGCTCAATTGTCCCATATCATCTACAACAATCACCCCAACCGCACAGCCAAGAACTTGTGACGGAGAGTGTCAACTGAAATTATCCCCTCAGCTGTGTAACGTTTGGATAGTAGATGGTCCATGGATACTCGCATGTGTAATCCCATTTTGATATAGCAAATGTCCACCCTACCACAAATCCCTGACTAGTGTCATCTACAACAATCCCAAAACTCAAATTCTAAAGCTTGAAATCTCCCTGTAATCCGTGCAACGGGAATTGATGGGTTGGATTGCTGATGGAGTTATTGCTAGGCCTTTACCTAGCAGAATTGGGCAAGTTTACGTGCACTTAAAGTACAAACTGAACCCTTCTTGTTAAGAAGTTCGGCACTTTACCAAACTATCAAAGCCCACCGTCATAGTGAAAAGCAGAAGTGAAGAATGGCGTTAGAGAAAGCAACAGATATCGATATCAGCCCCAAATCATCCAAACACTTTTTCTTCTTCAGGTCTCGCAAGTATACTTCTTCTTTGCTCCTTAAATCCTTCGAAACGCTTAAACCCATTTACTCCCTCTCAAACACCCACGAACTCGCTGTCTCGCACTCCCTTTAGACGGATACCTTGTCAGTATTTCGGATTCCGACTCGTACCAATCGATATCACAGTTTCGACAGATACCAACTAGTACTGCTGTTCGGTACGAGATAGTAGTCTTTGATATCATTTTTCAACCACTGAATAACACCGGCCATAACGGTGCGATATTTATCCCTTCGGCGCGGAGATGTTTCGAAGGCTAGTGTTGTCGTCGATTGTGAAGAGAACCAATAATGGAGTATCCAACAAGGTACTGCCTAATTTTGGAGGCAGAACTACCGTGTTTAAGGATGTGATTGACCACCCGTCGAGATCAAGGTCCTTCTTGTATGCTTTCATAACTAAAACTCTCCCCACAGTAAGTTTTTTGCTTCTGCTTCTTGAGTTTCTTTTTTCAGCTTCCAAGTCTCATCCTTTTTATTTTTATTTTGCTTTATTCATCAAATTTAAGTGCGCGTTGAGTTTTCATATATTATTTGATTCTACTCTTGTATTGGGCTTCTGTAATCTCTTTGATTAAGGGTCTAGTTCTTAGTTGTTTAACCATTTCCGTGCTTGAAAGTTTGTGTTTTCAAGGTCACCCTGGAAATTCCTTCTATCCGATATCTTGTTCATTTGCTTGTTTTATTCACTTTGAATTATTACTCATTGGTTCGCTTATAGACTCATTAGATTCATTTTCTGGTTTCTGCATTTTACTCAATGAAAGCATGTCTATCGGAAAAAATGAAAGTTAATGGCCATTCTTTGGTTCATCTATGAGATGATTTTTCCATGCATTTGAGCAGAACATTGCTAAAAAATAAATTGTTAAATGTTTTGGTGATATTAGGATTTTACTTTTGATACGTCTGAATTTACTCTTTTTTCTTCTTTAAAATGTTTGTAAATCTCTTCAACAACGAATGCATTGTTATTAACCGTAACTGACGCCTGGTACTGATGGTTATGTTGACTGTTAATCTCTGGTAACTATCTAGTAAAAGATTCATTATCTAGAGGTTAAACTATGATCCTAATGTTGTTTTAGGGTCATCGACGGCCTTTCATAAGGAATATATCCAGGTCAGTATCCGTTGGCAAAGAAAGCAAGGAGGGATTGAAGCAACTTGTAGCAGGAGGACCTCGTGCTCAGAAGATGGTTGGAATATGGCTTGTTGGTTCTGCTGCATGGGTTTTTACCATGGTGATACTTGGTGGTGTCACACGATTAACTCGCTCTGGCCTTTCAATGACTGACTGGAAATTTACCGGCAGTCTTCCACCTCTTTCAGATGAGGAGTGGTTAGAGGAGTTTGAAAAATATAAGCAGTCCCCTGAATATAAGCAGTAAGCTAAAGAGAAACCATTCTGAATTAAGCTAGTTACAATAGCTTCTCAAAGTAGTGCTGATTACATGAGAAGCACTGTGAAGTTGATTTATTTCCTGCTTGAATTTTTGCAGAGTAAATAAAGGGATGAGTCTTGAGGATTTCAAATTTATTTACTGGATGGAGTATGCACATCGAATGTGGGGAAGGGCACTTGGTATCATGTTTGCTTTGCCATTTTCATACTTTCTATGCAAGAAGTATATAACCTTACGTCTTGGGTTACGACTTTCTGCTCTTTTTGCACTTGGTGCTGGGCAGGGCCTGATTGGCTGGTGGATGGTTAGAAGTGGCTTAGAGGTATAAGGAACTTAGTGTTGCTTTTCCACTTTTTTCTCTTCTGTTTCCATGGCAAGTATTTGAAATTTACATTTTTTTCTTCTCTAGGAACCTGCTTCTGAGGATACTCAACCAAGAGTAAGCCCATACCGGCTTGCAGCTCATCTTACTTCAGCATTTGTTATTTATGGTGGCCTTTTGTGGACTGCTCTTTCTGTTATGATGCCAGAACCTCCTGCTGAGTCAGTAACTTGGGTTCTGGGGGCAGCAAAAGTGAAAAGACTTGCCCTTCCTGTAACCATAATTGTTGGCATTACTGCAATCTCAGGAGCATTTGTCGCTGGAAATGACGCTGTATGTAAACATTTTAGCTCTCACTTTTCTCCTTTTACCACAAGACAATGGTGCGATATTTCTGCAGGATGCTTACAGACAAATTTGATCATGGCTGCATGGCTCAATGCAGGGTCGAGCATATAATACCTTTCCAAAGATGGGTGATGCGTGGATACCTGATGATATATTTGATATGAAGCCATTGATCCGGAATTTCTTTGAGAATACTTCAACAGTGCAGGTTATCCATATTTACATAATCTGACATTTCTAAATAGTATTTTAAGCAATTAGAATACTTGATGGAGACATTGAGGAAGAAAGTAGTAGAGGACCTTGCTTAGAAATTACGTATCCATGCAAGAATGATGAATGAGAATACACTAGTAATGAAGTAAAAGAGATCCTAAACTTGTCAAAAACTTGAAGGACCAATAAATTATCTTGATTCTAGCGGTTGCACAGTTTAACATACAATCATTTGCTAAACTAAATGAGTGGCAGAGATGGCTAGTGGGCATTTGATAGGTTAAAGAAAAAGGAAATCTAGCGAGTCATTTCCTTGTTTTGAAAAATGTTCTGAAGTTTTTACTGCAGCTTGACCATCGCGTTCTTGCAATTACAACCCTAATGTCGGTGGGGGCCTTGTGGTGTTCCACAAGAAAGTTGGACATACATCCTGCAGTTCGAACGTTGATTGGAAGTACAATTGGCATGGCTACTCTTCAGGTGATTAATTACTCAGCACATGCTTGTTACATGGCATCTCTTTTTAAGGAGGTGAAAAATGCGTTGTTTTTTTATTGATGCAGGTTACTTTAGGGATATCTACACTTCTATCATATGTACCGGTATCGCTTGGCGCTGCACATCAGGCCGGGGCGTTAACACTTTTGACACTCATGATCCTACTCAACCATACTGTGCGGAGGCCATCTGCAGTCCTTTTCAAATCATTGCCTCAAGTTGTGAAAACAGCTTGATGATCATGACATATCTTTTTGTTGTTAAGAGCAAGGGAGAGGGTGTATTCTTACTTCCAGTGGAACGGGGACACTGGAGAAATCAATTTTGGCATGTTGGATGGCTAAAATTTCCATTTTAAGAGCAAGGAAGAGGGTTTATTCTTAATTCCAGTGTAACGGGGAAACTGGAGAAATCAATTTTGGCATGTTGGGTGGCTAAAATTTCCATTGTCATGTCTGATGCCAGTGCGAATTTCTGAGTCAGGATATCCTAGTCCATTTGGCATAAATTTGCATTTGTTTAGAATAGTGGGAGCTGTTTCTTTTCGGCAAACACAGCAGGAGATGAACGTGCAAGAATGGCATTGTTCTGATTGAAAAAAGAACTTTAGTATCTTGTTCAGTAGTAGGAAAGATGTTTCTGATCGGTTCAATAAAATATATGTGGAAGGGTCACACAACTAACTAATGTGGCTCTGCACATTGGTGCTATTACCTTGCCCAATTATATGGTGACCACTTCATTGTTGTCTCAGTAGTTATTAAGTAGGAATTTTCAGAACTCAAGGATAAATAAAAATATCTTTAGAAAAAAACTAAATGATGCTTTCTTAGAATGAAAAAAAAATTTCCGTCTCGAGTTTCATTATTATTTTTGATTAGAGATGTTAACGGGTTGAGCCAGGCTTGGGTCACCCTCGGCCTGACCTAGCCAGGCCTCAATCATAGCGGCTGCGGGTCGGAATAGACCGGCTCTGTTTATATGTTTTTTAATAAAAAATAATATAAAACGGCAACGTTTTGGACAAAACGACGATTCTTTATAGATTCATCCTCCGAAGGAACCGTACATGATAATTTTTCATCATCCGGCTCGAGCAAGAATCAAACGAACCAAAAGAATCCATACCATATAAAGAATATATATGTCTAGATACTGTAAAATCCATATCTTATTCATATCTACACATATATGTATATGTTTTACGTGGAGTAACTCCCGATATAGTAGTAAAAGTAAGACGTGTAGGTGGATCGACTCATCAAGTTCCCTAAGATTCACACAAGGAAAAGCACTTGCCATACGTTGGTTATTAGGGACATCCCGAAAATAGGCTCTGACCTCATGCCTATTGAAGAATGAGCTGGTGACTCATAGGTAGTGGCTTGGCTAAGAGAACTTGCCGGAGCCGTAGCAAAAGCGAGTCTTCATAGGGCAATGGTCACTGCCTATGGACCCGAACCTGGGTGATCTATCCATGACTAAGATGAAGCTTGGGTGAAACTAAGTGGAGGTCTAATGAGGCTACTATGAAATATTTACTCATGGGCGGGGCAAGCTCTTCTATTCTAGTTCATGGTTTCTTTTAGCTATATGGTTCGTCCGGGTGGGAGATCGAGCTTCAAGAAATAGTTAACGGTCTTATCAATACACAAATGTATAACTCCCTAGGAATTTTAATCGCGCTTATATTCATCACTGTAGGAATTGGGTTCAAGCTTTCCCTAGCACTTTCTCATCAATGGACTCCTTCGTAATATAATGAAATAGAGCCACTCTGAGGTTCCCTATGAAATGAGGCATGGAACGAAGACACTACGAAGAAGTTCCGGGAGTTACGAAGGAAACTTCGAGCTCATATTGATCATGGGTTGAGAACGGGGATTGAACTCTATGAGATCGAATCTCCGGTTATTCCTCAGTAGCTTAATGGTAGAGCGATCGGCTAGTTCAGTAGCACATTAGGATGACATAGCTTTAACCTTAAAGTTAAGGGCGAGGTTCAAACGAGGAAAGGTTTACGGTAGATACCTAGGCACCCAAAGACGAGGAAGGGCATAGTAAGCGACGAAATGTTTCGGGGAACCACGGTGTTGGGGGTTCAAATCCCTCTTTCGAGTACAGGTTTTTCTGGACCAAGTTTATCTTGTCTTTATCACGAACTCTCTTCCTTGGTTAACAATATTTGTAGTTTTACGGATATGCGCGGGTTCTTTATTTTTCTTTTTCCCTCATAGAGGAAATAAGGTAATTAGGTGGTACACTATATATAGGGAAACAGCCGGATCACCAGCTAAGGCCCCTAAATGACCGTTTAGTGATAAAGGAGGTAGGGGTGCAAAGCCAGCCAAGAGGTTTGCCTAGAAGCAGCCACCCTTGAAAGAGTGCGTAATAGCTCGCTGATCAAGAAGATATTGTAGGGGAGGTCCTGTGGAAAAATAGCTTTAAGGTTACCGGACGATTGAGAAAGAATAGAATGAGTGGATGAATAGAAAGACCAAGATACACAACGGATTAGTAATATAGGTTCTTTAATTTATTCAAAGAATATTTCTGTATAATATTGAATCAACGCACTAGAACGCCTTTGTTGACGATCCTTTACTTTGACAGCATATAGGGTTCCTCGAACAATGTGATATCTAACACCGGGTAAATCCTTAACCTTTCCCCCTCTTACTAAGACTACTGCATGTTCTTGTAAATTATGACCAATACCAAGTATATAAGTAGTGATTTCAAATCCAGAGGTTAATTGTACTCTGAAAACTTTACGTAAGGCAGAGTTTGGTTTTTAAAGGGCGATAATGGAAAAGTTGACAGATAAGTCATCCTTACTGCCACTCTACAGAACCATACATGAGATTTTCACCTCATATAGCTCCTCGTTCAATTCTTTGGAAGTCATTGGATCCTTTTCCTCGTTCGAGAAGCTCTTCCCTTCCTCCACTCCGTCCCGAAGAGTAACTAGGACAATATTTTACAATAAATTATTATATTTAGATAATTATTATATATAGATATGTATTATATATAGATAATTATTATATATAGAAATAATTAGAATATAATAAAGATATATACAAACTAAAATGGATAAGTCTTTGCTAATGATTTTCCGACTAACCTATGTTTGGTCAAAGATCCTTTCATGCATTATGTTAGATGTCAAGGAAAATTCATTCTGGCTTCAAACGATACGCTTCTTCTGATAAAAAATGGAAATATTATTTTATCCATTTATGTCCATATCATTTTTATGTGTGGTTTCAGCAAACACTCTCTAGACTTTTTGGGCTATTTTTCAAGTATACCACAAAATCCTACGTAAGTTCCAATTTGAATATAATTTTTTTGTTCCAATATCGACCCAGAACTCAAGATTGGCCTTATTTATATTTATAAGACAAAACTTGAGAATTCTCCAGTCAAAATATTTTCTATGGGAGGGGTTCTCTGTCTCGATAATATCTTCTTCTGTTAGATAATTGTTGAGAGGAATATCTCCGAACATATCAACAAATTTTATTTTAGTTGTGTTATAATTACAAGGAATCTCTTGCTTAGTATTTACTTATAATGTTGTTCCATAAATATATGAGTCCTTCTTATCTTCATATTAATAGATTTATATAATAAAAAGATTATATCTATAATTTTTTTAAATTATTTTTTTGGCCCGGTGACGAGCTTACTTTAAAATCATTTTGTTTCGAGACATAAGCAAAACTCAGATTGTAGAAGAATACGGTTCATGGGTTCTCTTTATTGGAACTATGTTTTTATTTATTTTTGTTTCTAATTGGTCTGGGGCGCTTTTACCTTGGAAAATCATACAGTTACCTTAGGGGGAGTTAGCGTACCTACAAATGATATAAATACTATAGGAATTCTTTCATTTCGAAATCCTAATTCGAAGTGGCTCTTTTGTTCATTCGTTGGAAAGAGGGAATTTCTTCATATTTGAGCAATTGAGACATCTGGAAACAATAATTTTTATTCATTCGTGTACTCTTTCTTAGGCTAGTTCTGTATTCTTTCTAAATTCAAGGGCTAACCGATGACTCATAAATAAATAAATTATTTATTAATTTTATTGATTTGATAGATATTATTAATTTTATTGTAATTAAATACAATATAAAATTAATTAATTACAATTAAATTACAAAACAATTAAAGTAATAAAGAGAGATTAAAAAAGGGGTTTTGCCTTTCATTTGCTTCTCTTCAATGGAAGTTTTATTTTCCCAGAATGTATCCTAATTTTTGGCCTAATTCTTCTTCTGATGATTGTCTTAACCTCTGATCAAAAAGATATACCTTGGTTATATTTCATCTCTTCAACAAGTTTAGTAATGAGTAGTTTGCCTCGATTTAGTACCACTCTCACGGCCTGCACCGAAACAGTGCTTTACCCTTAGATGTCCAATCAACTACTGCATCTCAACGCATTTCGGAGAGAACCAGTTAGCTCTGGGTTCGAGTGGCATTTCACCCCTAACCACAACCCATCCGTTGCTTTTTCTTGGTACCAACAATTAAGAATTGCTTCTCCTCCTTGCGGCATCAAAAACTAAATCACAAGCTTCTGATAAAAAATGAGCTGTTTTAGAAAGATTTGTAATACGAATACTTTTACGTTTTGCAGAGATATAAGGTCCCATTCTCGGACTCCATTTTCTAGTACCATGACCAAAACGAACTCTTGCTTCGAGCATCCATGGAAATAAAGGCATCATTTCAAAAATTTTGCCTCGACAAGATATGCCTTATTTGCAAGGTGGAAGACCTGTTGATATGGTTTTCAACCCATTAGGAGTACCTTCACTAATGAATGTAGGACAGATATTTGAATGCTCACTCGGATTAGCGGGAAGTTTTCTATATAGACATTATCGAATAACACCTTTTGATGAGAGATATGAACAAGAGGCTTCGAGAAAACTAGTGTTTTCTGAATTATATGAAGCTAGTAAGCAAACAGCAAATCCATGGGGAGTGCTGCACCCTAGATGGCGAAATTCCAGTAACCGAAAGCATCACTAGCTTACGCTCTGACCCGAGTAGCATGGGGCACGTAGAATTTGGTGTGATTCAACAAGGACCACATTGCAAGGCTAAATACTCCTGGGTGACCGATAGCGAAGTATTGACCATGGTCGACCCATAGCCCCCCTAACCTGGGCCAAAAAAGGGTTGGACCGGGTAGAGCCTGACAGGTCGGGTCGAAATTGTCATTCTTATTTTTGGTTGGTGGAAACGTTGATCTTCAAATAAAAGACAATTGTTTTTGCAAGGAAATAATGGAGATTTCAAATTATATGGTAATAAGAGAAATAAAATAAGATACAGAAAAATGATGGATTATATATTTTTGTTGAAATCACAAAATAATAAATTCACATAAAAAATGTGACTAAATGAGCTGCTATGCTAACTAGAAGAAAGGAAACATCATATCATATATACTAGATATTATTATATTATTATATAAGACATGGTCAGTGATATTGACTTTATTTTGTTGTCTAAAGTTGGCCAACTCATTGCAGGTACGCGTCCAAAAACACGTCAAATCTATATCAAATGATGTGATAAGATCAGGAAAAAAAAAAGCAGAAAAAGATGAGGGTAAGAGAAGAGAGAGAAATAGAGAAGGGAGAAAAGGAATGAGCGGAGAATATTTTTTATTAAAAGGAGTGAGCAGAGAATATTTTTCATTTTCTTTCTTTCAATATTTAGGTGCATATATAGAGTGACTATAACGGTCTGATTCTAGAATCAAGTACCAATCATTAGTTTGAGGCTACTAAAAAACAAAATTCATAATTGCTTAACAATATCCCTTGGTTAATAGTATAGTCTTTCATCTAGCCAGATTTGCGAGACTAATTCTTAACCTTTAGGCTTGAGGTTTCGATCTTCTTCGATAGGTTCATAACATTACTATCTCCTTCAGTCACAACCTTGTCCTCAAGGTTGAAGTTAGGAGGATTCAACTTCAAGTCTTGTTCCCATTCCTAAGTAGCTTCCTCCCTAGGTAACCCTTTCCACTAAACAAGCATTTGAGGCAATTCTCTACCAATGCTTCACCACTCTTGTTTTCAAAATACTAATAAGCTCCAAAAGTGGGTCTCCATCAATGATTTAAGCAAGCAAATGGCTAATTATTGATGGTGTGATGCCATGATACTTTTTAAGAAAGAATACGTGGAAAATAAGGTGAACTTGTGATTCAGCAGGTAATGCGAGTTTATAAACCACGTTTCCTATTTTCTTCGTAATATGATATGGCCCAAAAATTTTCTTGGCAAGTTTTTGACAAGTTTTTCTTTCCACAGACTGCTGTTTGTATGGATGAAGTTTAACTAGCATCCAATCTCCTTCTTCAGATTGTCTCTCATGCCTCTAATGATCTGGTTGTATCTTCATTTGATTATGCTCCCTAGCCAAATTAGCTTTTAGTTCTGTTAATATGGCTTGACGGTCTAATAAACTTTCTTCCAACTCAGCAATTTTCGTGCTCCCAGGAAGGTAAGTGGTAATTGTAGGAGATGGATAACCATAGACCGTTTCGAATGGGATCATACATGTAGAAGAACAAATAGAGGTATTGTAAGACCATTTTGCCCAATATAATACCTTGACACAGAATCGTGGGTGATTTGGAGTGAAGCACCTGAGGTATGTCTCAAGGCACCTATTCAGAACCTCGGATTGCCCATCTGTCTGTGGGTGATAAGAGCTACTGTGTTTCAGCTGAATTCCTTGAAGTTGAAAGAGTTCTTTCCAAAAGCCATTGATGAATAAAAGGTCTCGGTCAGTTACAATGGATCGTGGAAGCCCATGTAATTTCCTAATTTCTTGAGAAAATAAATCAGCCAACATTGGAGAAGTAATATCCATAGGGAGAGCTACAAAGTGCCATACTTTGAGAGTCGATCAACTACAACCCAAATGGTCATTTTGCCATGAGAAGGAGGAAATCCTGTGACCAAATCCATGGATAAGTCTTGCCATATCTTAGAAGGAATTGGCAATGGTTCCAGTAGCCCCCAGGTTTACTAGGATCATACTTGGCTTCTTGAAAAACACGATAAGTGGCCACGAAGTCAATTACTGACTTTCACATCCTTGTCCAATAATAGTTGGCTGATAGTCAAGCTAAAGTTTTGGCTATTCCAGCATGTCCACCAGTTATAGTGCTATGATTTTTATAAAGAAGAATTTGTTGTAGTAGGTGATGGTCTGGAATCACAATTTTACCTCGTTTCAAGACAAGTCTATCCACAATGGTAAACTCTAGATGCGCACCTAAAGACTGACTCACTTGCTGAAAGTAAAGTTGACATGTAACATTAGTGCGATAGTATGCTCGAAGCTCATCTAAAAAAGACAATATTGGACCAGATATTGCATGCAGAGTTCCCTTAGAAGTATAAGAGTGAGAGAGGGCATCGACCACTCGATTTTGGCTGCCTAATTTATATTGAATAGTATACTAAAATCTAAGTAACTTGACGAGCCATTTCTGTTGTTCTGCAGTTTGAATAGTTTGATTCATAAGACCTCGCAAACTCTGTTGGTCCATATAAATGACGAGAGGCCTACCAAGTAAGTATTGCCTCTATTTTTTTACTGCCTCTATAATAACATACATCTCGCAGATACACATTGAGGCCGATTACATTTGAATTCCAAATTTCTTGCTAAAATAAGCTATAGGATGGCCTTGTTGAGAAAGGACGACCTTGATGTGACATTGAAAACATCTATCTCTAATACAAAAGTTTGATTGAAGTCAGGCAAAGCTAATACCGGGACTGAGATAAGGGCTTGCTTTAAGGCCTCAAGTGCATCTTGTACTTCCATGGTCCATACAAAGCCATAATGTTTTAGAAGGTTTGTTAAAGGTGCGACAATAATAGCGTAATGCTTCACAAATTTTCAATAATAACCTATAAGGTTTAAAAAACCTCGAAGAGCCTTGAATGATGTAAGAGTTGGCCAAGCTAACATAAAATCAACTTTTGTTGGATTAGCTTGAACACCGTAGCTAGAAATTTTATATCCCAAATATTCAATAGATGAGCAAGAAAAAGAGCATTTTTGTTGTGTAATAAAGAACATGTTATTAATCAATAACTGCAGAACTTGCCTCAAATGTTATAGATGATCTGAAAATGACTAACTATATACTAATATCATCAAAAAAACCAACACAAAATGCAATAAAAATGGTCCAAACATATTATTCATGGTAGATTGGAATGTAGAACGAGCATTGGTTAATCCAAAAGGCATGACTTGAAATTCACAATGCTCATTAGCAGTATAGAAATTAACCTTATGCATATCCTCTGTGGCCACCCTAATCTGATGGTATCATGCTCGTATATTAATCTTGGAAAAGATTTGGGCTCCATGAAGTTTACTGAGTAACTCATCCACTGTTGGGACTGGGAATTGACCCCAAATAGGCACTGCATTTAAGGCTCGACAAATCAATGCAAAAATGCTAAGAGCCATCTTTTTGCAAACCAAAAGCATTGGACAAGAGAATAGGATAGTGCTTGGCCGTATAATACTTTCTTTTAACATCTCTGATATTAAAGATTCCATATCTTTTTTTTTGGTTATGGGGGTATCTGTATGGTTTTACATTGATAGCTGTAGTTTCTGGTATAAGATGTATGTGGTGATCATAAGCTCTTTAAGGTGGCAAGCCTTTGGATGGTGGAGATATTGATTTGAATTTAGAGAGGGGTGTTTACAATTCAGAGAGGAGTGTTTTGCAATTTTGGTATAGTGGGGGTGATGATGGCTGACAAGGATGAAGTTGGCTGTATAGAGAGTAAATGGGTTGAAGCTATAGCATGAGTTTAGATTAGCCTTCTAAATTGACTAAATGATAGGATGTTGGCCTTAATGGGCTTATCTCTAAGCAACGTAATAAGTGATCCATTAAACATAAAGGTCATATATAATTGGCAAAAATCAACAAATATCGAGCCCAATTGAGCTAGCCATTGAATACCCAATATCACATCTACCCTAAAAACATCCAAAAGATACAAATTACGTGTGAATATATGGCTTTATAGGCTAACTTCAACAGACGGTACTAGGCCCATGCAATTGAGGGTTTCCCCATTACCCAGTGACACAAAATGATAGTGCCAGTTGAATGGACAATCCCAAATAACGAATCACTCTTGGTTTTACTAAATTGTGAGTACTTCCAGAATCAATCAAGATTGTAACAATGTGTCTGGCAATTGTATCAACCAATTTCATGCAATTATGAGTTGATGACCATAAAGAGCATAAAGAGATAACTAAAAGTTTGTTCGCTCTCTATCAACAAAGTTTTGTGACAGCAGTGGCAAGGGCAATGTGGAAAGTGGAGGCTGGACCCCTGAAAGTTCAAAAGAAGGGTGATTCTCATCGGCTTGAAGTAACAAGAAAGAGACAGTACGACATCGATGTCCTGGTTTATACTATTAGTCATAATTAAAATAGAGCCCTTTGGCTCGCCTTACTTCCCTTTGGCTTATCTTGCTTGCATTTCCACCAGGGTAAGTTGTTTAATAAGAATACATGATGGGGGTTTGGTGGATGCGAGAGCAGGAGTGGGCAAGGATGGTTGATGATGTGATGTGGAACGAGAATCCAAAAATTTAGATTCAATGAGCTTGGCCAAGGCTAAAGCTTGGGTAAGAGAGTGTGGCTTCACAACCAATAACTCACGCTGGATATCTATATGTAAACTCGAAATGAAGCAATTTAAAAAATGAATATCAGAGAGACCAGTTACCCGATTAGAGAGGATTTCAAACTCAATTTGATATTGAGTGTCAGTGGAAACTTGATAGAGCTTGAAAAGGGATGCCTGAGGATTAATGAAGATTTACAGGCCAAATCATAGTTCTAATGCTCTAGTGAAGGTGTAACAGTCAGTAAGTTGGTTATTTCGATGCAACCATTGAAACCAAGTGAGAGCTTGTCTCACCATAAAGAATGTCGCTATTGAAAGTTGCTGTGTCGGGGGAATCGAGTAAAAGGAAAAATATTACTCTGGTTAAAATAGCCAGACTTGTGGATTAGAGACTTCAAAGGTAGTTAAGTGAAATTTGGGAGTTTTTGGCTAAAATAAGGAAGGTGGGTTTGGTAAAAGGGCTCTAGATGGCTGAGAAGCGGGAGTAACAACAGGGAAGGATGGTTTTGGGAGCAGTGGTGGCACGATCAAAGATTAAGAAGGGTTGGAAACAGCTTCAAGGCATTGGAGTTTAAGCTGGAATTTTTTTATGGAGGTGGAATGGTCAAGAATGGTGGAATCTAGTTTGGATTCCAAGAATTGTTTAAGCTCCTGGTGTAAGGCTAGAATCTCTTGAAATTGGGCATTAAAGGATTCGACCATAGAGTGAATGGCATCAGCCAATATGGTATCAGTTAAGGCATTGAGACAAAACAATGAAAGAACCAATGAGTTAAGCAGATAAGAACAAAATAGAGCAAAACAAAGAGGAGGGTATGGGAAGAGAGATAAGTAGAGAAGAGACAAAAGGAATGAGCATAAAATATTTTTCATTATCCTTCTTTCAATATTCTAGTTATATATATAGCGTGATCATAATGGTTTGATTCTAGGATCAAGTACCAATCATTAGTTGGAGCCTACTAAACAACAAAAATTCATAACTGCTCAACAATATCCCTTAGCTAATAGTATAATCTTTCATCCAGCCAAGTTTGCGAGACTGATGCTTTAACCCTTAGGCTCAAGGTCTCGATCTTCTTCGATGGGTTCATAACATCGACGAAGGTAAATGATTCAATTATAACTTGATCAACTTTTTTATTTTTTGTATAGTCTCATCAATAATAGAAAAATGTCTAACATCTTATATATTTTTCAACATCAGGTCAATACAATGTGTAGTGCAAGGAGTCCAATCAAAAGGATTATACCTACTTTGCAATCTTCTTCCAATTACTTTATAAGTAGAATTATTGTTAGTATTGATTTGAATAATATTTTCTAGCTCAACTTCATTTACATCTTCATCAAATATCTGAAATAGAGTATCAACATTCCTAATAAGTCTATATTCATCAATATACTTCAAAAATATTATTCCCTTTACAGAATAAACCAAAAATTTAATAATAAATTCATATATTTTATTTGTCCAATTATAATAAATTCATATATTTTATTTGTCCAATTATCACACATGATTGAATATTAAAAAGTACCCAAGTCATTCTTCTTTCATCCAAATATCTTTTCATTTCATAAACATAGTTACTCAGGAGTTTATCTCTATAGTTATTAATTGAAGGAACTTTATATCATGGACTCTAAGAGGCAATAATATTTACCATAAACTGATAATAATAGGATAGGACAATATTGAATGTTATACCTGAATCATAACACCATCTAGCTATTGCCATATCCATATTATAAGCCACTTCTCCATATTTTAAGGCACTACAGATTGAAGGCCAAGCTCTAGGAGTTGTTTATAATGCAAAAAAAATTAGATACTTGTCTTCTTCTTTTAGTAAGATCATATGTAGCATTCCATTATTGTTAGGGGGGAAACCTACCACTTTTAACATTCCCACTATTATCTAGACCACCAACAAAAGAACGTTCACTACCAATTTTGTAGTTTAATCTTTGCCTTCTATCTTTCTTACGCTGATATTCTTCAAGCAAAGTTTTCATTTGACATTTTATATAATGACTCACTTTTTTACAAGACTTCACGTCATCTTTGACGCTAGCTAGATGCTTGTTTAAGTGATTTCTAACCTTTCAAATTCTTGTTGCAAAACAAACAAATGGTATGATTCTTCATTTTAAGAACCAATCCAGCATAAACCCAAGCTGAATTATTGAATCTTGCTGAATTGGTTGAATTATCAGGAGTATTTGAATTTCCTTTTATTTATTTATAAAAATAAGTGAAGTTATATATCAATATTAACTTAATAACTTCATATCAAAATAAAGTTGTGTAAAAAAATGAAGAAATAGATCAATAGTTGTGTAAAAAAATGAAGAAATAGATTAATAATAATTTCTTAATAACTAATGTTTCTTTCTAAACCGTAACATCAAATATATACATTGAGTGTTACACCTTCACAAGTATAACTCATTTTATTTGATTACATAATTCAAACATAAGATCATAGCTATAAACTATTTTGTGTAATTATATAATTCAAAAATAAACTCACAACTATAACTTATTTTGTATGATTATATAATTTAATCATAAACTCACAAGTCACAACTATAATCATTTTGTGTTATTACGTAATTTAACAATAAAGTCACATCTATAATTAAATTTGTATAATCACATAATTCAACCATAAAATTACAAATATAACTCATTTTTTGTGATTATATAATTTAAACATAAACTTACAACTATAACCTGCTTTGTATAATTATGTGATTCAACTATACGCTCTTAACTATAACTTATTTTTCATGATTATCTAATTAAATAATCCAATCATAAACATAAACTCACAACTATAATTCAATTTGTATAATTACTATTCATATAATTCAACCATAAATTAACTAATTTATTTTGATGATTACAAAATTCAATTTATAATATATATAACCCAATTTATAGTAAAGACTAATCTTTTATTCAAATTTCAAAGTATCTCAATGTTAAATTTCAAACAAGAACAATCTCAAATTCATAATCCAATTCCAAATTTTAGACAACAAATGAATAACCTCAAATGTTAATTCATAATCTAACTCAAAATTCTAGTTCCCAATCATCACAAAAAGTCAAAAACAAAACCAATTCTAATTTTCAAGTGAACAGTGTGATAATTTTTATGACTTACACAAATCCAAACTTCCATTTCACTATTCCACAATCACAAATTCACAATTCACAAGTCATCCATGATAGATCATACACCACATCCACAAGTCCACAATCCTACAATACAAGTAATCACACACACATACACAAGGCTCTGTATGCACACACACTAACGAAATGCAACGTTAGCCTAAGCTCATAAGTGACAAGTGACAAGTGACAAGTCACAAGTCACAATACTTTCTAGAACACAAACACAACACAAAAGGTTGATGGCTGGCAGTGGTAACTAGCGAGTGGCTGGTTTGACTAGCAAATGGCTGGAACGACTGGTGATTGGCAATGACTGGTGCAATTGACGACTAATGTTTGGCAATGACTAGTGCGATTGATGACTAGTTGTGACTAGTGATTGGCGATGATGGGTCTTGGATTGGTGAATAGTGCAGGAGAGGAACAGGAGAGCTACGGCGAGTAAAGGGGAATGTCCGAATGGGTTTGAGGAAGCAAATGAGTAGTTTTGTTATTTTTTTTTTTTGCATTTCAATCCTCCAATTTTTTGAAATTTACAGCACTAACTAGTATTTCAAATATTAGCCTATACGGTACAAAATTCAAATTGTTCATATATCAGTATTTTCATTATTAGACTTTTTTTCTTAGAACGTCATTGCCTTTTCTTTTTACAAAAATATAGATTATAAATTTTAATAAAGATATGTCCTTTTTTGTTGCAACAATTTTATGAAATTTATTTAACAAACATCACTATGGTTACCAGGACCATAAACTCTAAAGAGAATAAAGTTCCAAAGTTTTGATTCACATTGCAAATTATTTCTGTTCTCGAAGATCCTGACTTGAAATTCCTAGAACCAATGTTTTAAAAACCGGACCGGACATCGAACTGGTCGAAGGAAAGGTTTAAGGTTTAGAGGTTCAACCGGTAGTGAACCGCTATAAAACCGGAATATAATAAATAAAATGAAAATTTTATAAGAATAAATAAAAATAAAATATTTTATTGAAATAAAAAATACACCAATGTTTATTATTATATA
>JANZXR010000005.1:21778757-21877141 GCA_027575705.1 Erythroxylum echinodendron
ATTCTGCCCATTTCATAGTCTCTCATTACCAAAATCACCAAAACAAAACATGAACCTATCCACACTTCTCATGTACTGCTCGAAATATTCTAAGAAAAGTTTCAGGATCCAACAGAAGGTAGGTTGAGAAATACTTTTTCTAAGCAAATGTGAGGATTTGTGCAATAGGTGTTGAATCTGGTGATGTGAACATGTTTGATACCACTTCTATCATAAACAAACATCAAATATGATTTGCTCTATTTATTGTTGTAAGCCATCATATGCAATATATATTGCATGTTTATGCACTCTTACATAGTAAGATTATTGATAGTTTCTTTAACTTCTCTATATAGATGAGGTGTATGAATGAGAAGTCATTTAGCAATATGATTGCAGATAAGCGTAAGAGTATAAATAATACCATTGAGGTAGTATTCCCTAATATAAGACATATGTTGTATTTGTTGTATATACTAAAGAAATTACCGGAGAAATTTATGCCTAAAAGAGTTATAAGAATTTAAAAGATAAATTTAAAATATTGTGAATGAGGCCAAAAATACTAAATAATTTATGAAAATATGGGATGAAGTGGTTATAGAATTTGTCTTAAGAAATAATTTATGGGTTAAGTCTCAATTTGATGATCATATAAGGTGGATTTCAACATATGTTAGGGGTTATTTTTATGTGGAAATGTTGATGAAATAAAGAAGTAAGGGTACGAATACTTACTTTGATGGCTATGTGCATGCTCATAGCATATTGAGAAAATTTGTTAAGCAATACAAGAAAGAAATAAAGGAAAAAAATGAACATGAAATGGAGTTTAATTATGTATGGAAAGTAGTGTATTGTTAATGAAATGATTTGATATTACGGAGTTTTAAAAGGCATAGAATAATACATTGCTTCATATTGTACAAGAAGAAGTAATAAATGTGATGTATTGTGAGGTGAGCAAAACTTAGAATGAAGGAAATAACAAGTTATACGAGGCTGAAGAGATGGATGAAGGTATTAATATGGTCAGACTGTACACATTTACAATAAATGAGTCACCTCCACTAGGCAAGTGTGGCTTCTTATTATTTAAATTTAAAGAGATTGTGCATCATCATATATTTAAACTTTTTAGTAGGGTGAAGATAAAAAAAATTCAAAATATCTCTCTATTAGTAGGTGGCACAAAGATGTTATTCAGTGGAATATAAAAAAAAAAGGTTGGCAATATATGGGTGGATGATGATATTAGTATAAGTAGGATAATATAATTGGAATTGATTTCTTTAAAGATGCTACAAATTGAATCAAGTTTTAATTACCTATATAACATGTTAAAAGAAGCAAACACAAAATTTACAAATATAAATGCAACTGAGTTAGGGGATATAAAAGATAATTATGGACATATTAATTCCCTTAAAAAACATTAGGTTAAAAGACTCAATAGTATCCAGGCCACATGACAAGATAAGAATAAGAGGGTTGATATATCAAACGAAGAAGATCCACAAGAAGAAATGTAGAAAAAAGGAGGTTGGTTATTGAAGATACATTTAGGTAGTAATAAATTCACATATTAAATGTGTTTTCTTTTATGATATCACTGAATGACACATTGAAACAAGTATTCTAATTTTCCTCTTTAGGCATCATCTCACCCAATTAACAATATTAAACAAGTGATATACATTGAAACAAGTATTCCAATTTCCCTCTTTAGGCATCATCTCACCTAATTAATTTTCAATGAAAATAAAGAAAAGGTTAAAAGTGTGAACTACTATTTCATTCCCTTTAATCAATATTTAACCTATATTGTACAAAAGTGTGAAATGTTATTTCATTCCATTTAATTAACATATAAACTATGTTGTATAATTTGGTAGCATATTTATGAAGTCTGTGATGAACGTTTGGAATAGACAATGTATAAAAGTACTAATGTATATGTGTGTAAGAGAAACTTTCTTTTCTAATGTGAGTAGGCTATAAACTCAAGTTTGACTAGTTATACTTACTTATTGATGTCCATTAATAATCTTAAAAGTGTGTCAGATCTAAAATGAACATTCAAATATTTGAATGAAAGATAATGTATGACATTCAAAGTTATATTCTTTTACTTAATCCTGGTGTTGTGAATAAAAGAACCAAATATTGTATAGGATATGTCATTCATTATTTGATCGTGATAAAAATTACATTCTTCATTAATTAATAAATCTTTAAATGTAAATTATTTTTATATGAAGGCTAATCCATCCAATTTTAAGCATCCTATAAAATTTCAAGTTTTAGTACATCGAAATATATGGTTTTATGTAGCTTTCGATTGTTGACACACACCTATAAATATAACATAGGCATGTTAATGTTCATGTTGGTCTCTAAAACATAAGCATATAATTTCTCGTATTTCCCAATACATGTATTAAAACATGATGACTACCTACATTAGGCTTTAGAACATTATTTTAAACATGGGCATATTTATGCCTATGTAAATATCTTTATGGGGCTCATAGTAGTATGATTCCTTTAACATACCCATCTTAATACTCATGTATATATGGAGAAATTATTTCTTTTTAATTAATGATGGCATTAGTTATGCATATGTTAATAGTTTAAACTTGATTTATTATGTCTTTTTATTTAAATCATGAAAAAATTGACATGATTTCATATAAGCAATGGATTTAAGCTTACCATCTATATCAATTTAGTTAACCCATATTGGTCGAAGATAAGGGATTTAAAAATTCTTGAGAACATGTCATAATCCTATAAAATTTATGATTAAGTAATGTAATTAGGAGTATATTTATGATGTCAACTTCAATTTTTCAATAAGATGGAACCCTAACTTGGTGAAACTATCTATTTAATGAACACTAAGGAACTAATGATCTAGTTTGAATTAGAATGGTGCGTTCTTGAATGATGATTGGAATTTGGTATGAGTAGATTTGGATTAAGAGTGTGTAAGTGACTTTATTTATGATATTGACACATTACGCAGAAGTTTGTTTCTATTTTTTAATGTATGATGGTATTTTATATATAGACGCCTGGTATTTTTAAGTAGGAGTCGTGAAATTGTATTTAAAGAGTCATGTATCCTTTTTTACTAACTTATCTATTGTTTTAATAAATCCATAATTAATACTAATCTTGTTTTAAAATCCTATGAAACTCAACATTTTTTGCATGGCCATTTAGATAATATGAATAAATGACTCATATATTTGTATTTGTATGATGATCAACCCTTTGACATTGATATATCAAATTATATCATATATACAAGTCAGATGTAGTATTTCTTTATTTAATTTCATTTTTGCCATCTAATAAAAAGAAACATATGATTGATGGCAGATGTGCATGATTCCATTATTCAAAAATATGTTAGCAAACTAAAATTCTAGTTGGGGTTACTTAAACCATTTTAACAAGAGACTTCAAAAAGAAAATTTATATTGACCAAATTACTCACACTTTCATATTTTTATCTTTGGTCACAATTTTTATATATTTTATAATATATTTCGGCATCATTATATGATTTCAAGTTGTTAGGTTTTGACTTTAGCATCAATAATATGTCCATTATAGGGTCCAGTAGAAAGAATTAGATATATGCCCCAAGTGAAGAGAGCAGAGATTAAAAAATAAAAGTCAAAGTTATCATTATTAGTGATAATTAGGAAAGTGAATTGCTAAATAGGAATGATGAATCGAGCCCTATAAAGATGGAAGTTATGGACTTACTATTAAAGTGATCAACCAATTAGCCTTATTCAAGCATTTATGAATAAGGACATTTTTTAGTTACATTTTGTGCTTATTATTAGTCTGGCCTAGTTCATGTTTTATGACACCTTGATGTCATATAATCAAATGGTTATGGGACATTTGATTGTCTTAGATGTAATATTCCTCATTTCTAACATCCAATGATATATATAAAGTTTATTGCATACTTTTACTACTACCTATTATAAAAATTTTATGCAAATAACCAGATTGATAAGAGAATAACCATGTTTGGCTATAAATTTATACATACATTTGTTTATTGTGAGAGTATGTTATTAATAGAGACATGGTACTTTTTATCAGGAGTAATGGTATTGATTTAATGGAATATACATATTTTTTACTAACTTATGGTATCGACAAATTATAGAGAATGAAGTTCTTAATTATGAAGGTGTAATGATATTTTTTATATAAAGGTAGGGTATTTTTATAAGGAGTAATGGTATTGACTCAATGGTGTTATTGTTTTAATGGAGTTTAACTAATTGATTACATTCACAAATCATAAAAAAGATAGTTCACATTTATCAAGCTATGATGTTTTTTCTTGCGAGGGCATGGTACCTTTATAAGGAGTAATGGTATTGGTTTAATGGAGTCAAGATATTATTTTTCTATCGTACAGTATTAACAAATAACAGAGAAGTTGGTTTAATAAACCAATCTTGAGTCTCTCTATTTTCTTGCATTTTATTTCACTTTACTTTCTTAGGTGTTATTTCCTATTCTTATTTATATGAATGTTGGCTACATTAAGAATTGTATTAAATTACTTGTTATGTTAGTCCTTCGTAACAATGAAAAACAAACAAAATTCTAGTTATTAATCCATATTTTCCTTTCTCATTTAGTTTACACTCTACTAATAAAATTACAATATCAAAATTTAATTCCAACACAAAATTTATTATCCTTCTTTTCACTACCAAAGATGCTAAGATTAATCATTGCAAATATTCGGTCCATTATTTATCTGCTTAGACAAATCCCAAAAACCCCACTCCTAGTAACATAATTGATGAAAACTCGCTAAAAAACTGTCAGGTATTCATATTATAAGATATAGGTAAAGAATTAAACTATTGTCAAGGAAATTAGAAGTTATTTTCTTTTATTAATTCATTGTTTAACATATCATTTAGACTTAAAACATGAAAGGACATTGCTCTCAATTTCATGTTAAACCTAAAATTTAAAAAAATGTCCTAATTAAGAAACCTACTTGAATAATTTATCCAAAAATGCAATAATGTTAAATGATACATAACATTATAAATAATAACTTTACCTCAAATTTGAAATTACTTTTGTTTGGAGGTATTTAACGTACAAAGATTTAAGAGTTCTCTTATAAGACATATTTCTTTCTAGATGGCACTAACTTCATGTGTATAACATCACCAATGCTTGCTTTTAGACCCTCAAAATGTTTATAATCATTTATTGAAGTACAAAATATCTTTTATCAAATTCGTTTCCATGAACTTACTTGCTTGGTTAGGCATCTAATTATGTAATCTTACCTCCTCCCTAATGCCTATTTTTTAATCATCTTCTTTCTGTTAGTTCCCTTAAATGTTCATCATCGATAGTAGCTTCTCCGCTTTGTTGATGATGCCTATTAATCCAAATTTAACGAAGTGTAGTTCAATATATACAATTTCCTTGAGCTTAATCTTCTTCGTCTTCTCGTTAATTACTGCCTTCCATCATCTACTGATAACCTCATCATTATCTTTTTTTAGTTGAAATATCATCACACCTTGGGTCATTCATACCTCCACACATCTCGAAACTTTCCCATCTGTATCTTTCCCTGTCATTTTCATTTCTTCACCCCTCATATATCTTCTTTTTATTTTTTGGTTCTTTCATTGGAATCTCCTCATATCTTAAGACTAGTTATTTATTTATTTTCTCTATCATCAATATCTATTCATACCTCGAGACATCTTTTGCTTTTTTAAGCCTATCATTAACATATTCTCACCTTCAGGACCAGTTGTTCACTATTATTCTCCATCATCAATACCTCCTCATACTCTGAGACTACTTCTCTTCTGTATCATTAAACTAAAATGTTAATAACCTTTTATGCATAAACTAAAAATTATGGATATAAATTAACTTGACAAGTTACTCACTCATTACCTTTGCATCTATTACCTCTTATAATTTATTGCACATTTTTAGTACTTTTTAGCTATTACTATACTTCATCTGGTGATCCTCATTATAATATACCCCCAATGTCTAAGATAAGTTAAGATATTAATTAATTAAGTTATTCACAAATATTTTGTTTAAGTATTACTATAAATTTCTAACAACTTTACCTTCAACTTCCCATACTCGTACTCTTATACCGGGTTAGTATCTAATGCCTTGTTTATGCTGATATCATCCCAAGCTATAATCTTTATCATCTTCCTCTATTTGAAAAGTCGATTCACATATAGCCTTTCAAGATAAAATATCTACAAACAAATTAAAAATAAAGTTAGTTTTAATTAATTATAAAATATGTATAGGTTAACATATCAATTGGCAATTTAAATTTTGTAAGACATATAACTCAACATCAATACAACTATGCATTTATTTGTGCAAGGCTTAACACCTTTGGCCTTTACAGTTTGACAAAATTTATGAGTATGCTTATAAAGATGACTCAAGACAAAATGTACCCAACTAAGTTGTTTGTAATCATCAACATTGTTTATAGTATCCAACAATTGTATATTGATATTGTAATTGGTATTTGGGGAAAAATCCAATATATATACAAGGAAATTCCACCAAATATATTCCTCCATCCATGTGCCCCTCCTCCCAAAGCCTCACTGACTTTTTTATATTGTCATTTGGTTTTGTTTGGAGCCTCCACAATCTATGTAACATTGTCACCACTAATCTTCTCCACTTGATCTTCTTTTATTCTCAACGATAGCTTGTCCAAATCAAACTGACCATATAGCTTATATCAGACACTCCTCCTCACCCTAAACCCCTCCATCTCTTAAATTTCATCGAATCTTATATCAGTGACCCACTTCAGTTACTCTGGAGTAGTGCTTTATATCTGTTTGAAGACTCTCCAAATAATGATGCATTTGACAACTACGTAAATACCTATACAATATAGTCATAATCAAATAACAATGACACTTAATGATCAAACTATAGTAATTTAGTTTAATTTGGTGCAAGCATCATACCTTCTTCTCTAAGCTCTTACTTTTTTGACTTGTCTAGTAAGCCACATCATCATCCCCAATCTAGAATTTAAAGTTTTAAATCAAAATAACTTTACATCATCATCATATTAATTTAAATAAATTGCTTACTGAATATTTTCCTTTTCTCCTTTATGACCTTCTTTATCTTCTGGAGGAGGTAGTAATTTAATTATAACTTTTTCCTTTTTTATGGAATATGACAATAAAAACATAAATGTCAATCATACCAAGCATATCTATTAATAAACCTACACTGAACCAGGCTATAAGCTATAGATTCTTACTCATACCATAAAAAAAATCAATAACACCTTATTGCACTTACTCTAGACCTCGACAACTAAGTCATTTTCAACAAACTTAACACCTTAAAAGTCTTGTTTTAAATACATGTCTAAACAAATATATTAGAAAGAAAAAATACAATACATAAACTCTATAAAGATATGGGAAAACTGTTGTTTGCTTTCTGTGTCTATAGCTAAGTTGTTTGATTAGTATGTTGATACAATAATTATCTTACTACATAGGCATCCAGAACACAATTAAGAGATATTTGAATTGTTTGCTTCTAAGTTATATTTGGTACTAAAAAATGGAAGAAGATATCGAAGACTATATTCAAATGAATGAGAGAAGTTATTTGTAACTTTTTAACAAAACTTTGTATAAAAATTACTCTATCACCCATTATAATATAAAATTACATAAGTATCCTAATTGATTTTATATTTATTAGAATATGGTAAACTCATAAATGATCTAGTCCTATTTGTAAAGGTAAATTTGGTCTTCACCAAAATATAAGCCCTACTTATTTGAAGTCATTGCAATCTGCTTCATTATAACACATGAAATTGTCTGTACCATAAACGGTATTCCAACCATGTTCAAATTAATTTTATCCACATATTTGTGTAGACCCTATATAAATGTGTAGATGAGATTTAATAAAATATGACAGAAACTACTTTATGGGAAGAGAGAATCTGATCCCTCACTATAAAATCTTCAAGCATGAAATCTATATTATTTTTTGAAAGATATAATATTAAATTTTTATAATAACAAATGTAAAATATCAACTATGCTGTAATCTAATTCAAATTTAAATCATACTTTATGAGTATTTCTAATTTAAGACCATATATGAAATTAAAAAGCACATGACAAAAATAACAGTAGAACAACAATTTTTGGTTCCTAGCACATAGTTTTAGAGTAGTTCATGGACCTAACATGATAGTTTTGATTGAATTTTGTAAAATTTTTAAATATAATTTGATCATATGTTAGGGTCTCAATTTGACTTTTAAAGACTAAGGCTATGTTTAGTTGGTTGTAAAGTTTTTAACGGAATGGAATAAAATGAAATAAAATGATTTATAACCGAATAGAACGTAAATAAATATAATATTAGAAAATTATTATTTGGAAGAGATGAAAGGATTCATAATTTAATATAATAAAATGTTATTTAGATGAAGAATTTGCAATGTAATATAGTGTATCATTTTACATTTCACCATAAATCTTCCAAATCGAAGTTTTTTTATTTTTATTGTTTATAATAAAATGATATGTAAAATGAAACTCTCCTTTTTATCTCATTCCATTCTATTCTATTATAATTTTTTTTAAATAATAAAATAATATTATATTATATTTTATTCTATTAATAAACCATCTTCTAAACAATCCCTTAGACGAAGCATAATATAAAAATAATCTAGGTCTCTTTTTAAGTGTAAACATAAAATCTTTTATGTACTGGTACGCATAAACATAAAGCAGTCAGAATCATGACGGCGAAAAGATTGAAAATTTACGGGCCATGTCGCTAAATAAAGGCCTATGCCTATTCCAAGTACAGAGTAAAATGGATTCAGCTACCAAAGTACGTCGTCAAATCCATCACCTACTTATTCATTGCATTGCACCAAACTCCTTTTAACTTTATTTCCCTATTCCTAGAAACACGTTCCCAGCTCCCAAATATCCTCTTCTTCACTACTTACCGTCACCTCCATTGCCAAGCCTCTGTATCGCTCTTAAAACTCTTCTGAAAATGGCCTTCTTTTGGATCCTTTGTTCCGTTCTCGTCTCTTCTCCTAATCAAACCTCCTTCTTCATCTGTTCTCTATTTCACTGCACGCCGAAAGAGCTCCAAAATTTGCTGCTTTCACCTACATCTTGAACCTTTCTTACCCATTCATCGGAGGGCTTGTTCTATCCTACAAACCTTAGAGAATTGAATTTATGTGCTTGGGATTTTGATTATATTGTAAACTGGGATGCCCGCGTCATAGTTTCTAACGATTTTGTTATAGTTAAATCGGTCAAAGCCTTATCTTGATTCCTCTTTGTGGTGTCAAGCTTGGATTATAGTTTTCTTGACTTGGTTACTAATCTGATTGCAGATTTTCAAAGAATAGAGTTTTAAGCTCTCTGGTGAGTTTTCTCTAGTACTTACTTCTTATTAGGTAGAGTTATTCAAGTTTGAGCTCAAGCTTCAGATGGGTTCTAGGTTTATTGAATCAGGTGAATATTAGACAAGCTTTTCTTTGATTAGACGTCCTAGTGGAAACCCCGTTGAATTCGTTGCTGGGGATCTGATTGTGAGGGATATCTTGGGATGTCATAATTATGTTATTAGGGTTTGGGATCTAACCTCAGCTTTTTGTTTTTGGAATTTAATTGAGTTTGTGTAGTACTTAACTGTATTTTGTTCTTGTTATTCCAATTTTCTGGGTGGAGGCGGTTTGCTAGTTTTAACCACATTAAGAATAGCTGTTTTCGTTACTTTACGATTGAAATGACTGGAAGTACGAGATGTTTTGTGGAGTGGAAAGAGCAGTTTGTTTCACAAGAGCGTGGACGCCGTGTTGTTCACTATTTCCTGAAAGATTCTGCTGGAGAATCTGTGCTCGCAGTTGTGGGGACTGAGAGAAGTGTTAGGCACATGTTTTATATTGTCGCCGAGGAATTTGTACAGCTACACGGCCCTGAAAATTCCATTCATGCTGGTTTCAAATGGAGGTCCAGAAGGGAGGTAGTGGATTGGCTTACTTCTATGCTTTCAAAGCAACATCTACAAGGTGATCTGCCATTGCTTAGCTCTTGTTGCCAAGCCTTTGCACTTTTGTAGCCCATTTGACTTCATTTAGATGCTCTCTCTCTCTTTTTCTTTCCTTCCCTTTTTTTTTTTTTTTTTGGTCACAGAGCACTATCGGTGATAGCTTTTGACTTCATAAATGTTGGCTTGTCCACAAGTTTCACTAAGAATGCTTGGTAGATTTGTAAGCATTTAAATTAGTCATCATGCCTCATAACTTGAGCTTAATTCCAGATCTCAGACTGCTCCTTTTATGATAGTAATAGCTTAAACATAATTCCTGCTGTCAGACCAATCCTTTTATGATAGGCATAGCTACTTAATTTCTTGATTAGTGACATATACTCTTATTTCAGTCAAACTTGCTTGTGAGTTTTTCTGCTTCCTCCAAATTTTCAGTTCCTTAAAAGGGAAAAGATATACATCTGATTTATATTTCAAACTGAAAGAATTGTTTAATATCTCATTTAACCCTCTGAGCAATGTTTACATGTTTGGAAGCATTATGTTGTTTCATCCTTGTATATTTGAATTTGCAGGCATCTAATGAACTCGATCTTATAGATTATCTCTGCCGTGCTTGTCTCAAATTTTGTTTGCAAATTGTTATCCCGTCCACCACTTGCCAAGACGGTGTACCTTTTAATCTTATGAGCTACAATTCTTTGTTTTCTTTTCAAACTAATAAGTGAGTCTTTTCCATTACAGAACCGAAACATGATTTAGCACAACCTTCAAAGTTTCTGGAAGGTCCGATGATTGGGTATGGTGCCCAACAGATGCAGGTACCAGAGATATGACTCTCATTTCTTGTTGTTTGCTCATATCATTCTCAGGTTAGTGCCATTTGACTTGTATATGAAATTTGCGTTGCAGAATCGCTGTCCAAAAGACTTGAGTGGATACAGTGCAGATATTGTATGGGAAGGCAATTCATGGACATCTGGGAAACAGCTCAAGCATTACCCAGCATTCTGCCGGAATGGGACTACGATTGCGGTGAGAATTCATTATTAAACTATGAATGAAAGACAGGAGTGAGGGATTACACCGATGAACTCAGTCAAACACATTGTTTCCTTGGTTGTAGTCCATATTTGTTTACTTCAATTCTTATAATTTCATTTGGGGAAGTGAGATATTGTTTGATTGGGGAAAAGAAAGAAAGAAAAGGAAGAATGCAATCTTTTGCTGAATGCTATTATGGCATAAATAATAGTACCAATATTCAGATTGACCAATTGCTTTATATTCTTTACACCATTGACAGATGGCTCTATTCATATGTCCACAGTGTTGTCTGACTTAAAATGATGCATTGTGGAAGATTTTCTGTTATGTCAATTCATGGGCCCTATAATCATGGTCGTTTATCCTTCTAACTTTTTTCATACAGATCCAATCTTTTGTCTTTGTCATGGCTAAGGGAGAAAATCATTATGTTGCTTACTTGGAAGATATGTATGAAGACAAGAGGGGACAGAAGAAAGTCAAAGTGCGGTGGTTTCATGACAACCGAGAAGTTAAGGGTACAATTCATTTAAGAAATCCACACCCAAAAGAAGTTTTCATCACACCTTATTCACAGGTCATCAGTGCTGAATGTGTTGATGGCCCTGCCACGGTCCTAACTCGTGAACATTATGATGAATGTTTGGCTGCTTTCAGTGATGCTTTCACAACCAAATTGCATTTTTGTTCTAGGCAGTTCAGAAGCAATAAAGTGAAGCCCTTTGATGTTAGTAAATTACGTGGCTACTTTGAGCAGCCAATTCTTCGCTGTTTGTATTACAAACCCTCTACAGGAGTTGATTCCATGAGCTATAGCTTTTCTGTGGAAGATAAAGAAGAATCGAGTCCAACTGAATGTGTAAAGTTAGGTGCAAAGAGAGCTAGAAGTGATAGAGGACGTGAAACATTTTTAACTGAGCATGCTGGAATTCAGGTTGCCGGTGGTCAGATGATAACTAATGGGCCTTCATTCAGGAGTATGAGATATGGTTTTTCAGGCAATAGACTTCTTCCACTCAAGCATGTCAAGCCTCAAAGGTGGTATAACTCGTTCAAGATTGATGACAAAATTGAGTTGCTGTGCCAAGATAGTGGTATACGAGGCTGCTGGTTCAGGTGTACTGTCCTGCAAATGTCCAAGAAACACATAAAGGTCCGTTATGATGATGTGCAGGATGAAGACGAGTGCAACAATCTTGAGGTATGGTCAGGCTTTATGAATTATTGTATTAAAATACCTTTCCCTCCGACCTTCAAGACTTGTAGAAGCATATCAGAGGATGGAATTGAAATGAAACTTCTCATTGTCAAATTATCCATCATAACTTCTAAATCATTTTTAGGAATGGGTCCCAGTTTTCAAATTAGCTGTGCCAGATAAACTTGGAATGAGATGCCTAGGTCGTTCAACTATACGACCAGCCCCTCCCTTGAGTGTAGAATCAGAACTTTCTCTTGAGATTGGATCAGCAGTTGATGCTTGGTGGAGTGATGGCTGGTGGGAGGGGATTGTTGTTGGCATTAGTAACAGCAGCAACCATAATCTGCAAGTTTATTCTCCAGGTTAGCATGTTCTTCAATCCACTTTTAATTCTTTTTCCATGTTTGTGATGTCTCTTTAACTCTCTTATCTTCTTTCCTAATTTGTTCAATCGACAACCATTTATTAGGTGAAAACTTCATATTGAATATACAACAAAATGATTTAAGGATTTCTAGAGATTGGGTAGGAGACCAGTGGATCGATATTCAGGCAAAAGATGAAAATGTGCTGTCCTTGATATCCACAACTCCTTGCCCGGAAACCAAAATGCCTCCATCATCAAAAATTTTTGAGGAGATGAGTTTTCATGGTTTTGATACCTCGAACGTTTATGTTCATTCTAAATGTAAAGTTGATACTGTTGAAGAGCTTAGACCTGATATTGCTCCGCAGACCAGTTCAGGCTTCCCTCTAGAAAACATGGACTGTGACGAGGGTAGCGGCCCTTCCTCTTCAAATGACAAAAGTCATGAAGATAATGTTAATGCTACTAACATTGATCGTGGTAAGGTGGATGATGTTGAAAATAATAACGAATGTGAAGGTGATGAACATGTCAAATAAGAGGGAGGAAGGCTAGACCTGGAAATGATTGACAGTTCCGTGAGTAATTGTAAAGCTATAGAACTCAGGGAAGTGACAAATTAAGATGCTTGCACTGCCCTATTTGACGTAATCTCATGGATTGGTTACCTTATGAGCAGTTGTAGTTTATAGGCATAGGTCTTATTATGTGGTGAAGATGGTTTGTAGATAGTAACACGAGACATCGGAATTCTTACTGTTTTCCAACTCTTCTGGGTGGCATCGGGTAGATGTACATGCTTTGTAGAACTTTTCCCAGGTTTCTTTTGTAACTTGGTCAACCTCAATGGTTCCTCTAGATTACTCTTTGTTCTGTATCCCTTTTAATGGCTAATCCGCAAAAGGGCATTAGTAAGGTGTGTGAATCTGTAATGTAGATAGATTCTTGACAAAGGAATTTAAAGCTCTTTTTATTGTTTACATAAAGGTATGTGCTGATATTGGTAGGTCCAAGTATTTTAACTGATATTTTGCATGACAATCCTATGTTTCAACTGGTCTTGCTGATGTGAAAAGATCATATTTCTGTAAATTCTAGATGACAATATAAAAAATCCATTCCCCACCCCCCCAATGTTGCCTTCCGTGTCTGTAATTTAAGCCAGGACAGTTTGAATTGGTTTCTGCAATCAGGCTGTAATAAGTCCTGGCGAAAAGAGTGGCAGTACTTAAGTGTCTATACATTAGTGATTCTACGTGCCTGCCAGCCCATTTAGCCTTTTAAGAGGGAAATTTTCTGAAAGGGTCCTAAATGATGAAGTTAGAAAGAAAAACAAGAGGTAATATGAAAAATGTTTAAATGAAGAAGAAGAAACTATAATCTGAGCCATTTCTGCCCCCCTATGAATTCCATGCCTAGAAATGGCCTAACTTCCTCGTAAGTGAATGCCTTCAGCCATGGAACGCGATGACTTGTATCAGCTCCTTTTCCGGTGCACGAATACTCGGCAAAAAATGCGGTCCTGTACTTACATTCATTTGTTTGTCAGTTCTTTCTATATATATCTAGTTTATCAAAGTCAGCGAAAGGAATGTCTTACTTCTGTCTGTAAGGCTGGTTCCAGTCACTCCATCCTGTAGGTGTTATAATGTCACCAATTTTACAGAACGAATATATAACTCTGGAATAGTTTCCCCAAGCTCTTCCAAGAAGAATTTTGCCAGTTCCTTTTACCACACAACCTACAAAAGAGAAACCTGTGTCATCATCTGGTGAATCCCTGTGGTGAGCTGCGATTGCGCCTGCCCTTTTGGCAGTTGATTGAAGGCTGCAATCCTGTTTAAAGAGCCACCGAATTTGATTAACATGAGAGAATGTTTCATACCCGTTTGTAATACTACTTAGTGCATAGCTTTGTGTTACCTGAAAAAGTGACCTTGCTTTGCCAAATATGAAATCCACATTACCCTGAATGTGGCACCGATAGAAGTAGTGTGATCCTTTTTCATCTAGGAGTGTGTCCTGCGATCCCAAGACCCTTACTTTATAGAAAAATGCCTTGTTGCTAGAAACTCTCAGCGCTACTGCTTGCATTCCAATTCCTCCAGAATGTGCCACTACTGTATTCTGTTATCACCCCGTAACTTACCAATCAGTAAAGTATAGTATCGAATTGAATTGTGCAGCAAACACCACTACTATCTGACCTCAAATGTGATACCACTTGCGCAGAAGTAATCAGATTCTACAGTGACTGATGCGGATCTGAAGGTTCCAAGTGGAACCCCTTTGTCATCCGTGTCAGAAGCTTTATTGCTCCAAGAAATTATGGTATGCGAAGCGTGGCTTTCATTCCCAATTAATGAGACATATGGCTTGGTTATTGGCACAATCACCTTCTCCCTAATTTCCATGGAACTAGGTCACATAAGCAGCAAATGAATCATCCACTTAAGTAGCTTTGGGCTAACAGAATACATATGAATATAGATAACATATGGTCCAAGTAAGTTATTCCCTTATGGTAAGGTAAATAAGGATTACATGAAGGACAAAGAATCCCTATCACCTAAGCATGTAACTGCATACACTAACCACGTAGTAATTATTTGTACCCAATAACCCCGATAATATAGCTCAACTACTCAAAACTTCATAACTACATTTATTTTCCACTTCTGCTGTAATAATTTTACACACACACAACAAATAAATACACGAATTAAGAGAAAGATAGAGAGAAGCAGACAGTGAAAATATCGAAGTCTGTTTTGGACATGCACGTTACAAACCTGTAAATCCCAGGGAGGATAAAAATTTTCACCCTTTGTGTGTTATAATCTGTTACCATGTCTACTGCACCTTGAACTGTTAATGAATCTCCTCCACCATTTTGGTCTACTATAATTACTCTGTTTCCATTAATATCATCTCTAACACTCAGTCTCGCTCCATGATCATCCACCTTGATATCATCCCAACTAATAAAATCCTTCCCGTGTGTCTGACTTTGAGACGCACTCAACTGAAAAGAACTCGAGAACAACATGAAGACCAGAGCAAAGCCACAAAGAACACGAGTTTCCCTGATCACTCCTCTCCTGTTCATGAGAGTTCGTTGGTGGGGTGTCCCTATACGTGTGTCACAGACACAGAGAATGACAAAATGTACAACAATTAATAGGAGAAGAATACAAAGTTGTCGAGAAATCTATGGTTTGTAATAACTGGCTATAGGTAAAACAATGGAAGCTATGAGTTGGAATATATGGAGTTGAAAGACTGTGAAAGAAATGAGTCTAATAAATACTGGAGCGTGGGACAAAATGGAGTGCAGTGTTGGAGAATAAAAGGTCAGTAGGTTACTAAACAATTTCAGAAGATGTGGTTTGAGTTTGAGAAAGTAAAGAAATGGAAGAAACGGATTGTGTTGGGAAAGGAATAGCCTTTTTTCTATTGTCATGAAAGTTTTCTGCTGCATAGGAATATAGGCTTGTTGGCCAGAAAAAATCCATGATCTGAGGTTTAAAAGTTATACCTTCGTGTTGGGAGAAGGTGGGTGGTTGATGGGTAGTTATGGAGAACTAGGAAGTGAAAATGGCTAATAATGTTAATGACGATTTCTTAAACTGACAACATTTTTTCCTTTTGATTTTAAAGGTTAGTGAACTTATGATAGGTTAGCTTTTAAGTGACATTGTTAGCTTATTTAGTATGAAAAATAAATAATAGTTAAAAATTTTGTTTCAAACGTCATCTTTTTATAAATTTTATTTCTAATTTTATTAGATATTTACTTAGCAAAGAAAATGTTTTATAAATTTAAAATTTAGTAAAACAAATAATATTTGTTAGATCGAGTATTAAATTAAATTGCCCATTTTTAAAATGAAGCTCAAACTCAACCGAATAATTAGCCGATTAATACTATTCTTGATCGAATTGATTGGTCCGATTCAATTTTTAAAACATTGATTTGGAGTAATTAAAGAAGATTATAAGAAGAAGAAAAAAGTCCCTGACTTCCTAATTTAGAGATTTTGAAGTTGGTAGTTGATTGAGATTATAATAACAATAACATTATGTTATATACAAAGGTTAAGGTTTTTGTTTAATGACATGGGTCGGATCATGTTAAACCTTGTTGTATATCGTTTAGGTTGCTTTATCTAAAGTAAAACTTTGATAAAATCTTTTTAATGTGTATTTTTACATTTCTTTTCTTTGAAAATGTCATTATGAATTGAGATGGCCCAAGTCTAACCAGAGATCACTTTGGGCATTCAATCAAGACCCAAATAGACATCTTGACCTAGCTCCATTCTTAATTACGAAATAGAAACTCACTCAGCAGAGAAAGTGTTGAAAATGGCTGTGTTATCTTCAATGACTACAACACCTAAGCACTCTCTCCCAACCTTAAATTCTGCTTCTTCTACACATTCAAAGCTGTCTTCTTTTCCTTTGTTTTTGCCTTGTGGTGGTTCTGCTGATATTCTCCATAGAACTCCTAAACCAGCAGCCTGTTTGCTACTGATGAAGTGTTGGATTCTCAAGACACGCTATCCACACCTGTGGAATCCACTGATGAAGCTGATTCTGATACCTTTGAGGTCTCTTTCTATTTTTTCATTTTTACTTTTCGTTTTGTTGGTTTTGCCGAGAAAATCGGGGCAAAAGCTGAGAACTGCTTGTAAAGTGACTAAACCATAATCTGTCGGCTTAATTACCTATTGGATAAGCGTTTGGCTTAGAAGTGGTTGTCTCTACTTGGGTGGAATATGCTGGAATCTGGTCCTTTTTTCGACTTTTATTTACTCACCTCGAAACTATGAGGAAAGACTTGTGATTTGATTAGTGTTAATGTGCTGTTTCATGATTTTGCACATCTAGCTTGGAGGTTCTGAGGCACCTTGTTCTCCATCAGTCAGTAGCGCTGCAGACGCAGACAATGTACATTTCCCTCTTATAAATTTAGCTTCTGAACTATTGTTTGCATAGAAGATAAATAAATGATTTGGGAGCTGAGGAGAGAAATTATTTTTCTCCAAATGTTCTGCATAGAAACCATTGTTTTGTCTTTGCAAAAACATTGTTTTATGTTCTTCTAAGGCCATCTTCGACGAAGGCACCAAAATCCAACATTAAAATGGTGTAATGAATAGTAATACACTAAATTTGGTGTGTTACTATTCATGCACTAAAAGATGTAAAAAGATAATTTTGTTCATTTTCTTTTTAATATATTTCTTTTATGTGCTTCTCATAAATTGATTATTTATATAATTTACTCAGTAATTAAATTTAAAATTATATTATTTTACATAAAATATATCATTACAAAGATTTCATTGATATATTTAAAATGACACTAATATTGAATATAATATTAAATTTATTTTTAATTTTTAATTTTAATTCTTATTTATAAATGTTATAAATTCATTAATAAAATACATTAAGAAATAAATTTAAACCACAACATTGATATAAAAAATTAAAACTCAACAAAAATATTTAAAATTACAACCAGACTAAAATAAATTACAATTACAATCAGACTCGAGATTACAATCAAACTAAAGTTACAACAATCAAATTAAAAGTAAAACTAAAGCACTTGAGAATATTAATTTAATATAAATAATTAATAGTTTAGAAAGTCATCCTCATTTCTTTCAAAATCAAAATATTGGCTAAAGTCACTAGATCAGCCAACTTCTCCTTGAGGTTCTCCTTCTTGAGCTCTTTTTGCATAAATTTTCATTTGTTCATTTCTGAAAGCCTCACGCATCACTAGATCTTTGATAGAATCCAGATTTTTGCATAAAATTTTATTTCTTCCCATCTTTGTCATACCTTTATTTTTTTTTCCTCATTTTGAACTCGTAACAACTGAAGTTTATAATTTTTTTGGAGAAGAGATTGACTTTCATGAAACATTCCTTTTATTTCTTTATTCATTTTTTTATTTCCTCATTTTCTTCCTTTTTCATTTTTCTTTCTTCCTCCTAATAGGACGATCGGCTTCATCATTTCTTTCAATAAATAGATTTTCAATTTCTAAATCATTATTTAAATCAATACAAAATGATGATGGTCCTATTGACTTATTTGTTTTTTGGGATTCGGAAAGTGACATTTTATTGCACTTAGATTGTTTTCGATGACCCAACCCTTTCCTTTTTGCTTTTTCGAACTGCAAGACAACAATATAACTTAAGTTAGATTTTAGGGTATAAATCAAATGTATTTCAATTCATAGAAAAAAACAAATAAATAAAGCACTTACAATATCGTGTTCAGAAGCACCACTTGGATTCAAGTTTTCAATTTGTTTAACACATCCTCTGAATTTTCCAATAGTTGTCATTATAGTTTGCCATCGAGCTTGTAAAGATCTCCAAGGTCGAACAATGGTGATATGATTTGATAGCATTTGATGTCACTCAGTTTTGATACGAGACCAAAACTGAGCCATAGATTGATCTCTATCAGTGACTGGGTCTTGTGAAACATTAAGATATACATGGCACAGGACTTGATCTTCTTCAACTGAATATGATGCACTTTGAGAGGTATTTGAAGGCTTTAAACCAAAATTTGAGCTTGCTATTTTTCACATAGGTTTGAAAGAGTGCTATAATTTAGGATTTCAAAGAGTGTTATATAAAACAAGGATTTCAGTTTAGTAGAACAAATAAACTATTTGTAGAGATGTTATGGAAAAGATAAGAATACCAATAAACAGTTGAGACGAATACAATCTAATCCAACGGCTGGGAAGAGATAGAATTAGATTTTTTGCAGAGATTCCTTATCTTATCTTGAATATTGTGTGGATAGGATAGGAATACTAATGAACAGTTGAGATGAATGCAATTTAATCCAATATTTGGGAAGAGAAAAAGTTAGACTTGTTGCAGAGATTCCTTATCTTGTCTTGAATATTGTGTGGATAGGATACGAATACTAATGAACAGTTGAGATGAATGCAATCTAATCCAACGATAGAGAAGAGATAAAGTTAGATTTTTTGCAGAGATTCCTTATCTTGTCTTGAATATTGTGTGGATATGATATGAATACTAATGACCGGTTGAGAAGAATGCAATCTAATCCAACGATTGAGAAGAGATAAAGTTAGATTTTTTTGTAGAGATTTCTTATCTTGTCTTGAACATTGTATAGATAGGATACGAATACTAATGAACGGTTGAGATGAATGCAATCTAATCCAACAGTTGGGAAGAGATAAAGTTAGATTTTTCATGGAAATTCTTTATTTTGTCTTGAATATTGTATGAATAGAATAAGAATACTAATTAACGATTGAGATGAATACAATCCAATCTAATGATTGGGAAGAGATAAAGTTAGATTTTTTGTAGAGATTCCTTATCTTGTCTTAGATATTGTGTGGATAGGATAAGAATACTAATTAACGGTTGAGATGAATGCAATCTAATCTAGCGGTTAGGAAGAGATAAAGTTAGATTTTTTTTGCAGAGATTCTTTGTCTTGTCTTGGATATTGTGTGGATAGGATAAGAATACTAATTAACGGTTGAGATTAATGCAATCTAATCCAACGGTTGGGAAGAGATTGGGTTAGATTTTTTTGCAGAGCTTCCTTATCGTATCTTGAATTATTTACTATATAAAGGAATGAATTACTACCAGATTCTTCTTTGAACTCTTTGCCATATTTGTCTACAACCATGAGTACTAATGCTAGTACTTCACATATATCATCCTCATCTTCATCCTCATCATCAGAGGATGAATTAGATCTCACTGCTGCAATATTAGCACAAAGTAAAGCGTTACTATCTGTATACACCAATAACAACCTTGCAATGGATTACTATATCAACAATATAGTGAATCAACCAAAGCATAAAGGCTCAATCTCTGGTCATAGAGTAGTTTATCGTGATTGTGTTGCAGCAGATCAAAGACTTTGAGATGATTATTTTGTAAAAAATCCAAGATATAATATAGCAATGTTTTGCAGGCGATTTCAAATGAGTCAGAATTTATTCCTATGACTTGTCGGTGTAGTTGAAGGTCATGACGACTACTTTATGCAACGGAGAGATGGATGTGGTAAACTAAGATTGTCTATTTTACAAAAAATAACAACAGCATTTCGAATGTTAGCGTATGGTGTATCAGCTGATTCAACTGATGAATACATTAAAATTGGAGAATCAACTACAATTAAAAGTACAAAAAGGTTTTGTCAAGCTATTGTGGAGTTCTTTAGACAGATTTATCTAAGAGCATCGGATGCTAATGATGTTGCAAGACTGCTTAAAATTAAAGAAGAACGTAGTTTTCCAGGGACGCTAGAGAGCTTAAATTGCATGCACTGAACATGGCAAAATTCTCCAACGGCTTGAGCGGGACAATATAATGGATGTAGTGGATTCCCAACTATTATTCTTGAAGTTGTAGCTGATTATAATTTGTAGATATGACATGCACATTTTGGTTTGTCAGTGTCAAATAATGACATTAATATATTAAAAGCATCACACTTATTCACAAACCTTGTCAAAGGTATAACACCTTCTGCTCATTATGTTATTCAAGGAAAAGTGTACGATACTAGTTATTATTTAGCTGATAGTATTTATTCAAAATGATCTACCTTGGTACAAATCATTCATAATCCCTGAGGGCCAAAAAAGAAGTTATTCGCGAAAATGCAAGAAACATATAGGAAGGATGTCGAGAATGCATTTGGAGTTCTCCAGTCATGATTTGCAATTATCAAGAGACTGGCACGTTTTTAGAAAACATCCATATTATATGATATTATGTCGGCATGCATTATAATATACAATATGATCATTGAGGACGAGCGTGATATTTAAGCGGCCATACAAGATTGAAGCGAAATGCTCGCCCCTGAAATTAATATTAATAGAGACGATACAATTATATTTCAAGAATTCTTGCTAGACATAAGTAAATTAAAGATAAAAAAGCTCATTATAAACTTCGTAATGTACTGATTGAACATTTGTAGGAATGATATGATAATTCAGAGGATTAGAGGTTAAATGTGCAATAAAAATATTATATTTGTGTATATTATTAATTTGTTGTTGCAATAATATTAATTATATTTGTTAAATAATATTAGTTTAATATAAAGTATATATTAATTAATTAAGAAAAATGATTTTATTTTAATTTTTATAAATAAATAAATAAATAAATAAATAAAAATCATTGTATAAATATAAATTAATTTAGTTAATAACTAAATTATTGTGGTATATTCTTTGAAAATAATTTGGTGTAAAATTTGATATAAAGTGGTTGGAGTATCACCAAATCTGATGTAAAAAGATTCTTGAAACATTTTTTTTTATACTAAATTTGGTGTAAAATTTTAGTAGAATAATTAGAGATGGCCTTACTGGCTCTGTAAATGGTCTCAAGTATGCATTTGTAGTGACCATATGACAATTGATCATTATATGAGTACTTTTTGGTCTATCTGTTTATGGATGGAATTTCTGGAACAAAATCTTCCGTATCCACTATTCTGTATTAACTCTGTTCTATACGTGAGATCGCGTAAAATAGAGTTGTTACAGGCTAGTGAGTACAGAGAATTTGATCCCGAACTTTCTCTTCTGGACATCGGTTCCCCAAGTCTTTTGCGTAAAGGAGGGACAACTTTTACCTTTCGATGCCGTTATAATCTCAAATTTTATTCTGCTTTCTGAAGATTGAGCCGCTGAGTTGCTTTTGAAACTGTCATTAACATGACTTTTTTACTCGTACTTATCTACTACTATAGGCTGCCCTTATTTAATTGATCTCATAGTTTGTGGAATATCTTCCAAGGGTCAAATAGTATTCCTTGTGGGTTTAAATCAACATATATCTTGCAGCAATATGGTATTGAGCAAGAATAATGATGTTATCCATAACTTTAACATACTTCTCGACATGGGCAAATTTATTTCTGTTATTATTTGTTATATTTTCGTAACCTTTGATTTCCTCTTTGGCTCAATTTCAATTCTTAGACGGTTACAAAGCAGAAAATTAGAATCAAGCTAAGATCTTTCCTCGTATGTTTGGCTGAAGATTCGTGCAAGCAAATAAATGATGCAGCAAGGACTACAGAAGCAAAGACAAGGGCTACTGTGCCATTACTGACCAAGAAGCGCATGTATTGTGTTCAAGTCTCCTCATGTGCACAAGGACGCAAGATTTCACATTGAGATCAAAACCCACCTACAACTAATAGATATCCTCTATCCAAATGCACAAACAATAGATTCGTTGTTGCAGCTTGATCTTCCTGCTGGTATTGACGTTGAGGTAAAGCTATTCAAGTTCTTGAGTTGCTTTGTTGGTCCTCTTTGAAAGTTACATCTTTGAACTTAATCTTATAGTATGCTGAAACCAAAAAAAATGTTTTTGAGTTATTAAGATGCTTAAAGTTTGTAACTTAATGACTGGATGTTAAATTGTTGATGACGCTTAAATATTTTGGCTTTGAATTGACCATTTAAAGAAAGAATTACATATATAACACAGGCTGTTCTGCTCCATATTTTCAACTTTCTACAGCTGAACCGGGCGGTATTCTCCCCACAAATTCATCTTCCTCATTTTTCTTCTGTTATGCTATTTATTTACTACATTTTAGTCAAGTGATTTTTTATCTTTAGTTGACTTTTGAACCCAGTATCCCTATGTTCTTTCTGCACTCTTATCCTCTCTGACTCCTTCTAATATGGCTTTTAGTTTACTTTTACTTGTTTCAAGATAACCTGTTCGATGGATCTACTTGGCATCTAGCTGCTTATCGTTTTCATCTGTGATCGTATGACTATCATTATTATCTGTTTCTTCTCCTTCTATAGCCAGTATACCTGTGTTCCATAATTTTGCCCATCTACGTTAGTCTCATGAATTAATGGACAATATCACGAAAGGAGTTTGGACTTTTTTAAAGAAAAGGGAAGGTAAAATGCCTTTTTCATTGAAGCTTGTTTTTCTGCTTAGCCCTTGGTGACACTTGGGGACATAAGCAGAAGTGTTGGTTGTCTTTAAAAACTTCATCACAAATACAACTGAAGAAAACACAATTCAAACCGTTGAAGGGCAATTTTGTTTAATGGTTAAGGGTTTTTGTCTTGAAGCTGCCGTAGTTGAGAGGAATGTGAATTGTGGGACTTGAGGTATTGCACTGGACGAACCATTGATCATGATGGTACCATTCACTTTTTTAACTGTCTAAAAAGGATAAAGTGAATGTGTAAATCCGAAAGATCAGTATTTGCAATATAAAATCAAAGTCGTGGTCAAAGCCTAAGTTGGCAACTTGGTTCAATCAAACTAAAAAAAAAATTCCGAAAGCTGCTTTTATTTGTCCGCAATTGATTCATTCCAAGAAAGGGGTCCATTATTGATATTGAGTGGGATTGTAGGAGTACGACCCTTCTCTCTCTCTCTTCTTTTTCCTTGTAATTTTCAGCTCATGGAACCAAGTTCCCTCAGTTGAAATGAGAGAGAAGTGTGGCGTGACTTGATAGCGATGGGTCATTATCGTACAAGCCCTAGCATACACATATAGTTGATGAAGTGTTAGTTTTTATGCATTTTCGCCGCCTCTAAAGATTCCCGTGCTCAAGTTCTCTTTCATTTCTTCTAGTCTGTGGTGGAAGGTCCTTCTTGAACATTTACTTTGCAAAACATCACAGACACCTTCCAAATGCACTTGACTTTTATGCAGGTTGAGAGAGATAGGAGGCTCAAATCTCCGTCACAATCATGCCACCATATTTATGTCTAGACAAAAGTTTCTGCGTATATCACTATTACACATATAGTACACCGATTAGAGGAACTCATTCTCTTGTACATCTTTTTACTTGCCACCAAATCAAATCCAATTCCTTTGTCGTGTCAGAATCTTTGCCAAACCTCACAGACAACAAGATAATCGATTTCTTAGGGCAACCTAAATTTTTATTAATATATGTCATCTGACATCTATATTACACATCCACCGAAGATATTTGAATTTAAATAGAATATATTTTAAACTAAAAGTGGCTTTTTTAATAATTCATAAAATTTCAAAGATAAAAGTTGCTTTGCGATCATAGTGACCTAAAATAATTTAATTATATTAGCATCATCTTACATGGACTCTATGACTATATACTTACATTAATCGTTTCTGTGTTCTTCTAATTTATTAAAATATGCTTTGTTTTCTTCCTTTATAATAACATTTTTGGTAAGTTAGATAAAAATATTATAGAAAATGTCATAAGGGACAAACTAATACACTCTTTTTTATTAGGTTAACGTGAGAACAATGGGAATAAAAAAAGATTGCTTTAGAACTATATTGGAAATTGTTTTCAAAATCATTATTATTAATATTGAACAATCAAATCAAAATTTAACATTTTTCTGTTTTAAATAAACTTTTTTGGGGCCTTTGATACCACTTAACATGGTTAATAATAATAGAGAATTGATTCTTTAGTTTTTGAAGTTCTGCTATAATATAATTATTATAAATAAAGCTAAGAGTACATTTTAAATTTTGTCATAATATAGATAGAATTTAATATTTTAGAGTATTTAATTTCAACTTTAATATTTTTAAAATATTTAAAACAGAATTTAAATGAATAAAAAATTAGCCGTGCCTATATTTCTTACATCATTACTGCCATGTCATTTAAATTATTTTAAAAATATATTAAACCATTTCTTCATGATCCAATGAGCGATGAGCGGCGACAAACAAGAGAGACGAGATGCGAACTCCATAACTGTTAAGATTTGGGGAAACAGCTCCTTAACCATAGCTTCCTCTTCTTCTCCTACCCAATCCTGCACCCCATGTACCCCTTTACTAGGCCTCGTTCCTTCTTCGATCCTTGTAATCCCTAACTGTTCCCTAGACTGCACCACCCACCACACTTCTTCGTACCCGAACCCTAACCCTATCCCAAATCAAATCTCTTCAGCAACAAAACCTCCTTCGGAGGTAAGCGTCTCTGCCAGCGAACAGGCGGATGCCCTAGATTTTGTCCATCCGACCCCTGTGAGCAAATCCACGAAGCTGATTGGAACTTGGAAATCTATAGTCTCTTATGGAGTGGAGGGATCTACAGCCGACGAAGTGTTAATGTATTACCCGCCGGAGGTCAAGGAGGACCAGATTTGCGTCATTCCTCCTCCAGAGCTAGCTAATAAGGGAGCAGCACAATTCATGTTGTCATTAATCGGTTTCTTTATTGGAAAAAACCCTGCGTATCTAGTAATTCAGCGAATCCTTGTAAAAACATGTGTTAGATTTGGCCTCAAAGAAACATTAATCACAAGTTCAAACAATTTCCTTTTCAAGTTTGAATCGGAGGAAGGTTTGAAAATGGTGTTGGAAAGGGGTCCTATCATATCCAAGGAAAGCCCTTATTTATAAGAAAGTGGAGCCTGAATGGAGGGGAACAAGGAGAATTTAGGCTTGCCCTAGTATGGGCTAGGTTTTATCACATACCAGTCGAATATTGGACCACAGAAGGGCTGGGTAGAATAGCCAGTGAAGTGGGTCATCCACTCTTAATGCATACTCAAAATGCCAAGATGTCTTGGATAGTATATGCCAGAATCTATATGGAGTTAGAGTTAGAGAGCTCATGGCTAGAATCTTTCAAATTGGCTACTTATAATGAGGAAGGGACAATCAGCTTAAAAGACATCCGGATTTAGTATGAATAGAGGCCAGAACATCAAACTCCGAAGAAGATATGGGCACCCAAAGGGAGGGTGTTTGAGACTAGACTACAAAAAGAATTGGAGAAAGGACTAGAGCCAGCATAGAATACCTCAACTCCATAAGGAAATATAATGGGGTTAAGCCCAGACAAGAATGATCCAAGCCAGCAACCTATTAGTACTCCAGAAGTCTGAGTATAGCAGAGTAAGAGCTCAGGGCCTGAACATATGGTGCCAATTATAGAGAAGACTCAAAAAGTTGAGACAGGGACACATAATGCAGAAAGCTTGTCTTCATCTCCAAAGGACCTCCAGCAGCAGGAAGAACAGAGTGGAGACCTCGAGGATACCCCTATCCAGTAGAACAACAAGTAAGTTCAATTCCTTCCTCTCCTATTTTGGATTTGGTTCCTCATAGTCCTAGTATTACGGGAGGGGCAGAGGGGGATTTAATAGTTAAGAAAAGTAGGAAATCTAGGAGGAAACAGAAGTAGGATGTGTATGCAGATTGGTTATATGGATTTTGTGTTTTGGAATGTGAGGGGTTTAAATAACTCCCAAAAACAGTTAGCAATACAAGCAAACATAAAGAAGTTTTCTATTTCTTTTGTTTTTTTATTGGAATCCAGGATTAGATCTCCTGCTTTTGTGCGTAATGTTTGCTCCGTTTGTTACCTAGATGGCAATACTTCAGTAATGTAGACCAAGCCTCAAATGATAGGATTGTGGTACTGTGGAACCATGAATGTTTTAATTGCTCCTTGCTTAGGGTAACTGATCAGCTGATTCATTTTGAGGTCTCCCCTAGGAACTGTCCCGCTTCCTTCTTAGTAACATGTGTTTATGGATCCAATAACCTCAATCATAGGAAGTCTCTTTGGTTTGATCTGTCAAATATTAACCTCCCAGTAACTAATCATCCTTGGATAATAGCAGGGTATTTTAATGCTGTTTTGTATCCTCACGAGGCAGAACCCTTAAGCAATTCAGCTGTGAATGGGACGAGTGACTTTAGGAGGTGTGTGGAAGGCAATGACTTGTATGATTTAAATACTAGTGGCCCTAGGTTTACTTAGACCAGCAAACAAGGTGGAGATGGATGTATTGCTAAAAAGTTGATAAAGCCCTCATCAACTCGGCTTGGAGTTCTAGGTTTCCTAACTCCTATAGTATCCTTCTTAATCCAAACATTTCTGACCATTCTCTATTAGTGGTTAGATTTTTAACAACTAGGAAGAACGGATCTTCTCCTTTTAGGTTCTCAAATTTTTTAGTCTCTCAGCCTAATTTCCTTTCGATCATAGAGGAGACTTGGGCCTCTCAAGTTTAGGGTACTCCCATGTTTAGGGTTGTGTCAAAGGTCAGGTTGGTTAAACAAGCTCTTAAATCTATAAATACTAGCCAGATAGGTAATTTGCATAGCAGAGTAGAAAACTGCCAAGTTAACCTGAATGACATTCAAGATCAATTGAGGCTTTTTCCTCAGTCTCCTATTCTACTAGCAAAGGAATCTGAGGCTATCAAAGAGTTAATTAGAGCTTTAGAGGACCAGGAATCCTTTTATAAATAGTCTTCTAGGATCCAATGGCTTAGAAAAGGGGATAGGAATACAAAATTTTTTCACAATTCCATTCTAGCCCACAAAAATGGAAACAACATCCATTCCCTAGTAGTAGGAAATGAGCACTGGATAGTCAGCATGCAAGATATCCAAGATCACTTCCTAAATTTTTTTCAGGGGTCCATAGGGGAACAAAAGTCTATGCACTCTTCCAAAGAGTTTGTAGATACTCTTTTCCATCATTCCTTGCCTGATACCCTTATGAATCCTCTTTGTGTTGAAGTCACAGCACAAGAGATTAAGGAGGCTTTCACTTTACTCAATCCAAATAAGGCTCCTGGTCCGGATGGGTTTAATGGGTTCTTCTTTCGATAGACATGGCATATTATTGGAGAGGAAATTACCTATGCTATTCAGGATTTCTTCCAACATAGGAAATTACTCAAAGAGCTCAACTCCACTTTCATTTCTCTCATTCCGAAAAAGGCCCACCCTTTATCAGTGTTAGACTATAGGCCCATCTCTTGCTGTAATATGATCTACAAGGTGATTGCAAAAATCATAGCTAATAGACTTGCAGTGTTGCTTCCTCATATAGTAAGCCTAAACTAAAGTGCTTTTTTAAAAAACCGTCGAATAAGGGATAATATTTTGTTAGCTCAAGAAATCTTCAAAAACTATCACCTTTCAAATAATCAGCAGAGATGAGCTTTTAAAGTGGACCTTCTAAAAGCCTATGATTCTATCCACTGGGATTTTCTCTTAAATGCTTTAGTTGCTATAGGCTTTCCTTTGAGGTTTATAGCCTGGATCAAAGAATGCATCACTACGCCTTTTTATTCAATTTTGATCAATGGTCAATCTACTAAATTTTTTAGAGGACACTCTGGACTACGGCAAGGGGACCCATTATCACCATACCTTTTCATTATTTGTATGGAAGTGTTCACTAGGAGTATGAATGTTTGCATAGCTCGTAGTCCTAGGTTCAAATATCATTAGAGGTGCAAAACTCTTAAACTCACACATCTTTTGTTTGCTGACGATCTTTTGATGTTTTGACATGCGGATCAGAGTTCTATTAACACTTTGCTTAATTGCTTGTCTACCATTTTTAGTTTTTCTGGCATGAATATGAATACTTCCAAGAATTAGTTTTTCATCTCCCCTGATATGGAGCACTTTTCCCACCAATTGGAAGTTATGTCTGGGCTTAAGAAAGTTTCTCTCTCAATTCAGTACTTGGGGGTTCCTCTGCTTACGGGTAGATTATCTAGGAGGGATTTCCTACCTTTGTTGGATAAAATTGATGCTAGGATTAATAGTTGGACCCACAAATACCTTTCTTATGCTGGTAGACTCCAACTAGTGATTTCAGTCTTGTCTTCCTTTCAAGTGTATTGGATGACCTATTTTATTTTACCAACCTCCATCTTAAAAGATATCGAGTCTAAACTTAGGAATTTTCTGTGGGATGGCAAGGTGGATTCTCACTTTCATGCTAAGGTTAAATGGAGTGACATTAATAGACAGAAAAGAGAGGGGGGTTAGGCATTAAGCTGTTTACCACATGGAATTATGTATTACTAGGGAAAAGGATCTGGGTTTTGTTTACGGATAAGGAAGCTTTGTGGGTTCAATGGGTGCATTCTATAATTTTGAGAAGGAAAAATTTCTGGACTGCTCAACCAACTACTAATAGTTCATGGAGTTGGAGAAAACCTTTATTTGTGAGGGATAAATTGGGGAACCAATTCAGATTTAGGATAAGAAATGGAACTACTACTCTCTTCTGGCAGGATCCGTGGCATCCTAGAGGAATTCTGAAGTTCTTCTCTTCCCTGAGGGAGATCAATGGATTGAGGCTATCTATGATAGCTCGAGTCTCGGAGATTATCAGTAATGACGAGTGGAGATGGCCAGAGATAAATATAGAGATCCTGGTAAACCTAGAGCCCCTACAGTACCAACCAAATAGTTCCTCTCCAGACTATTTGGAATGGTTAGCTAGCCCTTCAAAACAGTACACCATTAGCTTAGCCTATAATGTTTTAAGATCACCACTGCAGCCAGTCCCTTGGTATAAACTGGTTTGGTCCAAAAGCAATAGCCCTAGGTGCCCCTCTATATTATGGCTAGTTTTTCTCAACAAGTTGCAAACACGGGACAAACTGCTCTACCTTAATACTCCCAACTTTTGTTCTTTATGTCTCTCAGACAATAAAACCATTCACCATTTGTTTTTTGAACTGCCCCTTCTCCAACACCGTGTGGGAACATTGCCTCATTCACTTTCATATTCCCCTCCCAACCAACATATCCCTCCATTCCATACCTTTATGGTATAATTAGTCCTTAAATACCATTGACGGTAACTTATTCCCTATCCTTTTGTCTACTACTGTATATAATATTTGAAAGGAGCGGAATTATAGAGCATTCAAAGATGAAGTCAAAGATGTGGGGAGCTTATATTCCCAAATAGTCTTCCAAGTTATAGAGAATCTAAGCTCAAACACAGTGAGGAGGTAATAGTCATAATTTCTTGTTATTGGTCACTTAATCTTTTTCTGCAGGTTCTGTTAATTCAAAGCATCAAAATCCATAGACATCCGATTTTCTTGAGTTTTCAAGTTTTCAAAGGCCGAAGGAAGCCCTTATCTCTTCCAGCACCTGAGGAATATCTAGTAAGGGAGCGATCTTTGATTAAGAAGAAGGACTACACAATCTTGGAACAAGCACTCCGATATAAGATGTAGGCAAACACATTAAGGTGCATATCAACAGCTACACTCATGCAGAGGAGTTTAGATTTTCTGGGCAATTAAGAGAGCAATAATGTCTGTTTTTTGCTCTGATAGGTATGCTTGCAAGTATTTGATTTCAATTGGGATGGTACATATTTGTTCTGGGTATTTTAGGAGGTATCTTGGAGTCTTTTCTTGCGAAATGCTTCTTGTTCTTTGAAGAGGTTGCTCATATTGTGCAAGACAGAGAATTGTGTATAAGGCATTCTCGTGAGATGTAAATAACCATTTTTTGTTTCTTTATCAATTGAATTACTGGTTTATCAAAAAAATATTAATGAATGCCACTGCATGTTGAATAAATGACATTGTAAATGTTTTCTAAAAAATAAGAACTCGAGGTTGTGTTGTAGACCTTTTTGGAGACGGTGGTTGTCGTGCGAGGTTGGTTTGAGGTAGTCATCGAGATCAGATTAACAACTTAACAGACATATATTTAGGGTTTAAAGCAGAGAGAAGGTCTAAGGCGTGCGAAAATCATAGCACTACACATTTTTGTGCTTGATTAAAATACACACATATGAGAGAGGTAAACGTTCATTAGAAGTATCTTTTAGATAAAAAGCTTCAATTCAACCATATTAGTAAATAATTGTACTTTAGTAATTAGAATTCTATATTGAGTTTGTAAAGATCGGTAACATGTTCTTGTCAGGAAGATTGAAATGATCTGGATTTTTTTACTTTGGTTCTTATTTTATTATTGCTACTTTCAAGAGTAGATAAAGTTAATTATTATTTTGAATAAGTCAAATTGGTTTATTCCTGTTTTTTCAAATTTTCAGTTGTGATTCTTAATTTAATAAAGCCTATTTAAAGGTTATCTAACGAAAGAAAGAGTATCTTGATTTATTCTTTGAAAATTGATTTTCTATGGAGATTTTCTGGTTCCCTCGAAGCAACCAGAATTTCATTTTATTTTCTCTACTTTAATCACCATATGGAAGGACAAGCCTTCAACTAGCCAGAACATATCAGAGCCTAGTAATGGACTAGAGGATGGAGCAAGTGGAGAAAGTCGTGGAATCAATGTCATTGGTTCAGATGGAGATATTGAATCAAATAAATGAAAAGCTGAATCAATTATCTGTGCGTGTGGATAAAATGCAAAACCAAACCATCAAAGAGTTTGTTAATCAGTCAATTGCACTCAATTGGAACGGGTTTACTAGAGCTACTAGTCATGGGGATACCATCAGTTACTTTGCCCCTAAAATGGTAAAGTTGGATTTCCCTTATTATTAAGGTAGAGATCATCCAATGAGCTGGATATGTATAGTCCAACAATTCTTTGAAATCCATGACATTCTGGAAGGAGAGTGGGTTCCATTGACATCTTACCACTTAGAAGGAGATGCTCAACTTTGGTTTACATTCCGATCATATCATGGGAGGATTTTAAGACAAATCTCTACATAAGGTTTGATCCTAATCAATTTTTTTATTTTTTTGGGGAGCTCAATAAGTTACAAGTGAAGATAGCAGTGTAAGAATATCAAATCAGTTTCGAGAAGCTTTTAGCAAAAGCTGGACCCCTTCCACAAACTTAATAAGTAAGTTGTTGCATTAGTGGATATATTAAGGGACTCAATTCGTACAGATATTCAAGTAACTTTCTCTCTCACATTGACGTCAGTAATTGGTCTGGATCGTTTATACTGGCAAAGGAAAATTCCCTTAAGAAAATTTCATCTGTCTAAAAACCCAATGACCTATTTAAGAGTCCTGCACATGCTAATGTTTCCACGGTGGAAGTTAAAAAAATGTCAATGGAAGAGTTAAATGAAAGAAGAAATAGGGGACTTCATTTCAGATGCAATCAAAATTTAGCCCATGCCATTATTTTAAGATGTTTGTGACTCAAGCATGCCTAGAAGATAATGAGGGATACCTAGAGATGGAGGACGATAGTGACGACACTCCAGAAATTTCTTTATAAGCAATTGTGGGCACCAACATTCTAGATGCAAGTCAAGGGAAATTTAAAGGGCAGAGAAATCCTCATTCTTATAGATTCGGGAAGCACTCACAATTTCATTAATGAAAAATAGCAAGGATGCTGGGCTTGCAACCTAATTCTAAGGGAAAATTCTTAGTGATGGTGGCCTCAGGAGAGAAGGTAGAAAGCTCTGGTAAACATACTCATGTCCCATTTAAATTAAAGGGCACTACTATAATTTATGATCTATACTTACCACCACTTGAAGGTTATGATGTTGTTTTAGGGACTTAGTGATTAAGGACACTGGGACCTAGAGTGTGGGATTTTTCTAAAATGCAGATGAGGTTCAACATAAAAGTCAATGATACAATTTTACAAGGACTATCTACCCTAGAAAACATAATAGTGAGGAAAATTTAGATGCTATAGGTCACAAAAAAGAAGAAGGGATTTTGTTATAATTTTATGCCTCCAAAAATTCAGAAATCTAACCATCATCGCCAAAAATACCGCTTCAAATTCGATCTCTTTTGGTTAAGTTTAAAGATGTAATGAAAGAACCAAAGGTCCTACCTCTTGTACATGTGCATGATCATAAAATCCCTTTATATCCCAACCAAATTCCTATTTCAGTCAAACCATATAGATATCCCTTCCACCAAAAAGCCGAAATAGAAAAAATAGACGTTGAAATGCTCTCCTCTAGAATAATTAGACCCAGCAATAACCCTTATTCTTCCTCAGTTATTCTAGTAAAAAAATAAGACGACTCATAGAGAATATGCATAGACTATAGATCTCTAAATAAAGTGACTATTTGATATGAATTCCCGATACCAATTTTTGACGAGCTCCTATATGAGTTGTACGGTGTAGAATATTTGACCAAGTTGGACCTACATTCAAAATATTATCAAATTAGAGTGCACCCTAATGACATCAAGAAAATGGCTTTCTAGACTCATTAAGGGCATTACGAATTTTTAGTAATACCTTTTGGGCTAAAAAATGCTTCATCCTCGTTTCAAGCTCTCATGAATGAGGTATTTCACAAGCATTTGAGAAAGCTTGTCTTAGTTTTTCTTATGATATTTTAATTTACAATAGAAATTGGGGGGAACATCTAAAACATCTGAGCATTGTTTTTTTTCACTTTTACAATCTAACCAACAATTTGTGAAGCTAAAAAAAATGTCAAATTGGCCAAAGGTTATAATAGGAAACGCACGCAAGAGGAGGGTGAATTGTGTGTATAAAAATTTTCTCAAGTTCTTTCAATTCATATAATAAGTAGATCCTAGTTAAAACAGTAGGAGTCTATCAGATGATAAAGCCTTTTTAAACGACAGGAGCATGTTAGTCAATAAGAGCCTTTTGTGGGATAGGAGCCTACTAAATGCTAAATAATGTTAAAACAATTTAAAAACATAAAGCTCTTATTAAAATTGAAAGGAAGCTCTTGCAAGTTGAAAACATAAAGAGCCTACTATAATAGTGAAGGAGCCTTTTGCTGAAATTAACACACACAAAATATAATGCAAAAATATAAAAGTTAAAAGAAGAGAGAGAAGAAAGACATAATAGATTTATACTGGTTCAACTTGCGACCCAAGCCTACGTCCAGTCCCTAAGTATCCAACTTGATTATTTCACCATAAAATCTGAGTATTAAATTTTACGAGCCTCTCTAAGCTCACAAATGCATATTTTTTAAGGTTCTCCAACCTTTCACACTAAAAGTGTATAACAAGGTTCTAAAAAGCTCACAAAAAAACAAAATAACAATTTCTCTTTTGATAGAGTGATTTCACTTTCTAAAGCACAATAGTAATGATAGGATTTTCAAGAGTATAGGTGTTGCTCAAAATGTTTCGACAGTTTGAATATGTTCCTTCTGCTTTATAAGTGTTGTTACTCTTCCTTAAATAGTCAATTTCTTCAACTAGTTGTTGCTTTACTCTCATTTTTAATCAACTAGATGGATTTTGCCTTAAATAACTTCAATGTCATCTTTGCCAAAAATCTTCCTGTAATCACGGAGCTAATATAGGACCTTCATAATTAGTAGGATCCTTTCAGATAAACCATTTATAACAACGTAAGTTCATAAAGAAGGTTCCTACAAGAAAGAAAACATATTTCATATGATTTTATTTCCTTCTTGAGAATTAGATTGTTAATTTTACAAGGAAATAAATCCAAATTGAATTTTGAACTATTATACAGTTACCATCAAAATTGTTAAATATAAATTATGAGCCAATAATCTCTTCCTTTTTGATGATGACAAGCAATAATAGATATATTTTCAAAATTCAAAGAGATAATAAATGATTTTGAAAGATATCTGTGATTTTTATATGTTCAGTCATAATTAGCAGGAGCCTGTCTTTTAAGAAAGAAACCTATCGCTTATATATCATAGATTTTCACAATTTTCAATAATCAATCACATGTATATTCGAGCAGCATTAAGAAATATGCACTAGAAATATATCATCATATATGTAAAAAATATATCATATAAACTCTCCCCCTTTGTCATTATAAAAAATAAAGGAGTATAAAGAGGATGTTAGAAAAAGAATGAAAATAATTGGCATAGTCAGTGAGGAGATTTCCTAAAGAGAATTTGCAAATCCAGGACTTAGTTTTAAAGGTTGTCTATCTGTTCACGTATTAGATCCTAATTTGTGAGAACTTCCCTTAGCAGTTGTAAAATATCCATACATTTTATGTCCTGAAGAGGGACAGGAGTCTGTTGCTCTAGAGTAGGACCTACAATTTCTGGCATCCTTTTAGACCTCTGTTCTCAGGCAAAACTCAAGAAATCCGCTACTCTTTCTATTTTCTTCTCCACCCAAATATTTTCTTTGAGCTTGTACCCGAACTGGGAGGGGATAGAGGAATGAAACTTACCAGGCTTATACCACGCCAGATTATCAAAAGGAACGCCAAAATATGCGAAGATCTTGGTTAATAACATTCCATAAGGCAAACCCCTAGTAGTGTTCTTGTGGCTTCCCTTTTCCACCATAAACTTCAGAATCATTGTTGGGAGATTCATTTTGTTTCCCTTCAATATATTGTATACCACATAGGTATCTAAAAGACTACATCTTTTTATTAAGCTACTTCTTGGAAAAATTGAAGTAGCCAATATTAATGGAACACATCTAGGCAGTAGGTCCAGTTTTTACACATAGGTCTCCCTTCATGGGCATTCTCAGTATGTAGACATATGAAGTCCACAACATTTCCCAAATCAAGATTAGCAATGTCCCACTTATGGCAATGAAGGTCAGTCTTACCTATAGGAGCTATGCTCAAAATGTTCCCCAATATGTCCTCTATTATCAAGATCTCACATCCCGCACCTAATTTATGATGGCTATATTTCCATCAATTTCTTCCTCTTGCATATGTGTGCAAAAGAATCTGACCAATTCATCACGCACTGTATCATCCAAATTAAAAATTTTCTCCCACCCATTAGCAACAAAGAAAGTAGAAAGAGGAATACCAATATCATTGAACATGTGAGGAGGCATAATACGTCCGACAACCACTTTTCTGTTTTTGTATTGAATTCCATATCGAGTTTCAGCTTCTATTGATTCAAAAGATTTTATTTGTGATAAAAAATTTCCCTTCTAGTGGACCATTAGTTTTTTAGACCTTTTTGCTGTAGGGATTTCTTCAAACAGGTCCTATTCTGCAAATAACTCATCCCTAACGATAGCTTCGTCAATGTTTTCTTCAACCATAGGCTCTTTGCCTTTTATTTTCTCTTCCCCTTTTCTTTTTCTTCGCTCATCTTTTTTTTAAATTTTGCTTCAATAGTTTCTTTTTGTGGAGCTTGTGTTGTAACAATTCCTTTGATCTGTGGTCTTCTTTATAACCTGGAAGTTTCTTTATCGGAACCATAGTCATTTATTACCCAGTGCTCTTCAGGCACTTTCTTCTCTTTAGGACCAGGTCTAGGAATTTCATAGGTTTTTGGAGTAGAAGTAGGTAGGGAGAGAATAGGTTAATGGAATCTCACATTTTTCATTGACTCTCCCTTACTGAAAGTCTCTTCTTCTTCATCATTTTTATCTTTCATTTCTTTTCCTCTTTCTTCTTCTTCTGAATCAACATCATATTCTTTTTCTATTGTTTCTTCTTTGTCATATGAAAAGGAATTAGGATAATTTAGAGGTAACGTAGCAACAATCTTTCTTTTCCTATCTTTGGGGTCTCCTAACTAAGTATTTCTGAAGTTTGGATGTTTGAGGAGACAAAAATAGGTTCAGTAGCAATGTCTAGAGAACCTATAATGGGAGACAAAGATGAAGAATCAGAAGTAAAGGTTTGTTCATAAGGTGTTTCGACATGGCTAGAAGTTGAGTCCAAAATTTTATTTTGTCCTTTTGATTTTGTTCTTGCCATTATAGGTAAGTTTTGTGAAATTTGAGAGACAAAATAGGAGGTAATGCAGAGAGTTAGGGTGCAGAGAGAATGAGAATGATAAAGATGAGAAAACGAAGTTTGCTTAGGGTACACTAAGTAAGAAGATCAGTAGAAGCATATACTAAAAGAGGAACGTAATCGGTTATGTATCTTTTGACACACACGTACTTAGATTTGTCAATCTACGCACGCGATTATGAAAAAACTGAGACATTGCCATTAATCACTCCTTAATTTCTAGGAAACATATTATCTTGCTCTTTTATATTGAAAGGAGCCTTCTAAGAACAAAGGGGCCTTCTAAACTAGAAGGGGCCTACTAAACCAAGAGAGAGTTTCTAAGGGATTATAATAGAAGGTTCTTGCTAAAAGGATTATGCTTTTGAAGTGTTTGAGAAGTTTTGCAGAAAAATTTAGATAGAAGAAGGATATTGCATCACTTTAATAGGATTCATCATTCAATAGGCTCCTTTCATTTAAGTAAGATATTATCCCACAAAAGGCTCCTATTTCTTAAGAGACTCCTGTCATTTAAAAGGCTTTATTTTCTGACAGGCTCGTACTGTTTTTATTTATTAACCAGGATCTATTTATTACACAAATTGATAGAACTTGCAAAATTTTTATAAGTTAGATACAATTCACCACCTCTTGCGTGTGCTTGCTTTATCACATTCGTAGCAATGTTGGCAACCAAGCCAACAATTATAACTACTTGATTATCACTTTAGTGGTTCTACGTAAATTTGAAAACTACTTAATTGTTGAGGCAAAGGAGTCTAAGCTTAATTAGGGATTTTGTGAAGGGTTGAGTTTCACAATAATCTTGAAAATAATTTCCTAAATTGAAATAAATTATATTAGGAATTTTAGTTAAAATTTTAATTAATATAATAAGATAAAAATTAAATTAATATACTAATTAATTTTAAAAATAATTTAAAATAAACATTAGCAATAACATCGATACATAAATGATGAAAATTTTAACGTCGGTTAATCTTTTGTCCACTTCAAATCTATTTTGAATTGTTTAAAAAACTTTAAGATTTAAATTAAATATTTTGAAGTGTTAAAGTAAAAATTGTATTATGATAAAAATAATAAAATATAAAATACACTTTTGACTTACAATTGAATTATTCATACTTTTTACAACGAAGGAATATCCTATTAAATAAGAAAAGTTGAACTCAAACAAATATATAATAATATTAATTATTAAGTGCGTATTGTCATTTAACAAAAATTTTCTTGTACGGAAGCTCATGTTTATTTAAATTAGCGAATACAATGAAAGTGCTTACTAATTATTGGAAATTTGGCATGTACAATGCTATTTTGAAGAGGTAGTTATTGGCTCGTGGTAGAAAACAAAAATCAAAAGCAACATTGGAGTAGTGGAGGCCTATCAACTGCGACCATAATGGTTCACTTTGAGTGGTTTGCTAACAAAGTTAGGATCTTGCTAAAGTAAAGCTCACTTACTGTCTCCGAATCTTTGTTCCACTTTTTAGTACGTGTGAGGTCAGAAGTGAGATACTTTTTCCATACAAAATAATTTAGTTTTTGTTTATTTTAGTTTATATATTCTATTAGATTAAAAGTTTTCGTTTCTTTACAGAAAGAAGTCATAAAATTGAAAATTTTCTTCTAAAAGTAAACTCCAAGTATGCCCATCCTTTCCTTCAAAAAAAAATTCCTTAGATTTGAAGATTTCATTGTTATTGCTGTCCAGCAAATGACTTCACCATCCGAAAACAGAGGCCATAGAAAATGTAACTTTGTTTTTGTTTTTACGTCTGTCAGTATAACATCAACCGTACATCATAGGAGAACGAAGTATATTTTATAAGAATATATATACCCCTTTATTATATACACAATTTTTTAATATACGGAGAGAGCAAAATCATGAAAGTCTTAGTCTGATAAATAATTCAAACTAGACAATATTTATAAATGGATAGACTAGGCTGTTACATTATAGAATCATTAGAATTGACTACCAAATTTCCTTTGCATTTTCTTGGTGGAATTCTTTTACTATGACCATTAAAAATTCATCTTGCACGCGAACTTTTCTTCTATATTTAAGTTCTATTGATAAAATCTTGGATAAAATTATCAAAAGACGTGCATCATTATTCTTACAGTTAAGAGTTACTCTAACATGTCTCCAAGATAAGGCATATTGGATGACGCGATGTTAAATTTATCGGTATGCAAGTTATATTACCGAATATTAATTCAAGATATCTTTGTGTGTGTGAAATTGTTCCTGCAGGAGTCCACTATGAGTTATTGAGACATTGAAACGAAAACCTAATTTTTCGTTTCAATGTCAAAAAAAAAAAACTAGAAACTTTATTTTTTTTTTGAGAATTACATTTAAGTGAAAGTACAAATACATCCTTAAAATTTTATTTATAATAGAAAATTGATATGTAATAAAATAAAAATGTACATATGAAAAACTCCAAAGTCGAAGATCCGCAAAATTTCTATTATGTGACGGTCCTTTCTAACTGAAATTTAAAATTGATTCTCACAAAACAATTGAGCTAAGTAATTGCAATTTTCAAAATTCTTTTACAAACAAACAAAGTAAGTGCACAACAAATAAATCACACACACAAAATACAAGAAATTTGTTAATGCAGCTCAACACGTACAGTTTATGTCTGTAAGACCTTTACTCAGATTAATCAACTTTTACAGTAATACAATAGACTTATACGAGACTATTAAGGAGCTGACAATACTCACTCCTTGAAGCTTACCCTCGTGAGAGTATCTTACGCTTAATAGTATAATCAATACATGCTGGCTTCAATAGAGAATTTTAAAACAAAGAATGAAACAATGGGAAAAATATCTCAAGTGATTAAATATATCATGAGTAAAAGAAACAAAAACTCATTTAAGTCAAACAACAATATGTTGTAAAATTTTATAATTGATTTTTGAAATACGCCCCAACATAACAATCAAGGTCAATCATCAATGCCACAAATATCTGAACTCCTAAAATTTTACATATTTTAAAACATTAAAATCTTATATCAAATCAATTTTTTTAATTATAAAAATATCCTAAATAAATTAAAATACAAATAATGTCAAAAATAGAAAATTTTAACAATCTCGTTATTAAATGTCACACAAATAAGGATTGTGTGTCTAAAATTATTTAAAATTTTATAAAAATTAAAAAGGTTAATTCATATATTTTACTAATTACATTTTTAATCTTTCTTTCTTCAATTTTGGCAATAATCAAACCTTTCTAATGAATACTTCAAAGTTGAAATTAGATTACTTTTGGAGAAAAATAAGTTACATGGAAATAAACACGGGGTGAGTGTCTAGTGGCCTTGGTCCGAGAATACAATATTATATTATGTCTAGAAATAGAAACAAAAGCACATTCTCTCAAGGGAAGACAGATGTGTAGCTCTGCCCAAGAAGAAAGTATGAAAAGGTCAAAGTGGGTAGGTCCTATGGATGGTCCCGTGGTGAAAACGCAGACGTTAAGTGCGCTTTGGGGAAGGACACTGGACACACAAGAAATCCAATGAGAATGAACCTGTACTGTTCCTTACGTAACTGATTACATAACTTTCAGAATCATTGAAGTCAGACAAGAAATGGCGCAAGTAACGGTGATAAACGAAAGTCACAAGCCACGACCAGACGCGTCATCACGAACGTCACTGCTTTTAAGTATTCCATTTCTAATAATTTTAAATACTTCAATATTTATGATGATTTTAATTGAAAACGAGTAATTCTATCAAGAAGTAGCATTAAATAGGTAACGAATTTCACAACCCTGTAGTTTTTCTTACTTCTTATATGGGAGTGTAACTTTGGATACGCGGAAATCAAGGTTGCGCGTTTCATTTGACCCTGTGGTGGACTGGAGTATAAATGTTTTGACCATTACTGTCCAATTAAGTCATCTTAAACATTAAACAGAATTAGAAATCATGAAATTGGGACATTTATATTTAACTAATTTTGCACTCGGTGGTAAAATTTCTACATGATTTTAATTTAACTGGACGCTTGAAAAGAGTAATAACTGCATCCGGCTGATGATTTATATGAATTTTTTAACCCGCAAAATTTTCATGTATGGTAATGGTAGTCCTTTTCTTCTTTTTCTTGGAAAATTTAAGAACCTGACAGTTATATAAGGTGGTTTGTTTAGTTTCAAACTCTTGCCCCACTGTCCTCCTCAAGTTAAGTCCGTCCAAATAAGAAAATCATATACTAAAGAAAATCAAATTTCTTATCCTCTTAAAACCCCTCTCCAAGAAATCTCTCATTTCCCATGAAAGTACTGGACGCAGCTCCTCCTCTATATATGTCATTTTCTCCTCCTTTCTTACTCCACAAACATCTCTTGTCTCAAAAATCTTGTACACCACAGCTTGTTATCTTCTCTCCATCCTCCAAACCTCGTAATTCTACTTCTTCTTTCATGGCTACCTGTGTTGACACTTCTATATCAGACACCTCTCAACTTTCTCGGGATCCAAAAACCTCTCAACCCGATGATCATGCCTTGAACTACGTCAAGTTTTGCCGACCCAGCTACTCTGACCGCGTTTCTTGCATACCCTTTACCAAGAATCAATCCAAAATCAAGCAGACGTGCACGTTCGTTGATGGTCTTGATCGAGAAAAGGAAGAGAAAGATGACCCATGGCTCAAAATGCAAGAAGAAGCCAAGTCAGACGTTGAACAGGAACCAATATTGTCGGGTTATTACTACGCATCGATTTTGTCTCAGAAATCCCTGGAAAGGGCGTTGGCGAATCATCTTTCGATAAAGCTGAGTAATTCTACCCTTCCCAGTAGTTCTCTGTTTGATCTTTTTGTTGGAGTTCTTGAAGAGAGCGAAGAGATCATCAGGACTGTGGAGGAAGATTTAAGAGCAGTAAAGGAGAGAGATCCAGCATGTATAAGCTACGTGCACTGTTTCTTGAATTTCAAAGGGTTTTTGGCATGTGAAGCACATAGAATAGCTCATAAATTGTGGAATCAAGGCAGAAAATTGTTGGCTTTGCTAATACAGAACAGAGTTTCCGAGGTGTTTGCAGTTGATATTCATCCAGGAGCAAAGATTGGAAGAGGGATTTTGCTTGATCACGCAACGGGAGTAGTTGTAGGAGAAACAGCGGTGATTGGGAGCAATGTGTCAATTTTGCACAATGTGACATTAGGGGGCACTGGCAAGGTTTGTGGTGATAGGCATCCAAAGATCGGTGATGGTGTGTTGATTGGAGCTGGGACTTGTATCTTGGGTAATATTAAGATTGGTGACGGTGCCAAAATTGGTGCTGGTTCAGTTGTGTTAAAAGAAGTACCACCAAGGACCACTGCCGTTGGCAACCCAGCTAAGTTGATTGGTGGCAAGGAAAATCCAGTAAGGCTTGAAAAAATTCCTAGTTTTACCATGGACCACACTTCACATATCTGTGATTGGTCTGATTATGTTATTTAGATAGAGGAACAGGACGATGAGAATCCAAGTTCTCCAATTAGACAAACAGAGTATGCCTTGTTTTGATTTTCCTGCGGCGGTATGTATTGCCTGGAAGATATGTTAGCAATATCGAAACATGTTGTTGTCAGCTATTTCCTGACCTTACTCCCATTTCTACTAGCCTTGGCATAGTTATTTAGAACTTTATTGCTATTTGTGCTGGATTTATCTTTCTCCGTTGTCCATGCTTCTCAACGTCTGCTGTTGTGGTGGAAGGTGCAATATCTATCCAACAATTGGTTCAAATGTAGTTTCGCTTGTAACATAACCTCCTTCTTTTCAACGGGACTTTGGAAAAAGTTTGGTATGTAACACTACCGGCACCTTAGTTACGTATTTAGGATCGAATGTAAAAGAGCAATAAATAAAGAAATGTAGAAAATGTTTGATTTCAGTTCTATAATTTCAACTAAACTTTCTAAAATCGAAATGAGCACGAATCCTCTGCCGTCTTCACGAGAATTGTTTACTGGGACATAGTCAAAGTCTTTCTACAGTGTTCTCAAAACATAAGCTCTCTTTAATGGGTCAAAAAATCTTTATGCTTACAAATGGTATGAGTAACTGTAAGAGACCTTAATCTTTATATGTAGCTTCTATAACAGACTTTTCCATCACAGGCTCAATATGAGTCCGTTTCACTCCGGAATCTATTCTTTACCCCGACTTCTACTCATTAATTTAGATAATTTATTGGGCCACTTTATTATTTTTATCCGGATCAAATTATGTAACTTAACCGATAAGTTATTTAGAAAACTAAAAATGCGATTAAATATTGTCCAGCTTTATGGAAAAAGTAAAAAATATCTAACATTATCCTCGTTGGACAATACTTAATTGTAGTATTGACTCAAGTTAAAAACAGTTTAAAAACTCAGTTAAGCTACGCTACTGTATTAGTCTACTAAGTTTAATAATAAAATATTTGATCCAAAGATAACGAAAGTCCATTATTCTACCTACAAGGCTTTCGATACCTAAAAGTATCAGATGCATGTGTCATGTGTGATACAGATCTAGTACAATCACGTATACCTAATACCTCACTAACATGAATGGGAAAATGGAGTGTGACAAACTAGGATGAAACATTTATGATCTAAATTATATCATATTTGTTTGTAGGTATCGATTTCTTTAACTTTATGTTAAACTGTATTAGAGAAATCCTATTTTCTCTTACCGAATGTTAAACAACATTAGAAAAAACTTGTTTCTTCTAACCAAATGCTAAATAACATTAGAAAAACCTTTATGTTTTATTATTGAATGCTAACCTGCATTAGAGAACCTTTATGAGATTAAAAACTTATACCCCCTATGTCATGTTAAATTTTATGCATATCCGTATAAAACTGTATATGTTTAAATGACATAGGCTAAAGGTCAATTTGTATATATGCCCAATAACCTTTGAATGCTTAAGACGGACACAAATCTTAAGACTTTCATACGTATTATGACAATGTATAATAACAAGTATTACTAAAGTTAAACAATGATCATCTTTATTGATGAACCATCATACTGTCTTAATACATCAAATGTGTAAATGTACAAATTTATATAGAGCAAACATAACGATCCTCTAACTAACAGTGTCTAAGGACTTCAAAACATCCATACTGTATGCTTGTATTTCAAACATACGTGGGTGAAGTCCTTTAGTTAAAGAATCAACTAATAGTTCCTCAGTCCTTAAATGCTTCAAACCTTAATGTAAACTTTTTGATTTTACTCCTTTATGGTCAAGAATTTGACCTTCAAATGCATAAACCCTGTGATGTTCTTATTGTTGGTAAACAACAAAGTAGCAAGATTATCACAGTATAACTGAATGGGTCTATTCATTGAATTAACCACAGATAGCTCAAAAATTAAGTTTCTGAGCTAAACTGTATATGAAGCGGCCCCATAACATGTACTCTGTATGTATGGTCGAAAAAATCACCAGTGTCTACTTGACACTCTTCCACGACATTGTACCATCTGCAAACTTAAACTGTAACATTAAGTTGACTTTCGATCATTCAGACAAATAGCTAAAATCTAAATCTAAATTCTCTACAATGTTTAGTCTGTTGACTTTTATATATGTCAACTTATAATCCTTGATTCCCTTTAATTATCTCAACACTCGCTTGACTGCATTTTAATTGTCTATACCTGGGTTAACCAGATATTGACCAAACAGTCTAATAGTAAATACAATGTCCCACCTAGTACTTACCTGAGCATACATCAGGCTATCAATCATACTAGAATACGAAACATTCCTCACAGCCTCTCTCTTTACTTATATTCTTTGGATATAGTGCCAAAGATTATCTTTCACTGTGAGAGATAGGTGTACAACAGGTTTACAGTTAATTGTATTAAACCTTTGTAATACAAACTTAATATATGTACTCTGTAAGAGGTCTGATAAGTGTTGAGATCTGTCCTGGTGAATTTGAATACCTAGGACAGAAGATGTTGCACCAAGGTCATTCATGTCAAATTTCTTGATCAAATGCTACTTAACTTCATACAACATGGTCAAGTAGTTTGACATGAGTATTATATCATCCATATGCAGTAACAAGAAGATAACTTTGCTCACCCTGACCTTATAGTACAAGCATCTTTTTAACTTTATTTTTCATGAAGCCAAAAGAGGTCAAATCTTATCAAATATAAGGTATCACTTTCGGGAGGTTTGATGTAAATCATATATTGATTTGCATAATGCACAAACCATGTCAATTATATCTGGATCCTAAAATCCTTCAGGTTGTATCATATAGATCTCTTCATAAAGGTTTTTATTCATGAAAGCAGTATTGACAACCATTTGATGTAACTCTATATCATCATAAGCTAGAATTGCCATAATCACTCAAAATTTATCCTACAAGGATACGAGAGAAAAGGTAACATTTTTTCTTGAGTGAATCATTAGGCAATTAGGAGAGCCCATAAATCGCTGAACTTTATCCCAAAATCCTTTAGGTTTTTAACTTCATTTATAACCAACGAGTTTGCAATTCCACTACAAAATCAATTAGCTCCTAAACCTTACTATGCTTTATAGATTGCATCTCATCAGCCATTACAACTCACCATAATTTCACGTTGGGTTTAGAAATAGCTTCTGTAAAAGTAATTGGATTCATAACATGTCTAATATCATAGTCCTGATCACCTACTAGACTATGTAATCAAATAATATAGCAGGTCATCTCACTCTGGCGGATCTTCATAACTGCATTAGATTTTATACCCCCAAGAACCTTTATGTGTACAGGTATGAGTTACTGTTTCTGGACAGGTATGGTACAAAGACTTGGATCCACCAGATCTAATTGTATGAGTGGCGGGGACATAATAACTGTAGTATCCACCATACTATCATCCAAAGGGTGAAAGGGCCAACCATTATCATAGATATTGTATTCCAAAAATTTAGCTATTTGTGATTCTACTATTCTACTCCCTCATTATCTAGATCTGTAGCTTTAAAGTGGTCAGGATATCTTACTAAATAGAAATGAATGGAATGAGCATGTAATTTTTCTTTATAAGGATTATACTACCTCGATAGGGTAGCCTCATACACGAATGTGTGTAAGGTTAACATACACGAATGTGTGTAAGGTTAAGTTTTCACAATTTTAGATAATCAGGTAGATTAGTCTTGTTCTGCATTGACTTCTTTAAGTCATTTAGGGTGTGATTATTCCGTTCGGAAACACATCATTTTGCTTAAGACTACCCAATATAGTGAACTACGTTGTTATTCCAATTGATTCCATATATCTGGCAAACGGACCTTCTCAATTCCTAAATCACCATGTTTGCTATGATATTCTCCTTCACGATCAGATCTGACACTGTGAATGGATTTTTCCATTTGGTTCTCAACCTTCAATCTTTAAGCAAGAACACTTAACTTTCATGAGAATAATCATTAACAAATGTTAGAACATATTTAGAATTGTACAATGCAACTGTATAAGGTCTTATGATATCCATATGTATCAGACTCAACAAGTCAGAACCATGAGTTAACTCTTCTTCCTTGTTAGTCAACTTGCCTCTGCAATGGTCAATACATATTACCAGATCATCATAATTTAGAATTGAGAGAATGCTTTCCTTAATCAATCTCTCAACCCTAGCTTTGGAAATGTGACTTAAACTTTTATGTCGCACCATATATGACTTTTCATTCAGTAAGGTTATTCTTTTCATGACTTACTTAGCAAGATACGAAGAAGTATATATCTAATTTGAGGTAAGATGCATTCTATAGAAATCATACGATAAGAAAGTTGTACCATTATATTTTGCATTAAACATAACTGTACAATAGAAGGATTAAATACAAAACATCAACCTCCTTTGTCTAAAATTGATACAAAGCTCACATATAAAATGTGTCATGTAAAAACTAAAATGAACCTTACAACAAGGTTCAGCTCATACATTCCCCTACAGATATTTTATCCACTTCTTCATTGCTATCAACCATCAGTTCCTCCTTCTCTTTATTTGACTTTATCCTGGATATGAACTCCTGTAGTGTGGAAGCACCTTGATTAGATCCTCCACTATATAGCCACTAAGTACTTAATTCGACTATCGAAAATCATATTCATAAATTGATAAGCTAAGGAGTTATCTAATGGTTACAATCTTTCTTTCTATGCCTCATACTACTCTCATGCGGACCTTTACTAGCACTGGATTGACCAACATCATATGTGGAGAAGATTTAGTCTTTCTACCTTTGATTTTAACGGGCTTCATCTTTACCTTCCTTTTAGTTGCTTTGAGGGCTGTAGGACTAGCAAGCTTGAGTTTCTCCTCCTTAACAACGTAATGGGCAATCAAAGCATTGAAGTCCCATTCCTCATCCTGCAAATAATATACCATCACCAGATTACTAAACTCTGAAGTGAGTGTATTTAGAGTCTGGTGAACTATCGACATCAGGAAGAGAAATATTTAACATCTTTTTTCTACTGTGAAGATGGATAATTTTTAATATGTACTCCATTACTCCCCCTTCTCTTATATATCTTATGGAGAATAATTCTTTTATCAAGGAACTTGTCTGAACATTAGGTGAGACTGTGTACGTCTGGGAGACATTACTAAGAAATTACTTAGTTATGTTTGTGTCCAGAAGTCCACTAAGCAGATGGTCAGGAATGGATCTTTTAATGGTCATAAGACTTAATTTGATTGATCGATCCCAGGCTTCATAGGTTGTTTTATGAGCTCTCGAGCGCATGGATGTAAGTAGAGATAGCATATTCATCTGTTTGACCATATCAACCTTAGCTATCTCTATAGCATTCAATACATCCTTTATCCACTTCTTTACATTGAAATCGGTCAAATTTTCAATTGTGACACTAATATTGTTGATAATAATGTAGGATAATAATGATACTCAAATTCATTAAACAGTATCTTTTCCGAGAATCTGATCACACATATTATGAAACATCTTTGGTCTGAATACATAATATATGCAATTAGACCTCCACATAAAAGCGATCGGAGTACAAATCATCAACTCTGATGATATTAGCACCTTTGGGCGAATAGATCACTTAGAGCAACAACTGTCCTCCATCTTATGCCTTTATTCATGTCTCAAATTATTATATAGGGCCAACAATTTTGGGTAGAATAATTAAATATAAAATCAAAGACATCCCTAACATGCAAGCAGAACAACTCAAAATACTGACTTGAGAGGCCATTTTAGTGACAACATCCTCATCAGCACTTAAAAAGTCCACAAACACAAGGGATAAATCTTTATGCCATCCTCATATTCTTAATGGGCATATGGTATGTGACAATGTAACATCAATAAATGCAAAAACCTGAATGCACAGTCTCATTATCACATACTCATGCTGAAGATATTCTCTGAAAACTTCATTTGAGACTTTTGTAAAGGAAAAATCTCATTAGAGTGACTATCATGCTCCATTGGACACTGAATCGACCACCTGAGACACGAGAACCTCATGTACCTCTCTTATGGTAAGTTCGTTGCACGAAAATTCACTAAAAAATGTCTTTATAATGTCTTAATTCCTTTTTTGAGTAATTATTGTTCAATCCCGAACACTAAAAATGAGGCCCAAGACATAAAAACTTGAAGTATCTCTCTCATGTGATGTCCAAAGCATGAAAATTTACTTGAAATCAGATTCAGAGCCCCTTAATTCCTTTTCTAAAGTTAAACTTTAATATATTACTAATGTAATAAATCCAAAAAAATGAAAAAATTCACTTTATGAATTTCACAGACCTGAAAACTGACCCAAAACACCCCAAGGTACCGTTACTGAAAATTTAAAATTTGTGTATTGTTTTTGTAAACATCGTAGAATGGCGTCAGTAGTGTGTCAACGCATTATAGCATTGAAGTCAGCTGCGTATAGGGGTTTGCGATGCACCTTCAACTTGTATGGCGCATGTGTGGTACGTGCCAGACACGGGCCTACGATGCTTATTGACAGACACGTGCATGGCATACACTGATATGTGGCTCGTTCCTGTCCATCGACATGTCGACCGTGTATCTGGTTGGGGGATTAGGCGATACTGTTCACCGGTTGGGTGTGTGTCCCACAGGTGCCCGATGGTCTCCGTCGCCCATCCAAAAAATAACAATTTCTAGCATGTTTCAGGTCAGTTTTTTGTGCTCCTGGGCTTGTTTTCAACCCGTTTCTCATGACTAAATGTATTTATACTAATTTCATGCAATAAAAAGTAAGAAAAAAATCGAGAAACAGAAGTTAACTCTCTAAAAACCTTATGGAGAAAAACAAAAAAATCTTTGTTTTAACCACCCGATCACATCATCACTCTGATACCATGTATAACATGCAATGATACCTTAGTTACATATTCCGTATCGAACGTGAAAGGGCAATAAATGAAGAAATGCAGAGAATACCTGATTTCAACTCCATAACTTCAAATGAGCTTTCCAAAGCTGAAACGAGTGCAAATCCTCCCCCGTCTTCACAGGAATTGTTCACTGAGATGCAGTCAACATTTTTCTACAATTTTCTCAAAACGTAAGCTCTCTTAATGGGTCAGAGAATCCTTATACTTACAAATGATATGAGCAACTGCAGGAGACCTTAATCTTTATATATAACTTCCATATTGGGCTTTCCCATCACAGGCTTGATATGGGTTCGGTCCACACTGATCGGGATCCATTTTCTACCCAGACTTCTACCCATTAATTTAGATTATTTATTGAGCCACTTTATTACCTTTATTCAAATCAAATTATGTAATTTAACTGATAAATTATTTGGAAAACTAAAAAATGTAATTAAATGTTGTCCAATTTTATGGAAAAAGTCAAAAATATCCAACAAGTAGGATTTTCTTTTATTCTTTACGGGGTTTCATTGACCGAAATATAGTTGAATAGTATTGAGAGACAAAACGGGTTTAGTTTAATGGCTAAGGTTCTACATAGGGGGCTGGAGTTCATGTTGTGGTTGCAGCCAACTATGGCTAATTTAGCTGGTGTCTGCATAACTATGTCCAAGGCTACCGTGGGCCATGAAGGTCTTCAAGTCACTAGAATTGCAACATTGGTGTACTCAAAATTATAAATTGCATGATGAACACTGGTCTTTGAAGCAGACAGTAGATGCATTGAAACACTACGGCCTCTGATGCCTGGAAGACGACTTCTAGACAACATTATATGTTGCAATCTTGAAGAAGATTTTATTCTCGGAATATTCATGGTCCTCGGTGTATTGTTTTGTCCGTTAAGACTGGTTTGTTCTTTAGCAACGTGTACTAATATGCCATCCGTTTCTTCGTCTTTTTGTCATTATCTAGTATGCTGAATGATCAAGAACTTTGCTTCTTGCATCAGTTTTTGCATCTTTTTCTCAGCATTTAGTATTATTGAATGATCAATAATTTTACGACTTGTCATTGGAGGAAAAAAATCAGGATTAGTGTAATTATCGCATTTTAATCTCAAATTAATTTAATTAAATTTGTTATTGTCCGCTATTTAGAGACAATGCTCAATTATTCAAGTCTCATCATTAATTTAAGATTTAGAACTCACATAATTTAATTAAAATAACTGATTATTCGTGGTTTTTCTCTCTATTTAGAAAGTTTATTCAATCAAATTTTACGAATCTTCATTTAAAACTTGCTTAAATCTTCATGTTTTTATTATGTACCCATAATCATAGAAAATATATACAGACGAGTAGTATATATTGTTTGCTCGTTTTAAAGTATGCAATGCTGCAACTATACGGATCATATATTATAGTACACAAGAAATCATTCCTACAAGAATTGAATTAGTCATCTAACAATTTGAGTGCACTTTGTCTAAGGTAATAGAAGATTAAATTAATTGAAACTAAATAAACTAACTGAACTAAAATAAAATAATAAACTGAATAAGTAAAGATAGTCGTAAAAGCGAAGTTAATCAATAATGAAAAGTTCGGGAGTATTCCATCCTTGTTTTGTCTTTCTTTTATTTTGTTAATTCAATTATGCTTGATCCTAGACATCCTAAGGTTTTAAGTACCTTCTTTCACAATCTAATCAAGTATTCTCAATTGAAATAGATAACAGTTGAATTGCAATCTCTCAATTCACAAAACTACTCCTAACTACTTAACTGGATTTGAAGCAATCCTAAGGATAATTAACTCACAATTAAGATCTTTCTTCAATTATTTATTAATATGATCTTTGTAGGTCTATTATGGTACCAACTCTCGTTGCTCAACTTAACTCATATAACTTTGATTTAATATCTCGGTTTCTTATCAAGTATAGGCATGACAAATACTGTAAAGAATTAATATATTGAATTCAATAAGATAAAGTTATATAAAACAATTCAAGAATAAACCCTAATATAGATTTAGAATCCCAAAATCATGTTCAAAACACAACTAGTGAGAATTGAAGTCCAAGACAATGAAATAAAATAAGAAACCAATGAATAAGTTTGAAAGCCTTGATCTGAAGCTTACAGAAAGTTGGAAATGACTTGATGTACCCACTATTTGATCTTCTTCTTTATGATGTGTAGAATATTTTTGCGTTTTACTCTTTCTTAAATGACTCTCTTTGCCTCTATCTAAATTCAGACGCTTCTAATTCCCCTTCGATGTAGCCTTCTTATATATAAGTGAAATATCATTTCTGGGATATATATGGGTACTTAAAAGGTCATATAAGTGACCGTCTACCTCCAAAAAACTCCTTAGTTTGTGACGTTACACGGTTACAGAGACATACATGGGTAATATACACTTGTCGTATATGTCAATCAATATAAATTGGTGTGTAATTCCACACAGTTAGGGATTGTATCTTTAAAGCTTCATACAATTGTAATGACTTACATGGTCATTATACACGGCTGTGTAAATCCACAATTAATCCAATTCTTCCGTTTCATGCCACTATTTTACTCGAATACATCTTCTCTTATCCTATGACTGCAATTATTACCTAAAAAACACTTGAAGCAAATTAAATATCAAAAATACTATAAAACTCTTAAATAGCAGTCAAAATACATTAAATAGAGGTATATAAATATAGAAAAATAATTGTCTATCAAACATCTCTATACTTAAACTCTTGCTTGTCCTCAAGAAAATCATAATCTAATTCATGAAACTTACATACATTTATCCCTTATTAACCTCAACTTGTCCATCCATACTCTTCATCATCATATCATATCAATCAAATTAACATATAATTAGATTCAAGTGATTATAAAACCAACCTTCACAACTTAATATCAAAAGCAATCATGTAAATAATCTTTTTGAAATTTCAATTCACTCAAAGTGTTTAGGGTGAAAATGTAAGAACTCCCAAATTAATGTATAGAAGGATTCTTAACTGTAAGCTTCCAATAAAATCATACCTCCATCACTTATATTTAAACTAGAAATAAAAATTAAATGGTCATTTTATAGGGTTTTAGTGAGGCTTAGGTTACGGTATGATAGGGATAATAAAAAAGGTGATAATATTAAAGAAAATTTACAAAAACAAAATTGCATATAACTTCTTTCTTTAAAATATAGGTTCTTCATATCGTAATTACATTGGTTCCATAACTTCTAACATTTTTTTTATTTCATGCTCATAACATATATTATTTATTTTTATTATTTTTATTATTTTAAGCATTTATCACATACCAACAGTTAAAGAAATATTGGACCTTTTCAAAATTTAAGTTTCAAGTAATTAAATGTAAATAGCTTTTAAGGTTCAAAATAAAAAGACCTCAAGAAAAATCAAGTAATGAGTAATAATATGGTTATAATCAATGAAAAGGATAAGTCTCAAAATTGATTACTCCTAAAGGATAAAATATGGTGGGATAATAAATAAGAAAATAGGCTAAACAAAGGTTCAATCTAAATGCCCTTATTAGTTTAATGCTTCTAATTTAATAAATATGATCTTAATATGAATAATAAAAGCAAGTTCTAGAATTATAGCTTAAAATAATGGTGTGTTTGCTCTGAGGCTCAAAAACTCACAAAAAATAGTCTTGTGTGTAAATAACATGCAATTTTTATTCAAATTATTATCTCAATGATTGCTAACAAAAGCAAGTCTATTCTCACTTCATCCTTTTACATACTAATTAAATTCAATAATCAATATAATCTAAAGTACTTCGGACAAATTTTAGCTAACTTGGGATATCACTTAATAAGATTTAATAAAAACATTATAATAAGCTTCAGAAAATTGAATTCCCTTCCCTATACTTAAAATTTGTATATTGTTCCCAATGTACACAATATAAGAAAATAAAAAAGAATTAAAATAAGAACAAAAATTGAGAAGGGTTTATTGGTACTACCTTGAATAAGAATATGTATAGAGTCTTAAAGTGAAGACGATCTATCCTATATATATACATATCAAACCTTGCAAAATATAAACAAAATGGATAAGAAGATAAAAGAAAAATAATAACAAGAACAAATAAAGAACATTGAAATAAAAATAACATAACATAAATAACAATTCTCTAATGTTTAGACAAAATAAATGAAAATAAAATAAGAAATAAAATAAGAAAAATACACAAATAATAAGGAAATGGAAAAGAAAAGACCAAATGCAAACATCCCTCAATCTTGTAGCAAATCTGGGAGGTTCGTTGTGGAGGATCTTTGGGTCATGTAGCCTCAAAATGTTTATGCAACTGAAGATAATAAAACCACTCCAGATGATGGAGGTGGGAAAGACATTCAAAGATGGCTCGCCACCTACGTTAATAGTTTTGCCAGCCATTTATCATGGGTTGCTCTATAATTACCTTGAGCTCCGAGTTATTCTATCCGCTCAGTAATCTCTGCCTGTTGTACTTGGACAGTATATTGAGTACCTAGGATCTACCCCGTGTATTTCTCCAATTGAGTTATCTTTAGCCGGTTTAGGTGTGGTGTTAGCACCCTAGGTACATCCAAACTAACCTCCTCTTGTGCAACTCCTTCTGTTTGGGATGGCAGTGAGTTCGGTTGTAATGGCTACTCAGTTATGTGCGGATCCTTTCTTTCTCTCGATATGAGCGAATCATCAGGAACCCCAATTAGGTGGTAGATGTCACCCATAGGTCCTTGCCATTTGTGTACCATACGTATATGTTTCATCATATCTAAATTCAGAGATGCCATAGTACCAACCATTTGCATCACTAGTAGTCTATCGATGAACCTCATCCTCTGTGCAAGTCTTGTCACATAATGTCTGACATATATAGTCTTGATCTTCTTCTTCTCACTCTAACGCTAAATGAATTGGACTAATGCATTCCCCAAATGTATTTACGTCCACTCACTCTTGCTCTACAAGTAGAACATATCCAAGTTCTTAATTACTTTAAAGTTGTTGCCCCATCTGTTCAACATATGATTCAGAATCCCATGTATATATCTGAGTATTAGATGTCATAAGGATGATGCATTAGATCTACTAGCGTTGTAGTTGTCACCATAGCTAAGAGCGCTCTAAAATTGGCGAGAAGACATCCTATACAGGAAGTCTATCCACAGTTCTACGTTGTTTGGCATTCCTATGAACTCTTGGTCTTACATCCCTATCATGACTGAGAACTCTGAGTAGCTCATGTAGACCATCTACTCCATTAACTAGAACTAGATTATCTTATAACCCTATCAAAATGGAGGTAATGTTGTCTTTACAGACAAAAATGAAGCAAAGGTCACTGGAATTGGTAAAATTGGTAATTCTGACTCTACCTCTGTTGATAACCTTCTCTTTGTTAATGGTTTGAGACATAACTTATTGAATGTGAGTCAGCTATGTGAAAAAGATTAGAAGTCATTTTCTATGCATCTCATTGTGAAGTTGTCGATATTAATAATAATAATAATGTTGTGTTTGTTGATCCTAGAAATTGGAGTATTTATTGTGCTCAACTAGAAGACATATTCTTACAAAGTGTTAAGTGTTTTGTCTCTCTAGAAAAGTATTCGTTTATTTGGCACAGAAGATTTGGATATGCTATCATGAGCATTCTATCAAAACTGTCCAAAAACTAGTTAGTAAGAGGACTATTGACCTTAAAGTTAGAAAGCAATTAGGTTTATGAAGCTTGTTTAAAAGGTAAACAAATCATAGGCATCATTCCTCCTAAAAATATTGTGTCTACTAGCCAACCACTTGAACTTGTGCACATGGATTTATTCAGTCCCACTAGGACTCAAAGTTTTGATGGTAAACATTATGATTTTGTTCAAGTAGAAGATTACTCTAGATTTATATGGGTTTATTTCTTATCGAATAAGGACGATGCTTTTGAAGTGTTTGAGAAGTTTTGCAGAAAAATTCAGATAGAAAAAGGTACTGTATCACTTCAATTTGGAGCAATCATGGAAGAGAATTTGATAATATAAAGTTCAAAAAATTATATGACAACAATGATATAACTCACAGCTTCTCTTATCCAAAGACACCTCAACCCAATGGAGGTGTAGAGAGAAAGAACAAAACTTTGGTTAATATGGCCATGACAATTGATAAATGTAAATTGCATTACATTTTAGGGCATATTTTATTATGTGTTTAGCTCTTAATTCAATTATTTAGTATGTGTTTAGGTTAGAATTGTGTTAGTTTGTTAATTATTTGTGTTTTAAGTGTTTTATGGGTTAGTACAAGTCTCTGATCTTAAATATTATGTTTTTGAGGTACCTTGATGTGTTTGTTAGTGTTTCAGGGCTAATATCGAAAAATAGAGAAGTTTTGGAGACATTCGAGCCGAAATAACGACCCACAATTATAGCATAATAGGCCACATTCATTACAGAAGCACCATAGTTGACCCACAAATGTGGCCTACGTGCCACAATCATGACAAAAGGCTTAGAAGGGCCACATTGTGGCCTACGTCGGGCACACACACAATGACTCCCAAACTTCGCATCTCAAGGGTTTTTTTAGACCTTTCAGACCCTGGAAAAACCCTAGTTTAACCCTAAACACAAAAGAACATAAATAGAACAACAAGAACAATCAGCCACCAATTAAGAAACTCTAGAGAGAGTTCATTGAGAGATCGAGAAAGAGAAGAAGGAAGAGAGACATGGATAAGAAGCCTAAGCGAAGTAATTCCCAGAACAGGAGGTTTCCCACCATTACTGATCATCTGTTCCAATCTTAATTTCGATTTATTTTTCAATTTTATTATTATATAGAATTGGGATAACCGTTGATGAATAGACTGTTTGAATGTTGAGGACGTCTAAATTCACCTTCGGATTGTTTTATTTTTGATTTAATGAAAGTTGATTGTTTGTGTTTCTACTAGATTATTTGTGATTTAATTTCTGCATTTGCATAATTTGGTGATAAACTGAGAGGGTAAACCGAGTGAAAAATTATTAAATTGGGCTAATGAGAGTTAGGTAATTTAATATAATAAGAATTAAATCAAATCGGTAATTTTTACAAAGAGTGAGATCTTACATAAGATTATTGATAGTTTTTGGACAACTTCAGATCTAATTAGGGTTTTGGATAGATTGTTAATCGAGAGATTCCAATTCTCATAATCTGATTAGGTTTTATAAATTATTAATGGTTATAACTTGAGAAAGAGTAATCAATCCTAAGACCATCTAGAACTAATAATCCAGTAGTTCATAATCAATTAAGTTAGCATTAAAGATAGATAAAATTTCCCTTTCTCTCAATTGGTAGTTCTTTAGGTTGATTCTTGATTAGGTGTTGCAATTATTATTTTGTTATTATTTTCGTAATTGATTCTTAAAATTGAGTGAGTGATTGAAATAAATTCTTGCCTTAGTTTTGTTCATTTTAAATTATTGTGAATTATGTTGGCCTTAGATTTTAGGATTAGATTAACCTCCTCATGAGATCGACACCTTAGATACTACACAAACGACCTATGCGTTTGCAGAATATTGAGGTTATAATATTAAAACTTATACATATCGAAAACCATGATCAAGTTTTTGGCATCGCTTTCGGGGAGGTGATTAGTTTTTTAGTCTAAGGCTTTTTCACTATCTTTTGCTTAAAAATAAAAACAAAAAAATAGAGAAAGAAGTTTAGGGTGTAAAGTAGAGACACAGCAAGACATCTTAGAATGAGAGATGAAACATCTGAAGAGCTAGATGCTAAGAAGAAATGGAAAGAACAATGATGGAAGATAGATATTATAGGAGCAAGGTACTTTTGCAAATTACAATAAGGTACAGTATGGTTGGGGAAGTAACGATCCTTATTGGAACATGTACACTTCGGGGAGGCAGAACCACTCCAATTTCTATTGGTCCAATAATGTAGGGATTCATTTAGGATGTCAAGACCTATTAGGACTTCAGTAAGATGAGTCTGGTTTATGGGATTCTAAATTAGATAAGATCTTGGATAAGCTCACAGACATGGAAGAAGGATAAAAGGGACTAGAAGAGCAAATTGAGCAAGTAACGGAACATCATGCCTCGTCTATTCATAACCTAGAAATTTGTGTGAGACAACTTTTCCGTGAATTTTTTAAGAGAAGTGTAGAAGACTCCTTAAGTAATATGGAAATACATTAAAGAGAGCAATATAAGGCTATCGCACCTATGAATGGGGGTGAGCTAGAAGGACTAGTGGAAAACCAAACTGAACCCTACCTTATTGAAGACCAAGAGAGGAAGAAAGAGATTGAAAGAAAGAATGCTAACCCACCCTTTTATTCACCAGTTCTTGATATACCATATGTGAACAGTGAAAAATCTTTGGTAGACGTCCACGAAAAGAACCTTATCCTTATAATTCACGTTGACCAAGTATCATTTATTAAAGAATCTGAAGGATAGTAGCTCATTTAGGATAATTGATGTGATCGAATCTTCTAAAGAATAAAAGGATGAAGAACAGATGATAACAGGCATCGAGTTTGAAGAAGCTATGAAAGTCTCTATTCATAAAGTGGAAGAAGCAGAGGAGACGAAGGTAAGTAAGGAAGAAAGAGAGTATCTCACCTTCTTCTAGGACAAACTGTTAAATTCGATGGAAGATTCAGGGAGTTTCGGTATTCCCTATTTTATTGACAGTTTGTTAATAAAAAGGACATTGTTGAGCTTAATTGGTTTTCATAATTTTATCAATATTGTCTTTCTAATTAATTTGCAATTTATAGCTTATTTATATGCTACAAAACTGATGTTGAAAGAAAAGAGTGGAAATAAGCTACTCATAATTGATCCTGGTTGAGTTTATAAGGATGCAAGGCCAAGCTAATGACCATAAATTAGCATGTTTAAGGAAATTAAAATTGTTATGCAGTTAAAGTTGTTTCATTTCCATAAATAAATAAAATGATTAGTAATGCCTTGCCCTACTAATTCTCTTACTCACTCTTAATCAATTACAAGATAGGGAAGCCATCTCAGCATCAAGCACATTTGGTCTCTGCCTCTTACACATCACCATATCAGTCACTATAATGATTTCGTGTTCTAACCCTTTTCTTTTCATTTTTGTTATTATTTTTTTCTTTTTCTTCTGTTTTTGTCTTCCATATATTATTTCATTCCCCCTTTTGTGCTTGTATGTTTCTTTCTCATATTGAGGATAATGTGTTGTTCAAGTGTGGGGAAGGTTGTGTGTTTTTACCTTGAGTGTGAATTTTGCATATTGTATAATAGTTTGTTTAAGTTGCATGATATGAATTGAGTGAATGCGTCAATGGCTAGGACTTAATAGGAGAGATTTAGCCTTAAACATAGCCTTTTAGGTTACCATGACCATGCTATATGAAAGTGGACTACCTTATGGATGCTGGCCAGAAGCAGTATCCATGGTATGTTATGTACTTAACAGATGTCTTATAAGACCTATTCTAAGAACCCTCTATGAGCTGTGGAAGGAAGAAAAATAAATGTTGCTTACTTTCAAGCATTTGGCTGCAAGTGTTTCGTTCTAAATAATGGAAAAGACAACCTTGGAAAGTTTGATGTGAGATTAGATGAACCTATTTTCTTAAGCTATAGTAACGTTAGTAAAAGATTTAGAGTTTATAATAAAAGAATAAAGAAGAGAAAAGAATTGATACATTTGGTATTTGATGAAGCATTACCTTTAACAACAACAACTGACTCAGATGATGAAGAGTATCCTTTGATTACTAAAAATACATCGAAGAATCAAACTACTCCTATAATACCTTTAGAATCACAAAATCAAGAAGGCCCCTCTGAAGCTGGAACAGAGAAGGCTCCTTCATCTCAGCAGGAGCCTATATAATGAAAAACACTGAGAGAATAAAGAGGTCTTGATACACATCAATATATTCTTGGAGATCCCTTTGAAAGTCTAAGAATAAGATCATTGTTTAAAAACAACTTTGTGGCTCTCATCTCACAATTAAAACCAAAGTCTGTTAAAGAAACTCTTACTGATAACAATTGGGTCTCATCTATAAAAGATGAGATAAGTTAGTTTGACAAGAACAAAGTATGGAATATGGTGCCTCATCCACAAAACAAGTTAGTTATTGAAACTTGCTGGGTATTTTGAAACAAACTTGACGAAAATAGTAAGGTAGTAAGAAACAAAACTAGACCTGTAGTTTAAGGTTATAATCAACAAGAAAGTATTGATTTTAATGAAACTTATACACCTGTTGCTAGATTGGAATCGATTAGAATTTTACTTGCCTTTGCATGCTATAGAAACTTCAAGTTGTTTCAAATACATGTTAAAAGTGCATTCTTAAATGATTACATTAACGAAAAAGTATTTGTTAAACAACTCGTTTTGAAGATGAAAACCATCCAGATTACTTGATGAAGTTATCCAAAGCTTTATATGGTTTAAAGCAGGTTCCTCGAGTATGATATGAGAGGTTAAGTAACTTTCTTCTTGAGAATAACTTTTAAAGAGGAAAGGTTGATAAAACTTTATTTATTAAGAGAAAGGAGAATGATTTACTCATAATGCAAATATATGTTGATGATATAATATTTGGTGCTACTAATTCATCCTTCTGTTTGAAATGTGTATGAATAAGAAATTTTAATTTTTTAGGAAATCTTAGAAGATATACTGGAAGTAGCTCTTATAGGGAGAACTAATTTTCTCTATCATAAATGGGATGTTGATGATATAGAGTTAGTCAAAGTTGTCAAATCCATCTACCTTAATGCTGAAAACACCCAATATGAGAGACCCTAGAGCAAACAACTAGACTTAATACCATGATGTATTACATCTCTTTCAGCTACTTCAATTTTTCCCAGGAGAAGCTCAGTTGAAATGTGCAACCAGTTGGACACTTATGTGGTGTATAATTTGCTAAAAGGGCATAGAATGGATCTTCCAGCTATGATATTGAGATTCATGGTGGATAAGGGGAATCATAAGAATACAACCAGTTGCTTACCTTATGTAATGTTTCTCACCAAGATTCTCAACCATTATAGAGTCCCTTTTGTAAATCTGAATTGTTATGCGCGAACTAAGTTTCACCATTCCATTCCTTGTCAATTTGGATACAGATTGCAAAATAATGTATAGGTTGATAAAAGATTTGAAAGAGTAGCAGAAAACTTAGATCTTTCTCTAGACCAACAAACTCCTGTCCCTCCTTAAGATGAAAATAGTGCAAATCTTCAACAATAGTTGAACGATACTCAAGCCAATCAAGAACAAATGTGAGAAAAATAGATAGCATGCAGAATCAACTTTTTGATATGCAGATTTTGCTTAAAAGAATCCTTAAATCTCTTCAATAGCTCTATTACTATTTGCCTTCTACTTAGCTTATTTATACTAATGATTTTGTTTAATGTAGTATTTATTCTTTCCCTCTATTTCATTCTTTTATTTCACTTCCTCCTTATACTTTATTATTTTTTATAATGACAAAGGGGAGAGTTTATGTGGATATATTTTTGCATATATGATGATATATTTCTCAATGCTACCTCGATTACATGTGTGATTAATTTTGATGCTAGACTTATGAAAATCTATGATATATAAACGATAGGTTCCTTTCTTAAGAGACAGGCTCCTTCTAAATGTCTGAACATATAAAAGTCACAGGTATCTTTTGAAATCATCTATTATCTCTTTGAATTTTGAAAAATATATCTATTATTGCTTGTCATCTTCAAAAAGGGAGAGATTATTAGCTTAAGGTTTATGATTAACGATTTTGATTATAACTATATAATATTTCAAAATTCAAATTGGAGTTATTTCCTTATATAATTACTGGTTTAATTCTCAAAAGGAAATAAAATAATAAGAAATATGTTTTCTTTCTTGAAAGAACCTTCATTATAAACTTCCCTTATTATAAATGGTTTGTGACACCCACAGATCCTCTACAAGGATATGCGGATATTACCTAAGACATGACTTAATACGTATCAAAATAATACAAAGCATAGTAATAATTCAAGCAACAATCTGAGACAACGACATTGGTTAGAACTCTTTAAAGACTATGATTGTATTTTAGACTACCATCAGGGTAAGGCTAATGTCGTGGCTATTGCCTTGAGTTGAAAGACCATTTTAGCATTATCAGTACAGCATAGTGAATGGGGCCTTGTATTTGAAGGAGCTTTTATAGCTCAATTGATAGTAAGGCCTGCCTTGAGGTAAGAAATTTATGCTACTGCAAAATTTGATAATAAGTTGCAGCAACTTCTTTTGGCGTCTTTGGAAGGTAAATAACCTGAGTTCTTTATGAAAGGAGATGATGATTTGTATTATAAAGATCGGTTGTGTGTACCAGCTAATGATGAACTAAAAAGGAATTTGTTATTTGAGGCTCATAATACTGTTGTCACTATACATCTTGGTGGAAATAAGATGTATCAGGATCTGAAACAGCATTACTGGTGGGTAGGTATGAAACGCGATGTAGTGGATTATGTATCTAAATGTTTGACACGTCAGCAAGTTAACGCTGAGCACCAAGTTCCATCTAGTTTGTGACATCCTATTTCTATTCCTCAATGGAAATCAGATAACATTACCATGGATTTTGTCATTGGAATTCCTCTCACTCAAAGGAAACATGATGCTATATAAGTGATTGTTGATAAGTTCACCAATTTTGCTCACTTTTTGCCTATTCGTCCTGATTATTCATTGGATAGGCTTGTCGACCTATATGTGAATGAGATAGTAAGGTTGTATGGGGTGCCATTATTTATTATTTCTGATCGTGATCCTTGATTTACTTTGAGATTCTGGAAAAGCTTGTAAAAGGCTTTGGGTACTCAAGTTAAGTTCAGTATTGCTTTCCATCCCTAAATAAATGGACAATCTTAGCGGGTTATTCAAATATTAGAAGATATGCTTTGAGGTTATGTGATGGAAATTGTAGGAAGTTGGGATAACGATCTTGCTCTGATGGAGTTTACTTACAACAATAATTATCAGACTAGTATTAGTGTGGCACCTTATGAAGCTCTGTATGTTAGGAAGTGTAGAACTCCAGTATGTTGGACAGAATTAAGTGAAAACAAGATGATCGGGCCGAATATTGTGATAGATACTAAAGAAAAAGTTCAGGTTATTCAACATAAGTGATAGGCAGAAGTCCTATGCTGATCTGAAAAGGAAGGATATTGAATATCAAGTAGGTGATAAGGTGTTCTTGAAAGTGTCACCGTGGAAGAATATACTTTGTCTTGGTAAGAAAGGTAAGCTCAGTTTACGATATATTGGTCCATATGAGATTCATAAGAGAATCGGACCAGTAGCTTATCAATTAGCTCTTTCTGAAGAATTGGCCAAGATATATGATGTACTTCATATTTCCATGTTAAGAAGATATCGGTCTGATGGTACACATAAGATTCCTATGTATGAAATTCAAGTCCAACCAGATTTATCTTATGAAGAAGGGCCTGTGTCTATGTTAGCCAGAGAAGTCAGACAATTCAGGAACAAGCAAATACCTTTGGTGAAAGTACTCTGGCAACACCATGGACTTAAAGAAGAACATGGGAACTAGAAGAGACCATGAGAGCTCAGTATCCTGAACTATTTTAATGAAGTATGAATTTCGAGGATGAAATTCTTTTAAGGGGGAGAGAATTGTAAGGCCCTAAAAATACCCCTAGTTGAAACAATATATGTTCATGAAAGCACATGTGAGATAGGAGTTAAAATTGTGTATAGGACTTGAATTTCGATATTGGTGGACTATAGTTAGTAAATTTTAATTAATTGATACCATTAGAGAATTGACATATTTAAATGTACATTTGGATTAGGAAAAATGGTTAAGAAATAACTTAAGTTTGTATAAAAAAATGATTAAGCCTATAAGTTAGTAACATGTGGCATGACTAATGCATTAACATTTGGCATCATTGATTGTGTGACAAGTGTACCAACCTTGGAATGACATGTGGACTGATTTGTAGGTGATTAGTGGCAGTATCTTAAGATGACAAAGGGCAACTTAATCAAGTGATACATGGCGTGACATCTTAATGGACACATCTTTAAGTATATTGGAGAGACCTAGCAACTAAAGACAACAAATTTTTTGCTGGAATGTTCTTTCACCCTTTCACCTTACTTTTCACCACTGAAACTCTCATTCTCCTCTCAACTTCTGGAACAAATTTTCTGCTGGAATGTTCTTACACCCTTTCACCTTGCTTTTCACCATCGAAACTCTCATTCTCCTCTCAACTTCTGGACCTTTTTTCTAAAGTTTGAATCATCAACACTTCAAAACTTTATAAGTTATTTTATCATGAAGATGGCCTTGTAATTTTATGTGTTATTATTTTGTTGGTGCTGAAAGCTACACCTTAATTTTAGATGTGAGCCGATTGCTTGGAAGGATTAGTTTGGCTTAATCTTTGAAGTGATTTGGAGTTGTTGTTTGACGTTTAAAGAGGTAAGGGAGTATTAAACTTGATATCATGATAGAACATGTCTTGTTTGATGTTTGAAGTGGATATAATGTGTACTGAATTAATGAAGAAATGTGGTTAGGAACGTGATAGGTGCTGGGTACTCATTAGAAGGTGTGGTTCCACTAAACAATCATCGGTTTTTTAGCAATATCTTGAGCTGTAGACATAAAAATGAGATTATTTTAAATTAAGATTAAACTATAAACATTTATCTACAAATTTTATGAAGAAGTCGAATTTTAATTTTGTCACTAAGGGTTTTGAAATTTAACTTGAAGTTGAGTTCTGGCATAGGCTGTAGCACTAACCTTGACAGAAATCATGTCCTGGTTTTATCAAATAAACTGTATTGATGTAGGTTGAGTCAGATAAAGTTGTTTCTATAAAATTTTTATTTTATTCTCTTAGATTTCTAGTGATATAAAGTTTGTAATTTTTAGATATCATAATTGGGAGATATGAGTTTTACAAGTTTGGGTGCACATGCATGATCATGCACTAGCCAAAATTTTGAACGTGCACAATCTGTAGTATTTTGAGCATAATTCATGGAATAATGAACCAAATTGAATGATTTTTCTTTCATTTGAAACTTAAGACATATAGGAACATTTGTTTAGAAGAACATATTGTCTAAAAAGGTCAATTTCTAGGTTAGAATAGCCGTACCAAAACAAACTGACTCAAAAACCTGTCTTGTGAAACTAGCTGTTTGGAAGTTTCGGGTCCCTTATCCCATAGTTGTGGAAATAGTTAGAAAGGTGGAAAAAAACGTGAGAGTTTTTGCAATTGATGACTATATAAGGATAACTGAGTAATAGGTAGTTTAATTATGCATGATTAATTCAGTTGTTACTGTACTGCTTGCTGCGACCTTGAATGAATGAGTTCCAAAGGCTTATGTAGTATGAATTGATTATAAATGTAAGTGAATTGGGAATTTCTACTTGTGATAATTCCAAACCATCAGTTATCTGAGGAGTTTGAAAGTTGGACTGTGTTGGAAGTGCTTTCTATGTGTGTGCATATATATAATTTGTGAAAACTTAATACTTCTATTGATGCATTATTACGCATACTTATACTTGTATGACATGTTAGTTTGTTTGAAAATCAGTGACTATGTTAAGTTGAACAAAATGGAAAAAAAAGTGGTATGTATGTGTTGCAATATATTCCTCATATGACAATTCTGAAAAGAACCCTTTTGGTTTAAAACTGTTTACGTACTAGACATGGGTAAATAGGCATGCCTAGAAGGGTATGCAGCTGCTCCTGTGACATTTTGGTGTCTCCTGTTACTGACACTTTGGTGTCTCCTGTTATTAAGACATAAGTCTCTCTTGTTCTGTGATATCGATCATGGTATCTTCTGTATTAGTCATGTTACCCATTTTTATGTAAAGGATTAACAGTTTAACTTGTTTTGTATTCTAATACATGTTTAGTTTTGATATAAACAAAATTTTGATTTGATATTGAATTGATATTATAAACCTATTCCGATAATTAGTTTTGACATCTGTACCATCTATTCTGATACTTTAAAAATATGATTGGCATTAGCATGAGAAGTGTTCTCTAGTGATAGATTATATTTTGTTCTAAAAGTCATGATGGTTGAATTGTTCTTTAGTATGCATCTTTAAGGATTACTTAAGATATAACTTAATTCAATATATGTGGATGTTAGGTGACTGTTAAATAGTTACTAATCTATGTATGATTTAGTTATTCCCTACTAAGCCTTATGCTTAGTACGGTAGTTTTGCCCCGTGTAGGTTCAGATAGGAGGGTTTGAAGACTGGGATAAAAACAATCGTGATGGCCAACGAAGAATGTGTTTTGTTTTGGAAATGTATGTTTAGATTGTGTGTAAAATAGGAGACATGATGTATTTTATTAAATTACTATAATACAGAGTATATTTGAACTTAAGATATGTACCTTTTTGCTTAAGGATTTGTTACTTAAGTTATTTCTTGACCATTTTTTCTAATCCAAATGTACATTTAAATACCTCAATTCTCTACTGGTATCAGTTAATTCCAATTTACTAACTATAGTCCATCAATACTGAAATTCAAGTCACATACCTTTCACATTCAACTCATAGCACAATTTTAACTCCTATCTCACATGTAATTTCATGAACATGTATCGTTTCAACTAGGGTATTTTTAAGGCCTTACATGGATTATCTGAAAGGATCCTACTACTTATAAAGGCCATATATTAGCCCCGTGAGTACTGGAAGACTTTTGGCAAAAATGACATCGAAGTTATTTAAATTGAAATCCATCCAGTTGACTAAAGATGCAAGTGAAGCAACGACTAGTTGAAGAAATTGACAAGGATGAGCAGCAGCACTTATAAAAAATATAAACATACTTAGACTTTTGAATCATTTGAACAAAATCTATATTCTTGAGAGTCATCATTCTTATTGTGCCTTAGAAAGTGAAATCACTCTATCAAAAGAGAAATTATTAATTTATTTTTCTGTTAGATTTTAAATGCTTGTTATACGTTTTGAGTGTGGAAGGTTGGAGAACCTTAAAAAATATGTACTTGTGAGCTTGAAGAGGCTCGTCAAATTTAATGCTCAGATTTTTATAGTGAAATACTAAAGTTGGATACTTAGGGATTGGACATAAGCTTGAGTTGTAAGCCGAACCAATATAAATCGACTGCATCCTTCTTCTCTCTTTCTCTCATTATCTTTTACACTTCTGCATTATATTGTGTGTGTTCATTTCAGCAAGAGACTTCTTCACTTTTATAATAGGTCCCTTCTGTTTTCAACTTGTTGATGGTTCCTTTCAATTTTAATAGGCACTTTCTATTTTTAAATTGTTTTAACAAGATTATCATTCAGTAGGCTCTTTTCGTTTAAGCAAGGTCCTATTCTATAAAAGGCTCCTATCATGTAACAAGTTCTTATTATTTAAAAGACTTTATCCTCTGACAGGTCCTACTATTTTTATTCGTTAACTAGGATCTGCTTATTATTAGAATTGAAGGAACTTGCAAAATTTGTATAAGACACTCACAATTCACCCCCATCTTATGTTTGTTTGTTTTATCAGGAATAACTTATCATTCGTTAGTTACATAATTCATGTTCTGGTTAAAATGTGATGAGAACCATTAGAGTCATGATAATGAATGCGAATCTAAATGTAGTAGAGAAGGTGGAGACATGAGGCAATGAAAATACTTCAATCTCCAAACATGGTCATAACCATTCTCTTTGACAATACAAACCTTTAGTTCTCAGTTCTCACCATTAAATGTTAATGCTCTTCTTGAAGATGGAGCTCCAATTTCCTTCGTTTTTGACGCTTATCATTATTTTGCTTATTTCCTTCTCTTTCATGGCAATCGTGGTATGGAAGCAATCAAATAAAAGCCATTTACCTCCTGGGCCATGGAAGTTGCTTATTATTGGAAACGTTCACCAGTTGGCTGGGGGCTTTCTTCCCCATCACCTACTTGTAGAGCTGGCAAAGATATGTGGAAGCGCAATGAAACTTCAACTTCGTGAAGTTGCAAATGTTGTGATTTCATCACCTGAATCATCTAAAGAAATGATGAAAATTCACAAAATCAACTTTGCTTAGACATCCTTTAATTTGGCTACTAGCTTTTTTCTTATAAGATGACAAAACATTGTCTTTTTAACCATGTGGAGATCATTGGAGACAGTTGCGGAAGATCTGGAAACATGAATTGTTAAGTGCGAGAAGGGTTCAATCATTCAGGTGGATCAAGGAGGAAGAATATCGCAAAATTTCAAAATATCTTATTAACATAACTATCCATTTCATTTATTGTTTTGTTACATAATGATTAACAAATCAGAATTCATCATAGGAATATTCCTACTTTCTTATACTACATTTGTTTTTGTTGCCTGAGTTTAAGGTTTAATTCGTGTATAGATGACAACTGCACCAAATTTTGGCACCATTGTTAGGTAATTCTTAGTTTGTATATTTATTACTCTATCATGAAAGCAATCACATCTAATATAGAGATAAAAAAAGACTATGAACAGTCTAAGGAAAGAAACTAAAATTCAAAAGCTACGTACTACTTTGGTTAGCAAAATAATAGAAATCATGGCCACTAATAAAACTTTACGTTAGCTTACTGCTCTAAATTTGGACCAATAACCTCATTGCCTTACATTTATAAATTTAGATCCTAAAGCTACTTTTGAGTTAAAATCTGGACTAATTTATCTTTTGTCTACTTTTAAGGGCTCTGTAGTTGAGGACCCTTGTGAGCACTTAAAGGAGTTTTACATGGTATGTATAGGTGTGAAACCAAATGAAGTAACCAAAGAGCAAATAAAAATGTAAGCATTCCTATTTTTTTAAAAGATGATGTATAAGATTGATTCTGTTATTTCCTTGTAAGAAGCGTCATCATATGGAACAAGATGAAAATGTTATTCTTAGAGATGCTTTTCCTAACCTTAAGAGTTACGAACATCATAAAGGAGATTTGCCGGATTAGATAACATAACAAAGAATCTTTGTATGGGCATTAGGAGTGTTTTAAAAATTTATACACAAGCTGTCTCTATCACCAAATTGGTGACCAACTCCTTACTTAGTATTTCTACAAATGTCTTCTATCAATTGGTATAAATATGATTAATGCCACTAGGGTGGGGCATTAGTTAAAAGACACCTAAAGCAGCCTAAGACTTGATTGCCAACATGGTATCTAAGTCCTAAAAATTTGGGACTAGACCAAACCATTCATCTCGGTATGTAAATATTTCTTCCTTTGATAGAATATTAGATGAACTAACTTATTTTTTTTCACCAATTAGATGTAGGAAAAGTAGAAGAAGGAAAAGCTTGCGAAATATGATGGTTGTAGGACACCCAACTCATATCTACACAATTCTTTAAGAAGATTTAGTAAAACAAGTAAATATAGAAGAAGGTTTTTTTAAGAACCCTCAAAGTAATTATAGTCCATATTTAAACACCTGCAACCATAATTGGATAGACCATCCTAACCTCTGATATGTTAATGCGCTAATTCACTAACCAATGACTAATTTCTAAAATTCTTATTTAGGTATATCTCTTAAAGAAACATCATTAAAAGTTTGCTAGTAACATTAAATTTCAATAGGTGATTATAAGTAGTATTTAAAATTGAAAAGTCAGATAAGTCAAATGGCTATTGCAATCAATCATTTATAGGCAAAAAATTTTAGTAAATTGCCATCATAAATGTTGGTAAAACTAAAGGAGGATGCATATGTAAGTTTTAAGAAGTGAAAAGGAGTTAGAGTTTCGAAGTAAGACACCACATGTGACATTACAAAAAGAAAATGAAAGGGTGGCCAAACTCCCACGAAAAAGAAATTAATAGTGAAAAGGAAGCAGTGTCTTAAAAGATGTAAGAAGATTAAGGTAGGAAAGAATGTTTCAATAATCATTTAAAAAATTCTTTCAAAAAATGTAAGGATCTGTGTATGATTTACAACCTATGCTTAATATTGACTATCTTATTTATGCAATTAATTTATATTGATTCATTGGGAATTTGTGTAATTCATTATATGTAATATAATGACGTACCTTAACATTGACTATCTTATCTCTGCAATTGTTTTATTAGTGTAGGATGTGTTTGAGTTGGAAAAAAAAAGAATAGTTGGAAATAGCCACACTTGAACTTCTTTTTGAAATCAAAATTAAATTAAATTTTAGCTTTAACTTGGAAGAACATGTGGTAGTTTTAAATTAATTTGAGAAGCTGAAATTGATAGGTAAGGGGCTTTATATTGATATGAAATACATAATAAAAAATGTCTACCTTTGAACTTATAGGCATCATTGCTATAATTAAAGATACTCCTAGGCCATTTAAAATATGAGTATCTTAGAGATGGAGAGACCCTACTTGTGATTATTTCTAGAAAACTAAAAGTTGAGCAATATAAAAATTTGTTACAAGTGTTAAAAATCACAAAATAACAATTGGATGGATTATAATTGACATAGAGGAATCAATTCTTTTAATTTTATGACCAAATTTGCTAGAATAGGGAGTAAAACCATTTATGAAACCATAAGGGAGGCTAAATTCGATTATAATAGAGCTGGTGCATAAGGAAATTTAAAGCTCCTTCAAGTAGGAGTTATTTATCTAACTTTAGATAGTAATTAAGTAAGCCCTATTCAAGTTATTTTAAAAAAGATTGGCATTACAGTGATAAGGAAATAAATAATGAATTGGTGTCCACCATAGTTCAAAATGGGTGATGTATTTGTATTTATTATAGAAAGTTAAATGTTATAGCATGAAAGGATCAATTTTATTTATCATTTATTAATTAGATGCTAAAAAGGTTAGTTGCTAAGCTTAGTATTGTTTTCAGATGATTTTTCATATTGCTTTTAGATTACAATCTTTTAAGAGGATTAAAAAAAACAATTTTAGTGGGCCCTTTTGAAAATTTTGCAAATCAATAAATGCCACTTGGAGCATGAATACATGACCACTTTTCAAAGGTATATGGTAAGTATATTTTTCATATTATGTCAAGTATATCATGGACGTTTTTATGGAATATTTTACCATTTATGGAGATTCATTTGATAGTTGTTTACATAACGTAATGCATGTCATAGAGGTGCATAGAAATTAACCTTTTTTTGAATTTTAGAAAATTTCATTTTATAGTAAAACAAGATATTGTTTTAGGATATGTGATTTTTGCTGTAGGTTTTAAGGTAGGTAAAGTTATAATTTATACTATTTAGTATCCTCTTTACCTTGTTAGCATTTAAAACATTCATTCTATTCTTAGAAATACATGTTTCTACAAGTGAGTTGTTAACAAATTTTTCCTTTTCACATTGCCTCTTTATAATTTGCTATAGAAAGCTGAGTTTCATAATGAGTACAAAATTATGATTGATAAAACAATTGTTTATGTCAGCACCAATTATTTAGGTATTATATTGGAGTCTTTCATTTAAGATGATGTGTGACACAAGTGGTCATACCATAAGAGCTATTTTGGGTCAACAAGTTAGGAAAGTGCCACATGCCATATACTATGCATCAATGAACTTAAATGATGCAAAAAAATTATTCAACTATTGAAAAAGAGCTAGTGATTGTCTTCTCTTTGGAAAAACTTTGTTCGTATTGGTTAGGAACTAAAGTTTCAATTTATTCTAATAATGCATCCCTTAGGAATTTGATAACAAAGAAACATCTAAATTAAAAAAGATAAGGTGGATACTCTTTTTGAGTGAATTTGATTGGAGATTAAAGATAAGAGGGGAGCAAAATATAGAGTTATTGTTCATTTGAGCTACCTAGTTTATATAGAGAACAAAATCAATTTATAAGAAGAATTTCCTAATAAACATTTTTTAAGAGCTTAAAGCTTCCATGGTATGCAAAAATAGTTAAGTATTTAGTTATTACCTATTTGCCTGTTGATTTATGCAAGGCTTAAAGTGATAGGCTTAAAAGTGAAGCAAAATAGTATGCATGAGATGATCCACATCTTTAGAAGTATTAGATAGATTAGGTCATAAGAACTTGAAACTGAAATTTCTTCCATTGTTACTTTTTGACATTTATATGCATATGGAGGACGTTTTTGAGCCAAAAGAATGGCAAAAAAGTGTTTGATTGCAATTTTTCATTTTTCTTTATTTCAAGACAAATATTCTTTTTATAAGTCATGTGAATATTTCCAAAATAGGTAATATTTCATAAAAAAAAAGATGCCCTAAACTCTGATTTTAATTTGTTAATTTTTTTACATATGGAGTATTCATTTAATATAACTATTTCTTACTTCCTTAGGACATGTTTACATTTTATTGGTTATTGATTATGTTTCAAAATGGTTGGAATCAAAGGCCACCTAAATTAACATTGCTAAAATTGTTTTAGGCTTCCTAAAATCTAACATATTTCATAGGTTTGGTATTCTAAGAGCCTTAATTAGTGATCAATGGACGCATTTTTGTACTCGAATTGTGAAAGCATTAGTAAAGAAGAATGGTGTTATGTAAAAATTTGTCATGTTGTACCATTCACAAATTGGTGGACAAATTGAAGTTTCAAACTAAGAAATCAAGTTTATTATAAAGAAAATGGTCAATCCAAGTAGAAAATATTGGAGTTTATGTTTAGATGATACACTATGGACATATAGAATAGCTTACAAAAAAACTAATTGATATGTCTTTGTATAAGTTAATATTTGGTAAGCCATGTTAACTCCTTGTCAAATTAAAATGTAGGACATTTTGGGTTGTCAAAAAATATAGTATGAATTTGGTTAAGAGTGGTGAATATAGAAAATTACAACTACAAGAATTGAAAAAACTTTGCAATGATGCTTATAAAAGTTCTAGAATTTCTAAAAAGAAAACAAAGGCTTTCCATGATGAAGTGATTATCAGCCAAAAAGTTTTCCTTTATTATTCTAAGCTTCAATTATTCTTAGGTAAGTTATGATCTTATTGAATTGGACTTTTTGTTACTTTTAGGATGCTTTTACATAGTGCAATTGAAATTCAGAGTTTAATAACTTCTAAAGTATTCAAGTTAATTGCCAAATAGCCTATCTATAGTAATCAATAGACAAAGGCATCAAATCAAGCAGATGACAATTGATTAAGATGCTACTGGAGAGGCAACCTAATTAAGCTTTAAATTTCATTTTATTTACTTTGTATAATTTTGTTTTTATAAGTATTTATTTATTTTTTAATTTCCAATTTTATAGTATTTAGGATTTTTATATTTATTTTTGCTAGTCATATGTTTTTAGACTAGGTCCATCTTAATTTAGGAATTAAATAAGTTTAATTAAAAAAAATTAAAGAAGACTAACAACTCCCTATAGCCATCAAGCTTAAGTCACCAGCTAGGAATAACATTGGTTTAGGCCATAATTAGACACCCTTTAGCTTGAAAACAACTAAAAAATTTGAATAAGGGCCTTGACCTAGAATGTGGCCAAATCGAGCTTGGGACTTATTAGTTAAGTTTGAGCTCAATTGATTATTAGGCAATCTAAACCCCAACCAGGATGGGCTAGGCCCAATTTAAATTATTAATTAAATGTAAATATTTGCAAACTAAATAGGTTCATATATGCTCCTAATTTAAGGAAATATGAACCATAACGTATCATACTAACCTACTCTCCCTTTTAAGTTATAATTCCCTTAAACCTACCAAGCTGCAATGACTATTGAATAGGAATTAGTATCCATATAATGTGTAGAAATACATTTTGAAGGGAAAAGTTTCTTCTACATCATTTCCTAGTTTTTGTAATTAAAAACCCCACAATGAACTAGCTGGCCTAAATTCCATCCACTAAAGCATACAAGAACTTCATCATTGAAAAACCTTTTGAAGTTTCACTTTTATGTCAATAGCCTGACTATCATAACTCAGTTAAAGGTGCTTCAAACTACGAATTTGGTGGGTTGAGACTAACAATGCACCCAACAAAATCAAACTTTATGGAGATGATAAGAAACTAATAAGATATTAACTGAGTTTGATTGCTTTGAATAATTCATAATGTGGTCCTTGGTTCTCTTTCTTTACATACAAGGCTAGCCTAGAATCTCCCATAATTACGAATTAAATGGCTTTTTATGTCTTGTTATGTGATAAAATATAGGGGACCACTAAAGAGCGACCAACCATGAGAGGGATTGGTCATTTTGGGTTTAGAAACAATTATGTTATAGTGATTCAGTAAAATGAATAATAAGAGCAAATGAGAGTTTTCTATGATTTAGCATCAGCATTTTGTTTTAGGAAATGATGCCATCTTGTCCACTAGCAAAAATGTCATTATTCTAACAAGTCATATGTCATTTGAGATTTATCTAGACCATACTATAGAACTCAAGCGTAGCTTAAAGTTAAAAAAAATTGAGTTCAACATAAAATGAAACTTTTCCAATTCAAACAAAACCTTTGAATTTATACTAGGCCAAGTCCAAGCATAAATGCCATTCTCATTATTATCACCCATAAGTTACCACACCCTAATGTGTAGTCTAACATCCAACATGCATTCACTGCCTACCTCTTATAACTTTAACACTAGTTCACCATCATCAAACTCCTAACTACTTGGCCCAAACAACCACCATCCCTATGGTCTTCTTTGTGAGAGCCTCCAACTTGCCAGCTACTAACTCTCTGATAACTCCTTGATGTTAACAAAACACTTAACAAACTATAGCGAAACAATAATCCTAGCCACTATAAGTTGTTCCTTTTGGCTGTCTTACTCTAAAAACTACCATAGTCCTCCACCGTCTTGAGCTTTAATCCCCACCACCATAAGCAGAACATCTAAGGAAGCACCCTCTGCAAGGCGGTACCAATTATTTGGGTACTGCCACTGTCCTATACTTATGTGTAAAAAAAAAGTTGATGTGACCAACTTGCATGCAACTGTGAACAACATGCATGCAAGTTGCCCACAAGTTGCATGTAAACTGTGCACAGCTTACATGCATACTGTGGCGGATGCAAGCTATAGCTAAGGTAGTGGAGGGTCTATAAAAGATCTTCCCTCCCTCTTTTATTATCAATGTTTGCATTATATGTGTGACAAATATGGTGAATTTTAAGAGAGATTAGAGAGTCATTTTGTGAGAGAGTGTGATTTCTGGAGTATTTTAGGAAATATTTTTCTAAAAAGGGTGAGCGATAAAATAGTCAGTATGTTATCCTAGAGATACTAAATTTGGGGAAAACCTTGTTTGAGAGCGCCACTATTTTGTTGTATCATTTTCACTCTCTGTACCTACTATTTTCATTAGTAAAAGATTTATTCAGAGTTTGGCCATGAACGTAATCCAATTTAAAGGATAAACCAAGTTAAATTATCTATGTTATTTCCTTGCTTATTTTACCTATGGTATTTAATTAGTAAATTTTCCCAATAAGTGGTATTAGAGCTAGGTTCGGTTCTATATCAAAGCATTTCTCATTGAATATCGATGCAAAAATAAGCAAGATAATTAGCCTAAAGGGATCAAACTACCATATATAGAAAAACAAGATGAAAGATCTTATGTTCGTCACAAAAATGCATTTACCGGTGTTTACCACAGCAAAACTCAAAAATAAATTAGACGAGGAGTGGTCGCTTGAGCATGAGTAGATATGCAGTTTTATTTGGCAATTTGTTGAAGATAATGTGTATAATCATATATGCAATGAGACTTACATATGGACATTATAGAAGAAGCTCGAGGAGTTGTATGCCTAAAAAATTGGTAACAATAAAGTACTTTACTTGACAAAATTAGTACAAATAAAATATCGAAAAGGTACCTTTGTGGTAAATCACTTAAATGAATTTTAGGGGATCATGAATGAATTATTAGGATTAGGTATAAAGTTCGAAGATGAAGTTCTTGCCCTTTTCATGCTTAACTCCTTGCCAGAGTCTTAAGAGACTTTAAAGATTTCAATGACTAATTCTACAGTTGATGATATTGTTAGCATGGAATCTATAAAAAGTGGAATTCTAAATGAAGAGATGAGATGGAGATCACAGAGTTTGGCCTCCTCAACATGGTCAGAAGTTTTGGTCTTAGGTTCTAAGGGGAGGAGCAAATCTAGAGGTCCAAATTTCAGAGATAAGAGTAGAGGAACATCAAATAAATATGCAAATGTTGAGTGCCATTATTGTAAGAAGAAGGTTCATATCAAAAGGTTCTGTCAGAAGTTCAAAGAACAAAAGAACAAAGGAAAAGAAATCAAGAAAGATGATAACAATGATGATGAACATGCATCGACGACTACCACCATTGATGACTTTCACATAGTCTTTATGAGTTCAATTAGATAGGTGACAATGGTGCCACTATTCAAACCATATCACATAAAGAACTTTTCTTTTCATGTACACAAGGAGATTTGGTGTAGTTAAAATAAGAAATAGCGGTTTAGCTAAAATCACCGGAATAGATGATATTTACTTGGAGACAGATAATGGCATGAGATTGCCTCTGAAAGATGTTAGACATGTTCTTGATCTTTGCCTAAATCTAATCTCTATTGGCATACTTAAAGATGAAGATTTTTGTAGCACTTTTAAAAATGGCAAATGGAAACTTACTAAAGGCTTCATGGTAATCGCCAAAGGTAAGAAGTGCTCAAAGTTGTACGTGATGCAGGCAAATGTCTCCAGTGATGTTGTGAATCCAGTGGAGAAAGATGATTCAATTTAATTGTGGCACACGAGACTCAGTCATATGAGTGAGAAGGGGACGTTTCAGTTGGTGAAAAAGAGTGCATTATTTGGAGTTTACCAGGTAAATTCAAAGAAGTGTACTGATTGTTTTATAGGAAAGCTAAATAGAGTTACTTTCAAAAGTTCCCCTCCTTCCAAAATGAAGAATGCGTTGGATTTGGTACACTTAGATCTATGTGGGCCAATGCCAAATTCACTAGGTGGTGCTTAATAATTTATGACTTTAGTTAATGACCATTCTGGGAAGACGTGGGTGTACACCTTGATTAGATATTTTCAACCAATTTCATGCCTCAGTTGAAAGAAAAACTGGGAAGAAGTTAAAGTGCATTCAAATAGACAATGGTGGAGAGTACATTGGACCATTTGACGTCTATTGCAAAGAGCATGGTATTCGACATCAGATTACTACTTCTAAGACACTACAGTTTAATGGTTTAGCTGAGCGGATGAATAGGACTTTGATAGAGAGAGTTAGATGCCTACTCTCACATGAAAAGTTGTCTAAGACATTTTAGGGTGAGGCTCTATTCACAGCAGTTCATGTATTAAATCACTCACCATGCATCCCTTTACAATCTGATGTTCTAGAGAAAGCATAGTTAGGAAAGGATGTTTCCTATGATCATCTAAAGGTATTTGGTTGCAAATCTTATGTCTATATCCCTAAAGATGAGAGATCCAAGCTTGACATCAATACTTGCTAGTATATATTTATTGGTTATGGAGAAGATTAATTCGGCTATCGATTTTATGATCTAGCCTAGAAGAAGTTGATTCGGATCCATGATGCTATATTTGTTGAAGATCAAGCCATTGAAGATCTTAACAAAGTGAAAAAGGATGTTCCAAGAACTAATGGTGACTTGGTGGACTTAGAGTTAATTCCTCCAAAAACGGTGCTAAGATAATTTAGAGATGAAGATGAAAATCACCAATTGAATGTAGCTAATGATGATGCTTCCATTCAAAATCAATCAGATAAAGATTCTGATGAAGATGATGTCCATAATCAACCACTAGTACCAGAGGCTACTCAGGTTTCAATAAGGAGATCTACGCGAGTAAGACTAGCCACTACTAGATATCTAGTGATCAGTATGTGTTACTTACTGATGGGGGAGAAATTGAGAATTTTCAATAGGCTATGATAGATGAACATAAGATGAAATGGTTTGAAGTTATGCAAGATAAGATGAAGTCCTTGTATGAGAATAAAACTTTTGAGTTAATGAAGTTGCCAAAAGGCAAGAAAGCTTTGAAAAATAAGTGGGTATTCAAGATTAAGCATGATGGACATAATCCACATCTAAGATTCAAAGCTAGATTGGTTGTTAATGGATTCAACCAGAGAAAAGGTATTGATTTTGACGATATATTTTCACAGTTTTGAAAATGACATCCATCTGCATAGTGCTCGATTTAACAGCAAGTCTAGACTTAGAAATTGAGCAATTGGATGTCAAGACAACTTTTCTTTATGGAGATTTGGAAGAAGAGATATATATGGAGTAGCTAGAGGGAGGAAAAAGGGAAGGAGGAATATATATGTAGATTGATGAAAAGCCTTTATGGTTTAAAATAGGCACCAAGACAGTGGTATAAGAAGTGTGAAACAATTATGGGAGAACCAGGCTATAAGAAGAATACTTCAGATCACTGTGTTTTTGTACAGAAATTCTCGGGTGATGATTTCATTATCCTTTTACTTATGTTGATGATATGTTGATTGTTAGCCAATATCAACAGGATTAATAGTTTGAAGAAGCAGTTAAGAAAGTATTTTGCCATAAAAGACTTAGGGCCAGCAAAATAGATTCTTGGCATGATGATTATCAGAGATAGGGGTGCCAAGAAATTATGGTTATCAGAAAGAAGTCCATTGAGAAAGTACTTCAAAGGTTTAACATGGATAAAATTAAAGTGGTTAGTTATACTCTTGCTGATCACTTTAGGCTGAGTATTACGCAATGTCCTTTAATGGATGAAGAGAAGGAAGAGATGATGAAATTCCCCTATGCTTCTGCAGTTGGAAGTTTGATGTACGTTATGGTATGTACACGGCCAGATATTGCTCACGTAGTTGGAGTAGTGAGTAGGTTCCTTTCAAATCTTGGTAAGGAACATTGAGATGTTGTGACGTGGATTCTTATATATCTATGTGGTACTTTCAAAATATGCTTATGTTTTGGAACTACCAAGTCTGTGTTATTTGGTTACGCAGATGCAGACATGGCCAGGAATGTTTACTCGAGAAACTCTATTTTAGGTTACCTAATTACCTTTGTAAGGGGAGCTATTTCATGGCAATCAAAATTGCAAAAATATGTTGCTCTATCCACTACTGAGGTGGAATTTATTGCTGCAACTGAAATATGTAAGGAGCTCTTATGGATGAAGAAGTTCTTAGATGAACTTAGTTTTCATCAAGATAAATATCAACTGTTTTGTGACAGCTAGAGCATTGTTCACAGTAGGAAAAATTCTTCATTCCATTTAAGATCAAAGCATATTGATGTGAGATATCATTAGATGAGATAGATGTTAGAGAAGAAGTTATTGAAACTTGAGAAGATACATCTAGAGGAAAGTTTGAGTTTTTTCGATCATCTGCAGGAATGACAGTAAACCCCATGTAGCCAGTAGGGGGAGAATTGTAAGGTGGTACCGACTACATGGGTATCACCAATGTCTTAGACTTATATGTAAAAAAAAGAGGCAAGACGCTGTGAACAACCTGCATGCAACTGTGAACAACGTGTATGCAATTTGTCCACAAGTTGCATGAAAATTGTGCACATCCTGCATATAAGTTGTGGCAGAGGACAGCTAAAACTTTTATATTGCAAGCTGTAGCTAAAGTGGTGGAGGGTCTATGAAAGACCCTCCCTCTCTCTTTTATTATCAACATTAGCATTATATGTGTGAAAAATGCGGTGAGTTTTAAAAGAGATTAGATAGTCATTTTGTGTAAGAGAGTGATTTTTGGGGTATTTTTAAGAAACATTTTTCAAAAAAAGGTAAGTGACAAAATAGTGAGGATATTATCCTAAGAATAGTAAATTTGGGAAACACCTTGTGTGAGAGCGCCACTACTTTGTTGTATCATTTTCACTCTTTGTATTCTAAAAAAGGTTAGTGACAAAATAGTTAGGATATTATCCTAATAATAGTAAATTTGGGAAACATCTTATGTGAGATCACCACTATTTTATTGTATCATTTTCACTCTCTGTACCTACTATTTTCATTAGGAAAAGACCTATTTAGAGTTTAGCCCATGGACATAACCTAATTTAAAGAATGAACCATGTTAAATTTTATATGTTATTTCCTTGCTTATTTTACCTGTGGAATTTAATTCGTAATTTGTCCCAACACCCTCCTTACTGACAATCTTCAATCCTCACCATTAGTGATGTCACTCTAACTTCTAGTCACGGGCATTCCTCCACCCATCCTCTTCATCGTACAGGCCATGGGAAGACCCAAATGACACAACTAGAATGTTAATTGAATCAATCCACCAAGAATCGCAATAGGCACCATCATTTCCATAATCACAGGCGCCATTTCATTCACTATTAGAGCAAGCTGCTTGCTGGAACCCCACCTCGGCGAGTTGCATGCTCGACGTCCTACGTGACATCTGGACGCGCATCCCTCAAGGGAGTAATTCCCCACCAGGTCAAACCTCAAAAACAAATTTATTTCACTTACCTCCGATTAGAATTTATGGTAGGCCCTAAAGGAATTTAAATCTAACAACATCAAAACACTCATTTGGTTCAGAAAATATCTGATTCCTTTCACTTTGACTTAATCCCTAAATTTCAGAAATAAGATCAACAATTTTAAAATTTGTATGGAGAGGTAGAAGCCTATAGATAGACAAGTGCAGTTGACTCTTAAAGAACCACCACAAAACCCATATAAGCATGCATTCTACAATTTTCACATATATCGGCCAAAATGGCACTTTTTCGAAAGAAAAGTTCATAGCATATATTCTTTCAAAGATCACTTTCACATTCTTTTTCACATGTCATACCAAAATACAAATATTTACACAATTCATTTACACACAAAAGACACATGGTAAGGATTTCAAACCATCTTAAAAGTAATAAATGCAAAATTTCAAAGTTGTTGGAAAGCATTTAATTGCATTTATTAAAGAAACTTAATGAGCTTATTTACTCAATTATTAAAATGTCACCCACCTTAAATCCTTTTTGCTTTAGGCTTGTGCAAGTGGCCTCTCCTCTAGCTCCTCTTGCCTTACTTGTTCTTCTTCAAAAACACAAAACCCCCCAAATCACTAGAGATTTAAAATTGGAAACCTAAGGAAACAAAAGCATAAAATAAATCTTAGAATGAACATACCCATACTTTTCCTTAAGCCATTTGTACCAGAAACCATTAAAAACCCGAAAATATTTAGACAAAACTCACCTTAAAACTGCACCCACGAATTTGCTTCTTGTCTCTAATGGAAGATTAAACCTTCCTCTTTCTTTTTCCTTCTTGTTAAACTCTCAAAAACACCTTTCTAAAGCAATGAAAGGTGAAACCCTAATCTCTTCTTCTTCTTCAGCCGAAACTCACTCTCAACCGAAACTCTCCTTTTTGCTTTTCTTGTAAAAATTCGTTGTTCTTTCAAACAAGGCAAGGCAAACTTTTCTTTCTTTCTTTATTTTTTAAGAAACTAAAATGACCTAAATACCCCTCCTTATAAGCCTTAACTTTTAACAACTTAAATGATCTCCCCAAATTGTCCTTAGATAATCTTGCTCTTTTAATTTAACTAACACTATAAAATTCTCTAACTTAATCTTAATTTCTCCTTTTTATTTCCATCAATCTAGAAAAAAATTCCTCCACCCATAAAAATTCTAATTAAAATCCCAACCAAAACAAAGTAATCAAATTCAATCTCAAAAATAAACTGAACACATACTTATTTAGTAAGAAAAGGAAATCGGGGCCCAACACTACTACTGACCCTCATCTTTCAATGCCCATTGTTCTCCTGAACCTAAAAAAGGGAAGTAGATGAAATTAACCAGTAAATTAAAGCTCAAGATTAGGATATTCAACATTTTCATTACTAAGCAAGACAAGAACATGTATTAGGAATTGTGTGAACAAAAATTTTTACCCTTGTAAGTATATTCGTACTCAGAATCTGGAGGACATGAACAATCATGAGGAATTTCACATGTTGCTTATAATGGGTTGATAGAATAATATGAGTTTGAGATTTCTTACTTTTATTGAAGTAACTCATGTATTTTACACTATTTTTCAATTCAACGATGATCTTAAACTTGTTTACTAATACTTCAATTTAGGATGACGGGGAGGGAATTTTCTGGTTTAATTGCTGAGTTTAATATTTCCATTAGATTTGTCAAGAAAGCCAATACTAAAAGAGAACCATTTGTGAGTTCAAAATGAGACTAGAATTTTGATTTTAAACCTGCTGGCATGTGGCACGAATCATCTGTTGATCTACTCCATATAATCATTGTGCTTCGAAAAGTTCTTACCTTAAGAAACCTATACCTACGTTGGTTCTTTGATTATAACTTTTTATGTAGAAAGCATAGCGTAGAAGTTTAAGCTAAGGTAAAATTTTATTTTCTGTGATGTGGGGAGCGTAATATTTCAGTGAACCTAAGTTATTAGTTGCCCACATAACTCCAATTTGTGGTGCAAAAGAAAAATAAACATATAATCTTAGGACCTTATATTACTCAATATGTTATTAATTTAAGTTTGCTTGATATGTCTAACACTGATATGCATATTGCTTATAGGATAAAACCCTGAATTTGAATTATTTAGGTAATATGGGTATCATCACACAGCAATATGATAAGAATTTCAACTTGATACTACCTTGTCCGCATGCTTCATCTTCCTCCTAGACTATCCAATGCAATAGGCTAGCAGTTACGACAAGCCCAACTAATAGTCAACATCTAATATGTATTCCTTCTTCTTCCTTTGCTTATCCATTTCTTATAATTCAAGCACAGTTGATAGAATTGAACATGAATAGAGATGTATGAAGCACTACTTGATGATCTTCTTCATGGACCTTCAGGTTCATGTGTCCTTATCCCCCTTCTTTATGAGTGCTCATTTTATCTCTCCCCTATATTTAGGGAAGTTCTTCCACTTATCTCTCTTTTTTTTTTTATATATTGTGCATGTAACAATTTGGGCAATGTTTGGTTTAAGAATGGGACAGGGTTTCATTATATTTTGTTTTTCGTTTTGTTCTTTTTTTCAATTTTTGAGGTCCTTATTTTTTATGTTTATTTTATTTGAGTTGTTGTTTTAATTATTGTTAACTTTTTTTGTTTATCTTAGTATGATAACTAATTTATTTTATGTTAGTCCACCACGTGGTTTCATCGATTGTATTTTAAATGGACTGAATTGCATTTATACCAAGGGATTCATTCATTTAAGAATATTATATAAACTTTGAGAACCTAAGTGACAGAGAATGTAAAATTGAAATAATTTAAATTAGTTTGTGAGCTTTTGAGTCATAAAAGATTGAAAAATTCATATGAATCTATTTTTTCTTTGAAATGTGTGTCTTTTATGTGAATATTTCTCTAGAACTTGTCGTGACCTATTTTGAAAACACATTAGTATATACATACATAAAAATGATAAAAGGCCATTCTTTTTTTGTGAATTTTAGCTTAAATAGCCTACTCGATTTAATATTTCTATTCAAACCCTTTGAGCTGTAAATCTTTTTCCTTTGAGTTACATCCATATTACAAGCTTAAACCTTTTCTTAAATCTTTACCTAACTGTAGATGTAAGTAAAGTAATTAAACTAAAGTGACATTTAAATTTAAGTGTGGGGAACATGGGAATTGAATGGTGTGAGAAGAATTTTTGTGAAATATGGGGTTGAAAGTCATTGATGTTGCTATTGCCTTGTAAACATAATTTGTTTATTAAAAAATAAAAAATTATTTTTTGAAGGGCAAAAAAAAAAAGCATTTATGTTCTATCTTCTTTAAGAAAATTCATTGTTGAAATTTTCGAGTGAAGTGAATTTTGTAGTTTAATCCACATTATTGTTCCATAATTTCATTAAATGCTTTACTAATGTTTATAATTTCAAACTTTTTTTATCTATTATTCCTCACCTTAACTTGCAACCCTATTATAACTTATAATAAAATCCTTTTTATTTATAAATATGTATTCTCCAAGTGACGGAGATTTGGTGCACAATCAATCAACAATAAAGTATTTTTATTGTAACAACTTAAGAGGAATACCTAACCATTAAATACATGAGTGGAATATATAAGTAATAACAGTGAGGAAGTTCACCAAAATTTCATACATGTTTTAGAAGGAGATTGTCCTAATTTATCTTTTTACGTATTTCCTTGTAAATTTTAATTATGATGTGTGTTGTTACTTTAATCTTGATTGATTTGAATCTTAAGTTATGTAATATCTCTTATTTCATTAGAAGTGGATTAAGAGAACCATTTTGTTTATCTTATTTTATTATATTGTTTTAAGCATATTTTAATCAAAGATAAGCAAAAGATAAGTGTAGGAGAATTTTATAGAGCTATTAAATGTTTATTTTGAGTCTTACTTTTCTTTTTTGCTTACAATTTTTTGTTTAATATCAAATTCACTTATCTTTTGTATTCAAGTATTTTTTTTTTGGGTAGACCTAAAGATAAAATAAATGAAAAAAACCACAAATTAAGGTGCATCTAGTGTAATAAACAAAACTTGACAACAAAGTTGCTAAAAACTAGGCATGAGCATGTTCAATAATGACTAGAACTTCCAGAATTCAAATTCGTACTCAAACATTTTAGACCGGATCTTGGGTTATAATTTTTTGAGCCAAGAAATAAAACAAGAAGATAGAATCAATAACAAAAATAGAGGGCAATTTACTTATATATGTGAATTCAAGTCTTTTTTATTTTCTAGCTTCTTCATCAATTATGTTCTTCTTCTTTTTTTTTTTTTAAATATACGTTAGTGGAAAACTATGGCCTTCAGTGACTAAGTTCCTTTATATCGGTTGAAAGGAAATGAAGCCCTTGGAACTTCGCAGATGGGACATAATTGAGTCTTAATGAAGATTGTGTTATTTATTCAAATATTGAATTGTTTTTTGTGTTTATGTGGTATCATTATTTCATATAATTCCTAATGCACACAATCAGTTTGTTGATTGGAATAACCGACTATTATATTAAATATTTCATATGTAAAAGTTTAGGCTCCTTAACCTTTGTAGCAACTAAAGGTCTATATTTTGTTGTGTTACGAATTGTTAGCTCCGAGGAAGAACATTTAACAATGCAACTGCGTCTTATTTCGTCTTAATTAAAATTTAGATGATACTTAATGTTATCAAAGAATAATGATTAATTAGATTATATATTTTTATTAGCTAATTGAAAGAAAAGCCAAGAATCAAGTAACAAAATGAATATTTGGTTGATAAAATAATTTTTTATCAATGATCAATCGTAATTTCAAAGGAGGATGTGACTTCAGACAAATATTAGTTTTAATGGCAATTCACTTTTATTATCTACCAAGTTTAATTTGTCATTTTATTAAAAAATATATTTTTTTGTTTATTGGTGTGTTACATAACGGTTAATATATTAAAATTCTTCTTAGAAACGATCCTTACTCTCTTATACCATGTTTGTTTTCGGTTCAAGAGTTTAAGATTTAATTTGGGTGTAAACGATAACTACACCAAATTCCTTAAATATAACTTTGTTATTTTGAATTAGTTCAAAAACTTCAATAACAACATTTAATTAAAGAGATATATTATTGATCTTATATCAAATTGGATCATTATGTATAATTTACTTGAATAGTCTAACTTGAATTTTATAGAAAATTATGTTAAAATAATTTAATGAAAATAAAACAAATTTTATTTTTAAATAAACATTTTAATTCTGTAAAATATGTTTAAATAATTTAAACAATAAAAATTTACGTTAGAATGTAAAAAATCACACAAAATACCTTAACGGTTAATATTATCTCTCTTTTTTCGAATATTTGCTTCAATTTTTTCTTCATTGAGATTCAAAGTTCAAACAAGGGGAGCTTGTGGTCCTACTTTGCTTCTTCCCCTCTTTCTACTTAATATGTTTTACCAACAAAAGTCAAAGTCGTCAGGCTGGAACGTGGAATTTCGTCACTGTCAGAAAAATAGAAAAGCATCAGGCTAGATGTCAAGGGTCCCATCACCAATAATTTGATAGGATGTAGTTTAGGAGCTCATACATTTAGACGTAACAGATCACCTATTCCCAAATTCACATTGGATGGATGAATGTTAATGAGAGAAAAGATGATTTGAACCATATCAATATGCAAAGACTAATTGACTTGAATTTTCTTTGTAGTATTTAATATATGTACACCGTGTGCAGAACTGCAAGGTGATTGGCATATATTAATAACTCCAAGAAATCACTCACACAAGTTGGAGGGCACAAGAAGTTAGCAGCCATACTTGGAAAATTACAAGAAAATAAACAATCGGCAGTCATATTCGGACAATTAGAAGTACAGCATTAAGGTTGTGTGTCTATGCTGCACACATACATCAGCAGAACTCTGAAAGTCAATAAAAGCCAGCTATACAAAAATATAAAAGCTTACGAGTAATTGGACGTAAAAATTTTTAATATATTTAATATAATAAAATAGAATGGGTTAATTTATAATATAATGATATGGTTTATAATATAATGAAATATAAATGGATGTAATATTAAAAATTTATTATTATATTATAATGAAATATTATTTAAAAGAAAGAATGTAAAATATAATATCAAGAAAAGTTATTTGTCGTTTTATATTTTAACTTAAATTTTTAAATTGAAAGTTTCTGAATTTTTATTATTTCGGATGAAATAAGATATGATATAAAATTTTTATCCTTACTCTCATTTTATTATATTTTATTATAATTTTTTCTTACGAAATGATATCCTAAATAGTCTTAAGAAAAAGAACGAGTCAAACAAAGACTGCTTTATGAGACAGACAACATACTTTGAAGTTCATTATTAGGTGATCAGAAGCAAGCAATTCCCGTATGCTCATAAGCTACCTCCCCGTCACTACTCATATCCAGTACCACCATGGAGCTTCAATTTCCTTCCTTCCCACTCTTAATCGCTTTGTTTTCCTTCATTTTCATGGTACTGAAGATATGGAAACAATCAAAAACCTACCACTCTACTGCACGGCCACTACCAGGTCCAAGAAAGCTGCCTATCATAGGAAACATGCATCAGCTTGCTGGCTCTCTACCCCATCACAGGTTTGCAGAGTTGTCCAAGAAATATGGAGGCATTATGCGACTTCAACTTGGTGAAGTTACAAATGTTGTGATTTCGTCACCCGATGCTGCTAAGGAAGTGATGAAAACTCATGACATCAACTTTGCTCAGAGGCCCTTTATATTAGCTGCTAGTGTTGTGACTTATAATCTTTCAGATATTGTGTTTGCACCATATGGTGAGTACTGGAGACAGTTGAGGAAGATCTGCATAATGGAATTGCTTGGTCCAAAAAGGGTTCTTTCCTTTAGATCGATTAGGGAAGAGGAGGTGTCCAATTTGATTGCAGAAATTTCTTCTACTGGAGGATTGCCATTCAATTTCAGTAAGAAGTTATTTTCTTTAACATATGGCATTGCTACAAGGGCCAGTTTTGGAAAGAAAACCAAGGAGCATGAGGAATTCTTGCCTGTGGTCCAGGAACTAATCCAGTATTCGGCAGGATTCAATCTTGCAGATGTTTTTCCTTCTATTAAGTTCCTTCAAGTGATCGGTGGCATGAAGTCTAGACTACAACAGTGTTTCAAAGAATCAGACAGCATACTTGAGAACATCATTAAAGACCACAGAGCTAAAACAGAATTGAAGAAACCAAACGGTGAGGTTGAAGAGGATCTTGTGGATGTTCTTTTGAAGCTTCAGGAAAAAGGAGACCTTGAATTTCCACTGACAACTGAAAATATCAAAGCAGTCATTCTGGTAAGTACATAAGTAATTGAACTTGCAAACAGACCTATGCATTTAAGCGTTTAATTCAAGTATGTTGTGTGAAGAAAGATGGTGTTGATAATCGTACTTCGCTCTTAAATTCGATAACATATATCTAAATTAATCACGTGCATCAAGGTTTTACAGAAAATAGAGAAGTACAATACTCGCATATACACAAACTAAAAACAATTCTAATTATCAATGAACCTTCGGTTTATTTCTGGGAGTTTCAAATTCTATTGGATTTAAACGAAATTAAACTCTTAACAATGTTTCATCTTTCAGGATATTTTTGTGGCTGGAAGTGAGACATCAGCAACAACAACAGAATGGGTTGTGTCTGAATTGCTGAAGAATCCAAGAGTACTGGAAAAGGTCCAACAAGAGGTCAGAATGGTTTTTGACAAAAATGGAGGTGTTGATGAATCATACATCGACGAAATGCACTATCTAAAGTTAGTCATCAATGAAACTATGAGATTACACCCTCCTGCTCCTTTGCTACTTCCACGAGAATCAAGAGAGGAATGTGAGATTAACGGATACTTGGTTCCCGCCAAAGCACGAGTTCTCGTCAATGCATGGGCGATAGGTAGAGATCCCAAGTACTGGACCGATCCTGAAACATTTTACCCTGAAAGATTTCTTGATAGCCCAATTGACTACAAGGGAAACCATTTTGAGTTCATTCCATTTGGTGCTGGAAGGAGGATGTGTCCTGGAATGTCTTTTGGTATAGCAAATGTTGAGCTTCCCCTTGCTCAACTTCTTTACCATTTTGATTGGAAACTCCCAGGTGAACTAAGCCCTGAAAGTTTGGACATGTCAGAGCTTTTTGGAGCCACAGTGAGAAGAAAGAATGATCTTGAATTAGTTGCTATTCCATACCATCCTAAAGTAAAAACTTGAGATATGTATTATCAGAAAGTCATAAAGCACCAAGTTGAAGATCCATAGTTTTATGTATGTAGAATAAAAACTCTGTTTCAAGTATTTATTTAAACACTTGTTTCTTCACCACAATTCAATCCATGATATAGTTTAATGTTTTTGTCAAAGAAGTGTAAAAGCAGGACAACTAGCTCCCAGAATTTAATAGCCATTACCTGTACCACTATCTGGCAATTCTTCTTCGTTGATTATTGACTACTTAGAAGAGTCAATTTCAAGAAGATTACAACTTGGAATTTTACGTTTTATCGGTTATTTAATACGCATTTTTGTTGAATAATATGGCTGAAGCCTTGTAAGAGTCGTAGTAGAGTCGTAGTTGCTGTCTAATGTCATCTTTGATTATGATTCTTCACCTCTTTTCCAGGAATTACTTTGACCAAAATATTTGACCTTTGGGCTTTCCGTTCTACAGATGACTAGAAAAAAAGCTGACGGCTGATTTACAATTAAGGACGCCCTCCAGATCTCAGTTCAAAACTAGGTAACTACAAATATTCAAACTCTATCTCCCCCTTAATCCATACATCATTTGCTCATATACAAAAATAAAACATGTTAAATATCATCAAATGAGAAAACACCACGATACATCTACAGTTCGCCCTAAAAGTCTTAACAAAATCCTAAAGAGCAACATTCATGCAACTCTCTTTAAGTAGGTGCACACTAAAAAATAAATAACCAAAACATATAAAAATATTCATTAATATCACATATCTCCCTTCTTTTTTGCGATATAGAAAGGCCAAAAGAAATAAGCTACAAAAGGCAGGGAGGAGATGGCCTCTGAACATGGTTGAGAATCTTAAAAAGCATCGAATGTAATAAAAGTGCCTAAAATCCAAAAATTTAAACAAAATTGAAATTCAATATATACAATGGAGAGTTTAAAAAACCTTCAAATGTCAATAAACAAACATCAGTTCTATGATAAAACGTGTGAAAATCCCAATTCCTAATTTTATAATATTAGAAATTTCAATTAATTTGATACCGTCAAAGTCAATTTTAACAAAATTAAAGATGAAAATATTTGTAAATTATGAAATACATGTCAATTTAAAAATTACAAATTTAGTGAGAGTTAAGGTTTATTTGAAGTGATGTCACGAATAAGCTTCTCCCTCAAGGAAGATTTTGGGATGCACAATTGATTTTCCTTCAAAAGAAAACCATCCAATAGATAATAATCATTAACAGTATAAATAGAAACACATTGCTCCCAGATATCTTGGAAGTCAGAATCTGCAAGATATAATCCCTTGAGCAGATCAAAACCCACAATCTCCAACTTCAACACAATTAATAGATCAGCCCTCCAACTCAGCGCGTCTGCCACCTTATTCTGTGCCCTAAATTTATGAACAACTTGCAAAAATTTTTTTGGAGAAAGTATGTCCACCTTGCATGCATATCCTTGCTGATCTATTTTTGGTTGCTCAAATATTTCAGAGCATCATGATCAGAACAAATAATGAACTCCTTACCGATCAAATAATGCTCCCAAGTCTTCAATGTCCACTTGAGCATAAAAAACCTTGTCATAAGTGGTCCACTTGTGCCTCGCATCACTAAGCTTCTCACTATAGAATGCAACAGGACGATTCCTCTGAGACATAACTCCACTGGCATCAAACTTTACCTTAAATAGATCATCAAAGTTTGGCAGTACAATACTGGGGGAGAACACAACTTCTGCTTTAGCAAGTTAAAACTTGCTTCAGCTTCCTCTCCCCAATGGAATTTTCCTTTTTTCAGACATTCAGTAATAGGTGCAACAATAGAACTGAAATCTCGAATAAAACGTCTGTAAAAAGTTGCCAACCCATGAAAACTCCTTACCTCTAACACTAGTTTGGGGAAGGCCATTCTTGGATAGCCTTAATCTTTGCCTTATCAATATGAATCCCATCAGCACTTACCACAAATCCCAAAAATATTAGCCCAGGTGTCAGGAAGTTGCACTTCTTCAAATTCACATATAACTTACTTTCCTATAAAGCTGTCAGTACTTCCCAAAGATGTAACAAATGATCTGACTCTGCACAACCATAAATTAGAATATCATCGAAATAGACTACCACAAACTTCCCGATGGTAGGTTTCAATACCTGTCGCATAAAGGTACTCGGAGGATTAGATAGCCCAAATGGCATTACCATCCACTCAAACATCCTCTCATTGGACTTGAACACTGTTTTCCACTCATCTCTAGGTTTAATCTGAATTTGATGATATCCACTCCTCATATCAATTTTGGAGACTATCATTGCTCCATATAACATATCTAGCATGTCATTTAGCCGTGGAATAGGAAACTAATAGCCAACAGTAATTTTATTAACGGCCCAACTATCAAGACACATCCTTCAACTCCCATCAGCCTTTGGAGTTAGCAAAGCTAGAACTGCACATGGAATCAGACTCTCCCTCATATGTCCCCTGTAAAACAACTCCTCAATCTTCTCCCGCAATACCTCACTTTCCTGGGGACTCCAGATTTGGTATACTTGCCTCTGGGATGAAATCAATGTGATGTTGGATGTCTCGCATAGGCGGAAGCCCTTCTGGTAAGTCTTATGGGACTACATCATTGAACTCCTTCGATAAAGGTTGGATAGCCTTAGGCACTCCTGATTTTACCCCTTCAGAATTTAGGACCGATTTCACCACCACTGTATAAAACTCCCCGCTTGCTGAATTACTGCTGACATCTCTTGATCTATCTCGACTATGGTCAATGTCCACCCCTCCACTTTAGAAGCTTTGGGACGACTTGCTTTTCTGAATGGTTTCAATGAGAACCTCTTCCTATCTTTCTCCAACCAGTAACTATTTTCTCACCTGTTATGAACGACTACTGCATTAAACTGTCAAAGTCTACCCAACAAAAGGTGACAGGCATCTATATCTACTATGTCATAATAAATCTCATCAGTATATGAACCAATGAAAAATGGAACCTTACACTGTTCAGTCACCCGAATTTTGTTCGCAGCCTTGATCTAATCGATGGTATATGGGTTAGGATTCCACTTCGTCTGCAAACTCAACTGGTTCACTATATCTTGACTTATGATGTTCTCCCAACTGCCACTATCAATGATCACATCAAATAACTGGGTTGAGATGGTATACCGAGTGCAGAGTCATTGCGATGACTCCTCCTGGTTCAGGCTCAACATCACCTTTTGGATGATGAAATTTACTGCCTCATAATCTTCATCCTCATAGTCGTTCTCATCACCATCTGAATCGCAGGTAATCTCCCCATCATCATCCCTCTTCTGAGCCATATTTACGCCCCTACATCGACATTCATGAGAGAGATGACCAACCTCTCCACACTTATAATACTTATTCCTTAGAGGTTTGGCATAGGTTTTAGGGTCCGTTGCTGCCCTTGGTACCTCCCCTATCTTAATCTTTCCTGGGGCCTTATCTTCTCTCCAATTCTGGAATTTACACTTGGTCGGCTTCTACGCTACAGGCCTCTTTACTGACTTATCCATCTGTCTCCCTCCTTAGGCCCACAAATTCTGGGTACCTCCAGTTTGTGAAAAGAACCCAGGATGGTTATCTTTTAGAAAAACCATTTCTGCCCTCATGGCAAAATTTTATGTTGTCATCATGTCACGAATCACTTGTACCCTAATGGCCTTGCGAATTGTCAGCTTAAGACCATCCAGGAATTGTGCCATATACTATTCCTCTGACTCCTGCAGGTCGTTACGCTCTAATAGCCTCATAAACTCCATTGTGTACTTTCGAATAGATCATGTTCCCTGCCGCAACCTCTGGTATTTTTGGAACAAGACTTGTTCATAGTCAAGTGGAAGGAAATTCCTACGAATCAATGCTCTCATCCTCAGTCACGTTTAGATCTGAGCAAGCCCTTCTCTCAGCATGCTATGCTATAGCCTCTCCCTCTAGGCAGATGTTCCTTCTTTCAGCCAACTTGCCACTAGTCCGACACGTTTCCTCTCAAGGATATCCATGTATTCGAAGAAATGATCCACATCATTCAACTTATCAAGGACACCATCAATTCCTAGGTACTCGTTGAAGGGTAGAATATCCACCTTAATTGTTAATCTGAGTTCCAACCATGCTCATCCATATCATCAAAGTATCCAGAAATTCCTCCTCTTCGTCATCCGCTTCTCTTCCAACGTAGGCTTGCCACCTGCATTGGTTTCCAAGAATAAGTCTCTCGATAGGCCGGCCAGGCCAGGGGATGAATCCTCCCAATCTTTTGCGCCACCATCCTTCTAATTCCTGTTGGTGTCGACACCTAGGTTACGAATTTAAGTAATGATCTCCTCGAATCACTTCTCTATATGTTGCATATGGAGATCTAGAAGCTCCCCAAGCCACTGCTCAATTCGTTGCTCTAAGGCTTGTAATGCCACTCCGTCGTCGGGCGAAGTCCCAGTCCTATGATCACCGTCCTTGAGATCGCCACCTCCTAGTTTTGTAAGGTCAGCCATAGAGTAGGTGATTCAATCCTGGTCTGATACCACCTGACGTATCGAGCTAGCGTAAGATAAACCAAGGCAGAACTCATCTAGCCTTAGGAAGATAATTTGGACTCATCCAAAAGAGAAACTTCTTAATTGTATTCGTATTGAATGCATAATACAATGAATGAAGGCATATATATATAGCCTTAGAAAACCCTAATCTGAAAAGAGAAAGAAATCGTAGAATAATTAGGAAAGGAAAAACATAGTAATTTTCATTTTGATATGTTGTGGGCCCCAAACAGATAACCGTAGCAAGAGTTATGGCCTCAGGAAGTTGGGATTTCTTTTATGCATGAATTCTTCTTTCGATCTTCCCGTCTATAATCTCCTCAACTATACTCTCCATGTTCGTAGATTTCTTCTTCCGATCTTTCTGGTCCATAAACTCGTCGATTGTACACTCCACGTCGGGGACTCACGAGAGAAGTGGAGGGTTACTAAAGAAAGGAAAATTCATTGTGGTTGAATTAATTCAGAAAAATGTCGATAAATCTTAATGAAGAACAATCATAATGGAGGGATTAATCTAAAAATATCATGAGAAAAAAAAATTTTCACGAATGGACAATCAACATTTACTTGTTGAATAATTGGGCGCTTTTATGTTTTCATATACAAGTTATATCATCTTGACGATGTAGTTTTTCTACACAAAAGAAAAAAAAGGTTAGTTGTGTATATGTTTAAGGTGTGAAGTTTAAGAACATGTGGTCTACGAACTATTATATACAATCAATAATTTATTTAATACACTGTTAAAGTAGTAGCTTCAAGTTTAACATATATATATATATATATATATATATATAGGGAAAAAAATAATTTTATATAACTTCAACTCAAATTTGTTCACATTTAAATAAATCTTTATAGGTTCATCCCTAAATTCAAGCAGACAAAAATCTTTCCATGAGAAAAGTCTTATTGATCAACTCATGTTAGTTAACAGAACTGTTACTATACTATGAATCACTTCCCTGACCTTCACCTAATGTTTGTAGGTTGTTCTTGTTTGATAATAGGCCAGTCTTTATATTTTTAGTAAATCACTAAATGACGATCCAGTCCTTTGTAATAAGCTATCGCAGTTCCTCGGTTTGGCCTGTTGCACATTATTAGAACCTTTAGGGGTGAGTGGTTAACTAGTGGGGGAAGATGTTAATGGGTAGGAAATCATAAACAGTCAGTTGATTATGTATTAGTATTATATAAACAGATAGGTTAAATATAATTAATTAGCATATATTAAAATTACATATTAAAATTTGATATATTTAATAAAGTTTTATTTTTTCTTTTTTAGCAAAACAATATAAATAAATAAAATATTAAAATTAGATGTAAAACAAAAATTTAAGATTTTTATTTTTCCTTTTTTAGGAAAACAATATAATTAATTAGAAATACTATCATTAAATATAATTAATTAGAATATATTAAATTTGATATAAAAAATTTTAACAAAATTTATTTTTCCTTTTTTAACAAAACAATAATATAATTAATTAGAATATATTAACATTAAATATAATTAATTTGAATAGATTAAAATTTGAAGAAAAAATTTGAAAAATTTTTGTTTCTCAATATTTTCAACAAACAAACCACTATTTATGGTAATGGTAATTATTTCTTTGTTTTAACCAACCATTATAATTATAATAATTATATTAATTCTCAGTTTTCACTATATTCATTCACATTTTTATTACCATTGTCTCGTGCAAACCAAGTGCCTCCTTAGTTGTTATGGTTGCCCTTATACTAGGGATGTTACTTTTGGCTCTGGTTGATCGAGCTACAAGACAAAAGTAGTAGATCTGACTGGGTTACAGGTTGAGGTCGGGCTGAGCACGGACTAGTCCTACTGGGCCTATAGCCCGATCATTACTTCAAAAATCATTTTTGACATTTTTTTCTTTTAAAAAATATAAGGTGAACTGGGTTGGCCTAGCACCCGACTATAGGCCGACCTATCCTGGCTTGTCTGGCCAAGGGTCACCTAGCCCGCTTCTGACTCAGCTCAGCCCAGCCCGGCCTATTGACATTCCTATATTATACTATAAGCAAAAATGTCATATTTAACAACACAAATTTAACCCTAGGCTTTATAGAGTACAAATTAAACCCTATCATTTCACAAATACTAAAATTTAACCCTAAATTAACTAAAAAGTTGACAGAAATGTGGCGCAGTCAATTTTCCACCAAGTAGGGACTATAATAATTTAACTCTAATTTATATCTTAACCATGACTAAGAAATAATCATTATCGACCTCCCTACCATCATTCGCACCACCACCAACATCGTTCTTCATCTTAGACAGCTTTGGATCATCCTCCTACCAAATCTCAGTCTCAAAACGCCCTTCTCTAAATAACCTTATGCACATATCACTCATCTAAAAAGCCTTAAAATGCACATCGGCCTAACTATCCTCATTCACCCGTTGCTTCACACAGCAGTAACCCACTCCAATTTGCTCTTCGCAATAGCTTGCATAACCCCCCGGTTGGACAAAGTGTAATCCTTCTTGTCCTACATTATCATCTGTGTGAATATAAACCTTACTCTCCTCATCCCCAAACCACTAGCAATCGCATCCACCAATTTTTCCTCAGCAAGGTTTCTCAAAAGCATCAAATTTTCCTCTAAACCATGTTAGGGTGGTTTATATATGAAATTCGCTTCCACTCTATGAGAGAAATAATTTCCTCTTATTTAATCTAGGAAAAGTATTACAATATATATACACACTAAGTGAGTCTTATACAGCTTAATGTATGGAAATATTTACGACACTAATTGCTAATTACAAAAGTCAAATGACTAATTACATATGTCACATTCTATCCTTAATATGTCCCTGTAAGATGGAAGGTCAGGACGAGATTCCAATCTTGGATCTTAAAAGCTTGAACGTAGAACGTGGCAAGGATTTCATCATCAAATCTGCGAGCTGATCATTCGTGGAGACATGTGAAACATAGAGGAGACCATGATGAACGAGATAGCATACAAAATGATAATCTAGCTCCATAAGCTTCATCTGAGATTGAAAAGTAGGATTAACACACGTGTAAGTAGCACCAAGGTTGTCACAATAGAAAATTGGGATTAGAGAAGGTACAACGTGGAGCTCCAATAGTAGATTTCAAACCCATTATAGCTCAGCAGAAGTAGAGGCATTAGTGCTATATTCTACCTCAGTAGAAGAATGACCAACAACCTTTTGGTTCTTCTTGGACCATCAGATAGGATTGGCACCGAGAAAAATAAGATAAGCAGCAGTAGAGCACCGCTCATCTTTGTCAACCGCCCAATCAGAATCATTGAAAGCATGCAATGTCAACGGAGAATTGCACTATAGGATAAGTCCCATGTGGGCAGTGCCTACTAAGTAACGCAGGACACGCTTAAGTAACGACAGATGCATATTAGTGGGAGCACTCATACACTGACTAAGTCGATTAACAACAAAAGCAACATCTGGTCAAGTCAACTGCAAGTACTAGAGACTGCCAACCATAGCTCGAAATTCAAACACATTAGCTATAAGAGAACCATCAGTGAGGCAAGGAGGGGACCTAACAGCCATGGGAGTCGATTATGGCTTAGCCTCATTCATTTTGAAGCGTTCTAGAATCTCCAAAAATACTTATGCTGACTAAGAAAAAGACCACCGAAAAAAGGAACAACCTCAACACCTAAGAAATAGTTCAAGATACCAAGATCTTTAACAGAGAACCGAGCACTGAGATGATTAATAAATTTATCAACCTGTAAAGAATTGCTCTCAGTGTCAAACCAGCAAAAATAAATTCCTACTCTAGAACACTTAAACGAGTAAAGTGGTGAATATGGTCCAACCATAGAGACCAATGTAGTAATTATTTATTTGTGTGAAATCAAAAATAAATAAATAAAAATAAAAATATAAAAAGAATTGATTTGGGGATGATTAATTTTAAAACATGAAATCACGCAGAAAGAAATTAAAAATAAAGATTGAAAATAATATAAAGAAAATCCTAGCCAAGGTACTCTTCCGTTTGATACTGTAATTCAATCATAGACTCAAAAATATAAATTTCGTTCATTCTTATAGACAAAGTTATAGTAGACAGTGAATAGCACATATCAACCAATCCATTCGTAATTATTTGATAACCCCGAGTAAAGCTCTGTAGATTATTACCCTATCCAAATAGATCATTCCCGAGTAAAGTTCCGCAGAATATAACCTATGGTAGCAGTAAGCTCTAATGGACCTTTGTCTTAGTCAACAGAATCGAAAAAGTCGTAATCTATTTAGACTAAATTATTTAATCTCATTAATTTATTAATTGGATTTAATTCACCACTTCGATAGACAGCAATCACAGATTAATTAATCTATTCGGCAATTTATTACCAAGTCAGTCAATTAATAGGCCTAATTAATCAACAAACCCGACAATAATAAATCGATTAAAGCACATAGATTAAATAAACATAAGAAAGAAATGAAAACAATTAAATCAAAGGAGTCTCACGAACTACATAAATCAAACGTAAGGTACCTTGTCTAGTGCTAAAAGATTAGCCACGCATAGCTATATTAAAAGAAAAAAACTGATTGAGAATTGTTGTCTTCTTTCTACCACAAAAACTACTGCCATTGTTTTTCTTCCCTAGAGCTGATTGTCAACCCACGTTCCTCTCTCAAAGTGATGCCGCCAGCCTTCTTTCAAAGTGATTGTAAAAACAACGTTTGTTTCTTTTTCAACTGTTTCCGCCGTCTCCTTTTTCAAAGTCAAGTTGTTAAAAACCACCACTAAAGTTGCTGCCGTCGTTTCTTTTTCATGTCTCCCCTCTTTTTCCCAAGTTTCTGCCGCTGTCCCTTTTTCATGAGTCTAGGTCTTCTTTTTGTCAATAAATGGAGTGGGCCCCCCCATAATGGTCTAGACTTTTTAATAAATAAGTGGGGCCCAATTAAATGTCAAAATAAGACTTCAATGACTTCAACATATCTTGACTTCGTCAGCAAAGAGGGTTGTGTTAATTGAGGCCCAAATCTTAAGGTAATCAAGTCAAAATTCGCAGGTAGTAATCTGCCAGCACTGTGTCACCTTCAACATGGTCATGTTGAAATTCT
>JANZXR010000005.1:21877241-21889012 GCA_027575705.1 Erythroxylum echinodendron
TGAGAGCGCGAGGCCCGAGAGGCCGAGGCTCAAAGCGGACAATATCTGCAAGCGGGTGGTCTGGGCTGTTACACTGTCTCTTTTTCCAGTTGCATGCCTCATGATGGTGTGACTCTATCGCTTCACAGTGAACAATTGGTTGTTATTAATTCCTGTCAGGAATCTGCTCACTTTACTCCTACGAATTACAACTCTTAGTCATTTCGTTGGCTTGTTATCTTGAAGGGTTATAGTTTTGGGCACTACCTTACTGTTGCTATGCCTGAATATCCTTCTATTTTTTATAAACGTCAAGATGATTTGGTGTTTTTTGCTCTTATTGCCACTGTTACGAATGAAGTATTGCATTATATTGTTCTTATACCATATGAGAGAAATAATTTGCTCTTATTTAATCTGTGAAAAGTATTACAATAGATATACACACTAAGTGGGTCCTATATAGCTTAATGTACGGAAGTATTTACGACACTAAATGCTAATTACAAAATTCAATCGACTAATTACATATGTCACATTCTATCCTTAATACACTCTACCTTCATTAGACACAATTCCATACATAAACCCACCTCTTTTAACCATAAAAGCTAGGGTTTCATTAACGTAATGCTTAAACACATTGAAGCAATCATGACATTGCTTTTATTCATCTAGAAATGAACAATCTACATTAAGAATCATGAATCACCCTGCATATTTCTAGTTATGCACAAAATCCAAACAAATCTCTGAAACTTAAAATTTCGATTTCAAATCTTTACACCATTAGCTAAGAAACTCCCATAGCATGTTCCAATAATTAAAATGCCTCTGTCCTCCTCCCAACCCTATGAAAAACCTTTCTATTTTGCTGTTATAAGGGCACCAATCCTTTTTCCATTCTCATGCAAATATCTGTCAGCTCTTCCACCTGAGTGCTACGTTTTCCAACTTCTCGGCCTCTCCTGGAAAGTAAGAACCATCGGTGAATTCAACTGCCTTAACTCCTCCTTCCTCTCCGCAGTTCTTCAAGCAACCCAATGACTCCTTCTTCTTCTACTCCTCATCGATCTTCTCTAGCAATCCGATCTTGCTTTTTGCCCATGTCAATTGTCTCAGGATCTGAAAGTGCGTGAAAAGTCTACTACTTTCTTGACATGGGATCGCAGTAACCAATGCCCACATGAAACACCATTTCAACACTCATTATTTAAATAGGCGAAACCAATCCTATAGATTCTCCTCCTCTTGATGCCACCAAGTTGGAGAACATGGGTTGGATTTTTTTCGCTATAGACCATTTCTTGGCTGTAATCATTGACAGAAACCTAAAAGTGTAACACTAGTATAGAAATTATTACATGTTCTGGATGATTTATGAAAGGATAAAATATGAGGCAAATGTGGAACACCTGATTTCAATTCCATCTCAATTTTCAAAGCAATTTTTGTAGCCAAAATGAATTCCAATTTTTCGAAACCTTCATGGGAATCGTTCACCGACATGTAGTTAACATCTTTCTATAACTTTCTCAAAATGTAAGCTCTCTTAATAGGTCAGAAAATCCATATGCTTACGAAAGATACAAGCAACTGCAGGAGATCTTAACCTTTATATATAGCTTTCATATCAGATTTTTCCATCACAGGCTCGATATGGGTCCTGTCCATACTAACCAGAATCTATTTTCCTCTTGGACTTCGACTCATTGATTTAAATCATTTATTGGGCCACTTTATTAGCATTATCTGGATTAAATTACGTAATTTAACTGATAAATTATTGAAAAAAATCAAAAAATGCAATTAAATATTGTCCAACTTTATGGGTAAAGTCTAAAAGGTCTAACATTCTCTCCCTTAGACAATATTTAATTGCATTATTATTTCAATTTTGAAATGAGTTTTAAAACTCAACTAAGTCACGCCATTATATTGGTACCAAATTTAAAAGTAAAAAAAAATTTTGATCCAAAGATAATAAAAATCCAACATGCCATCCTGCAACGCTTTCGATACCCTAAAGTATCAAACGCATATGCCATAGTGATACAAGTCTAATATAATCAAGAATATCTAATACCTTACTAACATAAATGGGAAAATGGAGTGTGACAAACTAGGATGATACATGTATGATCTACTATGTATCATCTTCCTTTGTTATTCTCGATTTCTCTAACTTTATGCTAAACTGCGTATGCTACTCCGCAGCAGAGAAATCCTGTTTTCTCTCACCAAATGCTAAACGACATTAGATAAAACTTGTTTTCTCTCACTGAATGCTAAACAACATTAGAGAAAACCTTTATGTTCTCTAAATAAATGTTAAACTGCATTAAAGAACCTTTATGTGATTAAACCTTATATCCTCCTATGTCATGTCAAATTTATGGATATTTGGACTAAACTGTATATGTATAAATGACATAGGATTAAGGTCAATCTTTATATATTCCCAGTGACCTTAAAATGCTTAAGATCAACAGAAATCTTAAGATTTTCGTATGTATTATAATTGTATATGAGAACAGTTATTACTGAAGATAAAAGATGATCATCTATATTAATAAATAATCATAACGTCATAATACATCAATATGTACAAACATTTAAGGAGCAAATACAATGATCCCTAACTATTACTGTCTGAGGACTTTAACACGTCTATACTCGATACGTGTTTAACAAATACTAGTGGACGAAGTCCTTTAGTCAATAAATCGGCTAACATCTCCTCAATCTTGATATGCTCCACTTCGACATCACCTTTCTGAATTAATTCCTTTATAGTAAAGTATTTGACTTCTAAATGCTTAGAACCTGTGATATTCTTATTGTTATTACTAAACAATACTATAGCAAGATTATCACAGCACAACTGAATGGGCTTAGCTACCAAATCTACCACAAACAACTCAGAAATCAAGTTTATAAGCTAAATTGCCTGTGTAGTAGCTCCATAACATACAACAAACTCTACATGCGTTGTCAAGGAAGTTATTAGTGTCTGCTTGACACTCTTCCTCGATACTGCACCATCTGTTAACATTAAAATGTACCTTGAAGTGGATTTGAGATCAACCGAACATATAGCAAAATCGAAGTCTATATACCCTATGAGGTTTAAATCGTTGACTTTTTTATATGTCAACATACAATCCGTGGCATGTTTTAGCTATCTCAATAATCACTTAACTGCATTCCAATGGTCTACACCTGGGTTAGCCAGATATCGACCCAACAATCCAACAACACATTTGGGCATACATCAAGCTACCAACTGCACTAGAATACCAAACATTCCTCATAGCCTCTCCCTCAACTTCATTTTTTGGACACTGTGCCAAAGATAATCTCTCACCATGAGAGATAGGTGCTACAACAAGTTTGCTATCAGCCATATTAAACCTTTGTAACACTTGCTCAATGTATGCTCTTTCTGAGAGGCTTAATAAGTGTTAAGATCTGTCCCAATGAATCCATATATTGAGGACAAAAGATGCTTCACCTAAATCCTTCACGTCAAAGTGTTTGGCCAAAAGTCACTTTGGCTCATACAATATGATCAATTCATTTGACACGAGCAAGATATCATCCACATACAGTAACAGGACGATAACTTTGCTCCCCCTAACCTTATAGTATAAGCATCTTTCAATTTTGCTTTCCACAAAGCCAAACAAGGTCAAAACCTCATCAAACTTGAGGTACCATTATCTGGAAGCCTATTTCAGACCTTCAGGTTATTTCATATAGACCTCCTTATAAAGGTCTCCATTTAAAAAAGTGGTTTTAAAGTCCGTCTGATGTAGCTTCATATCATAATGAGCTGCTATTGCCATAATCACTCTAAATGCATCCTTCGAGTATACAGGAGAGAAGATAACATTAAAGTCAACTCCTTCTCTCTAAGTGAATCCTTTAGCAACCCTGTGCCGGTATCTGCTCCACGGAAAGATACCTAGCTACCACTCACTCCTATCAACTCATCGTATCCATCTAAGACCATCGAATGTAGCCTATCCTAGGTAAGCTACTGATTCTCAATTTTCACCAATTATTCAAAATTTGTTATATATCGATCTCTATTTAATTAATACATTTCCTAACAATTTAACAAGTAATACACCTCAAAAAATGTAACAAAATATAATAATAAAATATCTTCTACTACATTAATTATTTGATAATTAAAGTAAATATAGTTCATGTATGTAAGTATTAATCAGTAATTAAATTAATGATTAATTTAACATATATTTTATTAATAACAAAAATGATACTTAATTTTAAAATTAAAGTGCAAGGTTATCTTTACCTCGGTTTCATATTCAACTAATTGATAGTCCTAATTTCTCCTTAATCGAACTTTCAAACCTACAATTTACAAAATTTTATTAGACTAATTTACTAAAAATTTCTTACCCAATTACATTTAATAATCTAACATTAATCTTTCTTCCAATTTATTCTTAATTATAAAAATAATACCTTTACTAACCTAACCACCATAATTACTAAAACACCCTTAACTAATTAAAAGTCCATTTTACCCTCCTCTATTTCAATTAATACAAAAAATGCCATTCTTACGATAAAATTTCATATTTACCCTTAACTTTATGCGCTTCCCATTCTGCCCTGACGTGTAACTTAAATTTTAGATTCACCTTTAACTTTCTACACTTTTCATTCTACCCTTACATATAACCTAAATTTTGAAAACAAAGCCATCATCTTCTCCCTCCCCTCTTCTTCTCTCTTTTCTTCTTTCAATATTTTCCAGCCACATTTTCTCCTTTTTTATCCCTTCATGCAACTTCAATTATTGTCCTAATCAACCACAACATGCAAACCAACTACAATTTAGTGTAGGATGATCAAAATCACATAAAAAGACATAAAAATGGTTGCTAGAATTTTACCTAAATGTGAGGACTTTTGATGTTGTTAACCACCACAACTTTCTCTAAATTTGATGTAAAACAAACAAAATGAGCAAACTTATAAGGAAAGAGTTACATGTAAAACAAAGTGATGCATTTTGACACACTCACTAGCTAGAAATGAAGAGAAAGGATGAAGAAGATGAGGGCTTTCATTGGTTTTTAGTGCATATTTCTAGCAGGTTGCTTGTTTATATACTCCTCTTTTTAATGGCTTAATGGGCTGGGTTGTAGGCTTGGTTTTAATTTAGTTTTGTGGGCTTTACACCAATTTTCTTAGAACTTCATAATAATCGTTCATTGACACGTCGTTAATGTATTTCAGTTTTATCAAAACATAAGCACTTTTAACAGGTCAGAGAATTTATATACTTATGAATGATATAAACAACTGAAGGAGACCTTGACCTTTATATATAGTTTACATATTGGGCTTCCCTATCACAAGCTTGATATGGGTCTAGTTCACACTAATCGAGATCCATTTTCTTCCTAAACTTTGACTCGTTTATTTAGATCATTTATTGGGCTACTTTATTACCTTTATCTTGATCAAATTACATAATTTAACTGATAAGTTATTGAAAAAATAAAATAATGTAATTAAATGTTGTCTAACTTTACAAGAAAAGTCTAAAAAGTTGAACAAAAAGATCCTACTAGTTTATCTTTATCAACACCGTCTTATTTACTTTTCTCCTTAAAGACCAAGCTCTCTCCGTATACTTGAAGTGATTGTTGTCTTTATCATCGTTGGTGATGGCTAATAGTAACGAAGTTAAAGCCTTTCTAGATCGCTTAACCTAACCATCACTTATGTGGTTGGTCTTTAACGTAGGGACAACAATCTCAACAAACTTCTGACACTGATGAACCGAGTCAATCCTACTGGAAATGACATTACAGAAGTCAGGAACCTTAATAGCATGTTTCGATAGGTTAGATCGTCGACAGTCATCTTTCAGCCAAAAGAACCAATGGGAGTAAAGGTGGATCCGGTAATGGTTCGCTTGCCATCATACGCCAAGAAGATTATGAAGCCATACCCTATATTAAGTGCAGAGAGGAGTTAATCTTATCCACCCTAATGTTAAAATTACAACGGATCCCATAATTTTAAATATTAATTAAATTTTAAAATTTATAATTTAAGTAGGTGATCTCTGTTACGTTAGATAACCTAGCAAAAAATTGTTGGTGTCACATTGCCGTCAATTTCTTAAATAATTTAGTAAATTTTAATGTTTGTCAAATGATAAGGTTTAATTTGTACTCTTTAAGACGTTATCATTAAATTTGTCATTAACATTAGGGTTAAATATGACTTTTTTACCTTATACTACAAGGAAAAGGAAAGGATTGGAGATATGTCATTTTATAGTTCTCTTAGTGAAATTTTGATTCAATTTTTTTAATTTTATCTTAATATATTATTGAGATAAATAAATTAAGTAAAAATTTTAACTCTCTTTTCAATTTAATAAAAATATACTACAATTAATTCTCATTTTTTTAGAAATTAAAATTAAATTAATAAATAAAGAGTAAGGAACAATGACTATTAGAGAGTAGAAACACTCTCCAACAGTTAAACAACGCTGATAAAGTCACTACATCAAAGACACTATGAAGGCACTAAACTTTTTAGTAGTTAAACAACATCGATAGAGTTACTACATCAAAGACATTGTGAAGGCGCAACACCGTTTGGTCATCACTAAATTAAACAGCACGAAAAAATGACGTCATCTCTTGCCTTGCTCTAAAGAAGTAAAAGAATCTTACCCATCCTCAGAGCATTTTGGGAATGTTCCAAATTAGGGTTGGGTGCCCTAAACGATCCGCAACACCAATCCGGCAAGAACCTCCTCCACTCGTTGTGTCTAGAACATCATCTGATTAAGGCTACTTTACACATCTTCCCTTTTTTTGTAGAAGGCATAAAGGAGCAGATGGACTTACCCAGCGACTGGCTTGCAGTATCAGACTTCCTCAAGTAAGCTTTAACTCTCATTCCTCTTTCTAGAATGATCCTGTTCCATTTCCCATCATGAATATTGTTCTTTACCCTTCTGAATAATTTATTAAAGCACCAAATCTGCTAATCTTTCCATGTTTTAAAACTTTCAATGATTTTTTCTTTCCACATATCTTGAGTTGATATGGCAAGAAATAACACCTTCCTCTTCCAGAGTGGAGTGGAAGCTTGTGCTTCTACTAGGAACTTAACTGTCTCGATGAATGAATTAGAAGACCAATGCTAGGAGAGGAAATTTCTGATCCTATTCTAAATAACATTGGAAAAAGGGCGTAGAAAGAACAAATGGTCCCTAGTTTCTGTCCCTTTCTTAAATAGACAGCATATTTGATCCAAATTTTAGATAAATCGAAGTCTGTCCATCGTTGATATTCTATTCCTAACTATTATCCATAGAAGGAAAGCTAAACTTGGTTTGAGAATATTACACTAGATAACCTTGCCCAAGAATCATTTTGATCAAAGTGACAAAACCATTTCCTTTAGGTTTAACTAGAGAAGCTCTTCATAAGAGACCCCTTCCATAGATGACAATCCTGAGAGTTAGAATTAGGAAGGTAAGATGGTTTAAGATGATGGATTGCATATGGAAATTAAAGCTGGTCATTTTAATTGATAAAAGCAGCCACCTTAGTTTATGATCTAGCCCTGGAAAAGCAAAAATTGCATTTAGTTTTAAAGAGAGAGGAACAGAACAAGTCCAATTATCATACTATAAGAAAGCAGTCTATCCATTCCCAATTTTATAGAAGACATTATTAGCAAGTTCATCCCTTTTTTTTTAAAATCTGATTAAGGAACCAAGAATATGATGATCTTATTGAGAGGGACCATATGTTGTTCCCTTTTAAAAGGAAACTATGAAGCCATTTCATCCATAATTAATGCTTATCCTGAATCATTCTTCAAAGTCTCTTTATCAAAAAGACATTATTACAACTTTACATAAATGATTCCTAGACCCCTTTCACCTTTGGTTTGCATAGTTATGTCCATTTAACTTTAGAAAACTAGAACCATCATTTGCTTTACCCCATAAGAAATCCCTCATCATCTTCTCCACAGTTTGACTATTTTCTTTGATAAGGGAAAATGTGTACTCTAATGGAGGGAACATAAAACAGACTTAATTAATTGGACTCTTCCACCATAAGATAAAAATCTATTAGTCCATTTGTCGAGTCTCCTTTAAATTTTCTCAATAAGAGGTTAACCTTTTAGTGGAAATAGGAAGGCCCAGATACTATAGAGGAAGAAATTTCCTATCCATACCAGTCAAAGAGGAAATAATGTCTTGGATAGGTTTTTCCGTAGAAAAGAGTACAAAGTGACTTTTGTGTAGATTCATTTTAAGACCTGACATCTCAGAAAACTCATTGTTAAGATCTTAGCAATGATTTTGTAGAGAAAATTAGTGCACGCAATCGAATTGAAATCACCAAAAGTAGAGGGGCTAGAAGTTTTTGGGATTAAAAGAGAAATTTTTTATCAAATTCTTTTAGGAGCATCCTTTTAGTAAAAAACTCATGAATGGCCTCTCTAACTATGGGTCCTATAATAGATCATGTCTTTTGAAAGAAAAAGCCATTAAGCCCATCAAGTCCTAGAGCTTTCATCTCATTCACTGCAAATACTATAGCATTGATCTTATCATCAGTAATGTCTTCCACCAACTCCCTAGCAACTTCAGGTGAAATTATGATGATAATATTGTCCTTGAAAGAGTCCATAGAGGAAACAAAACCCATGTTCAAACTTAAAAGGCCTCTATAGAAGTTAACAGCTTCCCCCAAGATACTTAGTTGATCATTGAGAATTCTTCCCTTCATACTGGTAATCGAGCATATTTTATTGACATTCCTTTTGTCAAACAGTGAATTGAAAAAGAACTTAGAAGCTTTATCCCCTTCCCTAAGCCAATTAATCTGAGCCCTTTAATGGATGAGTGAGAAATGATCTTGGACTACTCCTAGGTAGCGATCATCAAGTTCCAACTTTTCCTTCTAAAGAAGATCTAAATCATTGGGATCATGAGAGAGAAAATTTTGAGTTACAAATAGCCTTTCCTTAGCAATATTAATAACAGTTTGAGTACAAGGGGAATGAGAAGCTTTCAACATCTTCAACTTAGCTTTAATCACTTTAATTTTTTAGTAGCACATAAATTGCCTAAAGCTTGAAACTTGAACTAATAAACCCCTCCTGTTTGCATTATCAAATCCATCCACTTCAACAAGATAGTTATTAAATCTACAGGAATGTGGGGTAAAAGACCTCTAGAAAAGGCCCCCTTAATTAGAAATGGAGTATGATAGAGAAGAGAGGATCTATAAATACAGCTTTACTATTGGCAAATTGGAGAAGCCATTCCTTATTAACAAGAGCCTTGTCCAATTTTTTCTGAATAAGCCAAGCATCCTTTTGTTTTTTAGTCTATGTGAAGAAGTAACCTTCCATTTTGAGATCAGTTACACTCATCTTCTCCATATATAGTTTTAGATCTTCATTATAGTTCCTTAGGCTGCAATTTCCTTCTGCTTCAGATTGGAAGATTGTAGAATTAAAATCACCTGCTATCATCCAAGGACCAGATAAGGTGTTTTGAATGCCTTTTAAAGTGGACCATAGAGAGCTTCTTTGAAATGCAGTGTTGAATCCGTAAATAAAAGAAAAGTAAATAATAGTTCCTTCTAAAATGAAATGGATTTTAAGATGCATCAGCTGCTCATTAGATAGTATCTCCTCCACTTTGAAAAAATTAACATTGAAACCAATAATGATTCTGCCATAATGATGATAATGATGGTTGGATATAAAGGACCAATAAGAACCAAAGATCTTTGCCTTATTCATTTTCTCATATCTAATTTTAGTTTCTAGCAAAACTATAATAAGGGACTTAATCCTCCCGACAAAATCCCTTAAAGCATTTAGCTTTTTTGGGCAATTAATACCACAAATATTCCATATTAGGACTGACATAACAGTATATTTTTACCTTTGGCCCCTTTCCTCCTTCGACTCCTCTGGCTTCTTGTACTAGTCACATTTTAATGGTTTTCAAGCTCATTTCCATCAGTCACCTTTTCATTAGAGGAATTAGTGTAAGAAGTAGCATCCTTCTGATGTAGAGAGTCAGTTTTACTGCTAAAGGGTAAGGAATAGGTAGCATTTGTTAAATCTTCCTCATTTTGGAGAACCCTCTCCTTATCACCAACCTAAACTTGTTAAGACACATTAGCCTCCTCCTGGATGACATTCTCTATATCCACCACCTGAACACATTCTCTTCCCCTCTCATTTGATGGAAGTGTTTTGATATTTTCCTCAGTTCCTTGTACCTTATTAACTAGGTTCAGCTGAGGAGCATATGGGCAGCTAAAATCATTTTCAAGACCTATTAATTTCGCATAATTGCCTTTAGAAAAAACCTTACCAGTTGGTTTCCACACCTTCCCTTGCACAATAATCGAGGGTTTTCTAACTATATAAGACATAAATCATGTCTTCTTGCAAGGCATTATCAATGCCAAGCCACATAATTGGGATATTATCCAGAAGTTCCTTGGATCTATCCACACTGACACATATTTTAGCATAACCAACTCTCTTCCTCTTTGTAGTAGTTTCATCCATACATAGAAGTCTACCAATGAAGCTAGCCAAGGAACTAAGTCCTTGGGTAGTCCAACATTCTAATGGAATGCTATGTAAATTAATCTAAGATGGAAAGTTATACACCTTAATGTTTTCATGCTTTATACGTGGCTACCACTTTTGTAGGAATAAAGGAAGTTGTGCTACATGCCAATGACCTTCCTCTAATATCTTATTTGCTTCATCTTAAGAGGTAAAAGTGAATAAGACCAGATTATATTCAGTGAGAAGAACATCAGAGAGTCCTCTATTTTTACAATGACTAATTACCCATTTTTTAATGATAGGAAAAGCAGGTCATCATGAGGATTCCTATATTCTTACACCATTCCCCAGGGTCTTAATATGTAGAAGCACTATTGGCTTGCCATCAATAACTTTTGGTGGGTTATACCAAAGAGTGACTCCAGTCGGCTCACCCATAACCTATTTCTAACTTTTTTTCCATAGAATATTAAGATAAGTAGAACTGGTGAAAGTTTTCTTAGGCTGTGGAGTATTAATTGGGGAGGAAAGAGGAGGGTTTGAGGAGGTGGAAGAGGGTAGTAGAGTCTATTGAATCTACAGGAAAAGGGTAGTAGAGTCTATTGAATCTTTAATTTGTGGAGATTAGTGAGAATATGAGTTTCTTTCAGTTATAAAAGATATTTTACTTGTTAAGCACTATTTGGTATAAAATCATTGAATTCTGATACTAGAAAAATTTTTTATCACAGGAGAAATATTTTGATGAGCTAAGAATATTCTAGTCATTAGAGATACTATTCCAACAACCTTCTATTGATTTTATTTCATAAATTTTTTGAAAAACCTAAAAATTATGCTAATCATTTTTCTTTGAAAAACATAGTAGAATTCTTAATGGTTTGCAAATTAGAAATTACAAAAAAGTTTAGGTAAGAGTAGGATTAAATGTCAAATTGCATTGGACCATCCTAATAAACCTAATGAGCCCTAGGTTGTTAATTAAGCTCAATGACTTGTAAATGACATTGATTAGGATATTTCCTTTCCTATTTTATAGGTAAATTAGGTATGGGACCTATATTGTAAGGTTCAGATTGATAAATACATTAATCAGATAAGTCATATCTATTTATTGATACTGAATCCATACCCTCTATTAAGTATGGTTCTAGAATGAT
>JANZXR010000005.1:21892280-21906115 GCA_027575705.1 Erythroxylum echinodendron
CAAATTAAAACAAAAATTACAAAAAACATTTCAAATATCATAAAAGGCATATTATCGAACACTTTATACGCAATATGTATAATCTAAACCTAACCAAACATTCACGTTTAAAACTTAAAAACATGCTTTTTTTGTAAAATAATACAGTTATAAGAGAGTTTACCTCAAACAACGCACAATGAGTAAGACAATAATCGAAACACGATAGAAAATACGAGAGAAGGAGTCGGAAAACTCTGAACCGTAAGGAAAGAGGAAAAATGAAAGAGTGAGGGGAGGAGAGGGGGGTCGGGCGCGAGTTATAGCCGCTGGATTACCGACGGAACACAACATTCCGTCGGTAATTTAAGTTTCTAGAATACTCGGTCGCCGGCATCCACCGACAGTTATCGACAGACAATACTTTTCCATCGGTAAAAGCGTGGCATTTATATTCGAGTAGAAACTCAAATACCGATGGATGATTTATTCCGTCAGCAAACTAGGTTTTGCTGCCGACATTTTGCCGACGGTAAGATCATCTGTCGTCGGTATCAACCGACAAGAGTACCGACACCATATTAATACCGACGGTATAAGCGCGACATTTTTATTAGAGTAGAAACTCAAACACCGACAGATGAGCTATTCCGTCAGCAAACTAGGTTTACTGCCGACAATTTCTGACGGTAGGATCGACTGCCATCGGTATGCGCCGTCAAGATTACCGACAGTATATTAATACCATCAGTAAAATTTGTTCATAAAATATTTATCGACGGAAGACGGGTGTTCCGTCGGTGTATTGTCCCTTCCTCATTGACACGACGACGTCTGTTAACAATTTACCGATAGAAAAGACTGTCCGTCAGTATATTGCTCGAAGATATCGTGACGAAATGCTATACCGTCGGTAACTGGAAGCTAAATACCGACGGTTATACTCCCGTCGGTAAATGGCAAAGCAATTGAATTGCAGGAACGATTCCTGCTTTTTTTCCGGTCGCTGAGACTTTTGGCGTCGTATTTTCTGTCGAAGATTTTGCGCGAAATTTTTTCCTACAGTATTGCCTACAGATTTATTGTCCGTCGGTAAAACTTTCTATTTTTCGACGGAATATTGACGTTCCGTCGGTAATTATCGACGGATTTTTTTCCGTCAGAAATATTCCGACGCTATTACGCAATTTTCTTGTAATGATAGGACTTAACAGTTTTTAAAACAAAACAAGTTCATTTTAGGAACTACATATAGTCACACAAATAGAAAGAACTTCTAACACAATCCTAATTATCAAATTCCTTGGACAACTGATGGTCCGAAATTATCACAATATTATAGCAGAAATTTCCAATTTATAAACATCCATGTTCAAATCAAAATACGTAAGTCTTTGGAATTCATTCATTTATGATCACACCATGCAATTCAACATTGTAAACCATACATCCTTTACAATATCATCTCGATTAAGTTAAATTCAGCCATTGTTCAAAGTCCTATCCTTATATATGTCAACAATTACACAATCAAGTTTAGCATTGTTTTTTAGATTTTCTTAGGACAATTTTGGGTCAAATGTATATGGTAATTTTGACATAGAAGCTGACCTTTTTAGATAATAAGTTCTTTTAGACAAATATTCCTCTATATCTTAAATTTCAAACGCAAAAAAAATCATTAAATTTGGTTCAGTATTCCATTAGTTATGCTCAAAAGACTGAAGACTGTGCAAAACAGCATGACGGTCTGGTGCACGTGAAAGTGCTTGGGTGTGCCCCACAAATGGATGTACGTGCTTAAGATGCACGGAGTTGTGCACACAGGGAAGCACAATCATGCATGTGCACAATCGTGACCAACCATCATGAAATCCCCTTAAAAATGGGGTTGGTCACGATCGTGCACCCCTATTGCACACACCAACTTAAAAGAAGCATATCTCTCAAGCCCGATGTCCAAAAATTTCAAACTTTATATCATTAGAAAGCTAAAAGAATAAGCTAAAATTTTTATGAAGACATATTTGTCTAATTCTTCCTAGATCAGTACAGTTTAATTATTGGAAAACATGACACAAGTTTCAATACTGTAGCCAAAGCCAAAACTTAACTTCAAGCTAAATTTCAAAACCTTTAGTGACGGAATTTAAATTCGAATTCTTCATTAAAGTTGTAGATAAATGTACCTAGTTTAATCTGAATCTAAAATAATCCCATCTTGAGTTTAAGATATGGCTCAAAATTAATGGCTTTTTAGTGGAAACACACCTCTTAATGAGTACCCAACACCTACCAAGCTCCTAACCACAATTCTTCATTAATTTTGAACATACTATATCCACTTCAAACATCAAACAAGACATGTTCTATCATCATACTAAGTTTACTACTCCTTTACCTCTTCACACTTCAAAGAACAACTCCAAATTACTTCAAAGACTAAGCCAAACCAACCCTTCCAAGCAATCAAAACATATCTAAGTTTAATGTGCAAATTTCAGCATTAACAAAACAATAGTACAAAAAAATTACTAGGACCTTTTTCTAGATTCAATAGCTTACCAAAACTTCAGGAGATGACAATCCAAAGCCCAGCAAAAATTCCAAAAGTTATAGAGAAAAGGGGAGTTTTGGTGAAGAGAAGGAAGAGAAACACAACAGAAACTTTGCTTAACCTAAGTGCTAGGTGTCTTGAAATTCCTTAAACATATGTCACTTTGTACGTAATGCCATGTATCAATAGATTAGGCTGCCACTAATCCACACATTAATTCCCATTTGAGTTCTTATCATGCTGCCATTTGTCACATAATGAATGATGCCAAATGTCAATGTATTAGCTATGCCACATGTTATAACTCATAGGGTTAATCATTTTAATTGTCATGTGCCAACCTAACTTGCCACTTGGCAATTTTCCTTGTCCAAATATACATTTAAATACCTTAATTATCTAATGGTATCAATTAATTCCAATTTACTAACTATAGTCCACCAATATCGAAATTCAATTCATATACCTTTCACATTCAACTCATAGCACAATTTTAACTCCTATCTCGCATGTACTTTCATGAACATGTATGATTTCAACTAGGATATATTTTAGGGTCTCACAAAGACCAGGTGTGCACTAGTTTGGTTATGAGAAATCATTATGATATGACATTGAGATATGATATAGATTGATCTAGGTTAATGCTTGACTCTAGGTTGGGTCACTATTTAACATGTATGTTATTGAAGTGAATGTGACTGTAGATGTATTGAGTGATGGATGGTCTATTACTGAGGCTTGGCTTCTCGTAACTCTTTGGACTAAGCCTTATGGCTATATTAGTATAGGAGTATGGCTGGGTTATTGGTGATGCTTAGCTCTCCACAGCCATTTAAGGTGTAGTATTATGAGGATATACCTTTGGAGACAACGATCTAACAGACATTTCATTCTCCATGACTTATTGTGCATTACATATGAATTTTCATCCATAATATCTATGTGTTTATGCTAATATAAACTGTATATTGTGTGAGCAAGTCATTGGATGTCATGGGGCTGTATGAATTTACTCAGTAAGGTCCAACTCTCCTAAACTTTAATTTTTTCAGGTCAGATACCACTAACTTCGCAACAATGACTTCAAACGTTGGCTATAATATAACTACTCTTATGGATGCTTTTCATTTGTTTTCACTTGTAACTGTACTCTAGTGTCTACAGTGATATGATTTAGTATGTTGAAAAATTTTCTTATGATACATTCTAACATTAATGTATTTCATCTTGTTGTACTTATATGTACCTATTTTATCACTTATTTATGAGATTTTACATTTATTTCTATCATTAGTAGTCATGTTTATGTGTGATCTGAGGGCCTCAGCTTTCAAGTTTCACTTATTAGTCATTTGCTCGTATGGGTTGTGACAAAAAAATAGAATATTAAAAGTAAATATATTTTTTATTATCAAAATATAAATTGTAGCCTTTCTTGGTTTAGTAATCTTCCTCTCTTTTTATGATGACAAAACATAGTATGATATTAAGAAAAAATGAATTACATGATCATTTAAGCATAATTAGGTACCCTTATACCAAAGTAACATAAACATTTAACTTCCCCTTATACATCATTGATTTTATCAAATTTGCCTCTTGAAAAGATTAGAGGTTGGCCACATTTTTATTCAAGTGTTAAATTCAAATGAGCAACATATAAATGTAATCAAGTGAAAATAAATGTGCTTAAGTGATAATCAGTAGCTAGGATTTGCTCATATATAAAAATGAAGCATGTACATTATCATCAAATGGGAAATACTATAATACATCCAAAGTATATCTACAAAAGACTACAATCGTAGAATGCAACATCTATATAACTCCCCTTAATTATATTGAACCTTAAAAATAAACAATAGAACCGTCCAAAAATATCCATCAATATTATATATCTCCTTTTTAAAAATGTATAAGAAAAGGGTTGCGTCCCCTGCTACTATCGTTTCTACTTTTTCTCCTTGGTTGCTTGCGTTGTCATTTTGCTTGTGGTTGGCTGCTGGCGTGCGTGTCTTTTTCTGCTTCGTTTTTGGTTTTGCGTTTTTCTCCTCTTGGACGTTGCATTTTATTCTCTTTTGGGTGATGGGCTACTCCTTTTTTGCTCTTGTTTCCTTGCACTCTGTTTTGCTCTTGCTTCCTTGTCGTTTTGTTCCTCCCAACAGCTTCTTTTTTGCTGCTATCGTTTTGTCCATTAATTCTTGCATTTTTTCATCCTTGGCTACTTGGACTGTGTTGTTTTACTTGGTGGGTTGATTAAATATTTATTACAATTTAACTGTTTTTAGAAATCAAATATAAAATTAAATACCTTGAATAATTAATAAGAAAATGCAATAATTTACCTAACTATGCTATATAAATAATTTAAAACAATATAAAACAAGTGTGTAAAATGTACCATAATTTTTACACACCACAAATAATAAAAGGAATGAAGTTATTATATCTTACACGACAGTGTATGAGATCGTGTAACTAACTGGAAGGAGCATGAAGATGTAGTTTCGGCCTCTCATATAACCTTCATGGCTGTGTAAGCCAGCTATGTGACCATGTAAGCAGCTATGTACCTCATCAAGAATGTGTAACTTCATTGTGTAGCATGATAACACACTCAATCCTTTAGTTGACTAATATTTAAAGGGCACACAATGGAATTGATCCATATTTGGACATTCATATGTTTAATGCTCTCCAAAAAGATTCTAGGTTTTCAAAATTGTAAGAACAGGAGATAGTTTTGGACATGCTAAAGGACAACACGCAGAATCTCCTTAGCACCATTATTTGTAGAAAACTTAAACATAATAAGATTATCTTCAGACAGTAGTACATCTTTCAAGCCTCTTCCTTTCCATTGCTTGATCGTCCAATTACTAATTCTTAGGAAATGGGATAATTTACCTAAAAAGAAACCCATAAGAAATGAAGCCGAACTTCTAGTACCATCATTCAAAACATCAAGTTCAGGAGCCACGGTGGAGCAACCATCTATCACTGAAGCAACCATCTATCACTGAAGGACCTACCACAACTTTCACCAACTGCTTGTTGCCAATTTAGGTTGTGATTAACATTTGTGAGAGTAGAGGATAAAGAGGATAAGGATCTTACAAATGCTCCTAGCTGCAAGTCATTAGTAAGTAAGGATGCTAGGTTAGAGAGGGGGGTTCTAATCGATGGCTAGAGGCAGTGGAGGTCCACACATGGTGGGAGGTGACAACTGGGAGGAAGCACTAGATTGAAAGGACAGAAAGCTAAAATCATTTAGGAATTTTATTCCATCCAACGAGGAACTTGGTGACATAAAATGATAAAAGAAAAAGTTGAAAACAATAGTGAGGAATAAGAAAAGCCACAAAGAGAAAAAACAAGAGTACTCTTAGTGAGAAAAAACACCTCCATCAACCAATTCAGCATCAGAGAATATAATGGGAAGGAAACATGAAAACTCAAAACTGGCATAGAAATAGGCATAAAAGAAAGGTTTATAAGTCAATTTGTTATGTAGATGAGGCGGCTAAGTTTCCTAGTGCAAGACGGTTTGAAATAAAGTTCTTGCAACCACAGATAGAATGTCTTACTTGCAAGTTGATAGATCATGTCCAATGTGCTCACTGCATGATGAATTAAGGAACCATCTTCTTTTCGAATGTTCATTCAACAACTCCATTTGGAATTATGTTATTGCCAAATGTTCATGGTCAGGGAGACTCTCTCACAAATATTACTTAGAAAATCTTAACTCAAATAGTCTACTCGAAGTCAAATAATCAGATTCATACTCTTGTACTGAGAAGTTTATCTGTTGATGACTAAACTTAATTTGTCTTAAATTCGTAACAGTGTAGTGGACAGATTTTGAAGCTGTTTTAAATGAGAAGTTGAAGGGGCAAACGTTATCTGTTTTTGGTGTATGACCTATGCATTTGGGGTACTTTCGTGTCTAGTTTCTGATGGTTCAAGTCTCAGGTCGTTTGGAGTTCCCTATAAGAAGTTATAGCCAGTTTATTAAAAAGACGTGAGAATTAAGAGTGTTATTTAGAATTCTATTTTTTGCATTTATTCTTGTACAAATTTCTAGTAGTCTAGCTTGAAGTTTAAGGCTATAAATTGAGACGTATGCTGTTGTAAGAAATGTGAGAAAGTGAGAAACAAACGTTTTAATACAGAAATTATCGAATTATCTCTTCCATAGCTCCTGATTCTAGATAATCACCATTGTTATTTTTATCAAAGTGGTATTAGAGCCATGTCAATTACCGGCATAGCAAGCGGCCAAATGTTAGTCCCGCGTCTTACCAAAAACAACTATGAAAATTGGAGCATCCAAATGAAGGCATTGCTCGGCTCGCAAGATGCATGGAAAGTAGTTGAGAGCGGGTACACCGAGCCAGAAAATACAAACGGGTTTTCGACAGCCCAATTAAAGGCGTTGAAGGAGAATCGCAAGCAAGACAAAATCGCTCTCTACATCATGTATCAATCGGTTGATGAAGTTGGTTTTGAAAAAATAGCTGACGCTACTACATCGAAAGTTGCATGGGAGACTTTGGAGAAGGCATACAAAGGTGCCGAGCGTGTGAAGCAAGTTCGGCTACAAAATCTTTGCGGCAAACTTGAGTCGATGAAAATGAAGGACATCGAAGGTGTATTCAAGTACATGACAAGGGTGCAAACCATTGTCAACCAATTGAAAAGAAATGGCAAAACTCTAACCGATGCGAGAGTGGTGGAGAAAATACTACGAACGTTGACAAATGATTTCGAGAATGTTGTGTGCGCGATTGAAGAATCCAAAATTTGGAAGAAATGACCATTGACGATCTCGCGAGTTCTCTTGAGGCTCATGAACAAAGAAAAAAAAAAGAAGAAGCAAGAATTGCTAGAAGAGGCGTTGCAAGCGAAGGCTATGCTTAAGGAGGAAAAAACTAGCCATGGTGATCGAGGTAGAGGACGTGGTCGAGGTCACGGAAGCTATAGAGGTCGTGGTCGCGATAGAGGCCGCGGTCATGGACAAAATGAAAATGAAGAAAGAGGCAATAACAACAATGTACATGGTAGAGGACGCAGCCGAGGCAGAGGCGGTCGATCAAATAGGTATAATATTGATTGTTACAATTGTGGTAAATATGGTCATTATACAAGAGAGTGCTATTCCGAGAAAAAGGTGGATGAGAATGTGAATTTCGTAGAAAAGGAGAAGATTGAGAATAATGATGTGGTGCTATTGGCGAATAAGGAGAATGGTCCCGATAATGAGAAAGTGTGGTATCTCGATACGGGTGCAAGCAACCACATGTGCGGGCACAAGCATTTGTTTACCGAATTGGAGGAGATAAACAATGGCCACGTATCATCTGGTGATGCTTTTAAGGTGAAAGTAAAAGGCTAAGGTAACATTATGATTCAACTGAGAAATGGTGCACAAAAATTTATTTGGATAGCAAGTCGGCAATCGAGTTGGCGAAAAATCCGGTGCATCATGAAAGGAGCAAGCATATTGATGTGTGATTTCATTTTATTCGGGAGCAAGTAAAGGAGAAGAATATTGAGCTAATTCATGTTAAAGTGAAGATCAAGTCGCTGACATAAAAAGAATTAAGTTTAAGGAGGGGTGTTGATGACTAAATTTAATTTGTCTTAAAATTCGTAACAGTGCATTGGGAAGATTTTGAGACTGTTTTAAATGAGAAGTTGAAGGGGCAAACATTATCTGTTTTTAGTGTATGACCTATGCATTTGGGGTGCTTTCGTGTCTCGTTTCTGATGGTTCAAGTCTCAGGTCATTTGGAGTTCTCTATAAGAAGTTATAACCAGTTTATTAAAGACGTCAGAATTAAGAGTGCTGTTTAGAATTCTGTTTTTTGCATTTATTCTTGTACAAATTTCTAAGAGTCTAGCTTGATGTTTAAGGCTATAAATAGAGATGTATGCTGTTGTAAGAAATGTGAGAAAGTGAGAAACAAACGTTTTAATACAAAAATTATCGAATTATCTCTTTCATATCTCCTGATTCTAGATAATCGCCATTGTTATTTTTATCAATATCTACATGCTTTGAAGAGAACACAACCTCAGACATTTCGCTAGCAAATTTTCTTCAAAAGAAGCTTTGATATCTATGATCATCACTAAAGTCTGGGAACTCATTTTGATAAAGAGCCTTACTTAACGTGTAGTTTAAATATATGTTTCTCAGTACATCTATAGTGTATCTTTGCTGCGTTTATTTTCACCATGTTTTTCTGTTCTTAATGCTTTGCCTTCAAAGGTAAGGTAGATAGGCGTAATCCCTCTTGGTTTTTAAGCTTGTATGACCTTGTTTTCTTTATTAACTAATTCTATTTCTTTTCTTAAAAAAAACATTGAAGAGAGTGCCAAAAATTTAGTAGTAAGGACAAAACAAAGAGTTGCCTATGATGGAGACAAAACCTGGAGAGAAGTGAGAGCACAATCTCTTATTGAAGAAAGAAGTTGGTAGGCATTATTTGATCCAATTGATAAATCTTGAACTTTAATATTGTTGGTAGAATATATTTGGAATGTCGTTATCTTTCGAAATTGTAAAATGAGGTAACTAAATGTTTTACTTCCTAAGCACTTGAAAAAGGTTTTAAAGTTCCATTGATGCCATGCGTAATGTCATCCTATGCATTCCTTGCAAGTGCCAACCTTTTATATAAAGTTATATGTAGTACTGATCCGTCTGGTCAACTCTTAAATGCTTTATTGAGAAGTTTTTTTAAACAAAAACGTACTTTTCATATCCCTGTCATGACATCTATGTATTTTCTTATATGTACCATTCGGTTAAGTAGGCATTTGAGTGTGTACTGCATTTCAATCTTCTAAGCACTTGATCCAACAGGTTAGCATAAGCATTTGGTTAATCTTTATCAATGTAAAAGAATGACAAATTATGGGGTTCTCCCAGATCATGTCAGAGAGGGAAGTTTTCGTTTGCTTCTTATGATAATTTTCTGCAAGGAAAATCAATCAGTGTACCTGTAGCAGACAGGTTCACAGATAGAAACATAAGCACAAAAAGTAGAAGACAGTAAGCTCGGTCATATGCATCCAATTATTTTCTTGTTTTTTGTAAAGCAGTGGACTCTGCCCATGGCAGCAGCTAAATAGCTTTATCATTATCGCAGTTTCCTGAGAATCTATTCAACATGTGGAAAGGGAAATATATATACTGGTAAAAAATTATCGCATTATACTGTAAAAAATAAGGATCTTTAGTGCAGAAAATTAGTGAAGACAAAAAACAAAATCCTCAAAAAAAAAATTTCACTATCAAATAATGTTGTTACTAATCATATAACTATTCCAACAAGTTGGAGCTTTTAAAACTTTCAGGTATTATCAGTGAGTCATATTCAGTAAGAGTCCTTTAAATCGACCAGGTAGTATTTTAGTCTACAGATGCGGACATTATTTGACGATAAACCATACTCCAAAATTTTTAATTTTGCTAGCGCATTAATTTCTTAATTTAGTGTAAGTTGACTTTATTATAGAAATATGTTCTCCAGCTATTTGATTGATTCCGTTCATTGCTTCATTTGATAAACATATATTGGGTGAGCAACTCTTTGTTTGTCTATATAATACCCAAAAAAAGTGAATAGAGACTACAACCTGATTACGTTTTTGTTTTGCGGTTGAAAGCTTCCTATATATTTGACATTATAGGAGTTGTTAAAAAGTCTCCGTATCAAGAAACCTACCGACGATATTTTGAAAGAATAAGAGGTCACAGAACTAGTAACAACAACAAATTAGAAAATTAGTGAAATCGAAAGCTACCTCATAATAATAAAGCAATACATGTGTTGGTTATGCTATTATATATTGAGAGCAAGAAACATCGAATCTGCTGTTAAGGTATTCTCAATTTTTAGCTTTCATGATGGAGTTGCAGCTATCTTTCTTCTACTCCCTGGTTTCGTTGTTCTTCATTATCATCACAGTTCTTAAAATAAGTAAAACATCAAGCAGAGACGACTTGGACTTGAATTTGCTACCAGGGCCATGGAGGCTGCCACTTATAGGAAACTTGCACCAACTTGTTGGCTCCACTCCGCCCCATCATCGATTAAGAGACTTGGCCAAGAAATATGGACCTTTTATGAGGGTTCAACTTGGTGAAGTTTCCACCATTGTTGTTTCCTCTGCGGAATATGCCAAGGAAGTGATGGGAGACCATGACACTATCTTTGCTAATAGGCCTTTTATCCTTGCTGCAAGCGTCATCTCTTATGATCTCAAGAACATTGCTTGTTCCCCGCTAAACAAATATTGGAGAGAGTTAAGGAAGATCTGCATATCTGAGTTGCTTAGTCCTAAACGTGTTCTGTCATTCCGGTCAATCCGAGAAGAAGAGGTTTTGAGTCTTCTCAGGTATATTTCCAAGAACGTGGATTCTCCTGTCAATCTCAGTGAGAAAATAAGTAGTACAACATATGGTATCACTTCTAGAGCAGCTTTTAGCAGAAAATACGATGAGCAACAAGAATTCATATATCTTGTCGAGGGAGTCATGAAGGTGGCGGAAGGTTTCAGTATTGCTGATTCATTTCCTTCGCTAAAATTGGTTCATAGACTTGGTGGAATGATGGGTCAGATTGAGAAGATTCATAAACAGGTTGACAAGATACTTGAGAATATTATCACCGAGCATAGGTTAAAGAAAATGACCAAAAAATCCACTGAAGGTGAAGTAGAGGAAGACCTAGTGGATGTTCTTCTGAAAATTCAGGAAACTGGATGCATGGACACTCCCTTTGCTGATGACAACATTAAAGCAGTGATCCTGGTTAGTCTTTTTTGGTCAATTTCTTTTCTTTTAAATTTCTGTTACTAATTTGCTCGCAATTTTGTCAAAAGCTACTTACTCTGAAAATTTAAGCTACTTGAAGGGGTAAGAATTGGTCCACTTTCTTCATTCTGTGCCAATTTCTGTACTCCGAACTTGAAACATATCCTATGAACTTCTATATTTCTAGCTGATGGTTGTTGTTTTCATTTCAGGATGTTTTTATTGCTGGAAGTGAGACATCGTCTAAAACCGTCGCTTGGGCACTATCCGAAATGCTGAGAAACCCAAAAATTATTACGAAAGCCCAAGCAGAGGTGAGGCAGGTATTTAGTAAAAAGGGAAAGGTGGAAGAATCTTGGCTTGGCGAATTGAAGTATTTGAAGATGGTTATCAAAGAGACTCTGAGATTACACCCTGCTGCTCCACTGTTGCTTCCAAGGGAAAGTTCTGAGAAATGTACAATAAGTGGATACGATATACCCTCCAAGACCAAAGTTTTTGTAAATGCATGGGCCATTGCTAGGGATCCAAACTACTGGACTGAAGCTGAGACATTCATGCCAGAGAGATTTCTTAATAGTTCAGTTGATTACAAAGGGTCGAATTTTGAGTTCATACCATTTGGTGCAGGGAGAAGGATGTGCCCTGGCATGTCATTAGGTTTGATAAATGCGGAGCTTCCACTTGCTAGTTTACTATACCATTTTGACTGGAAATCTTCTGATGACACAAGCTTAGAAAACCTGGATATGACTGAAGACTGTGGTTCCACAGTAGGAAGAAAGAATGATCTCCGCTTAGTTCCTGTTTCTTACATTCCCGTGCCTGCTGAGTAAGCAAGCAGTAGAAATGCTAGACGCAGCTATACTGAAATAAAGGAACTCTCATTTCCGTCATTAGAATCTAAAACGAAGTTTCGAAACCATCAATCGTCTGCTAAATAATCTTTCCACTTTAAAGCAAGTATGTAAAGCTAAGAAAAAGGATGTTTATAATTACGGTTCATTATTTACGATGTCAACTATGTACTGCTAATTCTGTTGATCTCAAACCCTCCTAATTTTCTTGTCACCTATGTGCAAATTTTCAGAGGAAAAAAAAAAAAGCATGCGTTATGATATAGATCAAGTGGCACTATAAATTGGGTTCGCTGCAGAATTAGAATCTGAATCATGCATTGATCTGGTTCAATTAATTCTTGAATGACTCTATTTCTTCCTTACTTTCTTATCACCTTCGATTTCAAAATATAGCACATCATTGTACGTAAGATTCCTATCACGACCATTAACCCTATTGTAGACCATGTACAATGAAGAGATGAAAGCAATTTTTAAGCAAACAGATGCCTACCACATTAACTCGATTATTTCTGTAACCCTTCTCACTGATTTGGTCTCTCCTTTGACAAGCATAATCTATATCATTAGAACAGCGGGTAATGTGATGTGGTATGTTATGTCAACAACATTAATGAGAAGACAAATGTTGGGTTATTTTAATAAAAATTGAAAACTTGAACAGTTTATTAACACTTTTCAAAATTAGGCCTAGAATTACAAAATTTAGTAAAATTTGGAATTTTTTTGTAATTAATCCTTATAATTATATTCCCTTTTTAGCACATGATGGTCATTAATTAACAGCAAAAATTAGGATTATGGATTATGCATAGGTATTAGAGTTATTATTAATATTGTTTGGAAAAAATTGTTATCACCTCTTATTTGGTCATAAAAGCAATAGCGACAAGGAAATGTTATGAGCAAAGCTAAACTACTACAAAAACTCTCATACTTATATTCAAAATATATTTATTAATCAATTAAATAATTAAAATTATACTTTAGCAATTATTTCTAAATAATTATTAAATATTGTAAAATAATAATTAATTGCAATAAAAGATATAGTATGTACGAAAGGAAGGACTTTATGCAAGCTTTAGAGGTGATGCTCTCCTTTTGCTCCTGGTGATGCTCTTTTTTCTTTTTAAATTTAATTATTGTCGTTTTTCACTAATTACTAATTACTAAAATATTTTTTATAATTAATTTAATTAGGCCATTTATTTTTTTGTCTCTTAAGACTCTTAATGGTTCTTTTTCATTTTTGGATTGGATCATTAATCTTTACTCTTTTTATTTTCGGAATGGATCATCCAATGTTTTGGATTCTGTACCATACCGGCTGGTACCGGACGGTACGTACCGTACCGGCCGAAAAACGGTACCAAAATTTGAATTTGGGTACCGGGTTCAAATATCGGTCGGTACTGGCCAATACCCGCCTGTACCGACCGGTATTGTAAATACCGGTCAAATACCGGGTGGCACCGGAAATTTTAAAAAGTATAAGGACTAAGTTACAAATTTTTTAAATTTTAAATTAAAAAAATAATTTTAAATTAAAAAATATTAAAATATTAAAATTTTTTAAACTCCCCCACCCCCCCCGCGCCCACCC
>JANZXR010000005.1:21906215-21961478 GCA_027575705.1 Erythroxylum echinodendron
ATGTCAATACACTTTAAACATTTCTAACCATTCCAAATTGCCAATATACCCTTCCCATAAGTGAGGGGATGTTACATTATGAATGCACTCCCAATAATGTGATTAACTTGACAAATGATTTTATTAAGCACATATGTATTATATGCTTGAATATAGAACAAGGAGTGATCTATGACATATTAGATTCTTTTAAGTTTTAATCCCTATAGTTAAAATTTTGAGATGAATCAGAGTAGCATAGTGAAAGTATGGATTTAGATGGATATATTGAAGTGGTAACTCTTAAGGAGAAGTAACTTTTGTATAGTTATAGAATACTTGAATGTTATCTAGAATCAATAGAGATCGAGGTATCGTTAACTTCATATATTAATTGATGACTTTTCGAAAGTAAATTTCTAGATAAGATGAAATGATCTTGATGGTACATACCAAAGCATAAGAGTAAATGAATATGCCTATCACTTCTTTGAGCTTTGATTTATAGAACATCCTGATCATGCAAGATATGATAATAATTGATTTTTTTGAGGTATTAAGAATTGTTGAAAAGCAATGATGAACATAGTTGAATAATAAGGGTTTAGTAAATAGTATAGATTTTGAGGAGAGAAATCTTCTTTGATGAAGACTTTCATCAAATTATATCAAGTAGAACAAAAGTCCTACTTTTAGGAATGAATGAATATGGAACGAAATCAGAAGTGAAAATTAGAGTCGAATAGATATGAGACTCAGATATGAGAAATTGAATATGCTATATAGAGCACATCAGTTTTGTTTATTGAAAAGCATCTAAACTACATTGATGACACTATTGTTATTGCTAAAGGAACTTAGGTCTATAATGTATCCTATATTAGAATGTTCAGAAGATCCAAGTTAGATTTGATGTTCGTGATATCAGTTTAGAAAATTAAGATTTGCAAATAATTTAAAGTGTGTAGAGAAACTAATAAGAATGTTTAGATATCAGAATAAGCCGTTAAGGAATAAGCAGAAATTGAGTGATCAAAGAAAATCATTCAAAAAAGAAGTCAATTAAGAGATTGAGAAAAACATGCAATAACATTACCCCATCTAAGGAATTAGTTACTTAAGAATTTCGATAACTAGTTATGGGTACTTTGAGTTATTGGTGACGCCTTTTTGGGTTAATAAATGCTCTGGCAGTTTTTATGGCATTAATAAATAAAGTGTTTCAACCTTATTTGGAACATTATGTGATTATGTTCATAGAGGATATTTTGGTGTATTCGAAAAGTAGAGAGGAACATTTAGAGCAATTGAGGTTAATCTTACAGATAATGAGAGAGAAGCAATTACATGCTAAGTTCAATAAGCATGGATTTTGATTCAACTAAGAAGTATTCTTGTGTCATATAGTATCTGGACAGGGCATACAGGTAGACCTAAATAAAGTAGAAGTAGTGATGAAATGTGAAGCTCTGAGAAATGTGTCTGAAATTTGGAGTTTTGTTAGATTAGTTGGGTACTACCAGAAGTTATCAAGGGGTTTTTTTGATCTCAGCCCTTTGACAAAACTTCTGAGGAAGAGTATGCCATTCAGATGGGCTGATGGATGTAAAAAGAGTTTTAAAGAATTAAAACACCAATTAACTACAGCATCGGTGTTAGCTATTCCATCTGAATCTGGAGGTTATTTAGTATATAGTGATATTTCATACCAGAGATTAGGATGAATTTTGATGCAGTATGGTAAGTGATTACATATGCATCAAGATAGTTGAGGTCTCATGAGTTTAATTATTTAGTACATAATTTAGAACTTGCTGTAGTAGAAATTGCTTAAAAAATTTGGAGACATTATATGTATGGTGAAACATTTCAAATACATACAAATCATAAATGTTTGAGGTAATTATTGAGTCAAAAAGAGCAGAATATAAGACAAAGGTGATGAATAGAATTACTTAAGGATTATGATTACACAATTGAATATCATCATGGTATAGCTAGTGCTGTAATTGAAGCATTAAGTAGAAAATTAGATAGAAATGTGGCACAAGTTCAGGTATCGAGTTTAACAAATCTAGTACAATTGAGAGTATTGAATGTTGAGTTGAATTTGGGGCAAATTGAAACATGGTTAGCTATATTAAAGCTTAGATTGATATTACATGAAAGAACTAGAAAAAGCCCTAAGTAAGGGTCTTGAATTTGTGAAGTTAATTGAGAAGTTGAATCAAAATCTGAGTTCTAAATTTCAATTAAGAGAACCAATAAAACTGTTGAGGATTTGCTCAAAACTTGTGATTTTGAGTTCCAAAGAGCATGGATCAATAGATAGCTCTGATTGAATTTGTATATAGTAATAATTATCATAGTATTAATATATCACCATATGAGGTGTTAAACGACAAAAAGCGTCGTTCGTCTTTATATTGGTATGAAGAGGGTCTAAGAATTATTGAAGGCCCGAATTGATTCAAGATGCTATTGATAAGATTAAACTAATCCAAAACAGAATTAAAATGAATCAATATAGACAAAAGAGTTATGTGGATCTGTACCGTAAAGATGTGAAGTAATGAGTAGGATTGGACCATTGGCTTATGAGATTATAAAGAGAATTGGACCATTGGCTTATAAGTTAACATTACGATAAGAGATATCTCAGATTCACAATGAGTTTCATGTTAGTATATTCAGAAGATATTTGTCAGATCTGATTCATGTATTACAGGTATAAGAAGTTGAAATTTCAAATAATTTGAGTTGTGTTGAGAAACCAATTAAGATTGTGGGTTGTATGACTAAGCAACAGAGAAACTGAATGATCTCACTAGTTTGAGAGGTTATTCGAATGAAGAAGCTATAAGGGAAACAGAGGAGAATATGAGGAATCAGTACTCCCACCTATTTGTTCAATCAGTTAAGAATTTCGAGGATGAATTTCTTAAAGGGGGATAATTGTAATATCTGTTTCCATATTAAGGGTTAGGACATAGGATCCTAGACTAGGATATGTAAGAAATAGTGTTGAGAAATTAGAAGAGTGCATCGCATTCACATGCATATCATCGGCATACATACGTGAATTTAATATTATACACATTGCAAATATTGTATATGCACTCATTTGATATATAGTGGGGTATAAGTGATTTTTTAAAAGTGAATATGATGTGAATTGTGAGTTTTAAGTCTTGATCCTTGAGTTGGTGATTATATTTATTTATTTAGAATTTCAGTGAAAATTTGAAAATTTTATGAAATTTTGGGTATTTTTGGATTAGGAAAAATGCCAAGTGGCAAGACAAATTAACTTGTCGTAGTAGAAATAAGTGACAATTGATGGTAGAAATAATTGACAAATGGTATTAGGATTTAATGACAAGTGTCGTAAAAAATTCGAAGACAAATGGTTTGAAAATTGGAGATAAATGAACTAGTTATTAAAAGACCAAGTGGAGACCATAAGAAAATGACAGGTGGCAAATGACAACTGTCACCACACTTACCACTCACCACTCATCACCTACGACACTCTCATTTGGAAGATTAACTTTCATTGTCTTTCATTTGTAATTTTTTTACTTTCATCATCTTCTTTCTTTCTTTATCCACGATACCTACCTTCCACACCCTCAACGTTAAGCTTTATTATCACCCCTCACTAGCTACTCTAAGATGTTGTTGCTTTCTCCTTATTTCTTCAAGATCGTTGTTATCTCTTCTTCTTGATGAAACCTAACCTAATACACCCTAGAAAGATGATGATCATATATGCATGGAGAGTTAGGGCTTACGAAATTGTGAAGAATCTTGGAGCTTAATCAAGTAAGTTATACATTAATTTTCATGGGTTGTTATAAATGAGACAAATATGGTGATTATTTTGGGATTGAATGATTATGAAAATGGTATTGAATATATGTGTGTCGTGAATGAATAAATGGAAATATTCATGTCTTTGAGATATGTTGGTTATAAAATTGGTGTTTTAATGGGTGATGAAAGTTTATGACTATAGAGAAGTGTTCATGTCCTATTTTGTGTTAATGAATGCATTCAGAAATTTGATAAGTGAATGTATATGATTGTTTTCTATTTTTGAGAGAATATGAAACCATGGATATAGGCTGTTAAGTGAGGAAATATATTGAGATTGGAAGTTAAAGAAAAGAATAATATAGCGTTCTTAAAATGATAAGAACTAAGATGATAATGAATGATAAAGAATGATTTTGTTTTTGTATGATTGCTGAACCTTAAGTTATGAATTTGTCTTATAAATGGCAATGAGATGAAATTAAGGTGAGACTGATGAGGATGTGAAGTCTAAATGATGAAATATGGAGAAGATTTGTTTGATGTCTTATAAAAGAGTAAAATTTGGAAAATTGGAAAAGAATGGCTGGAATATATTAGCTGTAGTGTTTCCACTGAACATAAATATGTATTTTATCCATATCTTGATCGGTAGATATCCAAATGGGATGATTTTAATTTAGATTAAACTAGGGACATATGGATTCAATTTTTATGATGGAATCAAATTTGAATTCTATTTAAGGGTTCCAAAATTTGGATTGAAGTTGAATACTGGGTGATGTTGCAGTATGAAAACAGTCTATAGTATTTTGGGTATAACTCACAGAATACTGAACCAAACTTCTAGAACTTGATTTCGTTAGAAACATAAGACATATAGGAACATTTTTTTAGGAGAAAGTATTGCCTAAATACCTCGTTTTCTATATAAAAATGACCATGCAAAACTGACCTGAAAATCTGCCTTGAGAAAAAAAATTGGAAAATGAAATTGAAGGAAGTGGGTGGTGAACTTTCAGTTCACCCATCCTACGATGGGAAAGGCCTTGAACATGAATTCTTCTCTTATTTGTGATATTTGAATTCACTAATACTAAGGTACTTTCTTATGGTGTCTATAGACTTGATTGAGACTTGAAATGAACCTAGTTTGATGTTGAATAAGTTGATAAAGTGTTTGATATGTTTATGGTGATAATTGAGGTTATAACATAAATAATGGATTGTTGATATCAATGAATATGAAATCTGGAGATTTAGAGATGATAAAGGAATAAAAATATTCTTAGAAATGCTAATGTTATTTAAAGGAAATAAGCAAGGTATATAAAGTAAGATCAAAAGAGGATTTGGATATTATGTGGTAATAAGATGCTAGAATAATATTGGTGAATGTTTGATTTATGAAATTAGAGTAAACAAGTATACTTGAGGTATTAACTTAAGAGTAAACTTGTTATATCTAAGTGATAATGAAAGAATGATCAAGAGCTGTGAATTAAGGATGCATACCCGGAAATAGTTATTTGAGCATACGTTGTACATAACACATATACATATATGTATGATTGATTACTTATGTGAATGATCAAATTAATGATGTGTTATTGCATGAAGACAGATACACAAGTTGATCGTCAACATCCAGACATTGCTAGATCATGAAGGCAATAGCTAATATGGAGCGTACTGTGAGTCAACCTAGATGTTACTCACTAAAATTTGATTTGTTCTGTTTATATTTCTGCCATTGAATTATGAATGATCTGAATGTGCTAATTCCAGATTTTAGTAGTCCGAGGAATTCGATAATTGGGAATTGTATTGGAAGTGCTTCATTGAATGTGAATTTGACAAAAATAAGTGTTCTTAACAAATATGTTAAACACCGGACTTATTTCTGATGAAAAGTGAAAAGTGAATGTGTATACTAAATGAAAGTGAATGAATGACTATATGTGATTTGATGCATTTCATACATGATATGCGTGATCGGATAAAGGTAGTTGTGACCGAAGTAGCTAGTGAAAAACAGCTTAAAGCTTAGAATGTGTAAAATGAGCCACAGGCTCACTAGTAAAATGAGCCCGATATCCCTAATAGATACGAGACAGTTATCAATAAGCCTGACATCTACAATAAATACGGGACGGTTAAAAAGACTCTCGGTCATAACAATTAACAATGAAAGTGGAGTCACATGAGCTTTGGCATATGTAATTTGATATGTGTTATATGAATGTTTGAAATGAAATAATTAAAAAGTTCTGATTATGAAAATTTGAAATAATATACACATAAATTGTATTTGTGAAACGTGAGGAAATGTGAAGAAATGTTCAGTATTTATTGATGTGTATTATCTGTGAATTAAATTTGAATTGTTTAATATGAGTGAGTACATCGAGGATGGTTTACTTATTGAGTCCGCAAAACTCATCAAAATTGCGACGTGTCTTTGTAGGTTCAGAGGAGATATCTAGTTAGGCTAATTGAAGTATAGCCACTGAAATTAGATATGAGCTAGGGGTTGGGATCAGTTTGCACTTGCATATGTCTTTAGTGATTTTAGTTTTTAAATTGTAATTCTGCAACTATTGTACAATGTATATGTGTAAAATGTAAAGTGTAATAACATTTATGACCAGTGATGTTTGTAAATGAAATAGGTCAATATTGGTTTGCTTGAGATTTGTTGCTGCTTGTGACAATGAGAAAAAAATTTTATATTGAGTTAATTTGATTGTCCTAACATGCCGCTTTCACAGGACATGTGTTTAAAACGTCCTCGGGATGTACGGGTACATTCTCGGTGGAATGGGGGTGTTACACGTGAGCTTGAAAAGGCTTATCAAATTATTACTTGGCTTTTATAGTGAAATACTCAAGTTTGACACTTGGGGCCTACACGTAGGCTTTGTTATAAGTGAAACCAATATAAATCAACTGTGTCATTTTCTCTCTCTTTCTAACTTTTAAATTTTTGCATTATAAGTTTGTGTTTTCAAGAGGCTCTTTTTGTTTTACAATAGGCTCCATCTATTTATATCGCAAGAGGTTCCTTTAGTTTTAAACGTTAGCAGTCTCCTATTGATTAATATGGTTCTTTCTTTTTGAGCGCTAGCAGGCTCCTTTCGTTTTGAGAGTCGGTGGGGTCCTTTCAATTAATATGCTCTTTTCTTTTTCAATGTTAATAAGATCCTTTTGAAAGTTTATAGGACCCTTCTATTTATAAATTTATTTTGTAGCAGGATATTATTGAGTTGAAAGTACCTTGAAATTTTTTCTTACACACAATTTACCCCCTATTATGTGTGTTTTCTTTATCATTTGGTATTATAGTGAGGTTTCACATTTATGTTTTACAGCATGTGATAAATCATGGTAAACAATTTGAGAAGCCTTAAAGGACAATTTGTCTCAAAGCCTCTTTACTTTAATGGAAACAACTACTCATATTAGAAAGAGAGATTGACAATCTATCTCCAATTTGTAGATATTGAAGTCTGACAAGCCATCAGAGTTAGAGCTACACTTCTCGCTATAGAAAACATAGAAATGTGGTATGATGCTGATAGAAAAATACATAGCTAAACGCTAAAGCAAAACATCATCTGATCTGTGCACTTTCTACATATGAGAAGATATCTTACCACTCTACAACAAAGGGAATGTGGGATAAACTACAAGTCACCTTTGAAGGAATGAATAAGGTAAAGAAATATAGAATAAGCTTTTAGCGCATCAATACAAAACTATTGACATGATGCAGGCTAAAAACATAAATGAATTCTTTGGACGGTTTAACAACATCATCATGACCTTAAAAAACTTGGGGAAGATATATCCCAATGATGAACTTGTAACAAAGATTCTAAGGTTACTACCAGAGGAGTGGAGATCAAAGGTGATAGCTTTGGAGGCTGCAAAGGATCTCAATACCATATCACTTCATTGGTTAAGAGGAAGTTTGATGATCCATAAAGTCGAGCTTAGACAAGAAAAATGATCCTTATACAAAAGAGTAATGGCACTAAAAGCAACAAATGAATCAATCGGTGATGAAAGCAACACTGAGTTATAAATAAATGGAGACAAAAAATTCAATTTTATGGTCAGGAAATATGTCCACTTCTACAAAAAGAAGCTGATGAAGAAAAGAGAAGGGAACAGGAAAACCGGAAATAACAGATCCGTATCAAAAGGTAACAACAATAATAGTAATGCACAAAACAATCAAATCATATGCTATCACTGCAAGAAGCCTAGACGCACAAGGCTAAAATGTTCCCTTCTTCAAAAAGACAAAACAAAGAACAGAAAAATCAGGAAGTAAGCGATGACTGCAGCCTAGTCAAATAAATGTTTTGAAAACTTCGAAGAAGAAGAGCCATAAGAAGTTAGTAATGTTTGTTTCATGACTGAATCGGGAGAAAACGAGGTATATTGTTTTGACTCTGATATTGAAGTTGATGAATTGAGAAATGCATATCATGAATTATATAATCAGTATAAAAAATTGACAGTGAAGTATTTCAAAAAAGTTAAGAAGTCTAAGAACAATGAAGTGTCGTTGAAGAGTAAGATTAAATCATTAAAATCTGTTAATGAAAATTTGGCAATTAGGAATATATCTCTTGAGGATGATTATAAGCAAAAGGTTTCTGAAAAGGAAGTTCTGGAAGAAAGATTAGCCAAGTTGGAAAATCCTTTGCTTGAGAATGATTATGATAAAGTGAGACAGTTATAAGAAAAGGTTGTTGCCCTATAACTTGAGAAAGAGAAATGTGCAGGAGAAATCTTATCTCTAAAAAAAAGATCTTGCAAAGTTCGTTGATGGAAGGAACAACCTTAATACACCACTTAGCAGTGGTAAATATGTTTTTGATAAAGATGGAATAAGTTACAACAAAAATCATAATGTTAGGCCATACAAGAACTTCTTTGTTAAATCCAACAGTAGTTATAGTCAAAACAATAAGAACCTAATACATGGTAGAAATTATAACAATTCTTATTCATCCGTTTTATACTTCTACTGTGGTAGACATGATCAAATTATTCATTTGTGTAAATTTCGTAAAATGGAGAAATTATCTCAAATGTGTGTTTGGAGACTGAAAAGTCAAGCTACTAACTTGAAAGGACCCAGAAAAACGTAGGTACCTAAAATGAGACAATACTTTCTGCAAATATGCTTCAAAATGGAGACAAGAGAAAATTAATAGATAGTTGATAATGGTTGTTCGAGACATATGACAAGTGAAATATCACATTTTACCTACATTGAAAGAAAAGATAGAGGTAATGTTGGCTTTGCTAATAAAAATAATGAAAAGTCACTAGAATTGGTAAAATTGGTGACTTTAACTCTGCTTCTATTGATAATGTTCTTTATGTTGATGGATTGAAACATAACTTGTTGAGTGTAAGTCAATTATGTGATAAGGGTTATAGAGTTACTTCTATGCATCAAATCGTGAAATTATTGATAATCTTAATGATAATATTGTATTTGTTGGTCTTAGAAGTCAAAACATATAATGTGCTTAATTGGAAGATATGTCTTCACAAAATTTCAAGTGTTTTGTTTCTATAGAAAAGGATTCTTTTATCTGGCACAGAAGATTTGGATATGCTAGCATAAGCATTCTATCAAAATTGTCCAAAAATGAGTTAGTAAGAGGACTACCGACTTTGAAGTTTGAAAGCAATCAGGTTTGTGAGGCTTGTTTAAAAGGTAAACAAGTTAAAAACAACTTTCCTCCTAAAAATATTATCTCTACTAACTACTTGAACTTGTGCATATGGACTTATTTGGTCCCAATATGACTTAAAGTTTTAGTGGAAATCATTACGATTTTGTTTTAGTAGATGATTATTCCAGCTTTACATAGGTTTACTTCCTATCAAATAAGGAAGATGCTTTTGAAGTTTTTTAAAAGTTCTGTGGAAAATTTTAGATAAAAAAATGATACTGCATTACTTCAATTCGGAGTGATCATGGAGAATAATTCTATAACAAAAAATTCAAAGATTTTTGTAACAAAAATAGGATATCTCACAATTTTTCATACCTAAGAACTCCTCAGTAAAATTGAGTGGTTGAAAGAATGAATAGGACTCTCGTTGACATGGCCAGAACAATGTTATGCAAAAAGTGGTCTACCTTATGGTTACTTGGTAGAAGCCATGTCAACATCCTATTACATTCTTAACAGGTGCCTTATAAGACTCATTCTAAAAAAGATGTTAAAAGGAATACTTTCGAGTATTTGGTTATAAATGCTTCATTTTAAATAATGAAAAAGACAATCCTAGAAAGTTCGATGTGAGATCAGATGAAGCCATTTTTTTGGGCTACAGTACCACCATTAAAGGATTTAGAGTTTACAACAAAAGAACAAAGAAGATAAAAGAATCAATACATGTAATATTTTATGAAGGACTACCCTCGACAATAACAACTGATTCAGATGATGAAGAGCATCCATTGGCCCCTAAAATTAAATCGCAGCCTCAAATAACACCTATAGTACCTTCAGAATTACAAGATCAAGAAGGTCCTTCTAAAGCCAAGATAGAGAAGGCTCCTTCCTTTTAGCAGGAGCCTATGCAATGAAGAACACCAAGAAAATGGAGAGGTCTTGATATACATCAGTACATTCTAGGAGACCCATATGAAAGTCTAAGAATCGGATCATCCTTCAAAAAAAACTTTGTTACCCTCATCTCTCAATTAGAACCAAAGACCATTAAAGAGGCTCTTACTGATAAGAATTGGGTTTCAGCCATGAAAGATGAACTGAATTAGTTTGATAAAAACAAAGTTTAGAATTTAGTACCTCGTCTGCAAAACAAGTCAGTCATTAAAAGTCGTTGGGTTTTTCAAAACAAACTTGACAAAAATGATAAGGTGGTAAGAAATAAAGTTAGACTTGTAGCTCAAGGTTATAATCAAGAGGAAGGTATTGATTTTGATGAAACTTATGCATCTGTTGCTAGACTAGACTTAATTAGAATTTTACTTGCCTTTGTATGTTATAAAAACTTCAAATTGTTCCAAGTGGATGTCAAAAGTTCCTTCTTAAATGGATATATTAACAAAGAAGTGTTTGTTAAGCAACCTCCAACCTTTGAAGATGAAAACCATCCTAACTACGTGATGAAGTTGACTAAAACCCTATACAGTCTAAAATAGGCCACTTGAGCATCATATGATAAGTTAAGTAATTTTCTGCTTGAAAATAACTTCGAAAGAGAAAGGTAGATACAACCTTATTTATTAAGAAAAAGGAAAATGATTTACTCATAATGCAAATATATGTTGATGACATAATCTTTAGTGCTACTAATTAGTCTTTCTGTTAAGAATTCTCAGAATTAATGCAGAGGGAGTTTGAAATGAGCATGACGAGAGGATTATCTTTCTTTCTTAGATTACAAATCAGACAAATAGAAAAGGGATCTTCATTAGCCAAGATAAATACACAAAGAAACTCATCAAGAAGTATCCATTCGAAAATGCCAATCCTATGGGTACTCCTATATACACTAGAACTAAACTTGATAAGGATGAAGAGGGCAAGGCTATAGATGAGACAAAATATAGAGAAATAATCAGATCATTACTATATCTTACAAGTTCAAGACCAGTTATTATGCTTGGTATGTGCCTTTGCGCACTTTTTCAATAAGATCTAAAAGAAAGCACCTTCAAACAGTCAAAAAGATACTTCGATATCTTCATGAAACTATGGACTTCGGACTATAGTATCTAAAAATTGACCCTTTTAACATAGTTGGTTGTTATGATGAAAATTATGCAAGTGATAAAGTTGAAAACACAAGTGGTCACTGTCAATTTCTTGAAGGATTTATAGTCTCTTAGTCTTCTAAGAAATAAAATTGCATAGCTCTTTCAATAACTAAAGCGGAATATATATTAGTCGCCTGTTGTTGTGCTCAAATATTATAGATGAAGCATTAACTCTAGATTTATCTCTAAACTTTAATCATATCCCTATATTATATGATAATAGTAGAGTAATAAATCTTTTAAAAAATCCCGTGCATCATTCTAAGACTAAGCATATAGAAATCAAGCATCATTTTCTTAGAGATCATGTTTTAGAAGGAACCATTGATCTTTTGCATGTTAATATTGGAAATCAAGTAGCCGATATTTTCACTAAACTGCTCTTTGAAGATGGATTTTACGTGTTAAGAAACGAACTTGGTATGTGTAAAATATTTGATGTTATTTATGTATAACCACTAAGCTACTTTTTGAAGATAGATTTTACGTGTTAAGAAACGAACTTGGTATGTGTAAACTATTTGATGTTTTTTATGTATAACTCTTTTATGCTACTTCTTCTTGGTAGGCTACTTCTAGTCTGAACCTTAAGTAAGCTCCTTCTAGTTTAGAAGGTTCCTCTTAGTTTTGAGATCTCCTCTTAATTTAGTAGGCTCCTTCTAGTTTAGAAGACCCATTGTATTTTTTAGAAGGATCCTCTTAGTCTGACATAATAGGATACATGATTTTCATGGCGTCGTTTTAGAACGTGTGTGCTATTTTGACAACGCTTCATACCTGTCTAATATAAGATATGTAGATGATCATACTTCCTCTTTTGGCGTGTCCGAATGCCCATTCTCACATGAAATCGCTCAAGAATTGGTTAATATATTAGAAATAGACATCTCTCTTTAACTTTTCGGTATTCTTTTCTCATAATTGTTATTCTCTTCCTTTCTTCACCCTAACTTTCTACCTTCTCTCAGTTCTTTTCCCAAAAACTCCTAAACCTTAATGGCACAAATCAAATCAAAGGGACAGAAGAAAACCATGGCTTCAACTTCTAACTATGAATAAACTCTTGGGTCCTCTTCTATGTCTCCAATAGTAGGTTCTTTGAACACTACTACTGAACTTGTCTTTGTTTCCTCTAAGCCCCAAACTTCAGAAACACCCTTTCAAGAAACTCTAGAGGAGAGAAAAAGATAGAGCCCGAGAATCAGACACAGGCTCAGACTCATCCTGTAAAAGCAATAAACTTTCAGCCGAACAACAATTTGCTTCTGACTCTAATGGAGAAGAAGAAGAAGGGGAAGAAGAAGAAAAATAAAAAGAAGTAGAAGAATCCTCGAGTGAGGGGGAGCAAACAAGAAAAGTAAGATTTAACATACCCATTCTTCCACTACTCCTAAAACTAATCCTAAGGATAAAAAAGTGCCTGAAGTGCACTGGGTTGTAAACGATGACAGATCAGATGAAGAACCAGCTCCGTTAATAAGGAGACTAAGGACTAGAACAAATATGGCAAAGCAAGTTGTACAAGAAAAAATCCTTAGGGAAAAGACAGAGGAAGAAGATTAACGAAAAAGGAAAAAGAAGATATAAGACAGGGCAAAGTACCTATGATTGAAGAAAGAATGAGGACCCAGTTGTTGTGGATGAGCCAGCTATTAAAGAAGCCTTTTTTGAAGAAACTCTTCAGGCTAAAAGGACAAAATTAGAAAAACTCATCATAACTTAGAAGGGAGAGTCCTCATAACTAGTGAAATTATTTCAATCGATGGAAGCTAAAGCAAGGTACAAGATGTGTTACAAAAAGAGAAAGATGGTAGCTGGACGCATCTTGCCTCCATATCTTTCTGATGAAATCTATAATCCAATCTCTTTCTTTTTTATTACGGTTGGCTGGAAAAATTTTGTGAACTTGAATGAAACAGTGTGTGATGAACTGGTTAGATGCTTTTACGCACACATGAGAAAAGAGGAAATTGATGAAAAACTGGAAATAATTTCTTAGGTCTGTGGGTGTGAGATCCCAATCAAGGAAGAAATTTTGGCAAACATTCTAGATATACTTCCCGTAGATAGGACTGATCTTTCCTGTCATAAGTGGGACATTGTTGACCTTGATTTAGGAGAGTTTGTGGATTTTATATATCTACACACGGAGAATGACTATAAAGGAAGACCCTGTGTAGACACTTAGACCTACTGCCAAGATGCCTTACATCCATTTCTACTACTTCAACCTTTCCAAGGAGTAGCTTAATAGAAAGATGCAGTCTTCTGGATACATATGTGGTCTACAATCTCTTAAAAGGAAACAAAATGAACTTCCCAGCAATGATTTTGAAGCTTATGACGAACAAAGGAAGTCACAAGAATACAACTGGTGGTCTACCATATAGGATGATGTTAACCAAAAATTTTGCCTAATATGGAGTGTCATTTGATAGTTTGGATTAGTATGCGCTAGTTAAGTTCCACTATTTCATTCCCTACCAATTCGAATACAAGCTGAAAGACTATGTGTGGGTTAAGAAGAAAACTAAAAGTGCACCAAATCTTTTGGGACCTGCTCTACAAAAATCAGCTCCTTCTGCACTCCGTAGTTTTCTTCAAGGAAAATCAATCAGTGTACCTGTACCAGACAGGTTTATAGATAGAAGCATAAGCACAAAAAGTAGAGATAGTAAGCTCATTTCTATGCAGCCAATTATTTTCTTAGTTTCAGTGAAGACAATCGACTCTGTCGCCGACAACAGGTAAATAACCTTATCCTTATCTTGGTGTCCTGAGGATCTATTCAACATTTGGAAAGGGAAAGGAAAAGATAGTGGTAAAAAATTATAGCATTATGTTGTAAAAATAAGAGTTTTTAGTGCAGAAAATTTGTATAGATAAAAAAATAAGATTCCCTAACAAAAAATGTCACTATCAAATGATGTTGTTACTAATCATGTAACTATTCCAATAAGTTTGATCTTTTATCACATTTAGGTATTGTCAACGAGTCATATTAAGTAAGAGTAATGTGCCTTTAAATTGATCAGAGGTAGTATTTTGGTCTACAAATATGGAGATTACTTGACAATAAACCATAATCCAAAATTTTTAATTTTGCAAGTACTATTAATTTCTTAATTAAGTGTAAGTTGACATTATTATAGAAATATGTTCTCTAGCTAATTGATTGATTCAATTCATTGCTTCTTTTGATAAACTTATCTTTTGTGAGCAACTTTTTGTGTGTATATATAATACCTCAAAAAAATTAAAGTGAATAGAGAGTACACGTGGTTACGTTTTTATGGTTGAAAGCTGCCTACCAATTAATACAAGAGTTGTTAGAAAGTCTCCATCATATCAAGAAAACAACCGGTGATATATATATATTTTTTCGTTAAAACTACCGGCCGGCGATATTTTGAAAGAATAAGAGGTCACATAACTAGTAACAATAAAAAATTAGAAAATTAGTGAAATCGAAAGCTACCTCGTAATAATAAAGCAATACGTGTGTTGGTTATGCTATTATATATTGAGAGCAAGAAACATCGAATCTCCCATAAAGGTGTTCACAATTTTTAGCTTTCATGATGGAGTTGCAGCTACCTTTCTTCTACTCCTTAGTTTCGTTGTTCTTCATTATCATCACAATTCTTAAAATAAGTAAAACATCAAGCAGAGAAGACTTGAACTTGAACTTGCTACTAATGAGCCAATATGATATGACGTCGATTGTTATTGATGATGACTGAGCTTATATAGAGATTACAATGTAAAACCTAAGGACAATCTAGTCAATGTACATTTAATTAAAAACTGTCTACACGCCCCCCGCAAGATGGAGCTCCGTGAGGTGATTCCAATATTGGAACGCAGACCAAGAAACACAGGACGAGACAAGGCCTTAGTCAGAGCATCAGTGAGCTGGTCAGATGATGAGACATGAAGGACTTTGAGCATGCCATATTGGACCTGTTCGCGAACAAAGTGGTAATCCAACGACAGATGTTTCATACGAGAATGAAAGACTGGATTGGAACATAAGTAGGTAGCACCGGCTTTGTCACAGTAGATAGTAGGAACAGTGGGAAGGAGCTCACCAAGCTCTGTCAAAAGAGAGAAAATCCCACGAGCATCAGCAGAAGCAACAGCGACTGCACGATACTCTGCCTCACTGGAAGATCGCGCAACAGTACGTTGCTTCTTGGAACTCCATAAGATCAAGCTGCCACCCAAATAGATGAGAGAAGCAGACGTAGATGTAAAATCGTCTTTATTGCCTGCCCAATCCGCGTCAGAGAAGCTATAGAGAGAGAGCTTGACATTCCGACGCTAGAAGATTCCATAGTCGAGGGTCCCTTGCAAATAGTGAAGAAGTCTTTGGACAACAGTCCAATGAACTGTAGTTGGATGATGCATAAATTGAGAAAGTTTGTTGATAGCAAAGACGACATCAGGTCTGGTCAAAGAAAGATACTGTAAACTTCCCAAAATTGTCCGATACTCAGTGGCATCAGGTAAGGCAGAGCCATTAGTCAGGGCAAGTGTGACTCTGGGATCAAGAGGGGTAAGAACCGGACTTGAATTACTCATTACAGTGAGGGACAGTAGTTCGTGGATGCATTTTTGTTGAGACAGAAGAATACCATCAGTGGAGTGCGAGACTTCAACACCAAGAAAGTAAGAAAGCTCCTCGAGATCCTTCAAGGAAAAATGACTAGAAAGCAAGGCAATAAAGCGAGACACGACGGCAGTATCTGGTCCAGTAATAATGATATCATCAACATACACCAATAAATAAATAATAGGACCAGAATGCCGATAGACAAACAAAGAAGAATCAGCTAGAGAATTGTAAAAGCCATGGCGTAAGAGAAAGGTACGAAGTTCTGAATACCAGGCACGTGGAGCTTGCTTGAGACCATAGATAGCCTTGCGTAACCTGCAAACATAATCAGGATGATCCCTGTCAATAAAACTCGGCGGTTGTGCCATATAGACCTCTTCATGAAGATGGCCTTGTAGAAAGGCATTATTGACGTCCAACTGCCGAATGGACCAGTTACGGCTAATAGCCAAAGCAAGAACCAGGCGGATCGTAGTGGGCTTAACCACGGGACTAAAGGTATCATGATAGTCAACGCCTGGCCTTTGATGGAAGCCCTTAGCTACCAAATGTGCCTTAAACCTGTCAACAAAACCATTAGGTAAATATTTAGTGTGAAACACCCAGTTACAAACCACCACATTACGAGCAAATGAGGAAGGCACCAACTCCCAGGTATCGTTGCGAACAAGGGCCTCAAATTCTTCACCCATGGCTTGGCGCCACTCAGGCATTTTGAGAGCTTGGGTAATTGTGGTTGGCTCAACAGAGGCAGAAGAAGTAGTGGCAGCAACAGTGTATTGAGTATTAGGTTTAGTGATATGGTTTTTGGAACGTGTGGACATGGGATGAGTGTTTGTAGGTGGAATAGAGGAGTTAGAGGAAGGGGCTGTGGAAGAAGTGATAGAGTCAGGCAGTGAGGAACTAGAGCTAGAAGTGACAACCAAGGAAGGGGAAGTGGCCGGTGCAGAAGGAGGAATAATAGAAATAGGAGGGAACCAGGACTCAGGATCGACCGAATCAGCGGGAGAATTAGGACTGTATTTGGACGCAAAAGGGAAGACGGTTTCCACAAATTGCACATGACGAGAAGTATAGACACGATTTGAGTTGGGATCAAGACAAAGAAAGGCACTTTGAGATATAGAATAACCCACAAAAACATAAGGGAGTGACCTAGGCTCTAGTTTGTGACTAATGTAAGGTTTTAACCATGGATAACAAAGACACCCAAAAACTTTGAGTTTGGCGTAATTTGGTGGCATACAAAAAATAAATTCATAGGGAGAAGACATGCCAAGTGTACGTGTGGGCATTCGATTAATTAGATAGACTGCGGTGGACATAGCAAAAGGTCAAAAATGTAGAGGCATGGAGGATGTTTGAAGAAAAGCTAAAGCAGACTCGACAATATGGCAATGACGCCGCTCAGCATATCCGTTATGTTCCGGAGTATGAGGCGGCGATGTGAGATGGATAATGCCATGAGACACCAAAAAGGAGGTGAGAGCAACATACTCGCCACCATTATCAGAATAAAGAACTTTAATTGGACACTTAAAAAATTTTTCAACAAGAGATTTGAAGCGAGTGAAAACAGATAAAACATCAGATTTACGAATTAAGGGATAAAGCCACATATATTTAGTAAAATGATCAACGAAAATAACATAGTATTGAAAATTATTATAGGAGAGGACAGGTGATGTCCAAACATCTGAAAAAACAATTTCTAAAGGCCTAGATGTCTGCAAAGTAGAATGAGAAAACGGAAGCTTATGGCTATTAGAACAAGCACAAGCATTACATGGCTCAAATGCTTTATTACTAGACAATGGAAGCTGAAACCTACAAATAACATGACTGGAGACATCACTGGAAGGATGACCGAGTCTTTGATGCTAGACGAACCGAGAGGTGCTGAGTTCGGAAAAATATATGAGAGGGGTGGAGGATGATGTGAAGACCGGCCACTCATAGACACCATTACGAGCTGGACCTATAAGAAGTGGTGCCCCCGTGAATCAGTCATTCAAGATAAAACGAGAGGGGGTAAATTCAACATGAATATTATTCTGTTTGCACAATTGAGAGACAGAAATCAAATTTTTCTGAATGGAGGGAACATGTAGGAAATTAGACAGAGATAAAGATTTAGTATATGTAGGTATAGAGGTTGAGCCAGTGTGAGAAATTTTCAAACCCGTTCCATCACCGATGAGAACATCCTCGGTACCAAGATAGGGAATGCAGAGGGACAGATTCTCCAAATCAGAGGTTATGTGATGCGTGGCACCAGTGTCCAACATCCAGCTAGGAGTAGAGGGAGACGAGACAGAGGAGTTGGTGGGAACATGTGCTCTCGGTTGCCATGGTGCAGGCGATTGGAGATTAAAAACAGAAGGAGCAGTAGGCGTGCGAGGAGCAGGAGCACGAACTACTGGAGACTGTGGACGTGGTGCAGCTCCATACTTATTGAGCATCCAGCCAAACTGAGAATAATTTCGCAACTTATGACCCTGTGCACCACATCCTTGACATAAGCCAACGAAAGGTCGAGAGGATGGATGTGAGGGACGACCAGAACTTGGTGATGTCCAAGAGGGCTGAGAGAACGGGAAGTTCCAGGAATGTGAAGAAGACCACTAGGAAGAGATAGGAACAGGAGGCGGGGCAGACTATCGCCAATTATGGGATTTCGATGGACCAGAAGTAGGATGCGCAGAGACTGAAAGAGGTATGGAGATCCCGGATTGCTGGAGAAGAAGCTCTTTGTACAGCAGCTTTTCATGCAGTTCATCAAACCCAATGGGGGTTTCTCGTGCATGCACAACATCAACAACAGTGGCGTAGCAATCATTCAAGTCATCCATGATGCGATCAACCAAGTCTTCTTTATCAAGAGGTTTCCCCATTAAAGCCAATTGATCAACTTTACTGAGAACTGTGAACATGAAATCAGAGACACTTTGAGAGCCTTGCTTAGTTTTCAGGTGAGATTTGATCTGATCAATATGGCCCTTGGAAGCCTTGGCATAGATAGAATGACGAATGTCCCAGACGTCTCTTGTCGTGGAAGCACGATACACATGAGGAGCCACAATGGGCGTGAGGGTGCTGATTAGATAGGAGAGGACAAGCTGATCTTATCGAAACCATGAAATATAGCTAGGGTTAGGAAATTCGTTTCCAACAACAGTAACACGTGGTGGTAGGGCAGAGGCAGAGCCATCAACATACTTTATTAAGTCATAGCCGTGCAATGTTGATTGGACTTACATCTTCCAGGCAAGAAAGTTGGTAGAATTCAGTTTAGTTGTTTGCGAGCCATTGGAGTGGATGATAATCAAATGTTTATCAGGGTCTGAAGGGTTGGGAAGGGCGGGAGAAACCAAAGATGATTTAGTCGACATGATTAATGCAGCAGAGAATAGCTGTAGCAGCTGGTTTTTTTACAGAGAAACAGGTAAGGACCGGTGGCTCTGATACCATAATGAGCCAATATGATATGACGTCGATTGTTATTGATGATGACTGAGTTTATATAGAGATTACAATGTAAACCCTAAGGACAATCTAGTCAATGTACATTTATTTATATATTGTCTACAGCTACCAGGGCCATGGAGGCTGCCACTTATAGGGAACTTGCACCAACTTGTTGGCTCCACTCCGCCCCATCATCGATTAAGAAACTTGGCCAAGAAATATGGACCTTTTATGAGGGTTCAACTTGGTGAAGTTTCCACCATTGTTGTTTCTTCTGCAGAATATGTCAAGGAAGTGATGGGAGACCATGACACTATCTTTGCCAATAGGCCTTTTATCCTTGCTGCAAGTGTCATCTCTGATGATCTCAAGAACATTGCTTGTTCCCCGCTAAACAAATATTGGAGAGAGTTAAGGAAGATCTGCATATCTGAGTTGCTTAGTCCTAAACGTGTTCTGTCATTCCTGTCAATCAGAGAAGAAGAGGTTTTGAGTCTTCTCAGGTATATTTCCAAGAACGTGGATTCTCCTGTCAATCTTAGTGAGAAAATAAGTAGTACAACATATGGTAGCACTTCTAGAGCAGCTTTTAGTAGAAAATACGATGAACAACAAGAATTCATATATCTTATCGAGGGAGCCATGAAGTTAGCGGAAGGTTTCAGATTTGCTGATTCATTTCCTTCGATAAAATGGGTTCATAGACTTGGTGGAATGATGGGTCAGATTGAGAAGATTCATAAACAGGTTGACAAGATACTTGAGACTATTGTCACCGAACATAGGTTAAAGAAAATGACCTAAAATGAAGGTGAAGTAGAGGAAGACCTAGTGGATGTTCTTCTGAAAATTCAGGAAACTGGATGCATGGACTCTCCCTTTGCTGATGACAACATTAAAGCAGTGATCCTGGTTAGTCTTTTTTGGTCAATTTCTTTTCCTTTAAATTTCTGTTACTAATTTGTTTGCAATTTGTAAAAAGCCACTCACTCTGAAAATTTAAGCTACTTGAAGGGGTAAGAATTGGTCCACTTTCTTCATTCTGTGCCAATTCTTTACTCCAAACTTAGAAACATATTCTATGAACTTTTATATGTCTAGCTGATGGTTTTTGTTTTCATTTCAGGATGTTTTTATTGCTGGAAGTGAGACATCGTCTAAAACCGTAACTTGGGCACTACCAGAAATGCTGAGAAACCCAAAAATTATTACGAAAGCACAAGCAGAGGTGAGGCAGGAATTTAGTAAAAAGGGAAAGGTAGAAGAATCTGGGCTTGGTGAATTGAAGTATTTGAAGATGGTTATCAAAGAGACTCTGAGATTACACCCTGCTGCTCCACTGTTGCTTCCAAGGGAAAGTTCTGAGAAATGTACGATAAGTGGATACGATATACCCTCCAAGACCAAAGTTATTGTAAATGCATGGGCCATTGCCAGGGATCCAAACTACTGGACTGAAGTTGAGACATTCATGCCAGAGATTTCTTGATAGTTCAGTTGATTACAAAGGGTCGAATTTTGAGTTCATCCCATTTGGTGCAGGGAGGAGGATATGCCCTGGCATGTCATTAGGTTTGATACATGTGGAGCTTCCACTTGCTAGTTTACTATACCATTTTGACTGGAAATCTCCTGATGACACAAGCTTAGAAAACCTGGATATGACTGAAGACTTTGGTGCCACAGTGGGAAGAAAGAGTGATCTCCGCTTAGTTCCCGTTTCTTACATTCCCGTGCCTGCTGAGTAAGAAAGCAGCAAAAATGCTAAATGCAGCTAATAGTGAAATAAAGGAACTCTTATTTCCGTCATTAGAATCTAAAACGAAAGTTTCTAATCCATCAATCGTCTAAATAACCTTTCCCCTTTAAAACAAATATGTAACGCTAAGAAAAAGGATGTTTATATTTAGTGTTAAGTCCGGAAAAAAAACAAAATTTAATCAATTTTATAATTTTAATTTAAACTTTAAAAAGTAATAATAATTTTTTTTTAAAAATAACTTATTGTTAATTTTTCTGTTAGACTTTAATTCTTATGTCAACATAAATAAAAAGTAAATTACAAAATACTTATAATTTCATCTGCCTCTCATCGACCCCACACTTCTCGCCACCATAAGAGCTGAAATCACTTTGACGTGTTACATGTCAACTATGTCCTGCTAATTCTTTTGATCTCAAACCCTCCTAATTTTCTTATCACTTATTTACGAATTTTTAGAGGAAAAAAAAACCATAGTTACGATATAGATCAAATGGAATAAATTGGGTTTACTTTAGGATTAGAATCAAGCATTGATGTGTTTCAAGTAATCCTTGATTGATTCTATTTCATCGTAACTTTTCTTATCATCCTCGATTCAAAATATGGTACATCATTGTACCTGAGATTCCTATCGTGATCAACGACCCTTTTACAGTGACAAGAATTGCAGCCCACCGATGATGTCGATCAAAAACTATGCAAACCATCCTTTAATCTGACCTCCGTTTCGGCGTCGTCTACTCCAACCCCACTTCTGGAACACCCGACGTCGGCTGCGTCGGCGAGATTGTAAAGCACAAACGACTCGTCGACGACATGAACAAACGTGATATTAACAATTCCAGTTCGGGTTTAAGAGAATAAAAACTCCACAATTAGTTAACCCTTTCACCTCTCATTTCACCTGTAGGCGTTGGTTTCTCTAATTTAGAAAATACATCGTTCTACAACTGTGTCTGACTATATCACAGGTTTCGACAAATCCCAACCTGACACTCTTTTTATCAATTTTAATCAACAAATCATGGCGTGTTAAACCTAACAGATAATCTAAATTTGCTTTCGTTTCAGGCCAAGATAATCTGGTATTCTTGTAGAACTGGTTTGACAGATATCCAAAATACAAGAACAGAGATTTCTGCATCACTGTGAAAGCTATGCAAGTAACTTCTAGTTCAATCAACACAATTTCATACATATATATTAGTTGGAAACTGTTAAGATCTTTGAATCTTTCAGCTTTCTTTTTCTCAAAGAACTGCGCTGCTTGTTTTGATATCGCAGAAATGCTAATAGCAGAAAAATAAAGAAGATGATATTTTTACTTAGTTCGATAGATTTGAGCTATCTATATCTAAGGATCAATCTCACGCAATGGTGGTTCCACCAGTTACAAGAAAAATGGTTACAAGAGATGAGTATTTCAACAACACCTGCAAGAGTTTCCCTCTAAAACTCTCTAGTACTCTTTGTAAGTGAGTAGCACTCTCTCTAACCATTTTCTCTCTTGAATTGAATCAGATAGTTGATTTCATGTATGTATGATGGTGTTTTTATTTGACTCTGATGTATGTATTCATAGAAGGGAAGAGACTTGTGCTTGTGCTGATTAAATTGGTCCATGCCTTTTTATTCTTTCTACCTTTTTCACGTGTCTTTTATATGCCTGCCTATGTGTTGTCCACGTGCTTTACTTAAACTCAATGTTTTGTCTTATGTTTTGCGTTTTAACACTTTAGGCAGATTTCTTTTCTTTCTTTCTTTTCTTTCTTCTTCGACTCTCCAGAGATTTCACTCATCTTCATCACACATCTAACCCTAAATCTCCAATCCTTGTCTAAAGTTGATGCTTACGTAGAAGGTTTATGGATAATATGTGATTCTCTTCACATTTATTCCCTCCTCCATAAATCTTCACTTATTTCATCCATTTATAGTGATTTCAAAACCAAAAACCTTAGCTTCCACTGAAAGTGTGAGATCGAGTAGCGGTAGCTGTCGTCTTCAAGGGGTTTCACCGATCTGCTGTAATCTCTACAAAGCATGAACTTTCTAGTTGTGACGATTTTTGTACAGAAATCTGATGGGTTTATATTGCTATCTATTTTCTCCAGTATGAGTAGCCCTTGTGAGACTTGGTCTCGTACGAAGTGGAGTATCACGTCTATGTATTTAGACTTCTCATGTAGAATCGGATCTTTGCTGAGATACAAAGCACTTTGACTGTCTATAAATATTGTCGCTTTTGTGATGTTGATGTTGATTTCTTTTATAATGCCTGATAGCCATAGTAGCTCTTTTATTCCTTCTGTAATAGCATAGTACTCTGCCTCTATTGTAGATAATGAGACTACCGATTGTTGTTGTGACTTCCAGCTGTTTGTGTTTCCTGCTAATGTGAAATAATAAGCTGAAATTGATTTTCTTGTGTCTTTATCTACTGCATAATCTGCATCTACAAAACCATACAAGAAAATCTCACTGTGTTTAGTTAGTTCAACCTTAGAGAAACATAATCTATAATCTATGGTTCTATCTAAGTATCTGAGAACATTTTTCAGCCATTGCTAGTGTTCAAAACCTGGATTGGCCATGAATTTACTTAGAATACTGATAGAATAGGCTAGATCAGGTCTTGTACAAACCATTATGTACATAATGCTTCCAACTCCAACATCATAGGGATAGTGAGCCATAGCTTTTTGTCCTTCCTTTGTCGTAGGACTCTTGCTAAACACCATTTTTAGGTGTGATCCTATAGGGATAGAACTAGGTTTTGCTTATTCTATGTTAAACCGAGTAAGAACTTTCCTGGTGTAGTTCCTTTGAATTAGCCATAACTTTCTTTCCCTCCTATTTCTTATTATCTGCATACCCAGAAGCTTCTATGCTACTCCCATGTCCTTCATCTCGAAGTGTTTGCACAGTTCATTTTTCACCTCCTTAATTCTGCTTAAGTCCTTTACTGTAATCACCAGGTCATCCACATAGACTAGCATAAACACTGTTTTTTTCTCTCCTAGGTCCTTATAGTATAGGCAGTAGTCATATGAGCTCTTAGTGAACTTCATACTAGTAGCAACCTTATGGAATTTCTTATTCCACTGTCTAGGTGCTTGTTTTAGTCCATATAGGGATTTCTGTAATAGGTAGACATGATCTGGTTTTTCTTTATCCATAAAACCTACTGGTTGCTTCATGTAGATAATTTCCTCAAGTTTTCTATATAAAGAGGCAGTTTTCACATCCATTTGATAGATCTCCCAGTCATATATTATAGCTAGTACTAGGATGAGTTGGTTTTGAATTTCACTACTGGTGAGAATATCTCCTTATAATCTACTCCTTCCTTCTTCCTATATCCCTTAGCTACAAGCCTAGCCTTGTATGTCATATGTTCTGCTTCTGTAACTACTTCTTTTAACTTGAACATCCATCTATTTTCTATTAATTTGGCTTTAGAAGGCTTAGGCACTAATGTCCAAGTCATATTCTTCATTAGAGAAGAATATTCTCTCTTACATGCCAACTTCCACTATTTAGCATCCCTTCTGCTCATAGCTTCTTCATAGGTTTCGGTGCTCTACAATCTATAGATTCAGAAACAAGACATGCAAATTCGACTAAGTTAGAGTCTATGTACCTCTTATTAGGAATTTTCTGTCTTGTTTGTTTGTCTCTAGTGAGTTGATCGTCTTGTAGGGCTTCAAGTGAGCTTCCTGTAGTTGTCTGTGGTACTCTTTCCTCACTTTCTTCTTCTGTTTCTTCAGTCCCTTGTTTATGATGATTAGGGCCATACACAGGTTCCTTATCATGAGATTGTGTGGATTCTTCTTCTGCTTCTGTTTTTGGTGGCATGTAAAAGGGGATTGAAGTGTTTGAAGTTCCAAGTTGCTTCTGAACTTCCTTTTGTACGTTAGAGTCTGCACTGGTCCTGCACAAAAAAGGAAATTCAACTTCCTTAAAGGTCACATCTCTACTAATGATAGTTTTAAAATCTCCCTGTTGAAGAAGTAGGATCTTGTATCTTTTAACTCCTTCTGGATAACCTAGGAACACTCCTTTCATTGCTCTAGGTTCCAATTTACCCTTTTTTTGGTGTGCATAAGCAGTACATCCGAATGCTCTTAGGTAAGACAAGTTTGGCTTCTTCCCATTCCAAACTTCTTGTGGAGTTTTGTACTCATTTGCAGAAGTAAGTTACCTATTTACTAGGTAGGTTGTAGTCTTGATTGCTTCTCCCTACAGGGACTGTGAACACTCTGATGAAATTAGCATACACCTGGTCTTCTCTAGGAGTGTTTTGTTGAGCCTCTCGGCTACTTCATTTTGTTGAGGTGTGGCTCTCACTATTTTGTACCTCTGTATTCCTTTCTTACTGTAGTAGTCTTCAAATTCCTTATTGTAATATTCTAGTCCATTATCTATCCTAAAGCATCTCAACTTCTTTCTTGTCTGATTTTCCATTAGTGTATGCCACTTGATGAAGATTTCCAGTGCTTCATCTTTTTTTTCATAGGGTAGACCTAACATTTCGTAGACTTATCATCTATGATTGTCATGAAGAATTTTTTCCCTCCTGCAGTGGATACTTAAGCTAGCCCCCATTGATCATTGTGAGCATATTCTATGATCTCTTTAGCCCTCTTTGCTCCTTTCCCAAAACTTGTCTTGTGGTGCTTCCTAGCACACATGATTCACAGAACTCCAACCTTTTATGTCTTTTTCTGGAATCAGTCCTTGCTTTGAAAGATGCAAGAGACTCTTATTTCCTGCATGTCCTAACTTTGAGTGCCATTGCTTAGATGAATCAGGCTCTTCATTTCTAGTAGATAGGTTCACTTCAGTGCTGCCTATCACATAGTAGAGTCCCCTCTTTCAACTCCCCTAATGATCACTCTTCCATCCTCTAGGATTTCTCTAAGTCCATCCTTAGACCTAATCTGAAATCCTTGCTTATCAAAAACATTTTCTGATATGAGGTGTCTCATTCCAGGCACAAACCTAACATTAGTTAAAGTCATTTCCTTTCCATCAAACATATTGATGGAGATATTTCCTATACTTTTAACTTGTTGTTATCCTAAGTCTGCCATCTTTACCTTGGCATTCACTAGTTCGAATGAGGTGAACTAATCCCTATGAGGAGTGACATGAATTGTACAGCCCGAGTCAAAGATCCACTCTTTGCTGAGATCTTCACTATCTTTTGTCATACCTAGCAGCTCATCCCCACTAGATTCTTTAGGTTTCTCCACATTTCCAGCATCTCCACCTTGTACAACCTTATCTCTTTTCTTCTTTCTGCAATCTCTAGCAAAATGGCCCTCTTTATCACAATAGAACATTTCTTGCCTTTGGTCTTTTTCTTCTTTTCTGCATTTTCTTTGGGCTGCTTGTCCTTTCCATTCTCTTTCTACCAATTCCCTTTCTTACTGTTCTTCTAATGATTCTTCTTTTCTTGTTTATTATCTATAAACATAACTTTTGGATCCTTTTTTAAAGGATTGTTGTCCACTATTTCTTTCATTAGTGAGTCCAATATCCTTTTGACAGTGAGAGATTCTCCAACGGCGTACTTATTCACCTTCTTGAAGGCATTGAAGTCTGAGGGTAATGCTTTTAGAATTATTATTGCTTGGTGGTCTTATGAGAACTGTTCACCTGTAGCTTCTAAATCTTGCACTAATTTCAAGAAATAATCAAGATTGTCATCTAGAGAAATAGTAGTATTCATCTTATAATTGGCCAGATTATGCAACATAGTCATCTTGTTAGGCAAGCATCTTTTAGCATAAATTTCATTAAGTTTCAACCAAAGTTTCTTTTGCAGTATTACAGTTCTGCATTTTTCTAATCACAGTAGGTGATAAATGTAGCATTAACTTGCAATGTGTATGTGTTTGCAACTTCAATTTTTAACAGGGTTAGTTTCTGTATCATATTGGTCTTCAATTGCACTATAACAATCATAAGATTCTAATAAAGCTTGCATTTGAACTTTCCAGATAGTGAAATCTTCCTTACCAGTGAACACATCCATTTCTTTGCCCACCATTTTGTCACAAAAAATTAAAAGAGGAAAAGAAAGTATAATTCTTGAAAGTGTCTAATCTGTAACAAGTAAGCCAAAAAATTGGTGTAAAGATTTAGGCTTACCAATATGATATTACCTTTACCGTCTTGATGAGTCTTTAATGCGTAAATGCTCATAATGCTGAATTGGCTCTGATACCACAGACGATAAGATTTTTGAATCTTTTAGGTTTTTTTCTTAAAGAATTGCCTTGCTTGTTTTGATATTGTAGAAATACTAACAGTAGCAAAATAAAGAAGATGATATTTTTACTTGGTTCGATAGCTTTAAGCTATCTATATCCAAGGATCAATCTCACACTATGCTGGTTCCACTAGCTTAAGAAAAATGGTTACAAGAGATGAGTGTTTCAACAACACTTGCAAGAGTTTCCCTCTAAAACTCTCTAGTACTCTTTGTAAGTACTTTAACACTCTCTCTAACTATTTTCTCTCTTGAATCGAATCAGATAATTGATTTCATATATGTGTGATGGTATTTGTACTTGAATCTGATATATGTATTTATAAAAGGAAGGAGACGTGTGCTTGTGTTGATTAAATTTGTCCACGCCTTTTTATTCTTTCTGAATTTTTACGTGTCTTTTATATGCCTGCCCATGTGATGTCCATATGCTCCACTTAAACTCAATGTTTTGTCTTATGTTTTTCATTTTAACACTTTAGGTAGATTTCTTTCCTTTCTTCTTCAACTCTCCAGAGACTTCACTCATCTTCATCACACATCTAACCCTAACTCTCCAATCCTTGTCTTAGGTTGATGGTTACGTAGAGGGTTTATAGAGAATATGTGATTCTCTTCACCGAAATAGAAGAAGTCCACAATTTCTCAAAAGCTCAACACATGCTGCTGAACTTTTTGTTTTCTTGACAGGTCATTATGCTCCACAACTTGCACAACTCATTCTTCAATCAGGATCAATGTTCAATCTGAAGGGCATTGCTACTAGTACAAGTTAAAAGCATAATCTCGTTTTGATTGTATTCATACACTTATTGTACATCAAATTCTTCCTTTTTTTCTATTATTGAAGAATTAATCATTCATATTTTTTAACTAATTAATATTACTTTTTCCAAGAATCTCAAATTTACGAATAATTATAAAATTCTCTTCATCCTTCATATATGGAATTTTTTAGTGAAAACAAATTGGGGTTTACATTTTTACTTAATACGATGTACCTTTGGCTGCTAATTGTATGTCATTTTTTGCAGACCAATCCCTAAAGTTGTTCCTCATAAACTTAAGAAATTAATCAACTTGCAGACAATGTATGCCATGGTTCCTCTTTTCTTTTTTCTTTAAAGAGTTGAGGTTTATTTTGAAATTCATTATATTTTCATACTATTAAAAAAATGAAAAAATTTATTTTATAATTTTCTATTTTGGCAATGTTGTTCCCAGGATGTTATCTTCTAGTCAATTGACTGGAAACCTGCCAACTTCATTGCAAAGCTTAGTGAATTGTAGGTTTTTTAACATTCTTCCGTAGTATAGGAATTTATATTCTTATTTATGAGACTAACAAGTTTTTATCCATTACAATATGATACTGATGAAAACTAAAAAAAATTCTATTGTTATGTTCATACGTTAGACAGTGTTCACTTACAAACCTCTTAAGCTATGTGTTTTATAGTTAACTAAACTTTCTACTATATTTCTGTAGAAAGAATGCAAACTCATCCGTAAATATGAAACTAACCATAATATTTGATCACTTAGTGTTCTGTTTAGTTGTGGTCATTCTATTGTAAGATTGTACATGAATCTGTAACTTTCCCTCTCTTTGTTACAGGCTTTAAGATTTTACGCCAACTACAACATCACTACTTGAGACATCAACATCATAAAAAGCCCTTAGTGCCATCTAAAATGTGACAGCTCTTAAGGAATCAAGGTTGATAATATTACAATTTCTTCATCAGAGAGCAGCCCGAGTACAGATGGTATTCACTTGCAAAGTGCAAAAGATGTAGAGATTCAGCATTCTAACTTGGTTGAGGTAAGTTTTCATGATAAAATGCTAGAACCCCTATGGTATACGAAAATTTCCTTTATAAAAAGAAAGATCAAGAAACCTATACATGAATCAAAACATCTAAGTGGATTTTTAGACTTTAAGAGACTCAATTCTTAAGGAGATAGTATACTTAAGGTTCTAGTTTAATGTTTGTTTTGTAAAATTTATGATTTAATTTTGAGTGTTTCTTTATTGACATTACTAAAGAAATGTTCATATATATTGCTTTTTCTTAGCACTTATTTTTAGCCTAAGTTGGGATGAATGTTATAATGGTTAAATACAAGAAGAGAGCACTTTTGGGTATAAATTTCATAGTTAAAAGTGTGAGGCTTTCTTATCTAAAGATGATTGGGAGTGATATTAATAAACTTGGTGTGATTCTTAGTTCTTTACGAACCATGGACGTGATTTCTATGAGTTGCTGTTATAAAGCTTGTAACCTTTAGATAATATGAATTTGGATTTGGTTCAATTTTGCAATATTTTACTTAGCTCTTGTTTTTAGCTTATGATTGTCTTCCTTTTCAAACTTTTAATTGGTTTGGAAGTTTTCCTCTAATCATCAAGAAACATTCACTTTATTTGCAAAAATAGCGAGAAAATGATAACAAAAAATAATTCAAATGTATAAGAGTCGTGCATGTGGATTAGTTAAATGCTACTCATTTTATATTCAATATTGTGAACCAAATGGTTTTGTCTCTTTTACAATCTTTAATTAGCGTTGATATGATATCATTCTTAAAGTGATCTTATATAATGAACTTGGTTTTTTGGTTTTGTCATGCAATGAGAGTAAGTGGCTGAACAACATTAGTTTGTCAGGACCTTTTTCTGTGTTGTTGGCCAAAATCCCGAAGCTTACTTTCTTTGTAAGTATAATTTTCTCCTTTAGACCTACTTTAGGATTGGAGGATTTCATTTTAGTTCCTTGAAAATTGAAGCAAACTGTAATAACTAAAGATCTTTATCTTTTTTTTTTCTAATTTTAATATGGTTGTTTAATATCTTAATGATGAGTTTTCATTTTTGAACATTCCTCTAGTCTGGTGTTTCAGAGAATTGTCTTACACCAATCTTAGTGGAACACTATCTAAGTTCCCTGCAAGAACATTCAGGTGTTTTCTTCTTACATAACAAAGACATCTTTTTATATGTTTTAGTATCTAAGTTGGTCAAATGTTAATATTAAGCTGTTATGATGCAATGATGTAGGAAATCTATTAATTTATGGAAGAAATTCCAAGGAATGTTGATCTAGAACTATAAATGCTAGTTGTTGGTGTACTTGTATATATCTAATGGTAGTGTAGCATTAAGACTTATAGGTTAGTGCTTGCTCTAGTTACTACAAAATTTAAGTTTTACCGATTGCCAGACTTCAAGTTTTATCTCACATGCCACGATATGGTACTTGACTAAGTGTTATCTTACATGCCATGACACGGTACTTGACTGAGTACTAAATCGTAGTTAAGAGATTTGAAATTAATTGATTCTAACTCATTGTTGTTGTACATCTATTGGAATCCAACCGTGATCGAATCATGGGCACATAGGAAAACAAAAAAATTTTCAACTTTCGAGCGGATTCCGATAATTGAATAAACTTGAATAAAACAGAAAAACGTTTTAGAAATCGTACCTTGTTTGTCTTCATGTTGAAAAACCTTTAAAACTTTTTCCAGTTGATCAATCACAAGATGTTCAAATATCCAGCCTCTGATGGTATCCACAGAGCAATTCTTAAGACTGCTTTGAGAGGAAGAAGACAAAAAGTGCTAGCTTCTAAAAATGTTCTTCCCTTTAAATAGAAAAATCATAATAAGGGTTTGTAATTAAAATTAAATTTCTTTAATTATAATTAAAATAAAATTATAATTCTAATTAATTTCATTTTAATAAAATCAAATATCTCATATTTGATCTCTAAAGTTTCTCAAACTTTATAATTAAGTTTTACTTAATTAAATTGATTTTTCTTCCACAAATTACTCTTTGATGTGTGACCCATTAGGTTCCTAATAAATTGGCAATGATTATAAATTACAATTCTAATTCACAATTAGAATTAGATAAATTAAAACTTATTTTAATTTATATTTAATTCTTTGATTAAATAATTCATAATCATAAGTCATGATTGACGTCTAGCAACATGTCATAATTACCCAAATATCAGAAATGTCAAAGTGATTGACTTAACTTATCCATATATAGCTATGAAGTATAATTTAATCCTTTTGTCATTCAATATTCTAATTGGACATAGTATAGATATAGTGTCTACTCTTATCTTCTAATCATGTTCGTTCTTGCTAATTAGTAATTAATTTATAATTGAAATTTGAAAAAAACCTTTTCAAATGTTAATTCACTATGGCTAGAGAATTTCGTAAATCATTACTCATTAAGAATAGTAGGATATTCTCTCTAATTACTTTAGGGTGACGAATTCTATATTGACTTACACATTTATCTACATATAGTTTATATTGTATCCAATTACTACCGACTGAATTATCCTAGGGCAATTCATAAGTAGTATCAAAACACAATAATTCCCACATTAGATACCTTGGTAATCTCAAGTCTGAGGATCAATTATACAACCATCATTATGAGATAATCCATAGACATATAAGTAATATTCCATCTGGAATTCTCATAATCGGGTGAGTTCAGTGACTTATTCTCTAATAATTACCCACACATTAGTTTAAGTATCTCTATACTTTAATTTATGAGATCAATTACTTTCTTCATAAGCAAGAAACATATTGTGTGCTAGTTTTACCATTTCAACAATATCCTGTCTTAATGAAACTACAACTAGGAACATTTAGGAATAATACATAAGCTTAAATTGAATCTTATAATTATGATCTCATTATAATTTTAATTACACAGTAATTATTCCAAGGATTTTACCTTTAGTATTAAAACATAAAATATTAATTAAATTAATATATAAAGATAAATAAAGCCTTTTCATTAATTCAAAATAATGTCATATATTAATTTGCATCCAATTGATTGGCTGCAAGGACATAAACTAACAACATCATCTTGTTTTTCTTTTTGTTGGGATTTACTGCATACATCATCTTGATTCTAACCTACTACTTGTTTCTTCTTTTTTTTTGTGGTAGGATGGTGTTGATTAGGAGTGTACAACGAGGTATTTGTGAAAGATTTTGGAGTGCCCATACATATTGATTTTGTTTAGTATTTAAATTAATTCACTTATATTTCATATGGCCACCTTCACCATTAAAGACCTGGGTCCAGCCAAGTTTTTTTTGGGTTTAGAGCTAGCTCGTTCTTCATCTGGCCTCAACCTTTGCCAACACAAATATACCCTTCAACTATCACATTATTTTAAAACCAACTTTTTTCTCATTTTATTTCACAAAACCGAAAGTCTACATTATATCTTTTAACACTTGCTACATGTACATCATGAAAACCTAGTACAAAAGTACTAGATGAAAGAGGAAAATATACAAAGTCTAGCACAGATTCTGGGTTGGCCTAGTTGCTGAGAAGTCTTTCTTGGAAATAAATTCTAAAAAACTCACAAAACATTTTGGGAACATGTTATAGCCTCTGTAAGTTTCTTAGAATTTATTGAAATTGTTTCAATGAGTTTTTAAAGCAAAAGACAGAGCTGGACAGATTTGAGAAAGTTGTTGGAAGTCGAATGGAAAGAGAAAAAGAATGGAAGTCTAAGTTGATATGTGAAGGGTTTGAGAGAATGGTGCCTTAAATGAGAGTGAAGGGTTATGTCCATTAAGCAGACTTAATGTCCTTTAAACGAACATTTACAAATTTCCAGGCCTCATTTACTAATTGATTGAAGCATTTTCTTTTTAATATTGGACTATAATAGGGATCCTTATTAAGCCCCTTCCTATTTGCAATAGTTATAGATAAGCTTACCAAGAATAACTAAGGGGAGGTGTCATGGAGTATATTTTTTGTTGATTATATTGTTTTATTAGATGAAACAAAAGAAGGTGGAATTAGGAATTTTTGGAATTAAGCCATTGGAAATTAGAGAGAAATTGGAATTGAATTGGGAAGAAATTAAAGAGAGCCAATGAGAGTGTGACAAGTGTCTCAATCTTAGTTATTTCAATAATGAAACCACTCTTAATTCTGAGCTGATGATAGCCTGACCTGAGATCAATCTTGGAAAAGACCTTTGCTCCTTGCAACTGATCAAACAGATCATCAATCCGAGGTAGAGGATACTTGTTCTTAATAGTCACCTTGTTGAGTCTCCTGTAATCTATGCACATTCAACCATTCAACTTCACTAATTTGCCAGTTAAAAGCTTTTCATCATTAAAAGAGTAGTTAAGCATGCAATCAATAAGCTTATCCACAAGATGTATGCCAAGGATATCAAATATAAATCAATACAAGCCTGGAAATGCTAAGCTAAGCAACTACACAAATCAAAAGGTCTTTAAAATGATTGTAAAATCAAAAACACCTAAATTCATGATTCTACATAGGTATCGAGAATTACACAGGCACACACACAGTCATGTATCGCTAAATTGCTTTAAAACTTTGTTTTATGTCTTGTTTTCATCTAAATTCTTCTCCTTTTAGTTATTGAAGGCACACAGACAATATCTTACAATCTTCATAACTTTCTCTAGCGTAATCAGTTCGGGGTATTCTCCATATAGTTTGAAAGACAATTCCAAGGTCTACAAACTCTCTGAAGACCCCAAGATCAACTCTATCTTCTGAGGGGTCAATAATGAGACAGAAGATATAAGTAAAACCCAGTCGATAGTTTGAACCGTGTCTTTTACATATATAAAGACTTAAAATGATTATAAGAATGGTGTATGAAGAAGTGTAGAAATTTGATTAGTGAATGGATGCTTTTATTCTTTGTTTTCCTTATATCAACATGGATTTCTTTGAAGCTACCATCTTTCTACACTCACATTGTTAACACTATTGACCCAAGCTTTCCTTTTCAGTTCTGATAATGGCCACTGTCGAGGTAATTCATTTCCCACTAAGTGTTTTCTGCTGAGTGATGAGGTTTTTCACTCAGGACGAAATTCATCATGTATATATGAGCCATGTGCACTTTTCCTATCAACTTTGTCACCTACATAATCTGTATCACAATAGCCAACAATTTCATATGAATTTATTTTTGGATACCATAATCTAAAATCCATAGTTCCAGGAAGATAACGAAAGATCCTCTTGACTACTTAAAGGTGGTTTTCTTTGGAATTTCGCGTCTTTCGACAGCAATAGTCAACCGTGTTGTAGATCTAGCATCTGAAACTGTCCTAAGTAAACTACTTGACTCACTTCCACGCAGAGTTCGTTTTTTATAGATTGTTTGACTAATACAATGTGTTGTTTTGGTGTAAAATTATATAAAGGAATTCACATGTGAACGTGCTTATGGAAACTTTAGCATGTAAGTATAAGCATATTTCAACTCTTCAATTGTTCTTTAGGCTTCAAATTTCTCACCTTTCCACGGGCGTTAGTACTGTCCAAAAGACACAATATGCAAGACAGAAAATGATGATAAATCTTCAATTATATGTAATATTCTAAATAAAATGTTTAAAGAAGTCTTAAGCTAAACATTCTTGGGATTATGACAGTCAAAATTTGGGACACAAGCACAAAGCAAATGGAAATTAGTTCAAAATGTCCAGCTCAAGATAGGATGAAGAGTTATACCAATGCACATAGGAAAGAAATGGAGTATGAAGTAGGAGATAAAGTGTTTCTTCGAGCTTCACCATAGAAAGGAGTGTTAATATTTGGTAAAAAAGGTAAACTCAGTCCAAGATATATAGGAATAAATGAAGATGTTGTAGATGAATATTTTAGCTAGTGATTTTTGCTTTTGTATTTTGAATATGTTCAAAGATTCAATTTTACAAGTCCTTATGGACTATATATTATATATAAATACAATTTTTTGTTATTTACATTTGATAGTACGTTCACAATTAAGATGCATATTGGTGCCCAAAAAAATTCACTTTATTGCCTTAAAAATACTAAACGTGTTGCAATATCTATTTAACATTGTTGCTATAATTTGAAATTAATGTATTGCCTTAGTCAAGACAACAAATTTTTTTATTTTGTTGCCTAATTAAAAAATTATGTTGCCTTATACTTATTACAACACTTCTTCTTGTAATGATATAAATTATGTTGCTTTAATAAAAAGGAATGATAATTATACTTATAACCACGTTTTTATCTATTGCCTAAAGTACTTTTTGTCGTAATGTGAAGAGATGATTGCAATTGTTGTGCAAATAAATGCCAATTACATTAACTTGTTAATTATCACTGTGACCCTTCTCACTGATTTGGTCTGTCATTTGATGAGCGTAATCTATACCTTTAGAACAGCTAGTAATGTGAAGAGTGAGATGACATTGCATATTGAAAAAGATCTTAAAAGATGTATTGTTCACAACCATTGCCATTCCATACTTATCGTCACCACCAAGAATGATGAAAATGTTTACAAATACAATGATTATGAAAAGCACAATGACCATAATGACTGAGTTGGTGGTGTTATTAATTCATTCTTTATGGAGCCATTTGAGCTCTTTAGCAATATCATTCACACTTTTGTTGGTTTTTCTAGCTTGTTAAAGCTAGATATGGACTTCTTTCTTGGTCAATGTCATCAAAGCTCATTTGGTCAATGATTAACTTCATTTTCTTCTCTCATAATGATTTCAACTTTTGTGAAGTTATAGTTCCAGAAGTGTCTAGGTCAGGAGAGGTCGAAGATGAAATTAGGTATTTTCATAATTGATTTCTATTTAAAGTTATAATATACTCATGTGAAAATTAAAGTTCGCATGCCATCCATATGGCAAAGACATTTGCTGATATGGTATGCCAAGTCATCAACCTATAGGGTATTCGCAGTTGTTTCCAAGTCAACAACATTTATGAGAAGACTAACATTAGGCTATTTTTCACAAAAAATTAAAGGTTTCAACATTTTATTAACATTTTTCAAAGTTAGGCCTAGAATTGCAAAATTCAGTAAAATTTGATAATTTTTGTTTGCGGTTAACACTTATAATTATAATGACTTTCCATTTTATCACACAATGCTAATTAATTGATATTACATGTCTTCTGCAAAAATTGGAATTGTGGGTTATGCACAAGTGTTATATAATTATTAATATTGTTTGAAAAAAATTGTTATCAAATTACTCTAATAGCCTCTATTTGGTCATAAAAAATAGTGACAAGGAAATTTTATGGACAATGATAAACTACCAAAAGACTCTCATAATTATATTCATAGTATGTTTATTAATCAAATAATCAATTAGAATTATACTTAAGTAATTATTTCTAAAAAATTATTAGATATTGTAAAATAATAATTAATTGTAATAAAAGACATTTGTGTTTTGAGTGTTTCATGGGTTAGAGCATGATATTGAGCTTAAATTTTATGTATTGGAGGTGCTTTAATGTGTTTGTTAATGTTTCACAACAAATATCAAAAAATAGAGAGAATTCGGAGGAAGCTCAGAGCAAAGCCCAGGGTCACAATCGTGGCAGAAGCATAGAGGGTCTGCCATAATCATGGCTCCTTCTGTCACGATCGTAACAGAGAGAAAATATCAAAGGCCATAATGTGATAGACAACATAGGCAATCTCTCAAACGCAACTCACCGAAGGACATTTGAGACTTTTTGGACCCGAGAAAACCCTAGGGTTTATTTAAAATAGGAAAAATACTATATAAAGAGAGAGAAAGAACCCTAAGGAGAGCTCTAAATTTTGCCACTTTGAGAAAGATCCAAGGAGAGAGAAAGAAGAAGAGAGAAGGAGGAGAAAGGAGAAAGGAAAAAGAAGAAAAAGAAGGGTTACAGTGCTACTATCTTCCCAATCCATTATGACCCTTTCAAGTGAAGTTTGATTTCATATTTATTATTCTTTCTTTTGAATGTATGATATGGATTTGAAGTGATGGATATAGGTTTGATGATGATGTTCTAAACTTCTTTAGGGATTTGTTATTTAATCAATGTTAATGTTATTTCTTTTGATGTTCATACATAAGGTGTTTTCATTATTTGTTGTATTTGTATGCTTCTGTAACAAATCGAGAGAGTGAACAAATAGCAAAATGATTAGATTGGGTAATGAGAGTTAAACAATCTAATAGATCAAGTAAATAATCTAATCAAAAATTTATACGAAGAGAGATCTTATGTGAGGATCTAGTAGTCTATTAAGGGCTTAAGATCATAATTGGATTTGTAGGTTTTTTGTTAGTTGAGAGATTGCAAATTCCATAATTCAATTGGGGGTTATGATTTAGGGTTTAATAATTATAACTCAAAAGAGAGTAATCCACCCTTCAAATGTCTAAGATCGATACCGTATTAACTCAAAAGTAATCATGTTAACATTTGATGATATAATAAATCCCGCTTCTTATAATCAACTAATCTTTTTTATGTAATTTTTTACTGTTCATTAGTGCTGCTCAATTTTGATTTCATTTGTGTTAATTTCACTAATTGATTTTCTGTGAATCATCTTCATACATTTACTTTTCTATTCATTTTTATTTTCATTTCAATAATTCTTTAGGCCTTAGATAATTTAGAATTAGATTAGTTCGACAACTCCTCGAGGGATTAACACCTCACATACTACACCCACGACATGTGTGCTTGTAGTATATTGAGGGTTTTAAATAGATTAGAACTTGCCTCAAGAGTTACAAACTAGGATCTTAGGTTAGAGTATGAAGGCTTTGTCCTTAGCTAGGAGAGCTCAAATCATTTCCTTTACACTTAATGAAATCATTCCACATTGTGCAACTTATATGTCACTTCCCAAGGATGTTACCAAGACAATCAATGCTAATCTCAAAAAGTTGTTTTGGTTTAAAATCAGAACATGAAAGCACTCCACTCCCATTAAATGGCTTAAGGTATGTTACTTAAAGAAGCATGGTGGTTTGAATGTGATACCTTTGAAAGTCTGACATCTAGTCATGCTTACTAAAAAGATGTGGATGATCATTGAGATAAGTAATCCTTATAAGTTAAGTGAACAAATGCTTATTACATCAAAAGTAGGAGTTTATGGAAGATCAATATACCTGAAAATGATTCAAACATGAAAAATATCTTCAAATTAAAAAACAAAGTTAGTCCACATTTAACCAAATTATTAGGAAATCTTGTCAATACACTCTTTTGTTATGACAAATAATTGGATACTAGGGTTTACAAAGATATTGATGAACTTGACTTAATTAGAAACATCATTAGTGAAGATCAATTTTTTGATTGTACTCGTATGCACAAAATTGAGATTTATTAAGAATTCAAGACTTTAGTTTACATAATCAAAATAAGAACACTAAACTTAAGGAAAATAAGTTAGATCTTAATTGGTAGACTTTGTCTAAGCATAGTAAATTCACCAAAGTGTACATTAGAATGCTTTTTCAAGAGTAAGAAAATATAGTACTATGGCATAAACTAGTTTGGTAGAAGTATATATTTCCTAGAGCTTCAATCACTATAGAGAGAGCTAATAAGAACAAATTGCCTATAATTGACAGATTGAACAAGTATATGGAAATACCGAATAGATTTGTATTATATAAGTAGGAGTAAGAAAGCATAGCTTAGTTATTCTTCAATTTTTAGTTAAATCAATATTTGTGAAAATACATTACTAGAAGATGCTTATTAGAAGATCCACTAGAGGAATAAGTGTAGATTGTTGCTTGGTGTTTAAACATTCATGATAAAACAAAATAATGGTGCTTCTTTATTACTTTATCATATTTGGTACAAATTTGTAGGATTAAAGAAATATTAGAATTTTCAACTATAATGAGTAGCAACATTCAAAGTTATTAAGAGAAACTCTTAATGCAATCAAGTTTCACATTGTCACATTTGGAGAAAAAATGCAATTATGTCAATATGGAATTAATGGCTAGCTTGTGCACTTGAAATTTGTCTCTTAATATAATATTTTCCTAATTGTTTTGTTATCCAACTCATAATGATGAGTTGGTTCATGCTTGTAAAACTTGTTATTGACTTTTATGGCTTAATTTAATTCAAAATTTTTCAAAAATCCTATGCCACTTCTTTGATTATAACAAAATTTGGCTAACTATTCCAATTACATATATGTTATGTTAGGCCATATTAGGGTGTGGTAGATGATAATATTAAAGAAATTTTTGCACATAGTTATTTCTTTTAGTTATACAACTGAAATAATAAAACAAATAGAAAATTACATAAAATTATAATAAAATTTTCTTAATGAATTCTTAATCTTTTGGTAAAATTCCTTTAATTGGAATGATATTATATATTTTTCTACCGTGAAATAGTTTAAAATCTTGTATTATAGTTTCTCTGCTTCTCTCTTTAGTTGATAAAAAATTTAAAAGAAACTCTCCTTATATTAGGATATTCATGCTTTTTAGATAAAGTGATTATTTAGTTGTTATAATGAATACAATATAAAGTATGCATATTTTTCAGCTTGTATTCAATGCTATAATTAAAAATATTTATTCAAAAAGAAATATGTATTCAAAAACTAATACGAGTTGTAACATATCGATGTTTGAGGTTATATTCTTTAAATGTTGATTCCAAATAGAAGTCTAGGTTAGCATTTTTCCTTATTTTAGGTTGGGCTAGATGCCCAAATTGGGGCCAAAGTTTATTTAGTTGATCAATTTAGGATCAAACATTGTAATTTGCTCATTTAAGGGCTAAATGCTCTCAAGTATGCTCAATATTAGGCAAATTTGGATAAAAATAGGATTTGTCATACACGCGACGTTACTTTATATAAAAAGTATGTTTGGAGAGCTAGGAGGATTTTAAAAGCCACATAAAAAATACTTAAAAGCCGAGTAAATTTTATTTTGACAAATTACCATTTCAATTTTAAAGAACCCTAATTTTACTTTAATCCCCAAATATTCATGGTGTCTGTCTTGCCTCCTTCACGCAATTTCACTACCGAACACTCTAATCTCCCTCGCCGATCCACCTTCCAGTCTCTGTTTAAGGGGTTGTCTTGCCTCATTCATACATCTTCTCACTGATCCACCTTCTAGTTTCTCTCCAGTAATCACCAAGTACGTTTGACCTACTCATCTATTTTTCTCTTTTGTGTATTAATTTTCAGCCTAAATATGTTACACCTTGATGATATTGTCCCTAATGGATTTTCCACAGATGAATGCCCCTTAAGTAAGATTTGTGATGGACTCGATAACCTCCTTCAATTTTGTAGCCATAATCTTTAAAATTATTTTATATACTGTGTGCAATAGGAAATAAGGAGAAAACCATTAATAGAAATTGGATTTTTAGTTTTAGGGATAAAGAAAATTTGTGGTATATTCCTTCATATTTGTAGTTGCATAGGATTCTAGCACTGTCTACACTAGTAGTTTCCTAGTAATATGCATAGTAGATTGGAAGAAATGAGCATTAAATCCATTTGGAACAGGAGAGTTGTTAGGATTCAATCTAAATAATGCACCTTTTACCTCCTTTTTACTGAAAGGACTAGTGAGCTTCAAATCGAAGCCATTATCCCATATAATATTAAATGACAGTTTTTATTATACTTTTTAGTATCATGAGTTATCACAATCTATTGTATTTTTTCATTTTAAGATCTAACTTGGAGCTCTAACAAGTAGATTACAAGACAAGTTATGTCCTCCCTTACAAGTTAAATCGTTAACTTGTTAACTTTTAATAATAAGTTCATATATGTATAGGATGCTCCCTTACACTCCTCTCGACTAATTTAAGTTTTCAACCTTTGAATAAAGTCATCTCCTCTCTAGTTTTCATTTATCTCTTAAAGCACATTAGTTGCACCTGTGATACTAAAAAAGATAAATAAATCAGAACTTAACATACGAGATAACTAATATTTGATAGGCATCACTAATGGTAAGAATTCTTTCTCATAAACTAATAAATACTTATAGTAATCTAAAAGCATTTTGCTAACATATTCTATTAGGTGTCACTCTTATATAATCATTACTCATATTCCTTAGCCTTACACATCCACTTCTACAATAAATAGTTCACTATACTGTTCATATCTCCTATGATGATTATATTAGCATTTAATGTTCCATATATACCTCTTAAACCATATGTTTGCAATAAATTAGTTGCTTGATGGAATTATTATGAATATGTTAAGCATCATTCTTTATGCTTCAATTTCTCACTTTGACTTCAGGGTTTCTTTTCACCATTCTGACTTTGTCTCTTTCTTTTCCTAGGGTTGGCCATTACAATTTGGTAGAATGGCATATGAGGAGTTAATTATGAGGTTTCAACATATGGGATGTTTTGTTAATGTGACTAATAATCCTAGATATGAGGGTGGCTTTGTGGATGAAATTGAATTTGATCCTAACTTAGCTAATTTGAACTGCTTGATGTATGTAAGAAAAGTGGGTATAACAATGTGAAAAATATTTTTTATCTTATGCCTAGTTTTGAACTATCTAATGGTTTGATGTACAAGATGATGCTTAGTGTCTTAGATATGGTTACTGAGATGATGGTTACAGGTGCTATTGATATTTATATTGAACATAGTGTAGATACCCCTATTGAAATGATTAAGGATGAACCTAACGAGCTTAATTAGGATGTAGACAATAAAGATGATGCCAATTATGAAGATGATGAAAATGATGGAGATGATAAAGATAAGGTATTTTTTTTTATATAATGACAGTGATGTATATGTGGAACTTATTAGTGATATAGATAATATGGTACATGATACGACTAGGAGGAAAAGAAAATGCCCCATTTATGATGAAAATACAGCTAAACCTTACATTGGATTAAAGATAATTTTTCTTAATCTTTTGCAATTTAAGCGTGAAGTTAATTTGTTGTTTATTGAAAAAAGAAGGCTATCATGTTTAACAAAAATAAGCCCAAAATTTTCCAAGGTAAATGTAGGACAAAGAACTGCCCTTAGTATATATATGGAACACTTGATAAAAAGTTACAATCCTTTCAAGTAAGGACATTTAGGGACACTTATGACTGTAATAGGGTTATACAAATCCTAGGATGAATACCAACATCATATCTGACTTATTGATGGATAAGCTTAAAAGGGAGCCATTTTTAAAGAATGAGGATATCAAATTTATGTTAAGGACTGTTTTGGTGTATCCATGAGTATGGTGAGAAGAGCAAAGAAGAAAATATTAGACAGTGTTGTGATCGACGCTGAAGAGGAGTTTGGTAAGCATTGGTCTTATGCTGAAGTCATTAGGTAGACCAACCCAAGTGGCACAGTTACAATGATAGTGTCTCAGCCAATTCCAACATCTCCACCTATTTTTGAAAGAATGTACATATGTTTAGAAGTTAATAAACATGGGTTTAGGCATAGGTGCAGGCATTGTATTGGGCTAGATGGATGTTAGCTAAAGACCATAACTAAGGGTGAACTTTTGCGTGCTGTGGGAAGAGATGGAAACAATCAAAATGTTTCCTGTTGCTTAGGTAATGGTTGAAGATGAGACTGCTATCACCTGGAAGTGATTCCTTGAAAGACTACAAGAAGATTTACCTCATTTGGGCTCTGGAATTGGTTGGATTATAATAATAGACCAAAAAAAGTTAAAAGTTTCACATTAAATTGTTTTTACTTTTATATTTCTACTATTTATGTGCCTAATATAGCTTTGATTAAATAAACTGAAATTATGATTTTGCCTATTGCAACGGTTATGTTTTTCCATGTAGGGACTTGATAGAGCCATTATAGATTTATGTCTAGATGCTGAGTACAGATTTTGTGCTCGAAATTTTTATTTTGATTGGCAAGGAAGAGGGCGTAAAAGGGAAGAGATGAAGGACCACATTTGGAAAATTACAAAATCATGTACAGTAAGGGAATTTGAAGAAAATCTGGAAAAGCTAAGAGCCAAAAAGGAAAGGGCAACAAAAGATATTAAGGGCTATGCACCAGTTCAGCAATGGTGTAAGGCATTCCAGAGGGAAGATTCTATGATTGAGTTGGTTAACAAAAAGTTATGTGAGGCATTCAATAAGACTCTACTTGATACAAGAAAATTATCAGTCTTAAGGTTATTTGAGCGCATTATAAGATAAATGATGAAAAGAATTGTGAGAAAAAGAAAAGAGACTGCCAAATGGAATGAAAATTTAGGGTTAAGAATATGGGAAACTTTTGATAAGAGTGCCAACATTGCTCAGTACATCACAATGGAAAAGGAGGGTATGAGATTGATCATGGTGAGGGTAGATATGTGGTGAGGCTTCTGGACAAAAGTTCCTCTTGTAGGAAATATACCCTCTCTGGTATTCCTTATGCATATGACATATGTGCTATCAGAGACAAGATGGTTAATATTGAAAAGTACAGTTCAAGCTGGTTATGGAAGAGTCAATATGTCAAAACATCTTGGAAGGCTATTTAACTAATGCCTTGTATTAAGGACTGGCCTATTAGTAATGAAGAAATTGTTAGGCCACTAGAATTCAAACAAGGACCTGGTAGGCCCAAAACAACTAGAACAAAAGGGCATTAATGAGCCTCAATAGACTATAAAATGTACCAAAAAGATACACATGTCTAGGAGGGGCATGATCATTACATGCAACCACTACCATAAAGAAGGACACAATAAAGAACATTGTCCCTAGAAGGGTAGAGAGGTAATTTATATGTTGTTTTTTCTTCTCTTTAGTACAGTTAAGATTCTTTTTAATAGTAGTGGAAATATGATAGTGATTTTATCTTTGTCATTATTATCAATACCAGGTTCTAGCCTAGTCAAATACTTTTCTCTTCAAGATGAAGCAAATAGCAAGTTCAAGAAAGAAATGGAAGGGGTGGGGATATACAAAAATCCAACAACAGGGTTGCAGATGCTAAATGTAAGTGATACAACTTCAAATTTTAATATTTAGCTCATCTTTTCAAACATTAATTAAGTGATACTACTAAAGTTAATAATGTTTGCATTTTATCTACAACCTGGAAGGCAAAGTCAAAGACTAATAAACCCTAGGCATAAATTAAAAAAAAGTGTAAGCAAGCTGTTATTGGGCATGTGAATCCAAGTCAAGAAAGTCAAACTACATCTTATTTCTTATTGTATTTTATTATAACTGGGGTTTATTCATTTAATTATCTTTTGAAATTCTCTACTTAATCTTGCATTTATGGGAGGAATTAAAATTCATTGACATAGCCACAACTCAGAATGGAAGAATTGGACAGATAATAATTTTATGGGAGCCATAATACTTCTTCATAATCTCTAATATCACCATATAACAGAGAGAGGTGTTCTCACACGTTTTCAAAAGCTAAACAGATTTCTAAGCTATATCGTGAAATTGGTGGGAGTTATCACTATGATCATGAATGTCGAGCAGCAACTTGTATATGGGAGTGACCGAACATATACAATCAACCTCATGGTGCACTATACAGGAATAACTAAAATTTAGAATGGAGTAACACTGACACTTATGGATGTAAAGATTAGGCTCCAGCTGAATATTTACAACACTAGGAGCCTTCAGTTAACAAGCTAAATCTGGAAGATATGATGGCCGATTTCATTCAAGAATCAATCATAAAGCATCAGTGAATCAAATGAACCAATTAATAGAGATATTATTTGATGAGATCTAAGGGAGTTTACTTAGTACTACTAAAATAGACCTTACAGAATGTGGAATGACAATCACCCTTAGTAGCAAAAAAGATTTCCCAGTGCCACGCTTAAAGGTAGCCGATGTGAAGTTAATGAAAGAGTTTCTTCATTTGAATGTCTTGAGCATAACACAGAATATTATTTGATCTTATTAACACAACAGAGTGAAGAAAAGATGAAGGTTGGCTTTATAAATGAAGAAGCATTCCAAGAAAATGAGTAGGTAACTGTTGTTATTATAGAGGAGGACGAAAATACAACAGAGGTAGCGGACGTAGACGAAGAATAAGTCTCCATCTAAAAGGAGAAAGTAAAGGAGTGGTTAGAGATAATTAAAAAAGATAAGTCATGACCTCAGTCCAAACTTTTGACATCTAAACTGATGAACCTAACTATTTTCATCAAGAAATTATGGAGACTGATACAAGACAGGAAATCCTTATGAGTGAAATAGGTCAATGCTTACTACATAAAAGAGAAATCCATTTGTTGATTAAAATTTCTAATAATGCATCTTCTTTACTTAGGCATATTTGTAAGGTCATAGATAAGCTCAGGTCATAATGTAGCTACCAAGTATGAAACAAAGAAAATTTTAACTTTTAGTTTAATCTATGGTTCAATCAAGACCATTTTCATGCTATCCCTAAACTTTAATTGTTCAAAAACTCCGTCAGTTTAGATGTCAATTTTGCTTATGGTTTAGCTACATTGCAGCACTTCTCCAACAGAAGCTCCTTTTCTAGTGACATTCAACTATTATCCAACTTCAATTTAACTAGGCAAGCAAACAAAATCCTATGGAAGTTGGAGAGATTAAGTCAATTCTCCACGTCCTTAACTAAAATTATCTATAAAGAGGAACATCCCCAGGTGCAGTGGTATCATATGGTATATGGTAAAACTCTAGTCCTATACATGATTATATTCTTTCATAAGGATTTAGACCTAAACTTGCTAAATTAGACATAATTGAAAGTTTCTTATAGATCTTTTGTGTGCAAAACTCAAGTAGAATCTTAAAACCATCTTTTCTTATCCTATTCCTACTCAAAACAAATATGAAAGGATATAATGGCTATATGTGGAGTTCACAACCTTCCTATAACTTGTTCTGACATCAATAAGTGGAGTTTTCATCTCAAACATTCATAAGAGGGAGACACATGGATGATATTCACAGCTTTAGCTTACCTTGTAGCAGGTACTCGAACTGAGAGGAACAATATAATTTTTAATTCCATCATAAATACACCACTGGAAAACTCAAGGATCATTTTAGACCAAATGAAATTGTCTATTTTTCTATACAAGCATAAGCACAAATTCAACCACGAAGCATCATTAGAGTGGAAATTATCCTGAGCTAAACCTTTAACAAAGCTTTAACAGGGACATGGAAGGCTTTTACCTATGAGAACAAGTATGTTCCATAACCTGCACTATAGCAAACATAGTTAATTAATCTCTCAATTTGATGTATGCATTAGTTGAGCCATTTAATCCTTTATAGAGCTAGCCTCCTAAGGATAGTTTCTTAATTTTATGGATCTTATGTAACAATACCTTTCATTGAATGAATTACCTTTTATAAAAAAAAAGTTTTGAAAACAATAAAAACGTCTTCCGTAGAGATGGAAGGAAGAAGAAAAAAATTTGCCTTTACTAATTTTAACACTCTTTATCTCTTTTTTTTTGTAATTGGTTAGTAATTGCTACTGATGATCACCAACAGTAAGTCATGAAGAATTTTCCTTGATTAAAATAATTTTATTGGTACTAAAATAATTTTAACACTCTTGATCATATAAACAACTAATAGGGACTTCACTATCCTTGTAGCTTTATAATCCTCAAACTTATGCTCAGATACACTATGCTCAGAACATTCTAGAACATTTTAATTAAAATAAAGAAACTAACTTATGGTTTAGTTTCACTGTTTTTTTTTCTGTTATGGTTTTTTGTTTCTATTTTATTTAGACAAAAAATTATATTTGTTTTTTAAAAGGAAAGTAATGAATTAATATAAATAAGGTACAAACCAATAGTTTACAAAGCATACTGAAACCCAATCTTAATTAACTAATGAACACAAAACCTTTGATATTTTACTACAAAAGTCCAAAAATTGTAAGCCTAATTTTAAATTAAATATACATCAAGGATTAGCTAGAGAATAAGCTAAGTTATTAGGTTCTTTACTATGCATCACTATCTCATAAAATATCTCTTGATTTGATATATGTTGGCCTTGAAAACTCTTACTAACGCAAGTAAATGATAGCACTAAAGATAATTTTTCAAGTTAATGAAGTCACTCTTATTTATCCACTAGATCCTTATTATCCATCTAACAATACAAGTCCAAGTGGTGACTGGACAATTAATATTGATTAGTCTAAGTATTATTTGTCATATTTCTTTGATAAAATCACATTGAAAGAACAAATGTACCATAGACTCAGGATCTTATTGATATAGAGGGTAAATGGAATTGATGGCAGTTGAACTATGAAGCTTATCCTTAGTAGTAAGCTTTCCAATGAATGTTAGTTATAAGATGAAAGAGTTTCTCATGGAAGCTTGTTTAAACTAAGTAATTTTTTACCATTATATTATGGGACCCTTATTCCTTATATAATCTTGACAAGACTTGTCAGTGACAATTCTTGAAGAGTGTTTTAACTAAACATACTTATCAATAATGTTAGATGAAGGATTAAAAAATGAGTAATCCTGAATAGCTCATCCCTAGTAGCTTGAGAGAGGTTATAAACATTATTGTATATCATAGTTGCCTATTGTGGAACTGTGCTATAAATAGGTGAGATTTGTGAATCATTAACTAAAGGCCCTAAATAAATTCAATTATCTTACCAAAAATTAACAAAAGCATTGTTTTATACGTTCCTTTGGACTAATAATATCTTCTAATCCCTCAACTTAAATATATTGAGCATAGTCTATTAAGTGCTACACTTTGAAGCAACTAACAAAAAGTTATCAGTATTTAAGTAATGGAATACACCCATTTAACCCAAAGTTACTCCTTAACTTTTAATATCCTCCACAATCTTCTTTCCATATGAATTCTATTACTAAGTTTGATAGAGAGAACTTCAAGACTTACTTCCTTTCTAAGCAAGAATACAACATCCATTTCACCTTTACTTCATAACTATCTAATGTGTTATCAAACCATAAAAAAGTCTTGCAGAACCTTTCAATGGTTTTCACTAAATGTTTAGTAAAAATAATATAAGTGGACTAATATAAATGGTCAAATTCATAATAGCATTCATTAATTGAACTTTACTTGTATAAGAAAGGTTTTTGCTACACTAACTATTCATTATCTTCTTAATTTTCTCTATTAGTGGCAAGAATTCTTTATATGAAGGAATTTTATATGATATAGGTACTCTAAGGTAAGTGAAAGGAAATAGCTTGATTTGCAAACTAGTAATGCTAGTAATCCTTGAAGAATATGAAGTAGCAACTAATGAAATGAATGCAAAAGTTTTGTTCTTATTCATTTATAACATTAACATATCCTTAAAACATCGTTTGGCATTTATTAGAGAACAAATGGAGCTATAATTTGCATTATTTAGCATTAACATATCATTAGCAAAATCAAGATTATGAATCTTGAGTTGTTTGCATTCGAAATGATACTGGAACCTCTGCTCCTTAATTGCCACTTGACTTGTCTCTGTAACAAATGTTAATAAATATGAGAGTAGTAGGTCTCCTTACATTAGTCCCTTAGCTCAACTATGGAACTCAGTAGGCTTATCATTAACTAGCACACAATAAAAAATAGTGGTGATGCATTAAGTGATCCAATAAATAAATCAAAAGGCAAAACTGAAAGTATAAAAAGTATGGATTATGAACCTATCGAATCAAATGCCTTGTTAAAATCCACTTTAATATACTAAATCTTAAAATAATGCTTGCTATTGTAACTATTAAAGAGTTTTTGAGCTAATAACACATTGTCACCAATATGTTTTGTTAAAATGAATGCATTCTATGTTTGTCAGACTAATGATTAAAGCATTACTTGAAGTTTTGATATAAGAATCTTTGTAATAATTTTGTAGATGGTATTACTATAAGATATAGGTCTAAAATATTTAAATGAGCTTGGATTAAAGTATTTAGGTGTTAAGGTGATATAAGTTCTATCAGCTTCATTAAGCAAACACCCTTTATCAAAGAATTAAAAGACAGCCTCAATCACTAAATTCTTCAAAAAGTGTGAAGATTTTTATAAGAATATGGCATTAAGGCCATCTACTCCTAAAGCCTTATTAGGATGAAGAGAAAAGAGAGCTTTCTCCACCTCATTAGTTGAGATAGATCTTCATAGATAATCAACATCAATTGGAGAGATTATATTATGAATAATAGATTAGATCAATTTGATGGAAGAGACATTAGTTTGAGAGGACCTAAAAAGACCATTAAAATTATTGCAAGTTTTTTCTAACAATTCAATTTGAGATGAGACTATAGAATTTTACATGGATGAAATTATATTGTAATTCCTTTTGAAAAGCATTGATTTATAAAATAAAAAGGAGTTCATATCCCCTTAAGCCAATGAAGCCTTGATCTCTACCTAAAAATGGAGCAGTTGATCTTAACTACTTGTATATAGGCATTTATGGCGTTTTTCACCTACATTTGCTTTGAAGAGCCCAACAGATTCTAGTATAGCAATAATTGTAACTGAATAATTTTTTTCTTAGCTGATATACTAGCACCTTAAGTGTCCTTATACCTTTTAATGTTTAAAGCATTGAATTCCTCCTTGATTTGTTATAACTTCCTTATACCGATGAGCAATTTATATCCTTTAAAGTGATGACTCATTTTTGATCTGTGCCGAATTCACTAGAAAATAAAACCTAATTCTGCATAGTAAGATTTATAGTAACAGTGAGTAAGGATTGTATCTAAAGGGAGTGTTCATGTAGCTTTTGCAATAAAATAAATTAATGTTGAGGTTATGGGGGTTTGGTTTGGTTTCGAATAAAAAAATAAAGTGAAATTAAACTATCAAAAGAAAATTAAAGCAAATAGTCAAAAAATGATAAAAGTGATGAATGGATTTGGAATCCAGTCTCATTTCAATATCAGCCTACACACGAATAAGCATACCGCATTATTTTGTTATTCTCATACCTCTCATAAAAACTATTAATCGTGGATTAACAATAAGCTTTGTCAATCTTTGTTTTCCCTTAGGTCATATAAAGTTAAAACAAGCTCTTTAACTAACCAACTATCTAACAAGCTAGGAAAAGCTCTCTAGATTTAAAAAGATAGTTGTATTATGGGTTAGGAAAATAGATTAATCAAGACAACAACCACATAAACTCAGGTTATTTAAATAAGGCTACGTTATCCTTAATGATTCAACACCATTAGTTGCCACAAATGAATTGCAAACATGACGATTACATATTGTATTCAAGATTCTAGCAATGGATTTTCATAAAAACAATCTAATTAATGCATTCAGATCATCTTTATACAAATACTCAAATCAATAGACATTGGATAACATAAACAATTTCTAAAAAAGTGATTCAACATTACACAATAAAGATATGCCCAAATGTGATCCTTAGCTTTAATTTCCCCTCTAAACTGGAAGAAGGAAGATTGGGCATTAATAAATGACCAAAAAGTAGGCGTCATGTCGCCCCTTTTGTTCCAAAATCGATCCATCACCTTTTAGCCGCTCAAATGTTACTTTATATGAAAAAAATTGGGTTCTAGGAAGATTCACAATTGGGTGCATAGTCGTGCATCCAATCGTGCATCACCAAAATAATGCATCTTTCAAAATTGTGCATGACTTGGCAATTACGTGCAAGGCCGTACATCTCCTAATGCATAGTGAATTTTCATTTCTTTCATTTTCTTACCCCCATCTTCATTCAAATCCATTTTCTTCTTATTCCACAAAGACAAATAAGTTTGAAATCAAGATAAGCATCTTAAGTAAAGTTCTTTTAACTCATTTTAGCTTTTGAATTTCCAAATTGTACCTAATATCAAATATGAACTAAAATGAGTACCTTAAGCATTTTGCAACAATATTCATTAAGTGTTAAGGAGTGAATGTATATACAATTAATCATACATCAAATTTTCCCACACTTATCTTTTCACCATCCTTTGGAAAAATAATAAAATCAAAGTCACAAACCAAAACACTTCCATAATTTTCATATTTCCTAAGAATAGATAATCATAAGAAAAGATGAATAACTTTCAAAACCATAGCAAGAACTGAACATTAAATTCTTTTACTCATGATCAATAAATAATCATTACCTTTAGAAACTAAGCAATCTAGTGGTAAATTTGGAAAAAATGTGTGTAAATAAGATAGATCCATAGGTACACTCACACGTCATTCATAACCAAGAAATTCCATGACTTTGCAAATCATTTCATTTATCCATCATTAGGATTCACATGCATATTCATAAATCAAAGGATTTTTTAAGGTCTTAATATGGGCAAAGGTTAAAGTGAGATGTGTTTGGATAGTGTAGTGCAAAAGCCATCAAAACTAGTGAAACAAGAAAACACTCAATGGAATATCAATCACAAAAACTAAAATTCACTCAAAATTGGGTACCATCAGCTATGATGGATGCAAAAACTATATTCCACATCTTAGATTCAAGCCCTCACACCATCAATTAGATAAAGCATAACTAATTAAAATGGATCACTTATAAAAATCAATGATAACAATACATTGAAATTATAAGGAGTGATCCCTCAAAACAACATCTATCTCATATACGTCATACTTAAATCATCCATTCCATACAACTTTAGGAGGAGAAACTAATCATGAATAACTTTGCAAAACAATTTCATTCCTCCTTGACATTTTTATTCAAACATAAATATTTTTTCTTTTGTTTTTCTCTTTTTCTTTTATTTATTTATTTTTTTTGAAAGAAGCTACATCAACATTGATGTTCTTTTTCAAGAGATAAAAGACATTTTGACAAATATAACCAGCATATATATATGCACACCCCCACATTTATACTTTTATGCGTCCATAATCAACAAATTTTCTACTAGCTTTAAGGCTTAGGTAGGACATTTGGTTAGTTTTAAGGCATATAATGTGGTTAAAACAAAAAGTAAAGGCAAATAAAGCTCAAGGGGGCTTAACAAAGGGAAAATTCATGTCAATAGGTAGGCTGTTTGGCTAATGTAACTTGTGAAAAAAAAGAATGTCTATATCACTTTCATGTTAACTTGTGATAAAAATGTGATCTTGAATAGAAAATAAAAACAAAGTTAGAATGTATATATCATGAAGGTCACATATAAACAAAAGACAATGAGACTGATATAGATGTGTTAGTTTATAAAGGCTCAAAATCTAACTTGCTTATGTTTACTCACTAGTCATTACTATTCTAAAGATAATGTATATTGACTAATCATAAGAGTAAAAGTACATGCTCAAGTTGTGAGACTTTTATAGATGTGTTAGTTTATAAAGGCTCAAAATCTAACTTGCTTATGTTTACTCACTAGTCATTACTATTCTAAAGATAATGTATATTGACTAATCATAAGAGTAAAAGTACATGCTCAAGTTGCCATGAATTTTTCCAATCAATTCACTTTCTAATAATGACTATATAGTCCTAAATGCAATAGAAAAAGAGAAATTGTTTGTTTAATTGTTTGTTTCTCTTTCTTTTTGTTTGAAAACTTAAAAACATGTAAAAAAACTTTAAAACACACATGAACATAAGAAACAATCAACTTAAAATCACACACTATAATTCTAAAAAATGTAAAAAATGTAAAGGAAAAGAAAGAAACTTCCCTTAGTTTGCCTCCCAAGCAATGTCTTTATTTATTGTCGCTGGCTTGACTCCTTGTTTTCCTCATCATGTGGCAAAATTATGATATTTAATGGTTACAACTTCTGCCTTTTCCACTTGAGGTTCTTTAGGATAAGGCCTGAGTGGATGACCACTCATATTCAACATCTTCCCTATCATCAAACTTTTAATCCCTACACTCTTGAAAAATCTCCAATATCTCTTCATGCTTTTCTTACTTGTTTAATGTCTCTAACTTGCTAGTTAAAAGTGAAGGGTTAGTCTCAACAACAATTAGGGACTCAGTACTCACCTTCGAGCTAAATGATATATCCTTTCTTTTGACTCAGTACTCACCTTCGAGCTAAATGATATATCCTTTCTTTTGACTCAGTACTCACCTTCGAGCTAAATCATATATCCTTTCTTCTTCATACTTCTTTGTAGAGAATTAGTAGCAACAATCTTAACTAAGTCTTCTAGAGATGTACCTGAGTTGAAATAAGAGGCTTCTAGTTTATGTAGGAATTGTTGTGCATCTTGTAGCCTATTTAGGATGTAGTTTTGCTAGCTATCCCCTTTATAACTAAATTTCGTGTGATCACTCCAAACATGGTTATAGGATTGGGAATATAAGTTATAAGAAAATTTTCCACCAATAGCATTGACAATATCCAGTAGTGATATAATCCCTTCATTGTGTCCTTTTTATACATAAACATAAAAAAAATGAAAAGATCAAGAAATAATTGAAAAACTAATTATAAACAAATATGTACAAAGCACCAATTGAAATAAAAAATAAAAACTAAAGTACCATACTCCCCTATAATAGTGCCAAAATTCTTATTGCGTGTTGAATGCACCAGAAAATAAAACCTAACTCTGCACATTAAGATTTACAGTAGTAGTAAGTAAAGATCATATCTACAGGGAGTGTTCGTGTAGTTTTTGCAACAAAAGAAATTATTATTTAGGTTATAGGAGGTTTGGCTTGGTTGCGAATAATAAAATAAAGTGAAATTAAACAAATGAAAGCAAATTAAAGCAAACAATCAAAAACTGATAAAAGTGATGAATGGATTTGGAATCCAGTTCTCGGTTCAATCTTGGCCTACACACGAATGAGCATACTTCATTTTCTTGTTATTCTCATACCTCTCCTAAAAACTATTAATCGTATATTAACAATAAGCTCTGTTAACCCCAGTTTTCCTTTAAGTTATGTTTAGTTAAAACAAGCTCTTTAACTAAACCTAGCTATCAAACAACCTAGAACAAGCTCTCTAAATTTAAAAAGACAATCACATTATGAGTTAGGAAAATAGATTAATCAAGGCAACAACCACATAAGCTTGAGTTATTTAACTATGGTCACGTTATCCCTAATTATTTGACATTATTAATCGCCACAAATGAATCAAAAACAAAACAATTTCGTATTTTATTTAAGGTTCTAGCAATGGGTTTTCATAAATAATATAATAAATGCATTCAAATCATCTTTATACGAATGCCCAAATCAATAGATATAGGATAACATAAATATTCCCTAAAGTGAGAATGATTCAACATTACACAATGAAGATACGCCCAAATGTGATCCCCAACTTTGATTTCCCCTCTGAACTGGAAGAAAGAAGATTAATCCTCTATAGATGCCTAAGAAGTAGGAGTTCTATCACTCATTTTGTTCCAAAATTGATCCATCCCCTTTTAGTCACTCAAATGTCTCTTTATATGAAAAACTAGGGTTTTGGGAAGATGCACAGTGTTGGACCCCGATTCTCTCCATACTAGTAATGCATGTGATTAGATTTTGTTGAGGATTAATTTCGATTAATTTGATTTTGATTAGGTTTTAATCATAATATTTTGGGGGTAGAATTTTTTTTTAGGATTAATGTCATTAAAAAGGAGAAATTGATGGATTAAAAGTAGGAATTGAGATTTAATTTGAAAGCT